>CM035140.1:95495799-96695799 GCA_020205605.1 Panax ginseng
TTTGTTTTGGTAGGAAAGATGTGTGTGTGTGTGTGTGTGTGTGTGTGTCTTTGTTCTGGTTTTATATTATGTTAAGATTAATTACATGTTTGGGTTGATGTATAGGAAACAATTGTGAGCATGGATGTAGCAGGAGCCATCATTGGTGCTGCATTTGATGGTTGGATTAATGATAGGTTTGGTAGGAAAATATCAATTATGTTGGTTGATGCCCTATTTTTCATTGGTGCTATGGTTATGGCGATTTCTCCATTCCCTTGGATGATAATTGTTGGAAGAGTATTTGTGGGTTTAGGAGTTGGAATGGCGTCCATGACTGCACCTCTTTACATTTCAGAGACTTCTCCTCACAAAATTAGAGGTACCCTTGTTAGCACGAATGGTTTGCTAATTACTGGAGGCCATTTTTTGTCATATCTTATCAATCTAGCTTTCACTCATGTATGGACTCCTCGAGCCTTTGTTTCTTTCGACTGTCTGTACTGTTTTTTATGTAGTGTGAAAATAATAACGCACAATTTTTCATATGATTCAGACCAGAGGAACCTGGTGTTGGATGCTTGGCGTTGCAGGACTACCTGCCCTTGTCCAATTTGTATTGATGATGGGTCTCCCTGAGTCTCCTAGATGGTTGTATAGAAATGTGTGTTTTTCTAAATGATACTTATTTTCTATGTATCCTCCTCCTATATATTGTTATTTTTCTCAGTTTGTACTACATTTTTTGCTGACAAAATTGTTGCACATGTTTGATGGACAAGATAGATGAAGCTAGAGCCATCTTAGAGAAGATCTACCTTAATGATGAAGTTGAAGTCAAGATGGAAGCGTTGAGGTATGCGCTTGAAGCTGAAAAGGTTTTGCAAGGTTCAGACGAGGAAGGAAAAATGTATCATAAGGTAAAGGATATTGGCCTATTTTAGAGTTGGATTCTCTATACATTACATGTTCATAGACCCACTGACCTGCCTGTTGTCTTCCCTCTGTCACTCTAAAAAATTAAGCAATCCTATTATATGAAATAAACCACTAGATACTACTAATTTTAAACTAAAGTAGGATATCCAACGTGTCAATACTAATATAGAGGGTTGGTTATGTGCCCCCTCTTGAATGAACTTTGTACATATTAACTAGCTAGCTGTAATATCTATGTATGAGAATTAATACAAAAAGTATGGTATGTGATTAGTGTTGATATTGATTCTTATGGTATGTGATTATAGTGTTGATTCTTATGGTATGTGGAAAATGATTATCATATTAATAATATTTACGGTTACTTTTGGCTTTATTATAGTATTATGAGAATAGAACAATCCAAAATATACGAACTCAGATAAGTAGCTTTTAAATATTCCAAAAGGTTGCCCTGACAAGATTATTGCTTATCCGATATTCTTACATTGTTTTTTATACCCAAATAAGCTGAAACAAACTACCAAAATTTGCCATAAGAAAGATAATAAGCTGAAACTATCTCCTTACTGCGCCATGTTATATGTAAGTACATGATTTTATTGTCAAAGTTGATGTTGATAATCATTATCAATTAAACTATGCTGAGATCAAGGAGTTCCTTGTATTTAGTTTTAGTTTTAGTTTATTGTTTCATTTTTACCATCTCATTATCATTTACCTCCTTACTTTATATCTTTTGTTTTCCTTGTTTGTTTTGATCATGTATGTGGTAGCTAACAAAGTACACTTTTTCTCTCTGATTTAAATATGCTGAAGATGATGCCGATATTTGAGGTTGACAAGAGTACTGCAATTTTCTAATGAATTCGTAACCGTTGATTCGAAGTTATACTGGCTTCCTAAAATCCTTTGGTTTCTGGTAATTATTAGTTGCTTGAGTATCACTTGTTTACAACTACTTTTTGCTGTGTACCATTTCTGGTAAATTAATAGAAAGTTGATAGTTTCCTTTGGATGAAATTTCAGTAGATGCTATTAGATACCTATATCATGTTACTTTTTAATGAAGATCATAATGGTTAGCTGTTCCCTTTCTCTTTCCTGTCCAAATTTTGGAGGAAATGATTAATTAATTATTTTTTACTTGTGCTATACATTACAATATGCAAAAATGTTGCACTCATTACACTGCATTTTGCATAATCAAGAGTCCTTGAAGATTTATCTCTCTCCCCCCGGCCCCTTGGAAAAAAATGGAAGGGCCTTGAGTTATAACTTCACCGGTTATGATTTGTCGATTGCCAGAAAGTCTTTTTATGAATTGATCATGGCACACTAAATAAGTGAATTGTTTCCCATTCATTTTCCTTTATCATTTTCCTTTATCCCATGATTGTAAAGGCTGGTTTTCTTATTGCAACCTATAAACAGTTCAGCCTTTGCAGTTCTAAGATTTACATCATTGTTTGTTGCAGATTGTATAGCTAGACACATAAATTAGCAAGATTTTCCCCCGCTAAAGTCCTTTAAGAGGTTGAAGTGAAATGGTGGAAGCAGAATTAAATAAAGCAGACAAAACAAAATTTACTAAATGCTGGCAGACAACATGGAAAACACCATATATCATGAACCTGGCCTTATCGGCTGGCATTGGTGGCCTCCTTTTTCGGCTGGCATTGATATAGTTTGATATGGGTGATGTTATCATTGATGGCAAAGAAACTAGTATGCTCTCACTCGGTTTCTTGTACTACGCAACAGGAAAGAAGTGATTGAAGCTAAAGTAGCAACTCATACACCAAAATACTTCCCAAAGAGAAAGAAAAAGGGAAAAAAAGAAGAAGAAGAAGAAATCGCTAAATTACCTTCCCTGATTAAGGAAGAGTAAATTTTATGGTGAAGTTGGTTGCTTCATTATCCTTTGGTCTAATATCGGATATGTTGTCAATTTGTCATGCGAATTCTTTGTGATAAAGGCTACTCGCAATTGTAGATTCTAGAACTTCTTTGCTAGCAGTCCAACAAAGATGCGTTTGTGCATCGTGTTTTGTTAAATTTTACATCTTCTTCCTTTATATTTTTAAAGTATATGCACTTTCTGCAATTGGACCTCATTTATCTTGTTAGAGGAAATGTAGACTTACAATATCATTCCCTATTTCGTGATGTTTTCCATGTCCGAATTTGAAGTCATTAGTGTGGGCTAATAGTCTTCATGTTACCAAATGAAGAAAACTATGGCTTAATGTCCCGACAAAGATGTGCTATTTTCATAAAGCTCCTAACTTTTTGATTGTTCTCCTCTTTTCTCTTACCAATTTTTGCGATTGTGATCACTATGATTAATCATGCCATTGGAGCATCCGTGGTGTTAGCCAAGAAAGCAAGGCTGTGGACGAAAGATACGGACAAATAATTATAGATTTTTTTTAACAGAGGTACACGAACTATTGCTTTATTACTGATTATAATTTGAGGTTTTTAGATGATAAGTACATATATGTCAATTTTGGACTCTAAGCTAGATCACTTGTACTGCATTTTGTGTCCAACTTCCTCCATAGGTCATTATTTATGCAGATTTGATAGGCGGGGAATGTATCATTCTTCTCCATTACATTGGCTTATATACACAAGTATCCTAATTTACAGTGTACATTAGTACCACGTAGCAACTCTATTATCTTTTTCTACTTATGAGCAATACGGTGTACATTAGTACCACGTAGCAACTCTATTGTCTTTGTGTATTGATTTTGGCACTAAGTGCCTCTGGTGACCTATTTACTTCATTTTTCTGACTTTGCTATTATTTTTAAATATGTGCAGGAAGACTGCTTCTACGACCTGCCGTACAATATTGGGTATCAAATTTTCGTGCTACGTTTACGGAAGACAAGTGACGAAATTATGAAGTGTACTTTCTCTATATATGTAGATATATACTTTGATTGAAGAACTGTGGTAGCTTTAGATGGTTGGTTAATTGTAAAGATAATAAATGATTATGTAGTGGATGATTTTATTAAGTTATTAATATTGTAGTTTTTTGTATTTTTACCATTATTTACTATGGGGAGAGTGAGCCAGCCAGGTACACAAAAAGAATGTCAAATTTTGATTTGGCAACTATATAATTCGTTACCAAAGCAATGAACAAGTTTTAATAGAGCAACAATTTTTTATACATTTAGCTACAAATTTTCGTTGCTAATGACATTAAAAATATAATATTTGGCAACGAAAAATTAACCTAATAACAACGGAGAGGATATTGTTGCTAATACCAACATAAAAGACAATATTTTTTATCGTTGCAAATCATATCAACTTTTGTTGCACATATAAATAAATGGCAACATATAATGTCGTTGCTAATCGACGACTTTCGTTGCTATTGAAAAATAAGCAGCAACAAACATTTTCGTTGCTGATTCAGCATAATGTCGTTGCCAAATAATATAATTAGCAACGAAAATTGTTGCTAAAAAGTTTACATTTCGCAACGAAAACAAGCTTAGGCAACAATTTTCATAATTTACTGCAATGAAAAATGTCATTGCAAAATAGTGTCAATTGCAACGAAAATGTATGGTTGTTGCAAAAAAAAAGTTCATTTCGTTGCCAATTAGCAGGCTTTTGCAACGAAATGGGGTTTTAGCAACGAAATTTTAATTATTCTGCAACAATACATTTTGTTGCTAAATGATCGATGTCTCTGAACGAAAGCCAAATTTCGTTGCCTAAATGTACTACTTTTGGAAACGAAAAAAAAACGTTCGTTGCGGAACAATTAGCAACGCTCATTACGCAACGACGCAACGACAATAAAGTCGTTGCTAAAACCCTTTTGCAACGAAATTTGACACCTTTAGCAACGAAAATTGGTTGTTGCTGAAGCCCCATTTTTTTGTAGTGTCGGTCCAAATCATTTTTGTGTACAATATTATTCCATGAGGAGATGTGCTAATTTTTCACACCGTTGGTTGAAGATATAATAGTAAATCAATATGGACCACTGGTGGAAAGTTTTATTAGTAAATCAATATGGATCGCTGGTTTAAAGTTTTAATAGTAAATCAGTATGGACCGTTGCTTTAAGTTTTAATAGTAAACCAATCTGAATCGTCCATTTAAAGTAAATCAATCTGGACCGTTCATAAGTTAGTTACTATGCAGTCTATTCTTCTATAAATAGAAGCTCATTCCTTCATTATTTCTTACGAATTCACTGAAACTCTAGAGAGAAAAGTTATAGAGAAACTATAGAAAAGTATTTTGCTACTTCTCTACTCTTATATTCAGTTTCTTTTACGGTAAGGGATATTATTTCTTTTGTATTCATGAAGAGAACTTCAGTTATTCAATTATTTATTATTCTGTTGGAATAACTCAGATCTGCTGAGCTACCCTATACTTGGTGAAATTCTTCATTATTTCATTATTTATTATTCTCATCGAATATCATCACATGCATGCGTTTACGTGGGACTGGTTCCATTATTTATTATTACGCCGGAATATCCTGTTTGTGCGTTCTGCCGGACTGGTTCCATTCTTTATTATTCATTGGATATCCTATCTGTATGCGTTTTACTGACCGACTGTTCCGTTATTTATTAATCTGTTGAATAACCTACCGCAAGATTACATCGCATGCATGGTGATTTCTTTTGTTATTCCATTCTTTATTATACTCGCTTAGTTAAAACTTTGACTTCTATACTCCATGAAATTAGTGGAATATCCTTGATATTTGCGCTTCATCCAGTATCTTTTCATGGAAATATTCTTCTTAGCATTCTTGAATTTTACTCTACAAAGCATTATCATGTTGACAATTTGAACGTTATCAGTTCCTGGATAAATTAATTCTTGAACTTGTTTTATTGAATTCTTATATCATTGTCATCATCCTCATGTTTATATTATATTGAAAGTCATCTATGGCCTGTAGTACATAGATGGACTTGGTATGATTATGACCAGGGATTATTCGGTATAATCATAACCGTAATGTTACAAATGATGTGGAAAAAGTCCTCATTGGCCCGTAGTGCATTGATGGACAGTTTTTGGTATGATTATGGCTATGGATTTTCTTTGGTAGTAGTGCAAAGATGAATTATTTTATGGCATGATCAGGACCGTTGATGAAAACATGATTATCTTAAGTCAGTAGTGCATGGATAATTCGTGGTCGTGATACTAAAGAATATCCTTGGTAGTAATGTAGGGGTGATTCGATGATGTGGATTATTTATTAAGTCGAGTCCCAAATGATAAAAGTGATGAAAAACCTTTTAAATCATAGAAGATAGTAGATTTTATTCCCTACTTGACTCTTCTAATGGATTGCTTGTTCATTGCAGCTTAAACTTGATAGTTATTATATTTTATCAGTTTAACACTGTTGAAGGCTAACGATAAAATATTCTGCATTATCTTATTTATAATATTTCTTACTGGGCTATTTGAGCTCACCCTTTCTTTCACTGTTCTATTCAGGAAATGAGAATGTAGCTGGGATTAGTCGGGGAACAGAGTGATGGTCCTAGATGGTGCATTAGTAGTCCTCACTATTCTGTGAAATAGTGTGATAATAATTGTAATGAGGACTCCTTTTGAGTTTGTATAATCTATAGTAGACAATATTTGTACTCAAACTCACAGTTTATGTTTTGTCGTATTGTACACGACAGTTGTATTATTAAGTTGTATTTGAATTCTGTACCATGTATCTGGCGACTCAAGATGGGTGATGTATACCTAATTTTGGGGGCGTCACATCTTTGGCCTGTAGTGCAAAGATGAATGATTTCTGATGAATATCTTTGGCCCGTAGTGCAAAGATGAACAGGTGTTTAGATGGACATGATCAACAAATGAATATCTTTGGCCTATAGTGCAAAGATGAATATTTGATTCCAGATATATATTGATTGATGTTACAGGGATAAAAATTGACGATGAACTTTTAAATTCATATATAGATGATATTAGATTTTATTCTCTACTTAACTCTTCTAATGAATTATTATTTCCGCTGCGAATATTGATTTAAAACTTGTTGTCTATTGTATTCTATTAGATTTTTCCCTGTTGAAGACTAACGATAATTTGTCCTATATTATCTTGGTCATAATATTCTTTACTGGGCTAATTGAGCTCACCCTTTTCCTTTTTGTTCCATTTTTCTTCTCAGGAGGCGAGAATGTAGCGAGTACTAGTCGGGGTATGGAATGAAGGTTTTAGAAAGTCGTTTTAGTAGTCCTCACCATTTTTATAAAATAATGTATCAATAATTATACTGAAGACTTATTTGAGTGTGGATATTGTCTAGATGACAATATTTGTATTTAAACGCACAGTTTTTAGGTTGTATTAATAAAGTTGTAGTTGTTTCTGTACCATGTATTTTGACGACTCAGAATGGGTGTTGTGTACCTATTTTGGGGGCGTCACAGATAATGGTAGTATTACACTTATACTATAATCTAGAGACTTTATCCAAAGACGAAACATCACGACAACTAGGATCGAATGTCGGTCAAACCACCCCTCGCTTTCAATCGACATGAATTACGGAAAAAGCTCAAGAACACCTCAAGAACACCATTAGCGACAGTTTTGTCGCCTATGGTACCTTTAGCGACACTTAATTACGAAAATTAATATTTTTAATTAAATAAATCAAATAAAATGGTTTTAATTATTAAAAATACTAAATAAATTAGAAAAATTATTTTAAATTACGAAAAATAGTTTTTAATTATTTTGGGTATATTTTATAAATATTTAATATTTTTGAAATATAAATGGTATTTAATTTATTTAATTATAATATTAAATAAATTATTTAAAAATGATTTTAATACATGAAAAAATAATATTATGGTATAAGAAAATATTTTAAGTTATTTTTAGTGACTTTTAATATTTTGTGATGAATTTCATTAATTAATCAATATTAATGATAATTAGTTTATTTAATAAATATATTAAATAAATTAAAGAAAAATAGAATTAATAATTTAAAAATCATATAAAAATAATTTAAGTGATATAAAAATATTTTAAGTTATAAAATATAACTTTTGATATTTTGTCATGGAAATATTAATATTTTAATATTAAAAGCAATTATTGGATAATGAATTTAATTCGGTTTAAAAATCATATAAATATGATTTTAAGGTATTAAAATACTTAATGATATTATAAATATATTATAATATTATGATCGTATTTCATTAATATTTGATAATAAATAAATATTAATGACAAAATAATTATGTGGTATTTAATTCATTTAAATACGTTATTAATTATTACAAATTCATAATAAATAGTAATAATTATTTAAAAATTATTGCGAGCTTATGAAAAATATTTTAACTGTTAACAAAATTATCTGAGATAATTGTTAAGTGTTAGGCAGAGTTTAATTGAACTTAGACTTGATAAAAGTCCGACTAGACCGTCGGGATGTTAGAATTTTGTTGTATTCAACTCAGACTGCAATAGTTTGACTTGATACCGAGTCTTATGTGTGTTATAGACGGATAGAGTTATGTGTTATGTGTTTAGGCTATTCTATGTATATATATATAATAGTATTATATTGTGATGATATTATTCTAATATTGGAGATCTATATTACTAATATTAGGTATTCGGATAAAGCGTTATAAATTGCGTAGCGGTAATCAACGGTTCAGGCAAGTTTGTTTTTAGTTAACTCTACTAAGAGTTGTTTTATTCAGATAAGCTTATGGTTAATCATTGCTGCTTGCCATGAATTGTACTCCGTACATATTGCATGTTTAAGTCAGGTATGAAAGGCTGATCACCTTCATTACCCTTCGGTTCAGAAATATTTGTTCATATTTAATATTTGTTCAGTCATAAATTTGTTCATGCTAGTTCACAATTATATTGTTGAATTATAGCCAGCTTATTATTCAGACTCTTTCAATCATGATATATCGTTAAATTGTTGAATTTAAACTTGCTGGGCAATCCTTATGCTCACCCTTGTTATATCATGATAAAACATTGCAGATTAAGACGAATGCGTCGGATACAAGGAAAGGTTAAAGACAGTTCCAGCTTAAAGTTAATTTGCGCGATTAGTTTTGTAATAGTATAGTTTGATAATAATGTATGTGTTAAATAGTTATGATTTGTGTATAAGTTAAGGTTACTCGACCTTGGGGAAAAGTGTGTAATGTATTGTATAAACAATTTATGTTTATATCTTCCGCAAAAATAGTAATAGTGTTAGAATGATCGAACCGGATTCGCAGTGATTCGGGACCTCGGATTCGGGGCCCTCACAGTTGGTATCAAAGCTATAGGTTATGAACCTTGGGTAGGAATACCTAAGACTAATAACCGCAGTGATTAGGATAAGACCTAACTCATATAGAGTTAGCCAGTCGGTAAGATTCAAAGACGAATCTCGACGAGTTGTTAAGATAACAGAGTTCCCTAACTCTGATAATAAAGTTGAACAGTTGTGGTGAATAGATAAAGTCTAAAAGACTAAAAGAACAGTAATAGTTGTTCATAAAACAAAATGATCAAGACATAGAAATGAATCGTAATATATACGATGAGATCACCCCATGATTGGATAAGGTTATAGTATGGAATAATAATCAATCTGATGATTGGAAAGTTTACAGCAAGATTGCTGTGTGAAATGGTACAGATTCAGGAAAGGATTATGAATACGAGTTGAATGAAATTCGTATTGAGAAGGGGATTAAGATTAAGTGGGGAGTATGAAATATTTGTGTCGCGCTATTTTCTATATACTTGTTGAGAAGGTGTTTCTTTTCACATGTGTATAACAGATATGTAGGATATAGGTAGAGAATATATAGGATTAAGTACGAGTTCTTAAGTTTGACGAACTGGGTAGAACTAAGTGTGAATGCAATATTGAGGATAATAGGAACAGGTAGATTGTTAAGCAAATATTTTGTAAGACCCCAACTTATTATAAATAAAATTGAAATTTCTCTATTTATTATCTTGAAATAATAAGGTGATAATTTGTATAATACTTTGGTTATGGGTGAAATGTGCAAATTTTGCAAAATAAGTAAGTGGTTATAAGATAATCATTGTTGTCGAGGAATATTCGTTTGGTCGTGGAATATTCTTTTTTTCGGGAATATCCGTACGACAGCGCAGTCATTTGTGGGCCCCATAACGGAATAACTGTCGGATGAAGAAAATGACAAAGTTTGAGTTTTTATAAATAAACGGCGTAATTGTTACCGTTAACAACTTTGGTTTACACAGTGGTTAAAATACTGATGTCTGGCGTGGTTGCATAAGAAGAGCATACGGTATTGCACAGTATTATTGAATTATTGATTCTTATGTAAGAAGACACTACTCAATAATTGTTACAATAATTACTGTTCAATATTTTATTTTTATTGATTCAATAATTGCTTTGTTGATATTTTATATTATTGTTATTTCAATAATTGTCACTGCACAATATTTCCCATTATCAGATCAATAATTCATATTATTTGAATAATATTATTAGATAACATTATTGGCAATGTCTAGAAATTTCTGTCAAGGAGAGGTTTGGTCACCTAATTGCGCGCCAGTAAGGAGAAATCCTTATTGGAAATCCCCCTCTTTCCTGGGAACGACCTGGTTGTCATAATTGTGATTCTGTAATATTATTTGTGAATAATTAATTATTGATTTATATGATAAAGAAATATTTATTTGATGTGGATATAAATGAGGGATTTATTTATTTATGTGGTTATAAATGAAAGAATTTTAGTATGAATTATTTGTTGAAAGTTTGGCAATTATTTCTCTGATAGAATATTCATTCAAAATATTATTATAATATTTTATAATTGGTTAAATAATAATATTATTGTTATAATATATATATATATATATATATATATATATATATATATATTTATGATTAAAAAGATGGAGTAAACAAATTGCATTCGAATGCATAGCAAGATATCTTTGTGTTTTCCTAAGTGGGTTGGTGGATGCTTTGTATTCCTTGTTGGTGGCTTGATTGAATTAATGTCAGCATAATGGTATGAGATTTTCCATGTGGACCTCAACTATAAGGAAGATATGAGTGGTTAGTGTTTTGTTAGGCCATTTGTTGGTGAAAAACGTTGCAGGCAAACTTGATTTCAAAGGGTGGCCCCCCACCCATATGGAAAATATGTTAGGTTTGAAAATTAGGCGAGAAAAGTTAGGCAAATCTGCTTAACTTTTCTTTCCTTCCGTTGCTATAAATAGGGGGTAACCCCTCCTTCCTCAACACACCAATTCATAATCAGAAATTCTTATTCTAAAGTATTGTGAGTATTTTCTTGAGTATAAGAATATTTTGAGCGTAGTTTTTCTGCAAGATTTTCTCAAATAATATCTTGATATTCCATCAAATCCAGGTTTCTACCAAGGTAAAGGATATTATTTTATTTCAATACTCGTGAGAAATATTATTTTCTTTCATACTCCATAGTATGGAAGGGATATTATTTCATTTCATATTCTTAAATTTGAACTTACTATGGTAAGTATTGCTTCTATAATTCTGAAATGATTAGAAATTTCGTTTCATCTAATATCATTTCATAAGATTATTGGTCGAACTTTTTATCAAATTTGAAACTTTTCATGGTCGGGTATTGTTCACTGAGTATCGCTTACTTCATCGTTCACTTTCTTCACTGCTTCACAAGTCGCCATTCACTTCATTCGCTCACAAAAAAAAAAAAAATTTTTTTTTCTTTTCCAAGTTATCTGTTGTGACCCTTATTCTTGAAATTAAATCCATGTTTTGATCTTCATTCTTGAATTTTACTCCACTATAGTTTATTATGGAGTATTATTGATCTTGGATAAATCATTATACTGAATCCTTAATATTTGTCCTTCTGTCTCACTGGATTCGTTCTTTAAAATATTTTTCATCATCCTCAGTCTTAAATGATGATATTATTGAATATCTTTGGTTTGTAGTGCAAAGATGAATGATTAACCGATGAATATCTTTGGCGTAGTGGAAAATGAACAGTGTTGAGATGAACATGACCAACTGGTGATACAAATGAATATCTTTGGCCTATAGTGCAAAGATGAATATTTGATTAAAGATGTATATTGATTGATGTTACAGGGATAAAATATTGATGATGGACTTTTAAATCTTAGAAGATAGTAGAATTCATTCTCTACTTGACTCTTCTAATGGATTGCTGTTTCCGCCGCAGTTGTTGATCTAAAACTTGTTGTCTAATATATTTTATCAAATTTTTCCCTGTTGAAGACTAATGATAAATTGTTGTATATTATCTTAGTCATAATATTCTTTACTGGGCTAGTTGAGCTCACCCTTTTCCTTTTTGTTCCATTTTTCTTCCTAGGAGGTGAAAATATAGCAGGAACTAGCCGGGGTATGGAGTGATGGTTCAGGATAGATGTATTAATAGTCCTCACTATTTTGTAAAATAGTGTATCAATAACTGTAATGAGGACTCCTTTTGAGTTTGTATACTCTCTATTAGACTATATTTGTATTCAAACTCACAGTATATATGTTGTTCGTATTTTGCACGACAATTGTATTCTTGAAGTTGTATTTATTTCTATACCATGTATTTGGCACTCGTGGGTGATGTATACCTATTTTGGGGTCGACTCGAGCCATAAGTGATGAGCCCCATATCCGGTATTTTGATGAGGGTCACGCGTTGGTATGCTCTGCGAGCTTGGGATATTGTTGTCTCACAGTTGCGGAGCTTAGGGATATGGTCTCTGGGAATCGAATAGAGGAGGGAGAGATGAGTAAATCTTTTTCGCTAGTATGTCCTACCTAAGCTTATTTGTTGGTCGGTCATAATATATGGATATAATGTGATATGTTAATTTATTTAATTAACCCTTGTTTTATGGCAGTATTTAAGAATGGTTGCTGAGAACTTTAATAATAGAGTGTATGAGACTGTGGAACAACCTTTAGTCACAAACCAGGAGAACGTACAACAGGAAGACAATATTCCTCCTATAAATAACACTACCGAGCAAACGATGAATGATGGAATGTTTAGGAACTTTTTGCAGTTCATGCAAAATCAGACGAGGGAGACCCGCGCACAAAATACGGGTGGAAATGCTAGCAATGCACGACTTATCACTGCCAAACAGTTCAAAGAGTTGGGACCACCAGAATTTAAGGGAAAGCCGGATCCGATCATGGCGGAAACGTGGGTCAAACAAATTACCAAGATATTCGATGTCTTAGGATGCACGGAGGAATGTATGGTTCCATTCGCCACCTTTATGTTCATGCAAGTGAGGCGGACTCTCTTGGTGGGAGTCTATGAAGCGTGCTGACCACCAAATTGCACTTTTCAAAGATGTCTTGGGAAACATTTCAGAAATTATTCAATGACAAGTACTTTCTTGAAAGTATTCGTCATATGAAGGTGGAGTTTATCATACTAGAACAAAACAACATGACGGTGTCCCAGTACGAGGCAAAGTTTGCAGAGTTATCCAGGTTTGCATCTCATTTGGTCGAGAATGAGGAACTAATGACGAGGATGTTTCTGAGAGGTCTAAAGCCCGAGATTCGGCAATATCTTATCTCTCATAAATTTTCTTTATATTCAGATGTTGTAAACAGGGCTCAATTATTAGAGCGAGATAATGAGTATGTGCAACCGAGGGACCACAACCAGTCATACCGAGGTGGCGGTAGCCATCGAGCAATGAAAACCAAAGGAGGGGAGAAAAAACATTCGGACAAAAGCGGTAACCACTCGGTGGTAATCGTGGTAGTGATAATAGAAGGAGCGAAGTCGGGAGGAGATTTCAAGAAGAGAAGGTACAACAATGATAACGTGAAGACGTCAACACACACATCAACTGTTTTTAGGGGAGGAGAATGAGCACCGGTCGTTTATTACAAATGCGGGAAGGAGGGACACATCAGCCCAAACTGCCCACAACAATCCAAGGTGTGTTATAACTGTGGAAAGGAAGGTCATATAGCTAGAGATTGTCTAGTTGCGAAACCAAGTTCAACAGGGATGGTGACTCCAAAGGCTATCCCGGATAAGTCGAAATCAGCGGTTCCTGGAAGAGCGTTTGTCGTGACTGGCCAAAACGTGAGGAACCCGAATGAGGTGATCACGGGTAAGCTAATCTTGAACTCTTGCGAAGTTTATACCTTACTAGATACCGGTTCTACCCATTCTTTTATCTCTCCTGCTTGTGCTCAACGTTTAAACTTGACTCCGGAGAAATTAGACTTTGATTTATCAGTGGAGACTCCGTTGGGTGAAACCTTCATTACATCTACAGTTTATAAATCTTGCATGATCCAAGTTGGCACTATCACATTACCTGTTGATCTTATCTCTTTAAAGATACTTGCTTTTGATGTGATTTTAGGAATTGATTGGTTAACCACTCATCATGCTAAAATTGATTATTTTTGTAAGGTTGTTAGTTTTCATATTCCTAACCAACCTGTCATACGAATTCAAACTACTAAACCACTAAAATCAGTCACTGTCATATCAAGCCATAAAGCTATTCGTTTATTGAAAAATGGATGTCAAGCTTTCTTAGCCCATGTCACAGACTTGAACAAAAACACGTCAAATTTGAATAAAATTTCTGTTGTTAGTGAATTTCCTGATGTATTTCCTGAAGAACTTCCCGGTCTACCCCCAGAACGTGATGTTGAATTCTTTATTGACCTTGAACCGGGTACAAAACCCATTTCTAAAACCCCATATCGAATGGCTACTATTGAACTTCAGGAGTTAAAAGTCCAACTGCAGGAATTGTTAGACATCGGTTTCATTCGTCCTAGTACATCTCCTTGGGGTGCTCCTGTTTTATTCGTAAAGAAGAAAGACGGGAGTATGCGACTTTGTATTGACTACCGAGAATTGAACCATGTCACCATCAAGAATAGGTATCCGTTACCTCGCATTGATGACCTGTTTGACCAGTTGCAAGGAGCACAATTCTTTTCAAAGATCGACCTTCGTTCTGGATATCATCAATTTGAAGATTAAAATCGAGGATATTCCAAAGCGCGCCTTGAACTCGATGCAGGCATTATGAATTCTTAGTCATGTCTTTTGGATTGACTAATGCTCTATTTTGCTTTCATGGATATGATGAACCGTGTATTCAAAGAATATTTGGATCAGTTCGTTGTTGTCTTTATTGATGACATCCTCATCAATTCCAAAAGCCGTGAAGATCATGAGCACCATTTGAAGCTGACACTTGAAAGGTTTCGTGAAAACAAGCTATATGCCAAGCTGAAGAAATACGAGTTCTGGCTTGAGGAAGTAGCATTCCTTGGGCACGTGGTGTCAAAATATGGAGTATCTGTTGACGGTGAAGATTGAAGCAATACAAAGTTAGAACAACAATCAAGTCGGTGACCAAAGTCGCGTAGCTTTCGGGCTTAAATTGGTTATTATCGGAGATTTGTGGAAGGATTTTCTCGAATCGCTACTCCGCTTAACTTCATTGACTCGGAAGGATACAAAATTTGTATGGAGCGAGGAATGCGAGAAGAGTTTCCAAGAGTTCAAGAGGAGACTCATTTCGGCACCTGTTCTGGCAATACCATCTGGATCGGATGGATTTGTTATATACAACGATGCTTCAGGCAAAGGGTTAGGATGTGTTCTCATGCAACATGGGAAAGTCATAGCCTATGCCTCACGACTACTCAAAGAATATGAGAGGAATTATCCTACTCATGATCTAGAGTTGGCAGCAGTCGTTTTCGCGTTGAAAATCTGGAGACACTACCTGTATGGGGAGAAAGTGGAGATCTATACGGATCATAAAAGCCTCAAATACTTCTTCACCCAAAAGGAACTCAACATGCGGCAACGACGTTGGCTCAAGCTGTTGAAAGATTACGATCATACCATTCAATACCATCTTGGAAAAGCAAACGTAGTAGCTGACGCATTGAGTAGAAGATCGTATGCGGGTACGAGTGCGATGTTGTTAACACAAAGACCCATTTTTTATGATTTACAAAGGATGGAGATTGAGTTAAAGACTCTAGGGACCCACGTGATGATGACGAATATACGAGTAGAACGAACTTTAATCGATAAAGTTAAAGCTGCTCAAGCTACGGACCTGGGGCTAATGTGTATGAAGAAGAAAGTGCAAGAAGGTGTTATTCCAGAAGCAAGAATCGATGAAGAAGAAATACTTCGAGTCAACTCTAGACTTTGCGTTCCTAACGATTCTAACTTGAAGCATAGAATCATGATGGAGGCACACAACACCCGTTTGCAATCCATCACAGGAGTACCAAAATGTATCATGATATTCGACACATATTTTGGTGGAACAATATGAAAAGAGAGATCGCGAGTTTATCTCGAGGTGTTTAACTTTGTCAACGTGTAAAGGCGGAACATCAAGTGCCAAAAGGTCCATTGCAACCACTTGAGATTCTAAAATGGAAGTGGAACACATTACCATGGATTTACGTTCTGAGTCTTTCCCAAAGTTTCTCAAGGTATAGATGCGATTTGGGTTATTGTTGATAGATTAACCAAGTCTTCTCATTTCTAACCGATACGTGAGACTTATTCCCTTGAACGCCTTACTCGTATGTACGTGAATGAGATTGTGAGATTGCATTGCATGCTGGTATCCATAGTTTCGGATCGTGACCCAAGATTCACTTCAAGATTTTGGGTTAGCTTACAAAAAGCTATGGGCACGGATTTACGATTCAGTTCGGCATACCATCCTCCGAACGGACAATCAGAGAGGAATATTCAAACTCTTGAAGATCTATTAAGACTCTGTGTCCTAGATTTCAAAGGGAGTTGGGATAAGTACCTACCACTAGTGGAATTCTCCTACAACAACAGTTATCAAGAAAGTATAGGCATGGCTCCATTCGAGGCGTTGTATGGACTAAAGTGTTGTTCTCAAGTATGCTGGGACGAGGTGGGAGAAGCAACATTGTTGGGACCAGAGTTGGTACGAATGACTATAGAAAAGATCCAAACGATTCGACAACGTATACAAACGGCACAGGATCGACAAAAGAGTTATGCTGATCTTCATAGAAAGGACGTGGAATTTAATATTGGAGATCATGTACTGTTACGTATTGCTCTATGGAAGGGAGTTACAAGATTTGGGAAGAGAGGAAAGCTCAATCCACGATTTATTGGTCCATTTGAGATTCTTAACCGAATAGGAAATGTGGCCTATAGACTTGTGTAACCTCCAAGTATGTCTCGTGTTCATAATGTTTTTTATATATCTATACTTCATAAATATGTTAAAGACCCGAACTACATTATTGCGTTAGAACCAGACGAGATAGCCGAAGATTTAACGTACGAGGAGGTACCTGTTAAGATCTTGGATAGGAAAGAGCATGTCCTACGCACGAAGGTTATACCACACGTTAAGGTTTTGTGGAGAAACCATGCTATTGAAGAAATGACTGGGGAGTTAGAACCAAAATGAAAGGCGAGGTACCTCACCTTTTCAAAACACACCGTGTGCGTCGTCAATTTCGAGGATAAAATTTCATAAGGAGGGAGGTTGTAAGACCCCAACTTATTATAAATAAAATTGAAATTTCTCTATTTATTATCTTGAAATAATAAGGTGATAATTTGATATAATACTTTGGTTATGGGTGAAATGTGCAAATTTTGCAAAATAAGCAAGTGGTTATAAGATAATCATTGTTGTCGGGGAATATTCCTTTGGTCGTGGAATATTCTTCTTGTCGAATATATCCGCGACACGTAGCGATCATTTATGGGCCCCATAACAGAATAAGCGTCGGATGAAGAAAAAACGCAAAGTTTGAGTTTTTATAAATAAACGGCATAATTATTACAGCTAACACTATTGGTTTACGGTGGTTTAAAATCTGATGTCTGGCGTGGTTGCACAAGAACACACTGTATTGTTACATGATATTGTTAAATTATTGATTCTTACGTAAGAAGACACTACTCAATAATTATTACAGTAATTCTTGTTCAATATTTTATTTTTATTGATTCAATAATTGTTGTTGTTGATATTTTATATTATTGTTATTTCAATAATTGTCACCGCACAATATTTCCCATTATCGGATCAATAATTCATATTATTTGAATAATATTATTAGATAACATTATTGCAATGTCTAGAAAGTTCTTTCAAGGAGAGGTTTGTCACCTAATTGTGCCAAGATGAGAGAAATCCTTATTGAAAAGCCCCTCTTTCTAGGAATGGTCCGTTGTCATAATTGTGATTACGTAATATTATTTGTGAATAATTAATTATTGATTTATATGATAAAAAATATTTATTTGATGTGGATATAAATGAGGAATTTATTTATTTATGTGGTTATAAATGAAGGAATTTTAGTATGAATTATTTGTTGAAAGTTTGGCAATTATTTCTCCGATAGAATATTCATTCAAAATATTATTATAATATTTTATAATTAATTAAATAATAATATTATTATATATATATATATATATATATATATATATATATATATATATATATTTATGCATGTGATTAAAGAAGATGGAGTAAACAAATTGCATTCGAATGCATAGCAGTATATCTTTGTGTTTTCCTAAGTGGGTTGGTGGATGCTTTGTATTCCTTGTTGGTGGCTTGATTGAATTAATGTCAGCATAATGGTATGAGATTTTCCATGTGGACCTCACCTATAAGGAAGATATGAGTGGTTAGTGTTTTGTTAGGCCATTTGTTGGTGAAAAAACGTTGCAGGCAAACTTGATTTCAAAGGGTGGCCCCCCACCCATATGGAAAATATGTTAGGTTTGAAAATTAGGCAGAGATGTTAGGCAGAAAAGTTAGGTAAATCTGCTTAACTTTTCTTTCCTTCCATTGCTATAAATAGGGGGTAACCCCTCCTTCCTCAATACACCAATTCATACTCAGAAATTCTTATTCTAAAGTATTGTGAGTATTTTTCTTGAGTATAAGAATATTTTGAGCGTAGTTTTTCTACAAAATTTTCTCAGAATAATATCTGATATTCCAGTCAAATCCAGTTTCTACCAAGGTAAAGGATATTATTTTATTTCAATACTCGTGAGAAATATTATTTTCTTTCATACTCCATAGTATGGAAGGGATATTATTTAATTTCATATTCCTAAATTTGAACTTACTATGGTAAGTATTGCTTCTATAATTCCTGAAATGATTAGAAATTTTGTTTCATCTAATATCATTTCATAAGATTATTGGTCTGAACTTTTTATCAAATTTGGAACTTTTCATGACTAGGTATTGTTCACGAGTACTGTTCACTACATCTTTTCATGCAGTCTTTGTTCACAGTAAATCTTGTTCACTATTCTTATTCATGGGTCTTGCTTCACGATTCATTGTTCACAGTCTTTCACAAAAGTAAAAAAATTTTTTTCTTCTTCCAAGTTATCTGTTGTGACCCTTATTCTTGAAATTAAATCCATGTTTTGATCTTCATTCTTGAATTTTACTCCACTATAGTTTATTATGGAGTATTATTGATCTTGGATAAACTGTTATACGAATCCTTAATATTTGTCCTTCGGTCTCACTGGATTCGTTCTTTAAAATATTTTTCATCATCCTCAGTCCTAAATGATGATATTACTGAATATCTTTGGCCTGTAGTGCAAAGATGAATGATTAACTGATGAATATCTTTGGCCCGTAGTTCAAAGATGAACAGGTGTTGAGATGAACATGACCAACTGGTGATACAAATGAATATCTTTAGCTTGTAGTGCAAAGATGAATATTTGATTAAAGATGTATATTGATTGATGTTACATGGATAAAATATTGATGATGGACTTTTAAATCTTAGAAGATAGTAGAACTCATTCTCTACTTGACTCTTCTAATGGATTGTTTATTTTTCATTGCGATTGTTGATCTAAAACTTGTTATCTAATATATTTTATCGATTTTTTCCTGTTGAAGACTAATGATAAATTGTTGTATATTATCTTAGTCATAATATTCTTTCTTTGGGCTAGTTGAGCTCACCCTTTTCCTTTTTGTTCCATTTTTCTTCCTGGGAGGTGAGAACATAGCAGGAACTAGCCGGGGTATGGAGTGATGGTTCATGATAGATGTATTAATAGTCCTCACTATTTTGTAAAATAGTGTATCAATAATTGTAATGAGGACTCCTTTTGAGTTTGTATACTCTCTATTAGACTATATTTATATTCAAACTCACAAGATATGTGTTGTCGTATTTTGCACGACAATTGTTTTTCTTGAAGTTGTATTTATTTGTATGTATTTGGCGACTTCGTAATGGATGATGTATACCTATTTTGGGGACTCGAAAATGGATGATGTTATTCCTATTTTGATGTGTTATGACAAAGTCTCGGGCTAATCACCCTTTGTGTCTGTAAGTTATGACGGTTTGCAGATGAATTTCTATAAAACCTTTGCAAACATGATAGACAAATAGTTTATATGACTCCTCAGCAAAATTTGAAAATTTTTACTCTTGTGAGTGGTGTATTGGGTAGCATGTGATGCTGTGTATGTATGGTGTAAGGTGTAAGGTGTAAGGTGTATGGTGTAAGGTGTAAGGTAAATATCGGGGACAAAATTTTTAGAAGAAGGGGTGAATGTGACAATCCGAGATTTTTTAATATTTTTAAAATTTTTATTAATTGTTTTAAGGTTCAATATTAGAACCTACATAGAAAATAAGTGTATGCGTTTGATATTCTTAAGAAGGAATTTTGAGGATTTCAAAATTGTGTGAAAGATTTAGGTGAATTATTCAAGATTAAGGAATAAGTGAATATGTTCTGTATATATGTGTATAGTATGTGGTTAAGGGTCAAGGGTCGACCAGATAAACCCTAAGTATATATTAAGAACGTCAACGTTCGTTTAGAAAAAAATTTTGATTTACAAGAAATAATAGAAATAGGTTCTAGAAACCCTAATTTCAGTTCCGAGAATTCGAAATCCTAATTCGATGTATGAAACCCTAATCTGGGAACTTAAATGATTATTATATTGCTTAAGTGCTATTAATTATAATATTAATTAGGGTAAAGCTTAACTATTTAGCAAACCCTAATTTCAAATTTATTAGACCCTAAGTTCTGGTATAGGAACCCTAATTTGTAATTCGGGAAAACCTAAGTGTTAATTAAATAATTTTTAATGTTAATTAGAAAATATTAATTCTAATTTTAAAGATATAAGTAATTAAAAAACCCTAATCTAATTACGAGATCTAATTTTGAAATTAGAAATATTATTTTTCTAATTAAAACCCTAATTCTGGGTGAAAAATCCTAATGACCAATTTTGTTGTTAATTGCTTAATTAGCAATTTTAATTAGGAAATACTAATCCTAATTACCAAGATTTAAGTTATGATTAAGAAAATTTTATATAATTAGAAAATTCTAATTATAATTTAGAAATATTAATTTTCTATTTTGGAAACCGAAATTGGAAATTTTAGAAAATCAAATTTGCCAAAACCCTAAGGGTTTCCAAACCCTAAACCCTAAGGGTTGGACAATATCCAGTATACCATTAAATTAGTAAGGAAAAAGATTATTTTGCCCTTTTAGCAATTCTTTAATAGGTGGCTTGTAAATCTAGTTATATTATTGAGTTGGTTACCCACTCTAACTACTCCATGTGCTCTATATCCAACATCTTAGCCATTTTATCAACCAAGGTGCAATGTATTCAATAGATATATAAGATTAAAGAAAGAGACAAATCTCACTTTACTTGTCAAAATAACCAAGACTTTCTCTCTCTAGAAAATTCGAAATTTAGAAAGAGAGAGAGTGAGAAACCAAGCTAAGATCAATTCATAGCAAGCCAATATCAGATCCAAGAGTCAGAATCAAGAATCAAAGTTAGAAAGAGGTATAAACCCTAATTTTCAAAATCCTTAGATCTGATGTTAAATGTCGTAATTGATTGTTTAAAGTTGTGTATTAGGGTGTCACTTGATGATCTGGGTTGCTATATAGTGAATCCATAACATCAAAGTGCACGAAATAACATTTTTCAAAAATCTGGAAAACTGGAAGATTATGACCTGACAGTCGAATGTCAGAGGCTTTAAATCTTTATGTGTTAACCGTTTAGAGTGTTTTATGTTATGAATCTGTAGCCTGACATGAGGACTGTGATCTGAAACTGGAATCAGAGTCATAACATGTCTAGATCTTATGTTATCAGTGGTCAAAATCCGTTGACCGTTCACGAAATCTGGGTTCTGGGTAACCCAGAAACCCAAATTTTTCTGACAGTCACTTTGTTAGGTCTTGATCTTGCAGTGCGTTAGTAGTTAGGCCATGTTGTTGGTGGATCTTAGTAGCCTGTCATTCAGACTACATATTAAAGCAATTATATTACTCAAATCATGATCAGTGTAGAAATTAAATCGAGTCAAAGTGCGTTGACCGTTTCGCCTCATGAAGGTTTCTGGGAAACCCAGAACCTTCAAGAGCCGAGTTTTCTAGCGCGGTTTGACCATATTAGATCTAACATATGTTTTGATAAAATGCTATAATAGTGTTTGATAATTGTTGCTTGGTATATGGACTACATTATGGGACCTTTACATCACCCAAGACAGACCCAGATTCCATGTTGTGAAGCTTCAAAGGAGGCAGGACGAACTGTTCTTCATTTCTGGAAAACCCGAAAATGAAGAACAGCTCTGATATGAATTTCGGATGCGTATAACTCCCTGATTAATTGTTGTATGGCCACGAAAGCGATTGATAATGGTAGTATTACACTTATACTATAATCTAGAGACTTTATCCAGCACAGAACATCACGACAACTAGGATCGAATGTTGGTCAAACCACCCCCTTGCTCACTGACATGAATTCTGGAAAAAGCTCAAGAACACCCCAAGAACACCATTAGCGACAGTTTTGTCGCCTATGGTACCTTTAGCGACACTTAATTACGAAAATTAATATTTTTAATTAAATAAATCGAATAAAATGGTTTTTAATTATTAAAAATACTAAATAAATTCTGAAAAATTATTTTAAATTTTGAAAAATAGTTTTTAATTATTTTGAGTATATTTCATAAATATTTAATATTTTTGGAATATAAATGGTATTTCATTTATTTAATTATAATATTAAATAAATTATTTAAAAATGATTTTAATACATGAAAAATAATATTATGATATAAGAAAATGTTTGAAGTTATTTTTAGTGACTTTTAATATTTTGTGATGAATTTCATTAATTAATCAATTAATGATAATTAGTTTATTTAATAAATATATTAAATAAATTAAGGAAAAATAGAATTAATGAATTAAAAATCATATAAAAATAATTTAAGTGATATAAAATATTTTAAGTTATAAAATATAACTTTTGATATTTTGTCATTGAAATATTAATATTTTAATATTAAAAGCAATTATTGGATAATGAATTTAATTCTTTTAAAATCATATAAATATGATTTTAAGGTATTAAAATACTTAATGATATTATAAATATATTATAATATTATGACATGTATTTCATTAATATGTGATAATAAATAAATATTAATGACAAAAGAATTATGTGGTATTTAATTCATTTAAATACGTTATTAATTATTAAAAATTCATAATAAATAGTAATAATTATTTAAAAATTATTGCGAGCTTATGAAAAATATTTTAACTGTTAATAAAATTATCTGAGATAATTGTTAAGTGTTAGGCAGAGTTTAATTGAACTTAGACTCGATAAAAGTCCGACTAGGATGTTAGAATTTTGTTGAATTCAACTCAGACTGCAATAATTTGACTTGATACCGAGTCTTATGTGTGTTATAGACTGATAGGGTTATGTGTTATGTGTTTAGGTTATTCTATGTATATATATATATATATATAATAGTATTATATTGTGATGATATTATTCTAATATTGAAGATCTATATTACTAATATTAAGTCTTCGGATAAAGCGTTATAAATTGCGTAGCGGTAATCAACGGTTTAGGCAAGTTTGTTTTTACTTAACTCTACAAAGAGTTATTTTATTCGGATAAGCTTATGGTTAATCATTGTTGGTTGCCATGAATTGTACTCTGTACATATTGCATGTATAAGTCAGGTATGAAAGGCTGATCACCTTCATTACCCTTCGGTTCAGAAATATTTGTTCATATTTAATACTTGTTCAGTCATAAATTTGTTCCTGCTAGTTCAAAATTATATTGTTGAATTATAGCCAGCTTATTATTCAGACTCTTTCAATCATGATATATCGTTAAATTGTTGAATTTAAACTTGCTGGGCAATCCTTATGCTCACCCTTGCTATATCATAATAAAACATTGCAGATTAAGACGAATGCGTCGGATACAAGGAAATGTTAAAGACAGTCCCAGCTTAAAGTTAATGTGCGCGATTAGTTTTGTAATAGTATAGTTTGATAATAATGTATGTGTTAGATAGTTATGATTTGTGTATAAGTTAAGGTTACTCGACCTTGGGAAAAAGTGTGTAATATATTGTATAGACAATTTATGTTTATATCTTCTGCAAAAATAGTAATAGTGTTAGAATGATCGAACCGGATCCGCGGTGATTCGGGACCTCGGATTTGGGGCCCTCACAATTGTCACTGCACAGTATTTCCCATTATCAGATCAATAATTCATATTATTTGAATAATATTATTAGATAACATTATTGGCAATGTCTAAGGAAGTTCTATCTAGGAAAGGGGTTTGGTCACCTAATTGCGCACCAGTAAGGAGAAATCCTTATCGGAAAACCTCGTCTTTCCTGGGAACGACCTGGTTGTCATAATTATGATTCTGTAATATTATTTGTGAATAATTAATTATTGATTTGTATGATAAGAAAATATTTATTTTATGTGGATATAAATGATAGATATATTTATTTTATGTGGATTTAAATGAAGGAATTAATGATGAGGTGTTTTATCAGTATTTTGTCGGAATAGAGGTGTTGAAAATCGTCCGTATGTGGATTTTGGTCATTTTTTGTTTGGAATTTGGAAAAACATAAATCTATAAAGTTGTAGAGAATTTAATTTCCTATGGAATGTACATAAAATTCGTATTTTTCTGATAAAGGGCTATTTATTATGAATTATTGAAGTTGCGAAAATAAATATTTTTATTAAAATTATGGGTGGGACCCACTTTTATTTTTTGCGAAAACATGTGCTGGAAATTTTTGTTCAAACGTGGAGGGCTGGTCTTGGTTGGCATGCGTAGAAGAGAAGAAAAAAAATATTATTTTATTATTTTAGTCTGCTTTGGCGTTTTAGCATTTTCCTATAAATAGTATGCTTAGTTAGAATTAAAAATCACACCAAAAATGAGTTTTCTCTCTATATATTATTGAGCGTATTTTATGTGTATTTAGATACTTTAAGAGTTGCTATTTAGTGCAAGTTTCCTTCAGCACTACATCCGATATTCCAGTCATAAGTACTGTTCTTTTGAGGTAATGAATGTTATTTTCTTCATAAATGATATTATTTTCTTCAATATCATTATGCCGAAATATTGATATGAATTTTATTGTGGAATTTCTATCTTTTTTAGTCGAGTTACTATTCATGTATACGGCACTATTCACGTATACGACACTATTCACGAATACGACACTATTCACAGAAAAATTAAATTTTCTCTGCTTTGTCCAAGATGTCTATTATGGTTACTATCTTTGATTTAATTTATGTTTTGATCTTTATTCTTGAATTTTACTCCACTATGGTTTATTATGGAGCGTTTTTGAACTTGGATTATCTAAAGTACGAATCCCTAATCTTTGTTGTGACACCTCCAAATCCCGGTACTTCATTACCTCAAGATTTGGTGTTCACTTAATCAAAACATTCATATCTAACTACCCAATCATAATAAAATTAAATAATAAAACCTGCCCATACATGATTACATTAATAAAAATTATCTCCCAGGTTATCGAACCTTTAATTACAATCATTCAAATGCGGAAATTAAATAAATACTTCATTACATCAATCAAATAAAAAGTCTGATAAATAACTGTCAACATATTACAAGTCTTCAATACTTGTTCATCTTCCCTTTTCCCTTACTGGTGCTAGGTACATCTACCTTCTCATCCTTAGCTGTAATAGTTATATAAGCAAGAGTGAGCAAACAAAGCTCACTTGAAATATGAATGAATAAACTTTACAACATTTTCCAAATAATAGGCTCAATAGAACTGAATGATATGTTCTATTAACATTCTGAAATATACTACTGAGGGTCTAATGACCACGAACAATGTCCACAGTTATAAGTAATCTTTCAACTTTAACTTTAACAGTCATAAGACTATAAGGACTCCATGTACTTAGGGGGATCATCCCTTCATACAATGTATTGTGCACAAACATTTCAACGCTAAGCGTAAACCCCTAATAATAGGGTTGTTCATCTCAGTATTTAGATTACAAGTCCGCACCAAAGTAAGTTTGGTTTGGATACATTTCAAGGTAATTTGGAATTCAACAAACATCAACTAAGGATTAGTTGAATAAAAATGAAATCACATTATGCTATGGAATAAATCATAAGTGAATTAACCTTGTGTATTAAAGTTATGCTTTAGGAATAATCTAATAGCATAAATATTGAATAACTATCACCTACCTTGTTTGAACATTATTAAGCCAAGGTTATTTAGAATTGAATACTAAGCATGCACAACGAATAACAATTTGAACAATAAAAACTATTCAACAACAGTATATTAGATTATATAAACTTGTATGCTATTTGACAAGTTAAAGACAAGAATAACTTGTTTAAAATAAGGTTTAGAAAACTTGCATCATCATGAACAAACTAGATACAAGAGCTTGCGAAATTACAGTTGAAATAGGACAAGTAAACATGCATAACAATAAACAAACTAACTCAACGAAAGTGTGGAGTTAGAAAACTTGCTCAATTGTAAAAGTAAAATGAGAGAACTTTCTTAATGTAAAAAGATAAGTTTAGAAACTTGCACAATTGTTATAAGAGTAGAGTTAAAGAACTTGCCTCGAGCGTAAGCTATAATATTAAACTCACGTTCACCTACATATAGGTTTAGAATCACCATCTATTAGAGTTACTAACATTCACATTCCAACATTATACGCATTTCTAGTTAGACTTATTACTTTAGCACAAGTCTTATCTTACCATACATATTTCAGAATCACAAGTGCATATTTCATAACACTTATTCATTGCTCACTAAGTTTCTTAAATTATACATATCATTCTCACAACTTACTAACTTTACATTTTAGAGTTACTAACCACTTGATACGTTTTTGTTTTAACCTTTTCATAACACATTTGACACATTAACATAACATTAAGCTAACTTACAATGAATGTCCAAAGTTTGCGTATAGCGAGACTTCACTATCGTGACAATAGACCATCTTGGCGCGGTCATGCGCCCAGCTTTTACAACAGGTTTCTGACACGCCAAATAGCAACATCAGTATCTCGCATAAGCGCCCGTATGCGGTATCGATTCGATTTTGCGAGAACATGAATACGACACTATTCTTAAGCCAACTAACACGAATTTCACCCACAAAATAGTAATATTAACATATAATATAAATATAAAACTATCATAAACTTGTTTGCTAACATATTCATCAGCATAGAACAATTTAACAACAACTAAAACTATTTTAGTTTCTCAAATTTCATATTTTCATACAAAAACTCTATTTTTGACATCTCTTGCAAAAATCATCACTGTAAACTCTATACTTGGCCAATTTACTTCGTTTAAATTACGTTATGCATGTTTTTTAATGAACTAACATATACAAGACTCAATTTATAGTTTAACATGTGGATTGAACATTAAAATTGGTACTTACATAAGCCATATGAAAAATACATATACTGACATTATTTTTTTCCTACTGTCAAACGAAATTAGCATACAATTCTGATTTAAACACAAATTCTAACCATCAAAAACTCATACAACTACAAGTACTCAGTTGTATAATCGTAAACTTAGAATTTTGAATTCACAGAACATATAAAAGTTTGCCGTAAATTCATATATATATATATATGTATAATATTGAAATTATAGAAACATTACCTTCAATTAGCTAAGACAATCCTTGTTAATCACTGAGAATAGCTTTAACAAACTCAGAACTTGTTTTGAAAATTACAGCCTTTTCTCTCTCAAAACTCTCTTGTCTCTAAGTTTTTCTCTGACAAAACTTCTTCTCTGTTCTTACTTAGGCTTTAGCCAAATAGAATATACGTAACTAAAAACCAACATACTAATTTAAAACGCCTAAAAACTGACACTATTAATGACCCTATTAAATTAGCAGTTACTAAAATTATATATATTATTAATATTTTGTTTATTTAATTAATATTATAAATTCAAAAGAAATTCAAAATCCATAGGGTTTTGTTTGACAAATCATTTAAAATTAAAGAGTTTATATCCTTAAGTATTGTTTGGGTAAAACTAAATTAAAGTACTTTAATTTATTTTAATAACTCCTTATACTATAGTTAGTTGTCACACTATATTTAATTAAGTTTTCAAACTTAATTAATTCATTCAAATAACAATTTATTAAATAAATTATTTAATCATATAACTCCATACAAATAATTAACTATCAAATTGAAATATCAATATAATAATAATTTCTTTAACTCATTAATTATTTATTTAACAAATAATTAACCAAGTAAAATCAAATCAATTAAACAAATATATATTCAATGATAAACACGTCCATTAAATATTTATATAACTCAGTAAATATTTAATATTATAATTAAAATTATGGAATGTTACATCATTCCCTCCTTACAAGGATTCTGTCCTCAGAATCACAATTCAAATAATCAAATCGTCACATTCTTCCCTTCTTACAAAGATTATGTCCCCAGAATCGAAGACATAGATTAAACAAATAACTCAGGGTAATTTTTTTTATCATTTCAGCTTCGAGTTCCCACGTTGCCTCTTCGACATTGTGGTTTCTCCATATCACTTTCACAGAAGGTATCACTTTATTTCTGAGCACTTATTCTTTTCTGTCGACTATCTGAATATGAACCTCTTCATAAGACAAATCTTTATCGAATTGCAATGGTTCGTACTTGATCACATGCTTGTAATCAGGTTTATACGGTCGTAACACCGAAATGTGAAAATCATTATGAATGTTTTCCAACTCTGGAGGTAGAGCTACCTCATAAGCTACTTCCCCCCCCCCGCCTCTTCGTAGTATCTCGAACGTCCAATAAATCTTGGGCTGAGCTTTTCTTTCTTGCCAAAACAAATTTTCCCCTTCCAAGGAGAAACTTTTAGGAAAACGAAAGTTCCTACTTCAAATTCACGATTCTGTCTGTGTTGATCGGCATACTTTTTCTGTCTGTCTTGGGATACTACCAATCTTGTCTTGATGAGTTTGACAACCTCAACAGTTTGTTGTACTAGTTCTGGTCCTAACAATTGGTGTTCATCGACTTCATCCCAGCACAGTGGAGTTCTGCATTTTCTACCATACAATACCTCGTAAGGCGGCATGTCAATACTCGCGTGGTAACTGTTGTTGTAGGCAAATTTCACCAACGGTAAATATTCTTCCCAGCTTCTGTGACGCCCCCAAAATTAGGTATACATCACCCATCTTGGGTCGTCAGATACATGGTATAAAATTCAAATACAACTTACTAATACAACTGTTGTGTACAATACGACAAAACATAACTGTGAGTTTGAATACAATTATTGTCTACTAGAGATTATACAAACTCAAAAGGAGTCCTCATTACAATTATTAACACACTATTTCACAAAAGAGTTAGGACTACTAATGCTATCCTCTGGACCGTCACTCCGTTCCCCGACTAGTCCCAGCTACGTTCTCATTTCCTTAAGAGAACAGTGAAAGAAAGGGTGAGCTCAACTAGCCCAGGAAGAAATATTATGACTAAGGTAATGCTGAATAATTTATAGTTAGCCTTCAACAGTGTTAAACTGATAAAATATAATAACTATCAAGTTTAACTGCAGCGGAACAAGCAATCCATTGGAAGAGTCAAGTAGGGAATAAAATCTACTATCTTCTATGATTTAAAAGGTTTTTTTATCACTTTTATCGTTGGGACTCAGCTTAATAAATAATCCACATCATCGAATCACCCATGCACTACGGCCAAGGATATTCTTTAGTATCACGACCACCAATTATCCACGCACTACAGCCAAGGACATTCGTGTATTCATTAATGGTCTTGATCATGCCAACAACTGTCCATCAATGCACTACGGGCCAATGATAACTTTTACCACATCATTTGTAACATTACGATCATGATTACACCGAATAATCCCTGGTCATAATCATACCAAGTCCATCTATTCACTACAGACCACAAATGACTTTCAACATAATATAAACATGAGGATGATGAAAATGATATATGAATTCAATAAAACAAGTTCAAGAATTAATTTATCCAGGAACTAATAATGTCCAAATTGTCAATATGATACTGCTTTGTAGAGTAAAACTCAAGAATGATCAGAAGAATATTTCCATGAAAAGATACTGGATGAAGCGCAAATATCAACGATATTCTACTAATTTCATGGAGTATAGAAGTCAAAACTTTAACCAACTGAGTATAATAAAGAATGGAATAACAAAAGAAATCACCATGCATGCGGTACTTCGCATAGACAGGTTATTCCAACATAATAATAATAACGGAACCAGGTCAGGCAAAATTTGCACCGACAGAATGTTCCAACAAAATAATAAAGACGGAACCAGGTCCTGTGTAAAACACATAAACGTGGATGTTCCAACGAAATAATAATAAAGACGGAACCGGTCCTAAAAACACGACGAGGATGTTCCAACGAGAATAATAATAAAGAGCGGAACTCAGTGCGGTGTAAAACACACGCATGGGATGTTCCAATGAGAATAATAGAAGAATATCACCAAGTATAGGGTAAACCGTGTATACAAGTTATTCCAACAGAATAATAAGCAATGGAATAACAACAGTTCTCTTCATGAATAAGAAAGAATAACACCCCTTACATTAGTAGTAGATTGAATACTGCAGTAGTGTAGTAATAGAATACTCTTCTTCTTTCTCTCTTATTCTCTCTATACTTTCTCTCTCTATAGCTTGAATGAATTCGTGAAAAAAAAATGAAGCACTAGGCCTCTATTTATAGAAGATTTCTAGCTTAGCACTTGAAATGTGAAAAGGCAAGTGGCTTGACGACTGGTGATGTGAAAAGAAAAGTGGTTTGACGCCTGTAATGTGAAACGACAATTGGTTCGACGCCTGTAATATAAAACGACAAGTGGTTTGACGTCTGGTAAAGGTAGTTACTATTGACGAAGGTAATTACTATTGATGAAGGTAATTACTATTGACGAAGGTAATTACTATTGACGAAGAGACTCTTAGATGATGACATATGGGCCCCCCATAAAATAACCAAACTTACCACAAACGTCTCATAATAGACTCTTTATATACATCAAGGATTGAATAAATATTACCACAAATCATTTTATTTTTAATCAACACATATTTAATCTTTCAACAATTATTAATCATTTATAACTTGTCGTCTCAATTATTGATTTAATAATATAACATATTATACGAGATGATCTTGTGACAATAATTGAATCAATTATATCGTAGAGATATGATCAAAGAATTCTTTGTAGCAATAATTGAGTATAGGTGAGTGACTTCTCACGTAAACATCAATAATCAATACTGGTGTCTTTATTATGCAACCACGCCAGATTCATCGTACTTTTTACTACCGGGTAGTTCAACAGTTTTAACGGTAACACCTCCACCATTATTTTCATAAAGTATTTTTGTTGTTTTCTCAATCCGACAATAATTCCGTTGTGGGGTCCACCAATGATTGTGCCATCGTACGAATATTCCCCGACAAAAAGAATATTCCCCGACCAAACGAATATTTTATAACAACTTGCTTACTTTGAAAAATTTATAAATATTACCCACAACTATAACATTATATCAAATTTACTCCATAATATTCAAAAATAATATTTATAGAAAATTTATCTTTATTTATAAAAGTTGGGGTCTTACAACCTCCCCTTCTTATGAAATTTCGCCCTCAAAATTATGGTACGTACCTGGTATGTCGAAGAGGTAAGGATACCTTGATTTCATTTCAGATTCTAACTCCCAAGTCATTTCCTCAATATCGTGGTTTCTCCACAAAACTTTGACTTGAGGTATAACCTTGGAGCGTAGAATATGTTCCTTTTTATCCAAGATTTGAACAGGAACCTCTTCATACGTCAAATCTTTCGCTATTTCGTCCGGTTCTAACTCAATAATGTGGTTCGGGTCTTTCACATATTTACGTAACATGGATATGTGAAAAACGTTATGAACACGAGACATACTTGGCGGTAAAGCGAGTGTATAGGCCACAGTTCTTACTCGATCGAGGATTAAAAATGGGCCGATGAATCGAGGATTGAGTTTTCCTCTCTTTCCAAATCTCGTAACTCCTTTCCGTGGAGCAACACGCAACAACACATGATCTCCTATATTGAATTCCACGTCCTTTCGATGAAGATCAGCATAACTCTTTTGTCGATCTTGTGAGATTTTTATACGTTATTGGATCATTTGAATCTTTTAAGCGTGAAATACACGTACCAACTTCGATCCCAACAACGTTGCTTCACCCACCTCATCCCAAAGATCTTTGAGAACAACACTTTCTTCCATACAACGCTTCGAATGGAGCCATGCCAATACTTGCTTGATAACTGTTGTTGTAGGAAAACTCCACTAATGGTAAAAACTTGTCCCAACTTCCCTTTAAATCAAGGACACAGAGTCTTAATAGATCTTCAAGAGTTTGAATAGTCCTCTTGTTGCCTCGTCAAATGCGAGAATGATATCTTAGAACTAAATCGTAAGTTTGTGCCCATAGATTTTTTCAAACTAACCCAAAATCGTGAAGTGAATCTTGGGTCTTGATCCGAAACTATGGATACCGGCATACCATGCAGTCTTACAATCTCGTTTATGTACATATGAGTAAGACGTTCAAGTGTATAAGTTTCTTATATCGGTAAGAAATGAGCAGACATGGTCAATCTATTAACAATGACCCAAATCGCATCTATGCCTTGAGAAATCTTAGGAAGACCGGTAACGAAATCCATGGTAATGTGCTCCCACTTCCATTCTGGAATTTCAAGTAGTTGCAATGGACCTTTTGGTACTTGATGCTCCGCTTTAACTCGTTGACAAATTAGACACCTTGAGATAAACAACACTATCTATAATATCCGAGTTTTATTTTTAATTTTTTTTAATGTAATTTAAGAATTGTTAATAAACGAATTTATATGAAACTTTTGGGTGATTTCATTTATTAGATGTATGTGTGTGGTACATATATGTGTTATTTCAAGATATGTGATGAGATGTATTTAAATGGTTAGTTTAGTTTTATTTAACTATTTAAATAAAATTAAGTAGGGAATTATTCTATTTTATTACGTGGGATGGTATTAAATCATGAGCTGGAGTTAGGAGAAGAATTTAGAGATGCGAATTGTGTGTATTCGAGTCCTAACGTCGAAATTAGTCGAGATAATCGTAATCACGAAAAAGTGTCACAGTTGACTTTTTGGTCAAAGTCAACCTGTTGACTTTTTCGAGGAAAGAGTCAACTATGAATTCCAGAGATGAATTTGACTAAACGGATAGTCCCTTGACGTCCGAAATGTCGAATTTAGTAGGAATCGATATATGGTTCGCAAAGTTTGGTTCCGAAGGGTAAAATAGTCAAATAGCTTATTAATTGATTAAAATAATATATGTATTTTTTTTTAATAAAAATCAGCTGAACTGATGGACCCATGAGACTATTAAATTGGGACAAGGGAGGGAGTATACGTATATTACATAATAGCTAGGGTAGAAGTAATTTATTTTATTCCTTAAAACCAAAATTCTTTTTAACTCCCACATTCATTTTCTCTAACTCCCACATTCTTCCTATTAATAAACTATATTATTGTATTATTAAGTGCTGTGAGTAACTAATCATTAATTTTGGGGGTTATGGGAGTTGGGGGTTATGGGAATCAAAAGACTCTAACAAAGCTATACATATATACAAACACACTTTTCTTTTAAGAAAATTCCACCAAGTAAGCATGCAGAGAAGTTGAAAGTGATAGATAGTGTGGTAATATTCTAGAGATCACTTAACAACTAACAAGCAAGGAAGAGGGATAATCAAATTAAGCAAGGGAAATTCATCCAAAAAGGTAAGCTATGAAACTCTCTTTTTCATGTTCTTGAAGAAAAATAGTGAAAAAGCATGTATAGCAATGGTAAATGGTTTATGTTGATTTCATAAGGCTATGATAATATTGTTGGTTTCTGTTATGAGGAGGATAAGGAATGAAAATTATGGTTTAAACATGTTTCAATTACATAGAGAATCAAATATTTCATGAATGTATGCGATATGTTGATAAAATGCCTCTTTAAAGTCAATTTGTTCATAGCATGGTAATTTAGTGAGTTGGTTTGTTGTAACATGTTCATATATGTTGGTAGAATTGATCTGGATAGTAGGAGTCTAGCCCATACATGCTAGAATCAAAATCACAAAATTTTTCAAAGTTGGATGAATGTGAAATTTGTGATTTTTGGGGTTTTTCGGAGCCTCGGAATCACGGTGTAGATGACTCGATTAGCGTATGTTATAATTTTATAAAATAGTATGTAGCATGAGGTACAACCTGTCCAAATTTCATAAGAAAGGGAGTTAAATTGAGAAAGTTATGAAAATCGTAAGCATGCATGTTGGTAATAAAATCACGCATAATTCGGAAATTCGAATTTTTTCTAAAATATAAAACTAGTCTTGTGCACGCTTTTCTATGTAGTTGGTTTGTGGTCTTAGCATGCTAGTTTTATGAATGTTATATTTTTGTAAAATACCTTGATGTATGAAGTTTATTGTGTCCAAGTATCATGGTCATATCATCTTTAAGTTAGCGGGAATAAAATCGTAGAGTTAGTGAAAATCGTAGAGTAAACTCTGAAAATCGTAGAGTCAGTGAAAATCGTAGAGTCAGTGAAATCGTAGAGTAAAAATCGTAGAGTCTCTGAAAATCGTAGAGTCAGTGAAAATCGTAGAGTAAACTCAAAAATCGTAGAGTCAATGAAAAGCGTAGAGTAAACTCTGAAAATCGTAGTCAGTAAAAATCGTAGAGTAAAAATCGTAGAGTCAATGAAAATCGTAGAGTCTGTGAAAATCGTAGAGTAAACTCAAAAATCATAGAGTCAATGAAAATCGTAGAGTAAACTCTGAAAATTGTAGAGTCAGTGAAAATCGTAGAGTAAACTCTGAAAATCGTAGAGTAAACTCTGAAAATTATAGAGTAAAGTTTATATTACAACTACTATGCGTTGCTAATAGTTGATGTGCATGATTATTCAATTGTGTAGGCACGTGAAGTGCGAGATAGTCGTAATTTGTTAATCATTATTAGTAAACAACGATCAAGGCAAGTTTCTTACCCTATTGTTCATTATGAATTTATTCAACTCTTATTCATTGATTGCGGTGAGGGTAAGTTTGGGCTTGTGATTAATTAATCATTTGTGCAAGCTCCTTTATTGTAAAGTTCTATAACTTCAATTGTGATGCGAAACGTTATTGATGATTATTCAGTTCCTATTGCAACTGCTATACTTTAAAGTTCGTATTCCCTTAATGAACTATATTCAAGCATGCTTTCTAGCTTTTCGTCCCAAATAGATGTTATTGATGCAAAAACATAGTATATTGTTTAAACAATTCAAATCCTTTGAAGATATTTCATGTTTACCAATCCAAATTTCTTTGGTGAGGTCCCGTATGAATACTAAGATGCACAACCCGGATAACGGGGTAACTGATGACGGGCATATAGTCCCATTTATGCTTATGCGTTTAAACTTTATACTTGTGCACAATGTAGGGTACGATAAATTGATCACCGGAGTATTTGCGAGGCGAGCTTACAATCTATTTGATTGTTAAACCGTCTGATGGATTTTGATGAAACAAAGTAATGTTCGTGGTATCTAACACCCCTTAGTATGCTATTGAGAATTCCGAACTCTTATCTTGATATTCCGGTTTATCTCTTGATATTTATTTCAACCTGTTGAGAAATATTCATGCTAATGCTTTTACTTCGATGTATGTTCTCAAACTACTTTATATACTTCTTTGGGCAATTTGTGCTCACTCTTGCTTAAACCTTTTCAGCTTAAGGATGATAACGCTGAGGGCTCGGGCAAGGACAAATGAAAGTTTAAGATGAAATGATGAGAGTTATTTATGTAATAATTATATTTCCGCATATGAGGTGATGTAGCGATAAACGCTAAGTTTAAGTTTTAGTTTATTAAAGGTTGTAAAGACTTGAGACTTTATTTTGAATAAATATGTAATAGTTATTATTATTATTATTATTATTATTATTAGAGTTACTTAGATAAATGATGAGGTATGTTGTATCGTGAGCACCATGTCCTGTAATCGATGTTACATGGATTTGGGGGCGTCACACTATCTCTCTCTTTATATTGCTCCACCAAAATGTATGACGAATATCATGATACATTTTGTACTCCCAGGATGGATTGCAAATGGTGTGTTGTACGCCTCCATCATGATTTTATACTTTAAATCAGGGTCGTTAGGAACACAAAGTCCGGAGTTGACTCAAGTATTCCTTCTTCATCGATTCTTCCTTCCGGCATAGCACCTTCTTGCACTTTCTTCCTCATACGCATCAAGCTCCGGGTTTGTAACTTGAGCGGCTTTAACTTTATCGATTAAAGTCGATTCTACTCGTATATTCGCATCATCACATGGGTCCCTGGAGTCTTTAACTCTATCTCCATCCTTTGCAAGTCACAAAATGGGCCTTTATATTGACAATATCGCACTCGTACTTGCATATAATCTTCTACTCAATGCGCCGCCTACCACGTTCGCTTTTCCAGGATGGTATTGGATGGTATGATCATAATCTTTCAACAGTTCAAGCCAACGTCGTTGTCGCATGTTGAGTTCCTTTTGAGTAAAGAAATATTTGAGGCTTTTATGATCCATAAAGATCTCCACCTTCTCCCCATACAAGTAATGCCTCCAAATCTTTAGTACGAAGACAATAGCTGCCAACTCTAGATCATGAGTAGGATAATTCCTCTCATATTCTTTGAGTTGTCTTGAGGCATAGGCTATGACTTTTCCATGTTGCATGAGAACACATCCCAACCCTTTCCCCGAAGCATCACTGTAGATGACAAATCCCTCCGAGCCAGATGGTATTGTCAGAACAGGTGCCGAAATGAGTCTGCTCTTGAGTTCTTGAAAACTCTTCTCACATTCTTCGCTCCAACCGAACTTTGTATCTTTCCGAGTCAATCGAGTTGATGGAGTAGCGATTCGAGAAAATCCTTCCACGAATCTCTGGTAATAACCAAATTAAACCGAGAAAGCTACGACTTGATCCATTGATTTAGGTTGCTCCCGACTTTGAATTGCTTCAATCTTTGTCGGTCAATTGAGATATTCCATGACTTGATACTACGTGCCCAAGGAATGCTACTTCCTCAAGCCAAAACTCACATTTCTTCAACTTGGTATAAAGCTTGTATTCACGAAGCTTTTGGAGTGTCAGCCTCAAATGTTTCTCATGATCTTCACGGCTTTTGGAATAAATAAGGATGTCATCAATAAAGACGACCACAAAGTGATCCAAATATTTCTTGAATACTCGGTTCATCATATCTATGAAGGCAGCAGGAGCATTAGTCAATCCAAAGGACATGACTAGGAATTCATAATGCCCGTACCGAGTTCTGAAAGCCGTCTTTAGAATGTCATCGGTTCTAATCTTCAATTGGTGATATCCGGAATGAAGATCAATCTTTGAAAAGAATTTGGCTCTTTGCAACTGGTCAAACAGGTCATCAATACGTGGCAATGGATACCTATTTTTGATGGTGACATGATTCAACTCTCGATAATCAATACAAAGTCGCATACTCCCATCTTTCTTCTTCACGAATAGAACAGGAGCACCCCAAGGAGAAGTACTAGGACGAATAAAGCCAATGTCTAACAATTCCTGCAGTTGGGTCTTTAACTCTTGAAGTTCAATTGGAGCCATTCGATATGGGGTTTTGGAAACGGTTTTTGTACCGGGTTCAAGGTCGATACAAAATTCAATTTCACGCTCAGGGGGTAGGCCAGGAAGTTCTTCGGGGAATACGTCAGGAAATTTATTAACAATAGAAATATAGTTCAAAACTGACGTATTTTTATTTAAATCTGTGACATGAGCTAAGAAAGCTTGAAATCCATTTTTTAACAAACGAATAGCTTTATGGCTTGAGATGACCGTGATTGATTTTAATGGTTTGGTCGCTTGAATTCGCATAATAGGTTGATTAGGAATATGAAAGCTAACAACCTTACTTTAAACAATCAATTTTTGCATGATGAGTAGTTAACCAATCAATCCCTAGAATCACGTCAAATGCAAGTATTTTCAATGAAATAAGATCTACAGGTAATGTTTGGGTACCGATTTGAACCAAACAAGACTTATAAACAGTGGATGTAATGAAGGTTTCTCCCAACGGAGTTTCCACAAATAAGTCAAAGTCTAATTTCTCCGGAGTCAAATTTAATCGATGAGCGCAAGTAGGAGAAATAAAAGAATGGGTAGAACCGGTATAAAATAAAGTATAGATTTCGTTAGAATTTATGATAAGCTTACCCGTGATGACCTCATTCGGGTTCCTTTCTTTCTGGGAGGTAACAACAAACGCTCTCCCTTGCACTACCGGTTTTGACTTTTCTGGGACGGCCTTTGGTGCCTCCATCCTAGCTGAATTTGTCTTCGGTGAACGACAAAATCGGGCTAAGTGACCTTCTCTTCCATAATTATAACATGCTTTGGACGGCATCGCGCAGTTTGGACTGATGTCCCCCTCCCCTCCGCATTTGAAACATATGATAGGTGGTCGTTCTCCTTCCTTAACGACAGGTGCTGGTACTGATGTCTTTCCATCATTGTTGAATATCCTCTTCTTGAAATGTCCATTCTTATTATTTTGGCCCTGATTACCACCGAAGTAGTTACCATTTCTGGCCTGTTGATTCCTCCACGCTTGTTGTCACCGCTCGATGATCGCTTCTCCTTTAGTATTATCATTTTATCTACCGCTTCTCTTTTAGTTGCGTTGACTCGTTATCGCGCTCCACTAACTGAGCCCTATTTACAACATCTGAATATAAACATAGTTTATGAGAAATAAGATGTTGACGTATCTCCGGCTTCAAACCTCTTAAAAACATCCGTGTCATTCTCTCTTCATTATCCACCAAGTGGGACGCAAACCGGGATAACTCCTTAAATTTAGCCTCGTATTGATACACGGTCATATTGTTTTGTTCCAACTTGATAAACTTCACCTCCTTTATGTGACGAATACTTTCGGAAAGTATTTGTCGTTGAATGCCTCTTGGAACTTCTCCCAAGACATCTTCATCTGACGAGTTGAGTACGTTTTACCAATTCCACCAAGAATCGCCTCTCAAGCAGAATATAAAGGCGTGAAAGGAACCTTTTGCTCCTTGGAGCATCCCAAGACATCAAATATCTTGGTGATTTGCTTTATCCATGCTTCCGCCATAAGTGATTTTGGCTCTCCCTTAAACTCCGGTGGTCCTAGCTCCTTGAACTGTTTAGCGGTGACCGCCCGAGAGTTTCTAGTGTTTCCACCTGCATTTTGGATAGGAGCCGCTCTCGCCTGCTGTTGCATGAATTGTATAAAGCCCCTGAACATTTGATCATTCATCATTTGGTCTATGTTGTTGTTTGCATGAGGATTGTTGCCTTCCTGATGCACATTATCCTGATTATTGATATGTGGTGAATCAACGGTCACCTGTGCTCCATTGCTATTCTCAACATTCTCGGATATCCTTTTCAGATACTTCCACAAAACAAAGGTTAATTGACATGTAACATATTATCCCTAAATTACGATGACCAATTAAATACCACATAAACTTAGGTAGGTCATACTAGTGAAGGAATTCCCCGCTCTCCCTCCTAGTACTATTCTCACATCTTAGCCAGGATCATATCCCTAAGCTTTGATACCAAATGGCCTTTCCCAAAAATTAGGTATACATCACCCATCTTGGGTCGCCGGATACATAGTACAAAAATTCAAATACAACTTACTAATTCAACTGTAGGTATAATAATACGACAAAACATAACTGTGAGTTTGAATACAATTATTGTCTACTAGAGATTATACAAACTCAAAAGGAGTCCTCATTACAATTATTAACACACTATTTCACGGGAATAGTGAGGACTACTAATGCTATCCTCCGACCGTCACTCCGTTCCCCACTAGTCCCTTCTATGTTCTCATTTCACAAGAGAACAAAGAAAGAAAGGGTGAGCTCAACTAGCCCAAGAAGAAATATTATGACTAAGATAATGCGAATAAATTATCATTAGCCTTCAACAAAGTTTAAAATCGATAAAATATAACATCAAGTTTAATCTGCAGTGAACAAGCAATCCATTAAAAGAGTCAAGTAGAGAATAAAATCTACTATCTTTTATGATTTAAAAGGTTTTTCATGACTTTTATCATTGAACTCGACAATAAATAATCCACATCATCGAATCACCCATGCACTACTACCAAGGATATTCTTTAGTATCACGACCACCAATTATCCATGCACTACTGACCCAAGGACATTCGTGTATTCATTAATGGTCATGATCATGCCAACAACTCATCCATCAATGCACTACGACCAATGATAACTTTTACCACATCATATGTAACATTACTGGTCATGATTACAATCATAATCCTCAGTCATAATCATACCAAGTCCATCTATGCACTACAGGCCACAAATGACTTTCAACATAATATAAACATGAGGATGATGACAATGATATAAGAATTCAATAAAACAAGTTCAAGAATTAATTTATCCAAAAACTAATAATGTCCAAATTGTCAACATGATACTTCTTTGTAGAGTAAAACTCAAGAATGATCAGAAGATTATTTCCATGAAAAGATTCTAGATGAAGCGCAAATATCAAGGATAGTCTACTAATTTCATGGAGTATAGAAGTCAAAACTTTAACCAACTGAGTATAATAAAGAATGGAATAACAAAAGAAATCACCATGCATGGTTATTCCAATGTATAATAATAATAAGAGAACCGTGTCGCAAAATTTGCAATCGAAGCGGGATGTTCCAATGTAATAATAAAGATCGAACCGTGTCCGTGTAAAACACATGCATGTGATGTTCCAATGTAATAATAATAAAGACGGAACCAGTCCTGTTATCAAACACATAGACATGATGTTCCAACGTAATAATAATAAAAGGATTTTAACTAGGTCCTGTTGTAAAACACATGCATGGATGTTCCAACGTAATAATAGAAGAATGTCACCAAGTATAGGGTAAACTGCATGCGTACAAAAGTTATTCCAATGTAATAATAAGCAATGGAATAACAAGCGGTTCTCTTCATGAATAAGAAAGAATAACACCCCTTACATTAGTAGTAGATTGAATACTACAGTAGTGTAGTAACGAGTATACTCTTCTTCTTTCTCTTATTCTCTCTATACTTTTCTCTCTATAGCTTGAATGAATTAAGTGAAAAATAATGAAGCACTAGGCCTCTATTTATAGAAGATTTCTAGCTTAGCACTTGAAATGTGAAAAGGCAAGTGGCTTGATTTAATTGGTGATGTGAAAAGAAAAGTGGTTTGACTCGATGAATGTGAAACGACAATTGGTTCGGCGCCTGTAATATGAAACGACAAGTGGTTTGACGTCTAGTAAAGGTAGTTACTATTGACGAAGGTAATTACTATTGACAAAGGTAATTACTATTGACGAAGGTAATTACTATTGACGAAGAGACTCTTAGATGATGACATATGGGCCCCCCATAAAATAACCAAACTTACCACAAACGTCTCATACTAGACTCTTTATATACATCAAGGATTGAATAAATATTACCACAAATCATTTTATTTTTAATCAACACATATTTAATCTTTCAACAATTATTAATCATTTATAACTTGTCGTCTCAATTATTGATTTAATAATATAACATATTATACAGATGATACTGTGACAATAATTGAATCAATAATATAAGAGATATGATGCAATAATTACTGTAGCAATAATTGAGTATAACTGAGTGACTTCTCACGTAAGCATCAATAATTAATACCGTGTGCTACTATGCAACCACGCCAGACATCGTACTTTTACTACCGGGTAGTTCAACGGTTTTAACGGTAACACCTCTCCGTAGATTATTTTCATAAAGTATTTTTGTCGTTTTCTCAATCCGACAATAATTCCGTTGTGGGGTCCACCAAGGATTGTGCCGTCGTACGAATATTCCCCGACAAAAAGAATATTTCCCGACCAAACGAATATTTTATAACAACTTGCTTACTTTGCAAAATTTTTATAAATATTACCCACAACTATAACATTATATCAAATTTACTCCATAATATTCAAAAATAATATTTATAGAAAATTCATCTTTATTTATAAAGTTGGGGTCTTACAGCTTCCTTTGAAATCCATGATGCATGCTCTCAGCATAACTTCTAACGTTTGGATAATTCGTTCACTTTGCCCGTCTGTTTGCGGATGGTATGTTGTACTCATTCGTAATTGTGTTCCCATACATTCTTGTAGTCTCTTCCAGAAGTTTGACGTAAATCACAAATCTCTATCTGACACGATTGATACTGGCACTCTATGCCTCGAAATGATCTCTTTAACGTACAACCTTGCCAACTGATCAAGATTGAACCTAATCTTTATTGGTAAAAAGTGCGCTGATTTTGTCAGTCTGTCCACTACCACCCAAATCACATCACATCCTGTCTGAGTAGTTGGAAGACCCACCACAAAATCCATTGTGATGTGTTCCCACTTCCATTCTGGTATTTCTAACGGTTGAAGTAATCCGCTTGGTCTTTGATGCTCAGCCTTAACTCTCTGACATGTCAAGCATTTCGCGACACACTCTGTAACATCCCTTTTCATGTTCGGCACCAAAAATGTCACCGCAAATCTTGATACATCTTCGTACTTCTTGGATGAATCGAATATCTTGTGTTGTGTGCTTCGGTCAAGATTTCATCTTTAAGCTCTGGTACTACTGGAACCCAAATTCTTTCCTCGAATCGTAGTAGTCCTTCGGTATCGATCTTGTATTTTACATCACTACCCTCAACCACTTTCTCTTTGATCGTTTTGCATTCTTTATCTTGTAGTTGAGCACTCTTCACTTTGTCCACCAAAGTTGGACTAGCATCTATCTGGAATAGTCGTTCATCGGATTCCTTTGGAAATTTGTTTTCCAACTCTAGCTTTGTCATTGCTGAAATAAGCTCCTCCTGAGTAGTTATCAGCATCAACTTCTCCCGACCTTTCCTGCTCAAAGCATCTGCAACCACATTCGCTTTTCCCGGATGATAAAAGATCTCACAATCGTAATCTTTTATCAATTCCATCCATCTTCTTTGATGCATGTTCAGGTCCTTCTGTGTGAAAATATACTTCAGACTTTTATGGTATGTATAGATCTCACATTTTTCTCCATAGAGATGGTGTCTCCATATCTTTAGAGCAAATACTACTACAGCCAAATTTAAATCATGAGTTGGATACCCTTTCTCATAATCCTTCAGTTGTCTTGATGCATACGCAATAACTTTGCCGTTCTGCATAAGAACACAACCCAACCCTTTATGTGAGGCATCACTAAACACCACAAAGTTTTCTGTACTATCTGGTAACGACAACACAGGTGCCATGCTTAATTTCTTCTTCAAGATCTGGAAACTTTCTTCACATTTCTCCGTCCAAACAAATTTCACAGTTTTCTTTGTCAAATTTGTTAATGGAGTGGCTATCTTAGAAAAATCTTGTATGAATCGTCTATAATAATCGACCAGTCCTAAGAAACTCCTCACTTCCGACGGTGTTCTTGGTTTTTCCCAATTGATTACAGCTTCCACTTTTGATAGATCCACTGAAATCCGATCTTTGTCAATCACGTGCCCAAGAAATTGTACACGATCTAGCCAAAATTTGCACTTAGAGAATTTCGCGTACAACTTTTCATTTCTTAGTGTTTCTAATGTCAAACGTAAGTGTTCCACGTGTTCTTCTTGAGTTTTGGAATACACCAGAATGTCGTCGATAAATACCACAACAAACTTGTCTAAGAATGGTTTAAACACCATGTTCATCAAATCCATGAATGCAGCAGGGGCATTGATCAAACCAAAAGACATCACCAGAAACTCGTAATGTCCATACCGAGTTCTGAATGCCGTTCTAGGTATATCCTCCTTCCTTACCTATAATTGGTGATACCCACTTCTCAAATCTATTTTCGAGAAGTATTTAACACCCTTCAACTGATCAAACAAGTCATCTATTCTTGGTAATGGATATTTGTTTTTAATAGTGACTTTGTTTAATTCTCTATAATTATAATAACCCCAAAATTCATACAATTTAATTCTCAACTTTGGTCATTAATAACACATCTACCTTAATATAAGTTTTATATTTCCTACTCCCACCATTCTTGATAATAAATTCTTATAAGTTTTATTTCATAACCTTTACTTAGACTCAATTATATTTGAGTATTATATATTCTTTAACCCATTCATCTCCTTTTCTAAAGATCGTTATCATATATTCCACTCATAAACACTCGGGATATTACATTCACCCATTCTTCTAAGAATTTCGTCCTCGAAATTTTATTTATTAATCTTCATTCATTCAATCCATCAAAATAGATTTTATGTTAATATTTTATTCATTCATTGGGTTCTATAACCACTTCTTTCAACAAAGATCTTTCTACAATTATTAAACTTTTCTATTAAAAGTTTTACATTATTCTTTGATAACTCAACTCCTTCTCGTTTAAAAAAAATTTCTTTTCTCACTTGTTCAATATATTCATCATTCAGTGTCGTATTCTACGACTCACATCTTTCTAAGGAATATGTCCTTACCACATTCACCTTTTAGAATAATAAAAATCTTCCACATTTGCTCAATAATTAGGAAGCGATATGAATAACAAGAATTTTGAAGATTCCAAATCATGCTGAGGGGTCACAAGACCGTGAACTTTATTCCCAGGTTTAACAGTGCATCACCACCATAAACCATCTTTAACAGAATGTTTAGCAATCACACAGACTGAAAACACTCTCTATAAGTACTCTAGGTGATCAGCCTATCGTACCCATACGTCGTGCATAACGTATTACATCTTAACATCGTAACGACTATATACGTTACTTTCAGAACCATTGTCTCCGATAATATGTCCCCTTTTATAGGGTTGTTCACCTCAGCTTTTCAACATCTGAATCCGCACCAAAATAATTTGGTTTGGCATAACTTCTCAAGAAACGCTTGAATTTTATGAACATCTTTCAATATTCGTCTAGCTAAATCAAATAGCATAGACTTCTACAACAATTCGGACATCAATCTAAATATACATATACATATACATATATATATATATTCTCATATCTTAAAGAAATCTCAAAAATGTTTTTATGACGTCATGATACCGCATTGTATTTACAGTCCGTTGAGGATTCCGTCATTTGGTGATTTTATCATATTACATCATACCATAGTGGGCTGACGATCCTTAGATCACATCCAATACTAAGTAATACTGCATTGATGACTCCATCATTTTTATCATCTCTGCACCAGGTTCCATGATGCATTGATTATATATATATAAAAATATATTTTGATATATTTCAAATCATTTTTTTTCTAGCCAAAGCAATTAGCATAGACATACGAATGATAGCACTGTTTTTTAAAAATTCTTTGGTTCACTAGTGTGACCCAACATTTTTTTTTTCCAAAAATCAAAAGTATACCCATCGGCACGAAGTCAATAAATTTCGAAAATCTAGCATAGCTAGTAGATTTCGAATATCCAGGTATCCATCAACTTCAATCATTACTCCATTACTTCATTACTTAACCATTCTATCAGTCTTCAACTTCATCAATGCTCTCTATACTATAACCATTTTCTACCCAAAATAGTTCATCAAACTTACCGCACATTGGAAGTTCAGGAACTTGCCACAATAATATGAGTTTAAGAACTTATCCTAGTCCGACCGTAGGCGTCCATTCGCTGAGGGGTTTAAAACATACCATATTATCATGAGTCACAAACTTACCATATGCATTAGTTTTAAGAACCGCACCTAATCCTAATAATATCTGACTAATCTTAATAGTTTCTAACTATCAAATATACACATGAGAAAAGAATCATGTTTTCGCCATATATACATTGATAACGCGACACCAACATTCCAATGATTATCAATGTGATAAATTGAGTGCAAGAACAAAACCCTCGCCCATTCAAAGATTTGTACAACTCAGCCATCACATGAGTCCTCAATTGAAATCCCACATAACTCTATCTTACTCTTAACTTGCTCTTTGCTCGATACAAATTTCTCGTATCACATCATCTATAACTCCTCGTGAGTTATCTCATACTATATCATAGTACATCATCTTCATAGCATCAAGCTATAATTATTCAAACATTACAGACCATCTTTCCTTTATAACTTGAACAGATCACGTCGTGATCTTATTCTATAATCATCTCCTTAAAATTATTTTCTTAACTCGTGATCGCTTTTGTTTCTGATCCCCTTCTTTCCTTTCATTTACGACATTATTCATTATCTTGGCTATTGGAGTTAGGTAACTCCCATTTCTTATCTACATATCTCTTCAAGATTCTTCTTTGAATATTCTTATTTATATAACAATTCTTGCTTTAAGAATTTCCAACTTCATTTATATTGCTTCACATTTCATTCAAGTTCTACATTTTCATCATACGTATCCACTTTCTATACTTGGTACAGATCGAGTCTCTAATAGTTTCAATATGGTACGCTGAGTGGTTTCCCACAAACAACCAACAAACTAGGTTCCGAGTTGCTAGTTACCTCCGCTCTATGAAGGAATTGTTTAGCCCATATACCATACATCAACTACTAAAGAGTACCACTGTACCATATTTAACTATAACTTTCATTCTTAACTTCCTTACCATTCTGTTCTTATAGACATTGTCTATTTATTATCAACTTACATTCTTATTATTGGAGTTGGGTAACTCCATAACTCTGCGAGATTCTTCTTTGAATCCTCTCACGCATGTTTTAATCCCTTCTCTATACGTTTCTTAAATTACTTCTTATTGTTCAAACTCTATCTGAGCTTATTCTTTCATTATCTTCACATCTCTTCTCTAAGGTTATAGCCTACGGTACTCCTACCTAAGGTTTATAACCTACAACTCTGATACCAACTGTAACGACCTCAAAATTCATACAATTTATTTCTCAACTTTGGTCGTTAATAACACATCTACCTTAATATAGGTTTTATATTTTCTACTCCCACCATTCTTGATAATAAATTCTTATAATTTTTATTTCATAACCTTTACTTAGACTCAATTATATTTGAGTATTATATATTTTTTAACCCATTCATCTCCTTTTCTAAAGATCATTATCATATATTCCACTCATAAACACTCGGGATATTACAATAATCAATGCAAAGACGCATTGACCCAACCTTCTTCTTTGCGAATAACACCGGCGCTCCCCATGGTGATACGCTTGGTTGAATATACTTCTTGTCTAGCAACTCTTGCAATTGTACCATAAGTTCCTTCATTTCTACTGGATCCATTCTGTACGGGGCCTTCGATATCGGTGCAGTTCCTGGCACTAAGTCGATCACGAACTCAATCTCTCTGTCAGGAGGAAGTCCTGGCAGATCCTCTGAAAATACATCCTAAAATTCCCTCACCACTGGTATCTCTTCCAGTTTCACACTCTTCTTCTGAGTATCGATTATGTAAGCTAAATATCCCACACAGCCTTGACTCAAAAATTTCTTGGCCTGCATAATCGTCAGACATTTCATTTGTCTAGGCGATTTGCTACCATAGAATACTACCTTTGACGGGGTCATAAGGTTTACACACATCTTTTGACAATCAATTACCGCTCCATATTTGAACAGCCAATCCATTCCCAAAATAACATCAAACTCTCCAAGTCTAATCGGAATCAAATCAACCATCAAGATATTCTCCTTAATGTTCACCCTACAGTTCTTGTATACGAATCTAACAGGGATTACCTCCTTATTCGCATTTTCTATGTTTAAAGGGAAATTCAATTCTTCTCTAGGAAATTCTAACCTCTTAGCAAATTCATCAGAGATAAACGAGCAAGTAGCACCCGAATCAAATAATACATAAGCATTTATATCATTGATTGGGATAATACCTGACACAACATCTTTTGATTGCATAACATCTTGCACAGTCATGTTGAAGGTTCTGGTTGTGGGTTTGTTTGATGTTGTAGGTCCAGCAATGGCCCATGTACCTCCACTGTTACCTCCATTGCTTCTGGTTGTCTCTCCAGCCTTTTTCTTAGGGCATTCACGAACAAAATGATCCTTGGATCTGCACGTGAAGCACACGTTCGTCTTCGGTTGAGTGGAATTTGGGGCGATGTGACCCTCCTGGCCACAATTGAAGCAAACTCGTTTCCCCATCAAGCACGTACCCTTATGAAACTTCCCGCGTGTAACACATGCTTCAAACTTCTTGTTTTGTTGGTTACCCTGCTAGTTTCCAGCTCCCACGTTCCCATTCCACTTCCTCTTCAAGTTGTTGTTGTTGTTTCCACTACTACCACCTTCATTCTTAATCTCCACCTCATTCTTCTTCTTTTTTCTGTTCCTAATTGAACTTTGTCACTGCCTCGCCTCCACTTTCAGCTAGTATTGCTTTCTCCATCATTGTTGCGAAAGTCTTTAACTGGAATAGGGAGACCCCACGGTACAACCAGGGCTTCAGTCCCTGTTCAAACCTCTTCGCCTTGCATTCGTCCGTGCTGACTTGATAAGGCGCAAACCTCGCTAACTCGTTGAATTTATCAGCATACTTAGACACCGTCATCGTTCCCTACTTTTGTTCCAAAAATTGCACTTCTAGCTGACTCTTCGAACTTTCTGGGAAATAGGTCTCGAAGAATATCTCCTTAAACCTATCCCAGGTCATCACCCCTGGCCCTTCTCGAGTTTTATTGGCCTGCCACCAATAACTAGCCTCTGCTGTAAGACCCCAACTTTTATAAATAAAGATGAATTTTCTATAAATATCATTTTTGAATATTATGGAGTAAATTTGATATAATGTTATAGTTGTGGGTAATATTTATAAATTTTGCAAAGTACGCAAGTTGTTATATAATATTCGATTGGTCGGAGAATATTTGTTTTAACAGAGAATATTCGTACAACGACACAATCATTGGTGGACCCCACAACGGAATTATTGTCGGATTGAGAAAACGACAAAAATACTTTATGAAAATAACGGCGAAGTTTTACTCATTAACTGTTGAAACACCCTTGTTAAAGTAATAAATGTCTACGCTGTGGTTGCATAGTAGCACACCAGTATTGATTATTGATGCTTACGTAAAAAGTCACTCAGCTTTTGTTCAATTATTGCTTTCTGATGAAATTGTCTCAGATAGTATTTTGCATAGTAAAATCTTTTTATATAAAACAGAATACTTTTATAAAGTTATATGTTTTAGTAGGCAATAATTAGAATATATTATATTTTATTATGCATAGTGTTGCATAGTGTCTGCATAGTGTTTTGCATAGTAAAATCTTTTTATATAAAACAGAATACTTTTATAAAGTTATTTGTTTTATTAGACAATAATTAGAATATATTATATTTTATTATGCATAGTGTTGTATAGTGCTGCGTATAGTGTTTTGCATAGTAAAATCTTTTTATATAAAAAATGTAATTCTTTTATAAAGTTATTCGTTTTATTAGATTATAAATAGAATATATTATATTTTATTTAAAAGATTTTATTTTAAATCGGACCTTTCGCTTTAAAATAAATCAATCTAGACCGCTCATGAATTAGTTACTATGCGTACCCATTCTTCTATAAATAAAGCTCATTCCTTCATTATTTCTTACTTTAATTTATCAAACTCTGAGAGAGAAACTATAGAGAGAAAGAAGAAAAGTGTTCTCGCTACTTCACTACTTCTATATCAAGTACTCTTCTTTCTAAGGTAGGGGTATTATTTCTTTTGTATTCATGAAGAGAACTTCATTATTCCATTCTTTATTATTACGCTGGAATAACTCAGATACGCCGGCTACCCTATACTTGGTGAAATTCTTCTGTTATTCCATTATTTATCATTATGTTGGAATAACCTATCTATGCGAAGTACCGCATGCATGGTGATTTTTGTTATTATTCTGTTCTTTATCATTCTGTTGGAACATCCTGTCTGTGCTTTACGTATGACCTGGTTCCGTTCTTTATTATTCTGTTGGAACATCCTGTCTATGCTTTACGCATGACCTGATTCCATTATTTATCATTCTGTTGGAACATCCTGTCTGTGCGTTTACGCATGACCTGGTTCCGTTATTCATTATTTTATTGGAAAAACCTGTCTGTGCGGTCTATCGCATGTCTGGTGATTTCTTTTGTTATTCCATTCTTTATTATACTCAGTTGGTTAAAGTTTTGACTTCTATACTCCATGAAATTAGTGGAATATCCTTGATATTTGCGCTTCATCGAGTATCTTTTCATGGAAATATTCTTCTGAGCATTCTTGAGTTTTACTCTACAAAGAAGTATGATGTTGACAATTTGGACGTTATTAGTTCCTGGATAAATTAATTCTTGAACTTGTTTTATTGAATTTTTATATAATTGTCATCATCCTCATGTTTATATTATGTTGAAAGTCATCCGTGGCATGTAGTGTACAGATGGACTTGGTATGATTATGACCAGGGATTATTCGGTGTAATCATGACCGTAATGTTACAAATGATGTGGAAAAAGTCCTCATTGACCAGTAGTGCAGTGATAGACAATTGTTGGCATGATCATGACCATTAATGAATACACGAATATCCTTGGCCCGTAGTGCATGGATAATTTGTGATCGTGATACTAAAGAATATCCTTGGCTGTAGTGCATGGGTGATTCAATGATGTGGATTATTTATTAAGCTGAGTCTCAGCGATAAAAGTGATGAAAAACCTTTTAAATCATTGGAGATAGTAGAATTTTATTCTTTACTTGACTCTTCTAATGGATTGCTTGTTCCGCTGCAGTTAAACTTGAGGTTTGTTATATTGTATCAGTTTAACACTATTGAAGACTAAAGATAATTTATTTTGCTTTATCTTAGTCATAATATTTCTTACTAGGCTAGTTGAGCTCACCCTTTCTTTCACTGTTCTCTTCAGGAAATGAGAACGTAACAGGGACTAGTCGGGAACGCAGCGGATTTTCCCGGAAGGATAGCATTAGTAGTCCTCACTATTCTGTGAAATAGTGTGTTAATAAATGCATTGAGGACTTATTTTGAGTTTTAATGTTGTCTAGAGGACAATGTTTGTATTAAACGTCACAGCTCATGTTGTATATTTAAGATTGTATTTGAATTTTGTACCATGTATTTGGCGACTCAAGATGGGTGATGTATACCTATTTTGGGGGCGTCACAGTTGGTATCAAAGCTTAGGGATATGATCTATGGCTAAGATGTGAGACTAGAACTAGGAGGGGAGAGACGTGGAATTCCTTCGCTAGTATGACCTACCTAAGTTTATTTGGTATTTAATTGGTCGGTCAGAGTATAGTGATAATATGTTACATGTCTATTAACCCTTATTTTGTGACAGTATTTGAAAATGACATCCGAGAATGTTGAGAATATCAATGCAGCACAGGAGACCGTTGAGTCACCACAAATCAACACCCAGGATAATGTGCATCAGGAAGGCAATAATCCTCAGGTGAACAACAACACCGACCAAATGGCGAACGACGGAATGTTTAAGAGCTTTCTGCAATTCGTACAACATCAGGCAAGAGAGACTACTGTCCAAAATGCAGGTGGAAACACTGGCAACTCTGACGGTCACCGCTAAACAGTTCAAGGAGCTGGGACCACCGGAGTTTATTGGAGAACCAAAACCATTTAAGGCGGAGATGTGGATAAAATAGATCACCAAGATATTTGATGTCTTGGGATGCTCCGAGGAGCTAAAGGTTCCCTTTGCCACCTTTATGTTGCAAGGAGAGGCAGATTACTGGTGGGAATCGATAAAGCATACTCAACCTGCCGCACTGGAGATGTCTTGGGAGAAGTTCCGAGAACTATTCAACGACAAGTACTTTTCCAAAAGTATTCATCACATGAAAGAGGTAGAGTTCATCAAGTTAGAGTAGAAAAATATGACCGCGTTGCAGTACGAAGCTAAGTTTGCCGAGTTGTCCCGGTTTGCGTCTCAAATGGTTGACAATGAGGAGAAAATGACGCGGATGTTTCTAAGAGGTTTGAAACTCAAGATACGTCAATATCTAATTTCTCATAAACTATGTTTGTATTCAGATGTTGTATATAGGGCTCAGTTATTGGAGCGCGATAACGAGTCAACGCAACCAAGAGAAAGCAACAAACAAAATGATAATACTAGTGAGAGCAGTCATCGAAGCGGTGACAATAAGTGTGGAGGGAATCAACATGCCAGAAATGGTAACCACTTCGGTGGTAATCAGGGCCAAAACAATAAGAATGGACATTTCAAGAAGAGGAGATTCAACAATGATGGAAAGACGAAAACACCAGCACCCGTTGTTAAGGAAGGAGAACGACCACCTATCATATGCTTCAAATGTGGAGGGGCGGGAAACATCAGTCAAAATTGCGCTATGCCGTCCAAAGCATGTTATAATTGTGGAAGAGAAGGTCACTTAGCTTGATTTTGTCATTCATCGAAGATAAGTTCAGCTAGGATGGAGGCACCAAAGGCCGTCCCAGAAAAGTCAAAGTCGGTAGTGCAAGGGAGAGCGTTTGTTGTGACCTCCCAGAAAGCAAGGAACCTGAATGAGGTCATCACGGGTAAGCTTATCATAAACTCTAGTGAAGTCTATACTTTATTTGATACTTTGGTTCTACCCATTCTTTTATTTCTCCTACTTGCGCTCAACGATTAAATTTGACTCCGGAGAAATTAGACTTTAACTTATCTCTAGAAACTCCGTTGGGAGAAACTTTCATTACATCCACTGTTTATAAGTCTTGTTTGGTTCAAATCGGTATCCTCACATTACCTGTCGATCTTATTTCATTGAAAATACTTGCATTTGATGTAATTCTAGGGATTGATTGGTTAACTACTCATCATGCTAAAATTGATTGTTTTTCGTAAGGTTATTAGCTTTCACATTCCTAATCAACCTATTATGTGAATTCAAACGACCAAACCATTAAAATCAATCACGGTAATCTCAAGCCATAAAGCTATTCATTTATTGAAAAATGGATGTCAAGCATTCTTAGCTCATGTCACGGATCTAAACAAAAATATGTCAGTTTTGAATGATATTTCTATTGTTAATAAATTCCCTAATGTATTCCCTAAAGAACTTCCTGGCCTACCCCCAGAGCGTGAAATTGAATTTTGTATCGACCTTGAACCCGGTACAAAACCCATTTCCAAAGCCCCATATCGAATGGCTCCTATTAAACTTCAGGAGTTAAAGACCCAATTGCAAGAATTGTTAGACATTAGTTTCATTCGTCCTAGTACGTCTCCTTGGGGTGCTCCTGTTCTATTCGTGAAGAAGAAAGATGGGAGTATGCGACTTTGTATTGATTATCGGGAGTTGAATCATGTCACCATCAAAAATAGGTACCCATTGCCACGTATTGATGACCTGTTTGACCAATTGCAAGGAGCCAAATTCTTTTCAAAGATTGATCTTCGTTCAGGATATCACCAATTGAAGATTAGAACCAATGACATTCCAAAGACGGCTTTCAGAACTCGGTACGGGCATTATGAATTCCTAGTCATGTCCTTTGGATTGACTAATGCTCTTGCTTCCTTCATGGATATGATGAACCGAGTATTCAAGGAATATTTGGATCACTTTGTGGTCGTCTTTATTGATGACATCCTTATTTATTCCAAAAGCCGTGAAGATCATGAGCAACACTTGAGGCTGACACTCCAAAAGCTTCGTGAATACAAGCTTTATGCCAAGTTGAAAAAATGTGAGTTCTGGCTTGAGGAAGTAGCATTCCTTGGGCACGTAGTATAAATTCATGGAATATCTATTGACCCGGCAAAGATTTAAGCAATTCAAAGCTGGGAGCAACCTAAATCAGTTATCGAAGTACGTAGCTTTCTTGGCTTAGCTGGTTATTATCGGAGATTCGTGGAAGGATTTTCTCGAATAGCTACTCCATTAACTCAGCTGACTCGGAAAGATACAAAGTTCGGTTGGAGCGAAGAATGTGAGAAGAGTTTTCAAGAACTCAAGAGGAGACTCATTTCAGCACCTGTTCTGACAATACCATCTGGCTCGGAGGGATTTGTCATCTATAGTGATGCTTTGGGCAAAGGGTTGGGATGTGTTCTCATGCAACATGGAAAAGTCATAGCCTATGCATCAAGAAAACTCAAAGAATATGAGAGAAATTATCCTACTCATGATCTAGAGTTGGCAGTTGTTGTCTTCACACTTAAAATTTGGAGGCATTACTTGTATGGGGAGAAAGTGGAGATCTTTACGGATCATAACAGCCTCAAATATTTCTTCACTCAAAAGGAACTCAACATGCGACAACGACGTTAGCTTTAACTGTTGAAAAATTATGATCATACCATCCAATACCATCCTGGAAAAGCGAACGTGGTAGCTGACACATTGAGTAGAAGATCATATGCAAGTACGAGTGCGATATTGTCAACACAAAGGCCCATTTTGTGTGACTTGCAAAGGATGGAGATAGAGTTAAAGACTCCAGGGACCCATGTGATGATGGCGAAAATACGAGTAGAACCGACTTTAATTGATAAAGTTAAAGTTGCTGAAGCTACAGACCTGGAGCTGATGCGTATGAGGAAGATAGTGCAAGAAGGTGCTATGCCGGAAGCAAGAATCGATGAAGAAGGAATACTTTGAGTCAAATCTAGACTTTGTGTTTCTAACGACCCTGATTTAAAGTATAAAATCATGATGGAGGCGCACAACACACCGTTTGCAATCCATCCTAGGAGTACCAAAATGTATCATGATATTCGTCATACATTTTGGTGGAGCAATATGAAGAGAGAGATAGCGATGTTTATCTGAAGGTGTCTAACTTGTCAACGAGTTAAAGCGGAGCATCAAGTACCAAAAGGTCCATTGCAACCACTTGAAATTCCAGAATGGAAGTGGGAGCACATTACCATGGATTTCGTTACCGGTCTTCCTAAGGTTTCTCAAGGTATAGATGCGATTTGGGTCATTGTTGATATATTGACCAAGTCTGCTCATTTCTTATCTATACGAGAAACCTATACACTTGAACGTCTTGCTCGTATGTACATAAACGAGATTGTAAGACTGCATGGTATGCCGTTGTAAGACCCCAACTTATTATAAATAAAATCGAATTTCCTCTATTTATTATTGTGAATAATAAGGTATTAATTTGATATAATTCTCTGGTTATGGGTGAAATGTGCAAATTTTGCAAAATATGCAAGTGGTTATTAAATAATCATTGTTGTTGGGGAATATTCATTTGGTTGTGGAATATTCTTGATGTCGGGGAATATTCGTAATTACGGCAAGTGCGATCATTTAGGGCTCCATAATGTAATAATTGTTTGGATGAAGAAAATGACAAGTTTGAGTTTTTATAAATAATGACGTAGTTGTTACTGAGTAATAACCGCTTGGAATACCCAGTGGTTAAAATACAGTAATACGCATGGATGCACAGTATTGATGAATTATTGATACTTACGTAAGAAGGCACTACTCAATAATTGTTACAATAGTTACTGTTCAATATTTTATTTTATTGATTCAATAATTGCTACGTTGATATTTTATATTATTGTTGTTTCAATAATTGTCACTGCACAGTATTTCCCATTATCATATCAATAATTCATATTATTTGAATAATATTATTAGATAGCATTATTGGTAATGTCTAGAAAGTTCTGTCAAGGAGAGGTTTGGTCACCTAATTGGGTGCCAGTAAGGAGAAATTCTTATTGGAAAGCCCCATCTTTCCTGGGAACGGCCTGGTTGTCATAAATGTGATTTTGTAATAGTATTTGTTAATAATTAATTATTGATTCATATGATAAGGAAATATTTATTTTATGTGGATATAAATGTTGGATATATTTATTGTGGTTAAAAATGAAAGAGTTAATGTTGAGGTGTTTTATCAAGATTTTTTTTGTCGGATGAAGGTATTAAAAATTAAACCAAAGTTTTTTTAGATATATTAAGTGAGTTATAATTTTTAATTCGACTGCTTGATCGTTGTAATTTTTGGATATGTTATACATATATAAGTTGAGTATATGTCCAAAAATTTTGAACCGCTAAAATGAACCTATGATTTGTTATGAATTTTAAGAGGTGACTAGTTCGTAAATTATCAAGTATCCGAATTTAGCATTTTGGTGGATAATTCTAGAATTGAGTGGGCCCCTCTTATGGTTGGTGAAGAAATATGCTGAATTTTATTTCAAATGTGGTGGGTGGGAATAGTAGCTGGTAAAGCCATCAGGTTACAGGTCAAGTCTGCTAACATTTTCCTATAAATAGAGGGCTAAGTTAGAATTGAAAATCACACCGTAAAACAAGTTTTCTCTTTCTCTCTAGATTATTGAGTGTATTTTGTGAGTATTTAGATACTTTGTGAGTTTCATTAATCGGTGCAAGTTTCCTTCAACCTTATACCGATATTTTAGATCGATGTAATCGATATTTTGAGGTAAGGGATATTATCTTCTTCTTAAATGATATTTTCTTCAATATCATTATGCCGAAATATTGGTATGAACTTTTTATCAAATTTAGAACTTTTTGTGTCGGGATTACTATTCACGTATACGGCACTATTCACCAAAAAATGAAATTTTCTTCTTTTTGTCCAAGTTGTCTATTATGGTTACTATCTTTGATTGTATCCATGTTTTAATCATTATTTTTGAATTCTGCTTCAAAATTGGTTATTTCGGAATATTATTGAACTTGGATAAACTGTAATACGAATCCTTAATATTTGATCTGTTATCTCACTAGATTCGTTTTCTTTAAAATATTTTTCATCATCCTCAGTCCTAAATGATGATACAAATGAATATCTTTGGCCTGTAGTGGAAAGATGAATGATTACCTAATGAATATCTTTGGCCCGTATTGCAAAGATGAACAAGTGTTGAAATGAACATGACCAACTGGTAATACAAATGAATATCTTTGGCCTGTAGTGCAAAGATGAATATTTGATTCAAGATGTATATTGATTGATGTTACAGGGATAAAATATTGATGATGGACTTTTAAATCTTAGAAGATAGTAGAATTCTTTATCTACTTGACCCTTCTAATGGATTGTTGTTTTCCGCTGCAGTTGTTGATCTAAAACTTGTTGTCTATTATATTTTATCAGATTATTCCCTGTTGAAGACTAATGATAATTTGTTGTATATTATCTTAGTCATAATATTCTTTACTGGGCTAGTTGAGCTCACCTTTTTGTTCCATTTTTCTTCTCAGGAGGTGAGAACATAGTAGGAAGTAGTCGGGGTATGGAGTGATGGTTCTAGAAAGTTGTTTTAGCAGTCCTCACTATTTTTAAAATAGTGTATCAATAATTGTAATGAGGACTCCTTTTGAGTTTTTATACTCTCTATTTGTATTTAAACTCACGCTTTAATGAAGTTGTATTTGTTTCGTGCATTATGTATTTGGCGACTCGTAATAGGTGATGTATACCTATTTTGGGGGCGCCACAATTATATCAAAGCTTAGGATATGATCCCCGGATGAGATGTGAGACAAGAACTAGGAGGGAGAGACGGGAATTCCTTCTAGTAGTATGACCTGACTAAGTTTATTTGGTATTTATTTGGTCGGTCAGAGTATAGGGATAATATGTTGCATGACTATTAACCCTTGTTTTATGGCAGTATTTAAGAATGGCAGCTGAGAACGTTAATAATGGAGTGAATCAGACCGTGGAGACACCTTTGATCACTACCCAGGGGAACGTGCAACAGGAAGGCAATAATCCTCCTGTAAACAACGTTACCGAACAAATGATGAATGATGGGATGTTTAGAAGCTTTTTGCAGTTCATGCAAAACCAGACGAGGGAGACTCGTGCACAAAATACGGGTGGAAATGCTAGCAATGCGCGACTTGTCACAGCCAAGCAGTTCAAAGAGTTGGGACCACCAGAATTTAAGGGAAAGCCGGATCCGATCATGGCGGAAACGTGGGTCAAACAAATTACCAAGATATTCGATGTCTTGGGATGCACAGAGAACGTAGGTTCCATTCGCCACCTTTATATTCTCATGCAGGAGGCGTACTACCGGTGGGAGTCTGCAAAGCGTACTCCAAACCACCGCACTCAAAGATGTCTTGGAAAACATTTCAGAAACTATTCAATGACAAGTACTTTTCTGAAAGTATTCATCATATGAAAGAGGTGGAGTTTATCAGACTGGAACAAAATAACATGACGGTGTCCCAGTACGAGGCGAAGTTTGCAGAGTTATCCAGGTTTACACCTCATTTGGTCGAAAATGAGAAACAAATGACAAGGATGTTTCTGAGAGGTCTAAAGCCCGAGATTCAACAATATCTTATCTCTCATAAATTTTCTTTATATTCAGATGTTGTAAACAGGGCTCAATTATTAGAGCGAGATAATGAGTATGTTCAACCGAGGGAACACAACTGTGGTCATACCAAAGGGCGGCCATCATCGAGCAATGAAAACCGTAGGGAAGGAAAGCATTGGACAAAAGCGGTAACCACTCTAGTGGTAATCGTGGCCGTGATAATAGAAGGAGCGAGTCGAGAGGAGATTTCAAAAGGAGAAGGTACAACAATGATAACGTAAAGATGTCAGCACCAACATCAACTGTTTCTAGGGGAGGAGAACGACCACCGGTCGTATGTTACAAATGCGGGAAAGAGGGACAGATCAGCCCAAACTGCCCACAACAATCCAAGGTGTGTTATAACTGTGGAAAGGAAGGTCATATAGCTAGAGATTATCTAGTTACGAAACCAAGTTCAACAGGGATGGTGACTCCAAAGGCTGTCCCGGACAAGTTAAAGTCGGTGGTTCCTAGAAAGGCGTTTGTCGTGACTGCCCAAAATGCGAGGAACCCAAACGAGGGGATCACGGGTAAGCTAATCATAAACTCTTGCAAAGTTTATACCTTACTAGATACCGGTTCTACCCATTCTTTTATCTCTCCTGCTTGTGCTCAACGTTTGAACTTGACTCCGGAGAAATTAGACTTTGATTTATCAGTGGAGACTCCATCGGGTGAAACTTTCGTTACATCCACGCTTTATAAATCTTGCATGATCCAAGTTGGCACTATCACATTACCTGTTGATCTTATCTCGTTAAAGATACTTGCTTTTGATGTGATTTTAGGAATTGATTGGTTAACCACTCATCATGCCAAAATTGATTATTTTCGTAAGGTTGTTAGTTTTCATATTCCTAACCAACCTATCATACGAATTCAAACAACTAAACCACTAAAATAAGTCACTATCATATCAAGCCATAAAGCTATTCGTTTATTGAAAACGGATGTCAAGCTTTCTTAGCCCATGTTATGGATTTGAACAAAGACAAGTCAGATTTGAATAATATTTCTGTTGTTAGAGAATTTCCTGATGTATTTCTTGAAAAACTTCCTGGTCTACCCCTAGAACGTGATGTTGAATTCTTTATTGACCTTGAGCCGGATACAAACCCCATTTCTAAAACCCCATATCGAATGGCTCCTATTGAACTTCAAGAGTTAAAAGTCCAACTACAGGAATTGTTAGACATAAGTTTCATTCGTCCTAGTACATCTCCTTGGGGTGCTCCTGTTTTATTCGTAAAGAAGAAAGATGGGAGTATGCGACTTTGTATTGACTATCGAGAATTAAACCATGTCACCATCAAGAATAGGTATCCGCTACCTCGCATTGATGACCTGTTCGACCAGTTGCAGGGAGCACAATTCTTTTCAAAGATCGATCTTCGTTCTGGATATCATCAGCTGAAGATTAAAACTGAGGATATTCCAAAGACCGCCTTCGAACTCCCGATGCACGGCATTATGAATTCTTAGTCATGTCTTTTTTGATTGACTAATGCTCCTCATTGCTTTCATGGATATGATGAACCGTATTCAAGGAATATTTGGATCGGTTTTGTTGTTGTATTTATTGATGACATCCTTATCTATTCCAAAAGCCGTGAAGATCATGAGCACCATTTGAAGTCGAACTTGAAAGGCTTCAGAAAACAAGCTTTATGCCAAGTCAAGAAATGTGAGTTCGCTCGAGGAAGTAGCATTCCTTGGGCACGTGGTGTCAAAACATGGAGTATCTGTTGACCCGGCAAAGATTGAAGCAGTACAAAGTTGGGAGCAACCAAAGTCGGAGACCAGAGTGCGTAGCTTTCTGGGCTTAGCCGGTTATTATCAGAGATTCGTGGAAGGATTTTCTTGAATCACTACTCCTTTAACTCAGCTAACTCATAAAGATATAAAACTCGGTTGGAACGAGGATTGCGAGAAGAGTTTTCAAGAACTCAAGAGAAGACTCATTTCGGCACCTGTTTTGACAATACCATCTGGTTCGGATGGATTTGTTGTGACGCCCCCAAAATTAGGTATACGTCACCCATCTTGGGTCGCCAGATACATGGTACATAATTCAAATACAACTTACTAATACAGCTGTCGTGTACAATATGACAAAACATAAACTGTGAGTTTGAATACAAATATTATCTACTAGAGATTATACAAACTCAAAAGGAGTCCTCATTACAATTATTATCACACTATTTCACAGAATAGTTAGGACTACTAATGCTATCATCTGGACCATCACTCCGTTCCCCGACTCATCCCAGCTATATTCTCATTTCCTAAAGAGAACAGTGAAAGAAAGGGTGAGCTCAACTAGCCCAGTAAGAAATATTATGACTAAGATAATGCGTAATAAATTATCATTAGCCTTAAACAAAGGTTAAACCCGACATAATATAACAAACATCAAGTTTAATCAGAAGGAACAAGAAATCCATTAAAAGAGTCAAGTAGAGAATAAAATCTACTATCTTTTATGATTTAAAAGGTTTTTCATCACTTTTATCACTGGGACTCGACAATAAATAACCCACATCATCGAATCACCCCGCACTATGGCCAAGGATTTTCTTTAGTATCACGACCACAAATTATCCATGCACTACGACCAAGGACATTCGTGTATTCATTAATGGTCATGATTATGCCAACAATCGTCCATCAATGCACTACGGCCAATGAGGACTTTTACCATCATCATTTGTAACATTACTACCATGATTACACCGAATAATCCTCGGTCATAATCATACCAAGTCCATCTATGCACTTTCGGTGCCACGTATGACTTTCAAAAAAATATAAATATGAGGATGATGACAATGATATAATAATTCAATAAAACAAGTTCAAGAATTATTTTATCCAGGAATTATTAACGTCTAAATTGTCAACATGATATTGTTTTGTAGAGTAAAATTCAAGAATGATCAGAAGAATATTTCCATGAAAAGATACTGGATGAAGCACAAATATCAAGGATATTCTATTAATTTCATGGAGTATAGAAGTCAAAACGTTAACCAACTGAGTATAATAAAGAATAGAATAACAAAAGAAATCACCATGCATGCGGTACTTGCAGATGTATGAGTTATTCCAATAGAATAATAATAACGGAACCGAGTCGTGTGAAATTTACAATCGACAAGATGTTCCAACGTAATAATAAATGCGAATAATAAATGATGGAACCAGTCCGCGATAGCATGCATGTGGGATATTCCGCCGAATAATAAAGACGAAATAATAAAAATGGATCCGTGTCTCATGATAGCATGCATAGGTGATATTCTCGACAAAATAATAAAGATGTAATAATGAAGAATGTCACCAAGTATAGGGTAGCCCGCATATACAGGTTATTCCAACAGAACAATAAAAAAATAGAATAACAAAAGTTCTCTTCTTGAATACAAAGAATAATATCCCTTACCGTAAAATAATACTTGATATATGAGTAGTGAAGTAGCAGAAAACTTTTCTTCTATCTCTCTATAGTCTCTCTCTACAGTTTCTCTCTCTAGAGTTCAGTGAATTCGTAAGAAAATAATGAAGGAATGAACTTCCATTTATAGGAAAATGGAATGCATAAGAACTAATTCATGAACGGTCCAGTTGATTTACTTTAATCGACGGTCCATATTTAAAGAAAAAATCTTTTAAATAAAATATAATATATTCTATTTATATAAAAAGATTTTACTATGCAAACACTATACATAATAGAATATAATATATTCTATTTATAGAATAACTTTAATAAAGTATTACGTTTTTATATAAAAGATGTTTCTATTTTATTACGTTAATAATACTGAATAAAACAAAACTTCTAAATCAACAATAATTGAATCAAATAATGTGAGATACTATGCGAAAACTATTGTAGCAATAATTGAACAAAACCGGTGACTTCTCACATAAATATCAATAATCAATACCGTGTACTACTATGCAACAACGCCAGACATCAGATTTTTTACTACCGAGTAGTTCAACAGTATCAACGGTAAAACTTCCGCCATTATTTTCAATAAAATATTTTTGTCATTTTCTCAGTCCGACAATAATTCCGTTGTGGGGTCCACCAATGATTGTGCCGTTGTATGAATATTCCCTGTTAAAACGAATATTCCCCGACCAATCGAATATTATATAACAACTTGCATAATTTGCAAAATTTATAAATATTACCCATAACTATAACATTATCTCAAATTTACACCATAAAATAAAAAAAAAATTATTTCGAGAAAATTAATTCTTTATTCATAAAATCTGGGGTTTCACAATCTGCCCTCCTTATGGAATTTCGCCTAAAATTACGTTTACGACGCACTGGTATGCCGAACATGTGAGGATACCTTGACTTCATTTCAGATTCTAACTCTTGAGGTATAACCCTTGAGTGTTGGATACGATTCTTCTTATCCAAGATTTTAACACGAGATCTCATACGTTAAATCATCCGCTATCTCGTCCGATTCTAAATTAATAATGTGGTTCGGGTCATCCACATATTTACGTAATATCGATACGAAAAAAAAGATCTGAACATGCAACATACTTGGCGGTAAAACGAGTCTATAGGCCACAGTTCCTACTTCATTGAGGATTTCAAATGGGCCAATTAAATCAAGGGTTGAGATTTCCTTTCTTCGTCGATTCTTGCTTCTAGAATAACGCCCTCTTGAACCTTCTTCTTCACATTCATCAGCTCTGAGTATGTAGCTTGAGCGGCTTTATCTTTATCGATTAAAGTCAATTTTACTCGTATATTCGTTATCTTCATGTGGGTCCCTAGAGTCTTTAACTCTATCTTCATCATTTGCAAGTTATACGAAATGAGTCTTTGTGTTAACAACATCGCACTTGTAAACGACACGATCTTCTACTCAACACGCCACCTACCACGTTATTCTTCCACGATGATATTGAATAGTATGATCGTAATCTTCAACAGCTCGAGTCAACGTCTTTGGCGCATGTTACGTTCGTTTTAAGTAAAGAAATATTTGAGGGTTTTAGAAATGGGTTTTGTACTGTGGTCAATAAAAAATTCGTTTTCACACTCTAGGGGTAGGCTAAGAAGTCTTCAGGAATACGTCAAGAGATTTATTAATGATAGAAATATCATTCAAAACTGTTACTCTCATCCAAGACTTAGATAGTACGTCACATTGATACCAACTGTGACTTCTATCCCATAACCTAGATAGCACCTCACAATGATACCTATCAAATTGTCATCGTTATTCACAACGTCGCCTACAGAAAGTCTGGCTTTGGTGCATTCCACACCAGGAAGTCATCAACAAAAGGATCGGGGCTCTTTACTTATGGCTTGATATAACAATGATTGAATTTAGTGGTTTGGTTGCTTGAATTTGCATAATAGGTTGGTTAGGAATATGAAAGCTAACAACCTTACGAAAAACATGATGAGTAGTTAACCAATCGTTTAAAAAAAAACCATATCAAAGGCAAGTATTTTCAAAGAGATAAGATCGACAGGTAACGTGAAAGTGTCGATTTGAATCAAACAAGATTTATAAACAGTGGAGGTAATGAAGGTTTCTCCCAATGGTGTTTCAATAGATAAATCAAAGTTTAACTTCTCCGGAGTTAAGTACAAACATTGAACACAACTAGGTGAAATAAAAGAGTGAGTAGAACCGGTATTCAATTACTTGGTATAGACTTACGTAAGAGCTTATGATTAACTTACCCGTGATAATTTTATTCAGGTTCCTCGTCCTGAGAAAAAAAAAATCTCGCTCTCTCTTAAACTACCGGCTTTGGCTTGTCTGGGACATCCTTTGGCATCACAATCCCAGTTGGACTTGACTTCACCATACGACAAAATCGAGCTAGGTGACCTTCTCTTCCGCAATTAAAACACGCTTTGGATTGTTGCGTACAGTTTGGACGGATGTGTCCCTCTTGTACGCATTTGAAACATACGACCGATGGGCATTCTTCTTCCTTTGAAACGGGTGTTGGTGCCGACGTCTTCACATCATTGTTGAACCTTCTCTTCTTAAATTGTCCATTCTTCTTATCTTGGCCATGATTACCACCGAAATGGTTACCATTCTTTGCATGATAATATCCCCCACGATGGTTATCGTTGTTCTGATGACCGTTGCCACGGGTATAATTATTATCGTGTTGTTGGTCGTTGCCTTTTGGTTGTGCTAGCTCATTATCGCGCTCCAATAACTAAGCCCTATTCACAACATCTTAATATAAACAAAGTTTGTGAGAAATGAGGTATTGACGTATATCGGGTTTCAAACCTCGCAAAAACATTCGCTCCTCATTATCGACCAAATGGGATGCAAACCAGGATAACTCCACAAACTTAGCCTCGTACTACGACACGGTCATATTGTTTTGCTCCAGCTTGATGAATTCTACCTCCTTCATGTAACGAATACTTTCAGGAAAGTACTTGTCATTGAATAATTCTTGGAACTTCTCCCAAGACATCTTGAGTGCGTCAAGCTGGGTAGGTTTTACAGATTCCCACCAATGATCTCCTTCTTCACGCAACATAAAGGTGGCGAATGGAACCTTTTGCTCCTCTGAGCATTCCAAGACATCAAATATCTTGGTAATCTGCTTTATCCATGTCTCCGCCTTAAGTGGTTTTGGCTTTCCCAAAAACTCCGGTGGTCCCAGCTCCTTGAACTGCTTAGTGGTGACCAACTGTGGGTTACCATTGTTTCCACCTGCATTATGGATAGGAGCTGCCTTCGCCCGTTGTTGCATGAATTGCTCCTTAAACTGCTTAGCGGTGACCGTCCGAGAGTTATCGATATTTTACCGCATTTTGGACATGAGGCGCCTTACGTTGTTGTTGCATGAATTGTATAAAGCCTCTGACCATCCCATCATTCACCATTTCATCGGTGTTATTGTTTTCATGAGGAGTATTGTCCTCTGGTTGCACATTATCCTGATTATTGATCTGTGGAGACTCAACGGTCTCCTGTGCTCTATTGATAATCTCAACATTCTCGTATGCCATTTTCAAACACTGCCACAAAACAAGGGTTAATTAACATATCACATATTATCCCAATACTTTGACCGACCAATTAAATACCAAATAAACTTAGGTAGGTCATACTAGCGAAGGAATTCCCCGTCTCTCCCCTCCTAGCTCTTATCTCACATCTTAGCCAGGGATCATATCCCTAAGCTTTGATACCAACTGTGACGCCCCCAAAATTAGGTATACGTCACCTATCTTGGGTCGCCAGATACATGGTACATAATTCAAATACAACTTACTAATACAGCTGTCGTGTACAATACGACAAAACATAAAGTATGAGTTTGAATACAAATATTATCTACTAGAGATTATAAAAAACTCAAAAGGAGTCCTCATTACAATTATTATCACACTATTTCACAAAATAGTGAGGACTACTAATGCTATCATCTGGACCATCACTCCGTTCCCCGACTCGTCCCAGCTATATTCTCATTTCCTGAAGAGAACAGTGAAAGAAAGGGTGAGCTCAACTAGCCCGGTAAGAAATATTATGACTAAGATAATGCAGAATAAATTATCATTAGCCTTAAACAGTATTAAACTGATACAATATAACAAACATTAAATTTAACTGCAGCGGAACAAGCAATCCATTAAAAGAGTCAAGTAGAGAATAAAATGTACTATCTTTTATGATTTAAAAGGTTTTTCATCACTTTTATCATTGGGACTCGACAATAAATAATCCACATCATCGAATCACCTTACACTTTACTGCCGAGGATATTCTTTAGTATCACGACCACAAATTATCCATGCACTACAGCCAAGGACATTCGTGTATTCATTAATGGTCATGAACATGCCAACAACTGTCCATCAATGCACTACGGGCCAATGATAACTTTTACCACATCATATATAACATTACGGTCATGATTACACCGAATAATCATCGGTCATAATCATACCAAGTCCATCTATGCACTACAGGCCACAGATGACTTTCAAAAAAAATATAATTATGAGGATGATGACAATGATATAAGAATTCAATAAAACAAGTTCAAGAATTATTTTATCCAGGAATTATTAACGTCCAAATTGTCAACATGATATTGTTTTATAGAGTAAAATTCAAGAATGATCAGAAGAATATTTCCATGAAAAGATACTGGATGAAGCGCAAATATCAAGGATATTCTACTAATTTGATGGAGTATAGAAGTCAAAACTTTAACCAACTGAGTATAATAAAGAATGGAATAACAAAAGAAATCACCATGCATGCGGTGCTTGGCGATGACATGTTTATTCCAACAGAAACAATAATAACGGAACCGTGTCGTGTGAAATTCACATCGACGGGATGTTCCAATGAATAATAAATACTGGAATAATAAATGATGGAACCAGTCCCACAGATATAAGATGCATGAGGATATTCCGACGAGAATAATAAAGACAGAATAATAGAAGAATGTCACCAAGTATAGGTTAGCCAGCATATACAGGTTATTCCAACAGAACAATATAGAAATTGAATAATACAAGTTCTCTTCTTGAATACAAAGAATAATATCCATTACCGTAAAATAATACTTGATATAAGAGTAGTGAAGTAGCAGAAAACTTTTCTTCTATCTCTTTATAGTCTCTCTCTATAGTTTCTCTCTCTAGTTCAAAATTGAATTAAATAAAAAATAATGAAGGAATGAGCTTCTTTTATAGGAAAATGAAATGCATAAGAACTAATCCATGAACGGTCCAGATTGATTTACTTTAATCGACGGTCCATATTTAAAGAAAAAAATCTTTTAAATAAAATATAATGTATTCTATTTATATAAAAAGATTTTTACTATGCAAATATTATGCATAATAGAATATAATATATTCTATTTATAGAATAACTTTAATAAAGTATTACATTTATATAAAAAGATGTTTCTATTTTATTACGTTAATAATACTGAATAAAACTAAACTTCTAAATCAACAATAATTGAATCAAATAATGTGAGATACTATGCGAAACTATTGTAGCAATAATTGAACAAAACCGAGTGACTTCTCACATAAATATCAATAATCAATACCGTGTGCTACTACGCAACAACAACAGCATATTCTTTGTACTTTTACTACCGAGTAGTTCAACAAGATCAACGGTAAAACTTTCATGCGTTATTTTCAATAAAATATTTTGTCATTTTCTCGGTCAGGCAATAATTCCGTTGTGGGGTCCACCAATGGTTGTGTTGGTTGTATGAATATTCCCTGCTAAAACGAATATTCCCCGACCAATCGAATATCATATAACAACTTGCATACTTTGCAAAATTTATAAATATTACTCATAACTATAACATTATCTCAAATTCACACCATAAAATAAAAAAAAATTATTTTGAGAAAATTAATTCTTTATTCATAAAATATGGGGTTTCACAATCTCCCCTCCTTATGGAATTTCTCCCTCAAAATTTACGTACGTACCTGGTATGCCGAACAGGTGAGGACACCTTGACTGCATTTCAGATTCTAACTCTTGAGGTATAACCCTTGAGCGTTGGATACGATTCTTCTTATCCAAGATTTTAACACGAGATCTCATACGTTAAATCATCCGCTATCTCGTCCGATTCTAAATTAATAATGTGGTTCGGGTCATCCACATATTTACGTAACATCGATACGAAAAAAAAAAAGTTCTGAACACGCAACATACTTGGCGGTAAAACGAGTCTATAGGCCACAGTTCCTACTTCATCGAGGATTTCAAATGAGCCAATTAAATCGAGGGTTGAGATTTCATTTCTTCGTCGATTCTTGCTTCTAGAATAATGCCCTCTTGAACCTTCTTCTTCACATTCATCAGCACTGAGTATGTAGCTTGAGCGGCTTTATCTTTATCGAGTAAAGTCAATTTTACTCGTATATTCGTTATCTTCACGTGGGTCCCTAGAGTCTTTAACTCTATCTTCATCATTTGCAAGTTATACGAAATGAGTCTTTGTGTTAATAGCATCGCACTTGTAAACGCATACGATCTTCTACTCAACACGTCAGCTACCACGTTCGCTCTTCCACGATGATATTGAATAGTACGATCGTAATCTTCAACAACTCGAGTCAACGTCTTTGGCGCATGTTACGTTCGTTTTAAGTAAAGAAATATTTGAGGGTTTTAGAAATGGGTTTTGTACTGTGGTCAATACAAAATTCATTTTTACGCTCTAGGGGTAGGCTAAGAAGTCTTCAGGAATACGTCAATAGATTTATTAATGATAGAAATATCATTCAAAACTGTTACTCTCATCCAAGACTTGGATAGTACGTCACATTGATACCAACTGTGACTTCTATCCCTTAACCTAGATAGCACCTCACAATGATACCTATTAAATTGTCATCGTTATTCACAATGTCGCCTACAGACAGTCTAGCTTCGGTGCATTCCACACCAGGAAGTCATCAACAAAAGGATCGGGGCTCTTTACTTATGGCTAGATATAACAATGATTGAATTTAGTGGTTTGGTTGCTTGAATTCACATAATAGGTTGGTTAGGAATATGAAAGCTAACAACCTTACGAAAAATATGATGAGTAGTTAACCAATCGTTTAAAAAAAATCACATCAAAGGCAAGTATTTTCAAAGAGATAAGATCGACAGGTAACGTGAAAGTGTCGATTTGAATCAAACAAGATTTATAAACAGTGGAGGTAACGAAGGTTTCTCCCAATGGAATTTCAATAGATAAATCAAAGTTTAACTTCTCCGGAGTTAAGTACAAATATTGAACACAACTAGGTGAAATAAAAGAGTGAGTAGAACCGGTATCTAACATGGTATAGACTTCGTAAGAGCTTATGATTAACTTACCCGTGATAATTTTATTCAGGTTCCTCATCACGAGAAAAAAAATGCTCTCTCTTAAACTACCGGCTTTGGCTTGTCTGGGACATCCTTTGGCATCACAATCCCAGTTGGACTTGACTTCACCATACGACAAAATCGAGCTAGGTGACCTTCTCTTCCGCAATTAAAACACGCTTTGGATTGTTGCGTATAGTTTGGACGGATGTGTCCCTCTTGTCCGCATTTGAAACATACGACCGATGGGCGTTGTTCTTCCTTTGAAACGGGTGCTGGTGCCGATGTCTTCACGTCATTGTTAAACCTTCTCTTCTTAAAATGTCCATTCTTATTATCTTGGTCATGATTACCACCGAAATGGTTACCATTCTTTGCATGATAATATCCCCCACGATGGTTATCGTTGTTCTGATGACTGTTGCCACTGGTATGATTATTATCGTGTTATTGGTCGTTGCCTTTTGGTTGTGCTAACTCATTATCGCGCTCCAATAACTGAGCCCTAATCACAACATCTGAATATAAACAAAGTTTGTGAGAAATGAGGTATTGACGTATATCGGGTTTCAAACCTCGTAAAAACATTCGCTCCTCATTATCGACCAAATGGGATGCAAACCGGGATAACTCCGTAAACTTAGCCTCGTACTACGACACGGTCATATTGTTTTGCTCCAGCTTGATGAATTCCACCTCCTTCATGTGACGAATACTTTCAGGAAAGTACTTGTCGTTGAATAATTCTTGGAACTTATCCCAAGACATCTTGAGTCGTCGTCGGGTACGTCGTTTACAGATTCCCACCAATGATCTCCTTCTTCACGCAACATAAAGGTGGCGAATGGAACCTTTTGCTCCTCTGAGCATTCTAAGACATCAAATATCTTGGTAATCTGCTTTATCCATGTCTCCGCCTTAAGTGGTTTTGGCTTTTCCAAAAACTCCGGTGGTCCCAGCTCCTTGAACTGCTTAGCGGTGACCAACCGTGGATTACAATTGTTTCCACCGCATTACTGGGACGAGGCGCCTTACCTTGTTGTTGCATGAATTTCTCCTTAAACCGCTTAGCGGTGGTTGTCAAGAGTTATCGATATTTCTACCGCATTTTGGATGAGAGTTGCCTTCCTTTTTGTTGCATGAATTGCATAAAGCCTCGACCATCCCATCATTCACCATTTCATCGGTGTTATTGTTTTCATGAGGAGTATTGTCCTCTGGTTGCACACTATCCTGATTATTGATCTGTGGAGACTCAACGGTCTCCTGTGCTCTATTGATAATCTCAACATTCTCGGATGCCATTTTCAAACACTGCAACAAAACAAGGGTTAATTAACATATCACATATTATCCCTATACTTTGACCGACCAATTAAATACCAAATAAACTTAGGTAGGTCAAACTAGCGAAGGAATTCCCCGTTTCTCCCCTCCTAGTTCTTATCTCACATCTTAGCCAGGGATCATATCCCTAAGCTTTGATACCAACTGTGACGCCCCCAAAATTAGGTATACGTCACCCATCTTGGGTCGCCAGATACATGGTACATAATTCAAATACAACTTACTAATACAGCTGTCGTGTACAATACGACAAAATATAAACTGTGAGTTTGAATACAAATATTATCTACTAGAGATTATACAAACTCAAAAGGAGTCCTCATTACAATTATTATCACACTATTTCACAGAATAGTGAGGACTACTAATGCTATCATCTAGACCATCACTCCGTTCCCCAACTCATCCCAGCTATATTCTCATTTCCTGAAGAGAACAGTGAAAGAAAGGGTGAGCTCAACTAGCCCAGTAAGAAATATTATGACTAACATAATGCGTAATAAATTATCATTAGCACAAAATGTTGTTAAACCGATACAATACAACAAACATCAAGTTTAACTACGATTGGAACAAGCAATCCATTAAAAGAGTCAAGTAGAGAATAAAATCTACTATCTTTTATGATTTAAAAGGTTTTCATCACTTTTATCATTGGGACTCAACAATAAATAATCCACATCATCGAATCACCCCACACTTTCGGCCAAGGATTTTCTTTAGTATCACGACCACAAATTATCCATGCACTACATCCAAGGACATTCGTGTATTCATTAATGGTCAGGAGCATGCCAACAACTGTCCATCAATGCACTACGAGCCAATGAGGACTTTTACCACATCATTTGTAACATTACGGTCATGATTACAATCAAATAATCCACAGTCATAATCATACCAAGTCCATCTATGCACTACAGGCCACAGATGACTTTCAAAAAAATATAAATATGAGGATGATGACAATGATATAATAATTCAATAAAACAAGTTCAAGAATTATTTTATCAAGGAATTATTAACGTCCAAATTGTCAACATGATACTGTTTTATAGAGTTATTCAAGAATGATCAGAAGAATATTTTCATGAAAAGATACTGGATGAAGCGCAAATATCAAAGATATTCTACTAATTTCATGGAGTATAGAAGTCAAAACTTTAACCAACTAAGTATAATAAAGAATGGAATAACAAAAGAAATCACCATGCATGTGGTACTTCACATAGACAGGTTATTCCAACAGAATAATAACTTGGAACTGGTCGGTGAAATTCACAATTGACGGGATGTTCCAACAGAATAATAAATGCGGAATAATAAATGATGGAACCAGGTCCAGCGTATAGCACAGACAGGATATTCCAACAGAATAATAAAGACGAAATAATAAAAATGGAACCAGGTCCGACGTATAGCATGCAGAATGAGGATATTCAGACAAAATAATAAGGATGTAATAATAGAAGAATGTCACCAAGTATAGGGTAGCCAGCGTGATCACGAGTTATTCCAAAGAGAATAATAAAGAAATGGAATAATGAAGTTCTCTTCTTGAATACAAAGAATAATATCCCTTCTTCGTAAAATAATACTTGATATAAGAGTAGTAAAGTAGCGAAAAACTTTTCTTATATCTCTCTATAGTCTCTCTCTATAGTTTTTCTCTCTAGAGTTCAGTGAATTCGTAAGAAAATAATGAAGGAATGAGCTTCTATTTATAGGAAAATAGAATGCATAGTAACTAATCCATGAACGGTCCAGATTGATTTACTTTAATCTGACGGTCCATATTTAAAGAAAAAAATCTTTTAAATAAAATATAATATATTCTATTTATATAAAAAGATTTTTACTATGCAAACACTATGCATAATAGAATATAATATATTTTATTTATAGAATAACTTTAATAAAGTATTCTGTTTTATATAAAAAGATGTTTCTATTTTATTACGTTAATAATACGAATAAAACAAAACTTCTAAATCAACAATAATTGAATCAAATAATGTTTGATACTATGCAGCAACTCTTGTAGCAATAATTAAACAAAATTGAGTGACTTCTCACTTAAATATCAATAATCAATACCGTGTGCTACTATGCAACAACGCGTATTACTGTACTTTTACTACCGAGTAGTTCAACAGTATCAACGGTAAAACTTCCGCCGTTATTTTCAAAAAATTATTTTTGTCGTTTTCTCAGTCCAACAATAATTCCGTTGTGGGGTCTACCAATGATTGTGCCGTTGTATGAATATTCCCTGTTAAAACGAATATTCTCCGACCAATCGAATATTATATAACAACTTGCATACTTTGAAAAATTTATAAATATTACCCATAATTATAACATTCTCTAAAATTCACACCATAAAAAAAAAATTATTTCGAGAAAATTAATTCTTTATTCATAAAATCTGGGGTTTCACATTTGTTATCTACAGCGATGCTTCAGGCAAAGGGTTAGGATGTGTTCTCATGCAACATGGGAAAGCCATAGCCTATGCCTCTCGGCAACTCAAAGAATATCAGAGGAATTATCCTACTCATGATTTGGAGTTAGCAGCAGTCGTTTTCGCGTTGAATATTTGGAGACACTACCTGTATGGGGAGAAAGTGGAGATCTATACAGATCATAAAAGCCTCAAATATTTCTTCACCCAAAAGGAACTCAACATGCGGCAACGACGTTGGCTCGAGCTGTTGAAAGATTACGATCACACCATCCAATATCATCCTGGAAAAGCAAACGCAGTAGCTGACGCATTAAGTAGAAGATCATATGCGGGTACGAGTGCAATGTTGTTAACACAAAGGTCCATTTTGTATGACTTGCAAAGGATGGAGATAGAGATGAAGGCTCCAAGTACCCACATAATGATATCAAACATACGAGTAGAACCGACTTTAATCAATAAAGTTGAAGCTGCTCAAGCTACGGACATAGAGCTGATGCGTATGAAGAAGAAAGTGCAAGAAGGTGTTATTCCAGAAGCAAGAATCGATGAAGAAGGAATACTTAGATTCAACTCCAGACTTTGTGTTCCTAATGATTCTGACTTGAAGCATAGAATCATGATGGAGGCACACAACACACCGTTTGCAATCCATCCTGGGAGTACCAAAATGTATCATGATATTCGATATACATTTTGGTGGAACAATATGAAAAGAGAGATCGCGGAGTTTATCTCGAGGTGTTTAACTTGTCAACATGTAAAGGCGGAGCATCAAGTGCCAAAGGATCCATTACAACCACTTGAGATTCCGAAATGGAAGTGGGACCACATTACTATGGATTTCGTTACAGGTCTTCCAAAAGTTTCTCAAGGCATAGATGTTATTTTGGTTATTATTGATAGATTAACCAAGTCTGCCCATTTCTTGCCGATACGTGAGATTTATTCCTTGAACGTCTTGCTAGTATATACGTGAATGAGATTGTGAGATTGCGGCATGCCAAGATCCATAGTTTGGATCGTGACCCAAGATTCACTTCACGATTTTGGGTTAGCTTACGAAAGCTATGGGCACGGATTCTACGATTCGATTGGCATACCATCCTCAAAACAGACGAAAGCAATCGAGAGGACTATTCAAACTCTTGAAGATCTATTAAGACTCGTGTCCTAGATCTCAAAGGAGTTGGGATAAGTACCTACCATTGGTGGAATTCTCCTACAACAACAAGCTTATCGGTGAGCATAGGTGTGGCTCCATTCGAGGCGTTGTATGGAAGAAAATGTCGTTCTCCAGTATGCTGGGACGAGGTGGGTGAAGCAACATTGTTGGGACCAGAGTTGGTACGCATGACTACAGAAACGATCCAAATGATTCGCCAACGTATTCAAACCTCACAAGATCGACAAAAGAGTTATGCTGATCTTCATAGAAAGGACGTGGAGTTTAATATTGGAGATTATGTATTGTTACGTGTTGCTCCATGGAAGGGAGTTACAAGATTTGGAAAGAAAGGAAAGCTCAATCCACGATTTGTTGGTCTATTTTAGATTCTTGACCGAATAGGAAATGTGGCCTATAGACTCGCATTACCTCCAAGTATGTCTCATGTTCATAATATTTTTCACATATCCATGCTTCGTAAATATGTGAAAGACCCGAACCATATTATTGCGTTAGAACCAGACGAGATAGCCGAAGATTTAACGTACGAAGAAGTACCTGTTAAGATCTTGGATAGGAAAGAGCAAGTCCTACGCACCAAGGTTATACATAAGTTAAGGTTTTATGGAGAAACCATGCTATTGAAGAAATAACCTGAGAGTTGGAATCAGAAATGAAAGCGAGGTATCCTCACCTTTTCGAAACACCAGGTACGTATGTCAATTTCGAGGATGAAATTTCATAAGGAGGGGAGGTTGTAAGACCCCAACTTATTATAAATAAAATCAATTTCCTCTATTTATTATTGTGAATAATAAGGTATTAATTTGATATAATTCTCTCGGTTATGGGTGAAATGTGCAAATTTTGCAAAATATGCAAGTGGTTATAAAATAATCATTGTTGTGGGAATATTCATTTGGTCGTGGAATATTCTTGTTGTCGGGAATATTAAATGCACTGCCGCGATCATTTGTGGACCCCATAATGTAATAATTATCGGATGAAGAAAACGACAAGTTTGAGTCTTTATAAATAACGACGTGGTTATTCACCAATTAACAATTGTTGGAATACTCGGTGGTTAAAATACGATGTCTGGCGTGGATGCACAATATTGATGAATTATTGATCCTTACGTAAAGGGCACTACTCAATAATTGTTACGATGAGTTCTTGTTCAATATTTTATTTTATTGATTCAATAATTGCTACGTTGATATTTTATATTATTGTTGTTTCAATAATTGTCAATTTGCACAATATTTCCCATTATCGATCAATAATTCATATTATTTGAATAATATTATTAGATAGCATTATTGGCAATGTCTAGAAAGTTCTCATCAAGGAGAGGTTTGGTCACCTAATTGCGGCGCCAAGAACGTAAAATTCTTATTGGAATGCCCCTCTTTCACCTCGAAGCAGTCGGTTGTCATAAATGTGATTACGTAATATTATTTGTTAATAATTAATTATTGATTCATATGATAAGGAAATATTTATTTTATGTGGATATAAATGTTGGATATATTTATTGTGGTTAAAAATGAAAGAGTTAATGTTGAGGTGTTTTATCGGTATTTTTGTCCGGAATGAAGGTATTAAAAATTAAACCAAATTTTTTTGAGATATATTAAATGAGTTATAATTTTTAATCCGACCGTTGGATCGTTGTAATTTTTGGATATGTTATACATATATAAGTTGAGTATATGTCCACAAATTTTGAACCGTTAAAAATGAACCTATGATTTGTTATGAATTTTAAGAGGTGACTAGTTCAGAAATTATTGAAGTATCCGAATTTAGCATTTTGGTGGATAATTCTAGAATTGAGTGGGCCCCTCTTATGGTTGGTGAAGAAATATGCTGAATTTTATTTCAAATGTGGTGGGTGGGAATAGTAGCTGGTAATGCCATCAGGTTGCAGGTCAAGTCTGCTAACATTTTCCTATAAATAGAGGGCTAAGTTAGAATTGAAAATCACATAAGAAACAAGTTTTCTCTCTTTCTCTCTCTAGATTATTGAGTGTATTTTGTGAGTATTTAGATACTTTGTGAGTTTACATTAATCGATCAAAAGTTTCCTTGACCTTATATATCGATATTCAGATTAAATCTTGATATTTTGAGGTAAGGGATATTATCTTCTTCTTAAATGATATTTTCTTTAATATCATTATGCCGACATATTGGTATGAACTTTTTATCAAATTTGGAACTTTTTGTGTTGGAGTTACTATTCACGTATACGGCACTATTCACGAATACAACACTATTCACCAAAAAATGAAATTTTCTTCTTTTTGTCTAAGTTGTCTATTATGGTTACTATCTTTGATTGTATCCATGTTTTGATCATTATTTTTGAATTCTGCTTCAAAATTGGTTATTTCAGAATATTATTGAACTTGGATAAACTGTAATACGAATCCTTAATATTTGATCTGTTATCTCACTGGATTCGTTTTCTTTAAAATATTTTTCATCGTCCTTAGTCCTAAATGATGATACAAATGAATATCTTTGGCCTGTAGTGCAAAGTTGAATGATTACCTAATGAATATCTTTGGCCCGTAGTGCAAAGATAAACAGGTGTTGAGATGAACATGACCAACTGGTGATACAAATGAATATCTTTGGCTGTAGTGCAAAGATGAATATTTGATTCAAGATGTATATTGATTGATGTTACAGAGATAAAATATTGATGATGGACTTTTAAATCTTAGAAGATAGTAGAATTCTTTCTCTACTTAACTCTTCTAATGGATTGTTGTTTTCCGCTACAGTTATTGATCTAAAACTTGTTGTCTAATATATTTTATCAGATTATTCCCTATTGAAGACTAATGATAATTTGTTGTATATTATCTTAGTCATAATATTCTTTACTGGGCTAGTTGAGCTCACCCTTTTGTTCCATTTTTCTTCTCAGGAGGTGAGAACATAGCATAAACTAGTCGGGGTATGGAGTGATGGTTCTAGAAAGTTGTTTTAGCAGTCCTCACTATTTTTTAAATAGTGTATCAATAATTGTAATGAGGACTCCTTTTGAGTTTTTATACTCTCTATTTGAATTTAAACTCATAGTTTAATGAAATTGTATTTGCTTCTATACCATGTATTTGGCGACTCAGAATAGGTGATATATACCTATTTTGGGGGCGTCACAGCCAGTATCCATAGTTTCTGATCGAGATCCAAGATTCACTTCACGATTTTGGGTTAGTTTGCATAAAGCTATGGGCACAGATTTATAATTTAGCTCGGCATATCATCCTCAGACGGACGGGAAGTCGGAGAGGACTATTCAAACTATTAAAGATTTATTAAGACTCTATGTCCTTGACTTCAAGGGAAGTTGGGATAAGTTCTTACCATTGGTGGAGTTTTCCTACAACAACAGTTATCAAGCAAGTATTGGCATGGCTCCATTTGATGCGTTGTATGGAAGAAAGTGTCGTTCTCCAGTATGCTGGGATGAGGTGGGTGAAGCAAAGTTGTTGGGACCTAAGTTGGTATGTATGACTACGAAATAGATTCAAACGATCCGACAACGTATAAAAACCTCACAAGATCGACAAAAGAGTTATGCTGATCTTCATCGAAAGGACGTGGAATTCGATATAGGAGATCATGTGTTGTTACGTGTTGCTCCATGGAAAGGAGTTACGAGATTTGGAAAGAGAGGAAAGCTCAATCCTCGATTCATCGGCCCATTTTTAATCCTTGATCGAGTAGGAACTGTGGCCTATAGACTCGCTTTACCGCCAAGTATGTCTCGTGTTCTTAACGTTTTTCACATATCCATGTTATGTAAATATGTGGAAGATCCGAACCACATTATTGAGTTAGAACCGAACAAAATAGCGGAAGATTTGACGTATGAAGAGGTTCCTATTCAAATCTTGGATAAGAAGGAACATATTCTACGCTCCAAGGTTATACCTCAAGTCAAAGTTTTTTGGAGAAACCACGATGTTGAGAAAATGACTTGGGAGTTAGAATCTGAAATAAAATCAAGGTATCCTTACCTCTTCTACATACCAGGTACGTATCCTAATTTCGAGGGAGAAATTTCATAAGAAGGGGAGGTTGTAAGACCCCAACTTTTATAAATAAAGAAGAATTTTCTATAAATATCATTTTTGAATATTATGGAGTAAATTTGATATAATATTATAGTTGTGGGTAATATTTATAAATTTTGCAAAAGTACATGAGTTGTTATATAATATTCGATTGGTTGGGAATATTCATTTTAACGAGAGAATATTAAATATAACGACACAATCATTGGTGGACCCTGACAACATAATTATTGTCGATTGAGAAAACGACAAAAATATTTTATGAAAATAACGGCGGAAGTTTTACTGTTAAGCTGTTGAAATATCTGTGTTAAAAGTACGATGTCTGGCGTTGGTTGCATAGTAGCACACAATATTGATTATTGATGCTTACGTAAGAAGTCACTCAGTTTTGTTCAATTATTGCTACAGTAAGTGCCTGCATAGTATTTTGCATAGTAAAATCTTTTTATATAAAACATAATACTTTTATAAAGTTATTTGTTTTATTAGGCAATAATTATAATATATTATATTTTATTATGCATAGTGTTGCATAGTGTCTGCATAGTGTTTTGCATAGTAAAATCTTTTTATATAAAGCAGAATACTTTTATAAAGTTATTTGTTTTATTAGACAATAATTAGAATATATTATATTTTATTATGCATAGTGTTGTATAGTGCCTGCATAGTGTTTTGCATAGTAAAATCTTTTTATATAAAACAGAATACTTTTATAAAGTTATTCGTTTTATTAGATTATAAATAGAATACATTTTATTTTATTTAAAAGATTTTGTTTTAAATCTGGACCGTCCGTTTAAAGTAAATCAATCTGGACCGTTCATGAATTAGTTACTATGCAGTCCATTCTTCTATAAATAGAAGCTCATTCCTTCATTATTTCTTACGAATTCACTGAAACTCTAGAGAGAAACTATAGAGAGAAAGAAGAAAAGTGTTCTGCTACTTCACTACTTCTATATCCAGTACTCTTCTTTCTAAGGTAGGGGTATTATTTCTTTTGTATTCATGAAGAGAACTTCTGTTATTCCATTCTTTATTATTCTGTTGGAATAACCTGTATACGCGGGCTACCCTATACTTGGTGAAATTCTTCTGTTATTCCATTCTTTATCATTATGTTGGAATAACCTGTCTATGCGAAGTACAGCATGCATGGTGATTTTTGTTATGATTCTGTTCTTTATCATTCTGTTGGAACATCCTGTCTGTTCTTTACGTATGACCTGGTTCCGTTCTTTATTGTTTTTTTGGAACATCCTGTCTGTGCTTTACGCATGACCTGGTTCCATTATTTATCATTCTGTTGGAACATCTTGTCTGTGCGTTTACGCATGACCTGGTTTCGTTATTCATTATTTTGTTAGAATAACCTGTCTGTGCGGTCTATCGCATGTCTGGTGATTTCTTTTGTTATTCCATTCTTTATTATACTCAGTTGGTTAAAGTTTTGACTTATATACTCCATGAAATTAGTGGAATATCCTTGATATTTGCGCTTCATCCAGTATCTTTTCATGGAAATATTCTTCTGAGCATTCTTGAGTTTTACTCAACAAAGAAGTATCATGTTGACAATTTGAATGTTATTAGTTCCTGGATAAATTAATTCTTGAACTTGTTTTATTGAATTTTTATATCCGTGTCATCATCCTCATGTTTATATTATGTTGAAAGTCATCTGTGGCATGTAGTGCATAGATTGACTTGGTATGATTATGACCAGGGATTATTCGGTGTAATCATGACCGTAATGTTACAAATGATGTGGAAAAAGTCCTCATTGGCCCGTAGTGCATTGATGGACAGTTGTTGGCTTGATCATGACCATTAATGAATACACGAATATCCTTGGCCCGTAGTGCATGGATAATTTGTGATCGTGATTCTAAAGAATATCCTTGGCTGTAGTGCAGGGGTGATTCAATGATGTGGATTATTTATTAAGCTGAGTCTAGGCGATAAAAGTGATGAAAAACCTTTTAAATCATTGAAGATAGTAGATTTTATTCTCTACTTGACTCTTCTAATGGATTGCTTGTTCCGCTGTAGTTAAACTTGATGTTTGTTATATTATATCAGTTTAACACTATTGAAGACTAAAGATATTTTATTCTACTTTTTCTTAGTCATAATATTTTTTACTGGGCTAGTTGAGCTCACCCTTTCTTTCACTGTTCTCTTCAGGAAATGAGAACGTAGCAGGGACTAGTCGGGGAATGGAGTGATGGTCCAAAGGATAGCATTAGTAGTCCTCACTATTCTGTGAAATAGTGTGTTAATAAATGTATTGAGGACTTATTTTGAGTTTTAATGCTGTCTAGAAGACAATGTTTGTATTAAAACTCACAGCTCATGTTGTATATTTAAGATTGTATTTGAATTTTGTACCATGTATTTGGCAACTCAAGATGGGTGATGTATTCCTATTTTGGGGACGTCACATCTGCTTTCAACATGAATGTTACGAAAGCAGTCTTCTGATCATCCCCTACCCTAGCGACATCAAACACCTTTTCTATCTCCATAATCCAAGTATGTGCCTCAACTGGATTCATGGACCCACGAAATTCAGGTGGTCCAACCGCCTTGAAATCCTTAAACGTTGTACCTTGGTTCTGTGGTTGATTCTGCAATGCTCATGTCAGTAGCATCACTAGTTGTTGAACGGGGTTAACATCAACATTGTCATTATTAGTTCCTTCAGTGGTTCTCTGTCGTGGTGGTTGACGTCTTGGAGGCATTTTCTGTTAAGAATACACTCATTAGATTATTACTCAACTTCTTTAAGTAATCTCTACTAAACCTGCCTCCACAAAAAGAAATAACCACACATAATCACGTAACACTTTGAATAAAATAACCACCTTTATTTATTCATAATCTCTTTGAAAATATAAAACAATAGCATCACTGCTATTTACATTACTTTCCTGAACTACAAAAGTTTCAGGACATCATCATCATCATATCACATAAGTTTCATAACACTTGGGATTTACAATGTATTTAAAATTTTATTAATCGCATAACAACTACGATGTTCTACTAAGATACTGCTTAGCCTTACTACGTTCTTCCTCCATGATCCGGAACATTGTTCTGCGATCTAATACATATGATGGCAGCGTCTCGAACTGAATTGGATAACCCATGACCCGATCCTGAGCTCGATTAACCACGGTGTTGAATACACTATTCATCTCTTCCATCTTCATTCTCTTTGCTTGTGCATCTTTCACTGCTATCCCGGCTCATTGAAACGCTTCCTCATATGCGTCTTCGGCTCTTGCCCTCTTAGTAGCTTCTTCATTTAGCTTGTTCTTCAGTTCTGCGACCTCCTCAATCATTTGTTCTTTCTCTCCTTCAGTGTGTACTAACTTCTCCTCGACATTAGTCAGTCGTTCCTCACGATCCTGGATTTCGTCGTCCATCTGTGTCATTGCAATCTGTTGTTCAGCTACTATCTCATACAATTCCTCTACTATATCCTGAAGTTCCACGTTACGATCGTAGACTTCATCGTACATACGAGCAGCTATCGAGTTCAGTAGAATCTCTTCCTCCTCATCCTCGTCATCCTCATTTGACTGTGGCAGCTCAACGGGATCCTCCTGATCCGTTTCCACATCATCATCCTCATCTTCAACCACTGTGACCAATAGGGCTTACTCCCGTGGCAGTAGTTGTTCCCAAACAACCTGAATGTCGCGAGGCTCCTCCTCTATAGGCATCTAAGGTCCTTCCTCCCAAGCCTGACTAGATTCTCCGACATTAGTCATCCTGACAACAAAATTTTAAGTTTTAATTATTAAACATTACTACTCGACACTCACGAGCACATAAGTTATAAACACATCAACACATAAGTGTTTTATTACTTCTTCCTTAAAACTCGATAAGAGTTAATCACCACTATCTTTTCAAAGGTTACTTCCTAAGGCTTTTCCCCACCTAAGGTTCATAACTTAAAACTTTGATACCAACTTGTGACACCCCAAAATCCCGGTACTTCATTACCTCAAGATTTGGTGTTCACTTAATCAAAACATCCATATCTAATTACCCAATCATAATAAAATTGAATAATAAAACCTGCCCATACAGGATTACATTAATAAAAATTATCTCTCAGGTTATCTAACCTTTAATTACAATCATTCAAATACGGAAATTAAATAAATACTTCATTACATCAATCAAATAAAAAGTCTGATAAATAACTTTCAACATATTACAAGTCTTCAATACTTGTTCGTCTTCCCTTTTCCCTTACTGGTGCTAGGTACATCTACCTTCTCATCCTTAGCTGTAATAGTAAATAAGCAAGAGTGAGCAAACAAAGCTCACTTGAAATATGAATGAATAAACTTTACAACATTTGCCAAATAATAGGCTCAATAGAATTGAATGATATGTTCTATTAACATTATGAAATATACTATTGAGGGTCTAATGACCACGAACCATGTCCACAGTTATAAGTAATCTTTCAACTTTAACTTTAATAGTCATAAGACTATAAGGACTCCACGTACTTAGGGGGATCAGCCCTTCATACAATGTATTGTGCACAAACATTTCAACGCTAAGCGTAAACCTCTAATAATAGGGTTGTTCATCTCAGTATTTAGATTACAAGTCCGCACCAAAGTAAGTTCGGTTGGATACATTTCAAGGTCATTTGGAATTCAACGAACATCAACTAAGGATTAGTTGAATAAAAATGAAATCAAATTATGCTATGGAATAAATCATAAGTGAATTAACATTGTGTATTAAAGTTATGCTTTAGGAATAATCTAATAGAATAAATATTGAATAACTATCACCTACCTTGCTTGAATATTATTAAGCCAAGTTTATTTAGAATTGAATACTAAGCATGCACAACGAATAACAATTTGAACAATAACAATTATTCAACAACAATATATTAGATTATATAAACTTGCATGCTATTTGACAAGTTAAAGACAAGAATAACTTGCTTAAAATAAGGTTTAAAAAACTTGCATCATCATGAACAAACTAGATACAAGAGCTTGCGAAATTACAATTGAAATAGGACAAGTAAACTTGCATAACAATAAACAAACTAACTCAACGAAAGTGTAGAGTAAGAAAACTTGCTCAATTGTAAAAGTAGAATGAGAACTTGCTCAATGTAAAAAGATAAGTTTAGAAACTTGTACAATTGTTATAAGAGTAGAGTTAAAGAACTTGACTCGAGCGTAAGCTATAATATTAAACTCACGTTCACCTTCATATAGGTTTAGAATCATCATCTATTAGATATACTAACATTCACATTCCAACACAATACGCATTTCTAGTTAGACTTATTATTTTAGCACAAGTCTTATCTTACCATACATATTTCAAAATCACAAGTGCATATTTCACAACACTTATTCATTGCTCACTAAGTTTCTTAAATCATACATATCATTCACACAACTTACTAACTTTACATTTTAGAGTTACTAACCACTTGATACGTTTTTGTTTTAACCTTGTCATAACACATTTGACACGTTAACATAACATTAAGCTAAGTTACAATGAATGTCCAAAGTCTGCAGAAGTAGCAGACTTCACTGTCTGTGATGACACCATTGGCGCGACAGCGCCAGCTTTACAACTGGTTTCTGTTGCCTACGTAAGCATAATGCCTTACCGCTAGCGACATCAATAGCATTGAACAAGTATCCCTCATATGACGATATCGATTTTAGTTTTGATGAACATGAATACGACATTATTCTTAAGCCAACTAACACGAATTTCACCCATAAAACAATAATATTAACATATAATATAAATATAAAACTATCATAAACATGATTTCTAACATATTCATCATCATAGAATAATTTAACAACAACTAAAACTATTTTAATTTCTTAAATTTCATATTTTCATACAAAAACTCCATTTTTGACATCTCTTGCAAAAATCATCACTGTAAACTCTATACTTGGCCAATTTGCTTTGTTCAAATTACGTTATGCTCATTTTTTTAATGAACTAAAATATACAAGAATCAATTTACAGTTTAACATATGAATTGACCATCAAAATTGGTACTCACATAAGCCATATGAAAAATACATATACTGACATTATTTTCTTCCTACTGTCAAACGAAATTAGCATACAATTCTGATTTAAACACAAATTCTAACCATCAAAAACTCATACAACTACAAGTACTCAGTTGTATAATCGTAAACTTAGAATTTTGAATTCATAGAACTTATATAAAAGTTTGCCGTAAATTCATATATATATATATATATATATATAATATTTAAATTATGGAAACATTACCTTCAATTAGCTAAGACAATCCTTGTTAATCACTGGGAATAACTTTAACAAACTCAGAACTTGTTTTGATAATTACAGCCTTTTCTCTCTCAAAACTCTCTTGTCTCTAAGTTTTTCTCTGACAAAACTTCTTATTTGTTCTTACTTAGGCTTTAGCCAAATAGAATATACGTAACTAAAAACCAACGTACTAATTTAAAACGCCTAAAAACTGACACTACTAATGACCCTATTAAATTAGCAGTTACTAAAATTATATATATATATATATATATATATTATTTATATTTTGTTTATTTAATTAATATTATAAATTCAAAATTTAAAAGAAATTCAAAAGCCATAGGGCTTTGTTTGGTAAATCATTTAAAATTAAAGAGTTTATATCCTTAAGCATTGTTTGGGTAAAACTAAATTAAACTACTTTAATTTATTTTAATAACTCCTTATACTATAGTTAGTTGTCACACTATATTTAATTAAGTTTTCATACTTAATATATTCATTCAAATAATAATTTATTAAATAAATTATTTAATCACATAACTCCATACAAATAATTAACTATCAAATTGAAATATCAATATAATAATAATTTTCTTAACTCATTAATTATTTCTTTAATAAATAATTAACCAAGTAAAATCAAATCAATTAAACAAATATTTATTCAATGATAAACACATCCATTAAATATTTATATAACTCAATAAATATTTAATATTATAATTAAAATTCTGGAATGTTACATTTGTCCTTTTATCTCACTGGATTCATTTCCTTAAAATATTTTTTATCATCCTTTGTCCTAAATGATGATTTAACTGTATATCTTTGGCCTATAGTGCAAAGATGAATAATTACCTGATGAATATCTTTGGCCGGTAGTGCAAAGATGAATAGGTGTTGAGATAAACATGACCAACTGGTGATACAAATGAATATCTTTGGCTTGTAGTGCAAAGATGAATATTTGATGCAAGATGTATATTGATTGATGTTATAGGGATAAAATATTGATGATGGACTTTTAAATTCATAGATGATAGTAGATTTCATTCTCTACTTAACTCTTCTAATGAATTGTTATTTTCGCTGCAAATATTGATCTAAAACTGATTGTCCATTATATTTTATCTAATTTGTTGAAGGCTAACAATAATTTGTTGTTCTTTATCTTAGTCATAATATTCTTACTGGGCTAATTGATCTCACCCTTTCCTTTTTGTTCCATTTTTCTTCTCAGGAGGTGAGAATATAGCAGGAACTAGCCAGGGTATGGAGTGATGGTTCTAGAAAGTTGTTTTAGCAGTTCTCACTATTTTAGTAAAATAGTGTATCAATAATTGTAATGTGGACTCCTTTTGAGTTTGAATACTGTCTATTAGACAATATTTCTATTTAAACTCACAGTATATGTGTTGTCGTATTTTGCACGATAATTGTATTAATGAAGTTGTATTTGTTTATGTACCATGTATTTGGCGACTCAGAATGGGTGATGTATACCTATTTTGGGAGCGTCACACAACACATCACGGGAAATACGTGCAAGGATAGGGAATCTTGCACTATTAATTTTCCACCACCCCAAAATATCGAAAGTCTTATCGACTTCTTCCACATCTTCACTTAAATACTTGTCCAATTCAGATTTGTCTCCAAGTATAACTTCGATCCGACGATTTTTGAACTCTTCTATAATTCTATTTGTATTTTGGGATTCCATTGAACTAGAACCTTGGGATGATATTGACATGTTACTTCAACTTGAGTTTCCACTTTCTTGAGTTGAATACTTTTTCTTGTACTCATTAAACAAATCTTCCATTGATCTCCACACCATCGACAATCTCCATCCTAGTGGCCTTATTACTTGATTGATATCCTAAATTCCTATATTCATTATCAATATCAAAATGAAGATCTATTTCCAAACCCTCCAACGGATTTTCAACTTCAATTTCACCATTTCCATACATTCTTTCTAAACCAAATTGAACAAAACTCAACTTATACCGAGGATCAAGCACAACGGGAATATATAACAACATATTCATTTTTGTAACATTTCCCCAATACTTATCATATTTTATTTTCATTTCCCTGGCCATTTTTTGCAATTCTCTATCATTTCTTCTTTCCCAGTCATTCAAAATAATATAAGTGTCACATATTTCAAGAAATGCATTATTTGATGTGACATAAGATGAGCCCGAAATACGCACAGTGAGATTATAAAAATGTTCTAAGAATCCAACAAACAATTTTGTCCTATTCCAATACGAGTCCGTTGGAATATTTTTTTCCCCCATCTCTTTTTCAAAGCCACGATCTTCAAACCCAAATTGATCAAAAGCTTCCTTGTATTTTAAGGCCGAACTTAACATCAAGTAAGTTGAGTTCCATCTAGTTGGGCAATCTAGACTTGAGCATTTCTTATCTTCAAGACCACAATACTCAATACAGTCCTTAAATAACTTGACCCTAGCTAGAGATTGTTTTGCATACTTCACTGCATACCTAACTGTCTTAACAGATTTCTCAATCAACTTCAACCCATCATTCACAACAAGATTAATAATGTGAGCTATATATCTCATGTGAATGAATTTACCACCTAAGAAATTGGCTTTCCAGGATGTACATCTATCTCTCAAGTAAGCCACCGCAGTATCATTTGAGCTAGCATTATCTATAGTGAGTATCATAACTTTAGAAAGTCCCCACTCTATTAGACAAGACTCAACCATTTCCCCAATGTCCTTCCCCTTATAACTTGTGATGGTTCGAAAATTCAAGGTTTTCTTATGCAATTTCCAGTTTTCATCAATAAAATGAGCAGTAACACACATATAATTTAAGCGTTGATTAGAAGTCCATGAGTCTGTTGTGAGGCTAACACGTTCACAATGTTTTCTAAGGATTGTTTTCAACTTACTCTTCTCATTCTCATACAAACGAATACAATCTCTAGCAAATGTAAAACGTAAAGGCAATTGAAACCTAGGACAAGCAACTTGCATAAGTCTTTTAAAACCCTCCTTCTCAACATGTTTGAAAGGAAGTTCATCTACAATAAGATGGTGAACCACGGCTGCCCTAACCGCTTCTTGGTCAAACCTCCAAGAAGTGAGTGTACCCTAACATGCCCCTCCGTCACCTTCACCCTATTCCTCTTTAATCCCTACATGTTGGGGTTGAGCTTTGTCCATGTTGATAGGATTTTTTTTACAAGTTCTAAAGTGATTTCTTAAAGAAGTAGTGCCATTTAAAGATGAATCAACAACTAATTCTTTTTCACAATAAGTACACTTACCTTCGCTGACATTATCATCCTTATCTTTAACGGGAATGAAGTGCCCCTCAGTCCACACCTTGGATCTAGGTGCCATCCTTTTTCTTGGCATCTTTACACTTTCTGAGTGTCCCATAGTTTTTGTACTTGTCGTGGTTTCTTTTGACCGGGGCTCTGTATTGGTGGGAACATTGGATCAAGGTCATCAAGGCTAGGCTCGTCCGTATCATTCACCATGTGCAAATCATTTAAAACACCTCTTGACATCATCTACAAATGTCAAACAAATCATATTATTATGTCAGTCACTATTAACTATCAACATAGGTGTAATTTTGAAACAAAAGTATACATCCATCCTTGATCACAATGACATACAAATGCATCAAATTACAGACACATACAAGCAAGACAAAACTATAATCAAAATGCTTTAAACTGTGCATGCAAAATGCATAAAAACAGGTCTACTAGCTAGACTACATGCTCAAACTCTCTACAGTTACTATAACATCCAGAATTTTAAAGTGTAATATTAAATATTTATTGATTTATATAAGTATTTAATGGATATGTTTATTGTTGAATAAATAATTGTTCAATTTGAGTTGATGTGATTTAGTTAATTATTTGTTGAATAAATAATTAAATATTAAATATTTATTTGTAATATTATATATTTATTGAATTATATAAGTATTTAATAGCAATTTGAGTTGATGTGATTTAGTTAATTAATTATTGAATAAATAATTAAGGAGCTAAGAAAATTAATTGTTTTGAGGTTATATACTAATTTAATTTAATAATTAAGTTAGAAAGCTAATAATGATTAAATGAATTATAATATTTTAATTAGAATTTGTGATTAAAATAAAGTGTTAGGTTGGTTGAATAAAATTATAATTATAAAGAAAATAATAATTATGAGATAATGATTTATGTGTTAAAGTAATTTATTAGATTAATATTTTAATTGATTAAATTGATTATTTAATTTAATAAAAAGTGTGACAAATAACCTTGCTATAAGGGAATTATTAAAATAAATTAAAAGAGTTTAATTTAGTTTTGCCAAACATGTCTTATTGCATATTAAGTCTTTAATCTAATGATGTTTTGTCAAACAAGGTATAAGGATTAATCCATTTGTTTAAATTCAGTTTACCAAACAAGGTGTAAGGGTTAATGGATTATTTTATTAGCTTAACCAAACAAGCCTTATGACTTTTGATTTTCAAAACTCACATCACTGATATAATTTATAGCTAGAGTTATATTATATATTTAATATATATTATTACTATAAACGTTATATTATTCTACGTATGTTAGGGTTAGGAAGAAAGAAAACTAAGAAGAAGAAAAAGGGAGAGAAGAAGAAAACTATAGAGAGAAAAGTGAGTGATTCTAACAGGATTTTGAGAAAGGAATTGGAGAGAAGAAGCTTGAGAATAACTATCATCTTCTTAATCAAAGGTAGGCACTCAATCTTTTATTGTTATAGTTTAGTTTTCTTCTTCTAAAAAGTTCTTTGTAAAAATCTTCATGAATGATAAATTGTTGATTTTATGTGTTCATATGATAAACTAGTGTTGTAAAGTTATTTTTATATGTTATATATGATTATAATCAATGTATTGTGGTTATGTATGTAGTTTGTGAAGAAAACCTATTTACAAAGAGTTTTTGTGAATGAGTATGGGTTAATTTAAAGTAGAAATTGAGGGTTAATTAGTTGTTTAGTTGATAAATTGACTATTGTATATAATCATAACCATGATATTTTGAATTTACTGTTTTGGTTGAAAAACAAAATCACAGTGTTGATTTTCATTGAAAACATCAAAAATGGAGTTTTTATCAAAAATAGTGAAAGTAGATGTTTTAAATTTGTTGTTTATGTTGTTGTATGGGTAGAAACATGTTAGGAGTTCTTGAATTATGTTTACATGAAGTTTTTATATGAATTGAATGTGAATTACACTGTTAGAAACGAGCTTGTAGGCCAAAATTTACTTTTTTCGAGCACTGTTGTCAAGTCGTCAATCAAAACTACTGATTTAAGAATGTGTAATGCACCAAAGAACACGTTAAATGGCCGTGACTATACTATCGCCACGCCAAAGACATGGCTTCGTAGTTTATTTATCATGTGGCCATCATCTCCACTCCACGTAGCGGTATGAACCCACGATGTAAATCGTAGGCGCATGGCGATGAGTCAAAATTAAATGGTCCGACGGTGGTACTTTTTGTACACGAAATTTTAAGAAAAGTAATGTGATGATAGTAGGACTGTTAAATTATGATTTCAATATTTTTACATCATGAATAAGCATGTTACTAACGATTAATTTGTGTTATTACTTGATTATGTGATTAAATAGTCAAACCTACATGATGAATGTATTAGTTATGTGATAATAACTAACTATGTCATGATGACATATGTATATAGGATATTGTGATTCGAATTGTTCGATTTAATCTACGAACAAGGCAAGTTTTCTAATCTATTATCTTGTTAATTCAATTCTTTTTTCAATTCGATTACAATATAATGATGTAAGTTATTCCGGAGCAAGTTATTCTTGTATTTAACTTGTTTTTTTTAGCATGCACAACTATATATACTAATGTCGAACATTTCTATCGTTCAAATTGCTATGCATGCTTAGTATTCAATTCTAATTAACCTTGGCTTAGTATTGTTCAAGCAAGGTGTGCTATAGTTATTCAAATTGTATGCTATTAGATTATTCCTAAAGCATGACTTTAGTTTACTATGATTGATTCAATCACGATTATTCTATAGTATAGTGTTATTGGTTTTATTCAACTACTCCTTAGTTGATGTTCATTAAATTCCAAATTACCTTGAAAGCTTATCCAAACCAAACTTCCTTTGGTGCGGACTTGTACTCTAAATACTGAGATGAACAACCCTATTGTTATGATTAGGGGTTAACTTACGCATAGCGTTAAAATGTTTGTGCACAATACATTGTATGAGAAATTCGATCCCCCTAAGTACGAGGTCCTTATAGTCTTATGACTGTTAAAGTTGGACTTGAAAGATTACTTGCAACTGTGGACGTAGTTCATGGTCTTACGACCCTCAGTGATGTATATTTTCCATATTTTGGAGTTTCAGTTTCTGATTATTATTGATAGAGTACTATTCACTTTTGATGAGCCTATTTCGACAGTTATTATTGTTATACTCCTGTTGATTCCATATTATATCCACTGAGCAATTGTTTTGCTCACTCTTGCATATTTATAAACTTATTGTAGCTAAAGAAGAGAAGTTAGGTGAACCTTCGACTAGCAAAGGAAAGGGAAAAATGTACAAGTGATGAAGACTTGTAATTTTTACTTTGATTACGATGTTAGACTTTTATTATGATAATCTTAGACTTTGTTTTTAAAGAAGTTATGTAATGTTGTCCACATTTGAATGATGATTAAAGGTTAGATAACCTGGGATATTTTTATTTAAGTTTAATCCTATATGGGCAGGTTTTATTATTCAATTTTATTATGATTGGGTAGTTAGAAATGAATGTTTTGATTAAGTGAACACCAAATCTTGAGGAAATGAAGTACCAGGATTTGGGGGTGTCACAAGTTGGTATCAAAGCTTTAGGTTATGAACCTTAGGTGCGGGAAAAAGCCTTAGGAAGTAACCTTTGAAAAGATAGTGGAGATAACTCTTATCGAATTTTAAGAAACAAGTAATAAAACACTTATCTGCTTATGTGATTATAATTTATGTACTCGTGAGTGTCGAGTAGTAATGATTAGTAATTAAAACTTTAAAACTTTGTTGTCAGGATGACTAATGTCGGAGAATCCAGTCAGGCTAGGGAGGAGGGACTTCAGATGCCTAGAGATGAGGAATCTCGTGACATTCAAGTGGTTTGGGAACAACTACTTCCACGAGAGTCAGCCCCATTGCTCACGGTGGTCGAAGATGATGATGATGATGTAGAAACAGATGAGGAAGATCCCGTGGAGCTGCCACAGACGGATGAAGAGGACGAGGAGGAAAGGATTCCACTTAACTCGATAGTTGGCCGTATATACGATGAGGTGCATAACCGCAATGTGGAACTTCAAGATCTTTATCGAGGAGTTACAAGAGATAATAGTGAACAACAATCGCAATGATGACACAAAAGACGGCGAGATCCAGGATCGTGAAGAACGACTGACAAATGTCGAGGAGAAACTAGTACAGACTGAAGGAGAGAAAGAACAACTGATCAAAGTGGTCGCTGAACTAAAGAACAATCTGAGAGAAGAAGTTGTTAAGAGGGCAAGAGCTGAAGATGCTTATGAGGAAGCTTTTCAACGAACCAGATTAGCAACAAGAGACACGCAAGCAAAGACGATGAAGATGGAAGAGATGCATAAAGTATTTAATACCGCAATTAATCGAGCTCAAGATCGGGTCATGATGGGATATCCGATTCAGTTCGAGACGCTGCCATCATTCGTGTTAGATCGCAGAACAATGTTTCGAGTCATGGAGGAAGAACGTGATAGGTCTAAGAAGTATCTTAATAGAACATCGTAAATTTGTTATGCGATGAGAGTGAAAGGTTAAATAAATTGTAAATCCCAAGTGTTATGCAACCTATGGGATATAACTATGATGTTGCCCTGAAACTTTTGTAGTTCAAGAAAGTAATGTAGGTAGCAGTGATGCTATTGTTTATGTTTTCAAAAAGATTATGAATAAATAAAAGTTGTTACTTTATTCAAAGTGTTATGTGTTATGTGGTTTATTCTTTTTGGAGACAAGTTAAGTAAAAATTACTTAAAAGAATTGAATAATAATCTAATGAATGTACTTTTAACAGAAAATGCCTCCCAGATGTCAACCAACACGACAAAGAACCACTGAAGGAACCAATAATGACAATGTTGATGGTAATCCCGTTCAATAATTAGTGACACTACTGACAGGAGCGTTGCAGAATCAACCACAAAACCATGGTACAACGTTTAAAGATTTCAAGGCGGTTGGACCACCTGAATCCCGTGGGTCCATGAATCCAGTCGAAGCATAAACCAGGATTATGGAGATAGAAAAGGTGTTCGATGTCGCTAGGGTAGGGGATAATCAGAAGACTGCTTTTGTAACTTTCATGTTGAAAGCAGAAGCTAGTTATTGGTGGCAGGCCAATAAAACTCGTGAAGGGCCAGGGGTGATGACCTGGGATAGGTTTAAGGAGTTGTTCTTCGAGACCTATTTTCCGAAGAGTTCGAAGAGTTAGTTAGAAGTGCAGTTTCTAGAATTAAAGCAGGGAACGATGACGGTATCAGAGTATGCTGCAAAATTCAACGAATTGGCGAGGTTTGCGCCATATCAAGTTAGCACAGACAAGCATAAGGCGAAGAGATTTGAACAGGGACTGAAGCCCTAGCTATACAGTAGGGTTTCCCTATTCCAATTGAAGACGTTTGCAGCAATGATGGAGAAGGAAGTACTACCAAGGAAGGAGGCGTAGCGGCGTTGACAAAATTCAATCAAGAACAGAAGAAGAAGAAGAAGAAGAAGAAGAAGAAGAAGAAGAAGAAGAAGAAGAAGAAGAATGAGAATGAGATTAAGAATGGTGGTGGTGGAAACAACAACAACAACAACAACAACAACAACAGCTTGAAGAGGAAGTGGAATGGGAACATGGGTGTTGGAAACCATCAGAGTAACCAGCAAAATAAAAAGTTTGAAGCGTGTGAAACATGCGGGAAATTTCACAAAGGTGCGTGCTTGATGGGGAAACGAGTTTTCTTCAATTGTGGCCTTGAGGGTCACATCGCCCCAAATTGCACTCAACCAAAGAAGAATGCGTGCTTCACGTGCGGATCCAAGGATCACTTTGCTCGTGAATGCCCTAAGAAGAAGGATGGAGTGACTACCAGAAGCAATGGAGGTAATAATGGAGGTACATGGGCCATTCACGGACTCGCGGCATCAAATAAACCACACGGAACCTTCAACATGATATGCAAGATGTTGTGCAATCAAAAGATATGGTGTCAGGTATTATCCCAATCAATGATAAAATGCTTATGTATTATTTGATTCGGTGCTACTTGTTCGCTTATATCGATGAATTTGCTAAGAGGTTAGAATTGCTTAGAAGAACTGAATTTTCCTTTGAACATAGAAATTGCAAATAAGGAAGTAATCCCTATTAGATTCGTATACAAGAACTGTAGGGTGAGTATTAAAGAAAATATCTTTATGGTAGATTTGATTCCGATTAGACTTGGAGAGTTTGATGTTATTTTGGGAATGGATTGGCTGTTTAAATATGGAGCGGTAATTGATTGCCAAAAGAAATGTGTAAACCTTATGACTCAAAATCCAAAGGTAGTATTCTATGGTAGCAAAGTCGCCTGAGCAGATGAAATGGTAGCGATTATGCAGGCCAAGAAATTGTTGTGTCAAGGCTGTGTGGGCTATTTAGCTTACATAGTCGATACTCAAAAGAAAAATGTAAAACTGGAAGAAATACCAGTAGTGAGGGAATTCAAAGAAGTTTTTCCAGAGGATTTGCCAGGACTTCCGCCTGACAGAGAAATTGAGTTCGTGATCGACTTAGCGCTGGGAACAACATCGATATCGAAGGCCCCATACAGAATGGCTCCAGTAGAAATGAAGGAACGAATGGTACAGTTGCAAGAGCTGCTGGACAAGAAATATATTCAACCAAGCGTGTCACCGTGGGGAGCGCCAGTATTATTCGTGAAGAAGAAGGACGGATCAATGCGTCTTTGCATTGATTACATGTAGTTAAACAAAGTCACTATTAAAAACAAATACCCGTTGCCAAGAATAGATGACTTGTTTTGACCAATTGAAGGGTGCTAAATACTTTTCGAAAATAGATTTGAGAAGTGGGTATCACCAATTGAAAGTGAGGAAGGAGGATATACCACGAACGACATTCAGAACTCGGTATGGACATTACGAGTTTCTGGTGATGTTTTTGGTTTAACCAATACACTCTTTGCATTCATGGATTTGATGAATAGGGTGTTTAAACCATTCTTAGACAAGTTTGTAGTGGTATTCATCGACGACATTCTAGTGTATTCCAAAACTCAAGAAGAACACGTGGAACACTTACGTTTGACATTGGAAACACTAAGAAAGGAAAAGTTGTATGCAAAATTCTCTAAGTGCGAATTTTGGCTCGACCGTACACAATTTTTTTGGGGCATGTGATTGACAAAGATGGGATTTCAAAGGATCCGTCAAAAGTGGAAGTCGTGATTAATTGGGGAACAACCAAGAACACCATCAAGTGAGGAGTTTCTTGGGATTTGGCCGTTATTATAGAAGATTTATTCAAGATTTTTTAAGATAGCCACTTCATTAACAAATTTGACAAGGAAAGTCAGAAAATTCGTTAGAGACGAGAAATGTGAAGAGAGTTTCCAAGATTTGAAGAAGAAGTTAAGTGTGGCACCTGTGTTGGTATTACCGGATAATACAGAAATATTGTGGTGTATAGTGATGCTTCACACAAAGGGTTGGGTTGTGTTCTTATGCGAGCGACAAAGTTATTACAGTATGCATCAAGACAAATCAAGGATTATGAGAAAGGGTATCCGACTCATGATTTGGAATTGGCTGCAGTTGTATTTGCTCTGAAGATATGGAGACACTATCTTTATGGAGAGAAATGTGAGATCTACACAGACCACAAAAGTCTGAAGTATATTTTGTAATATTTCAAGTAAATTTTGAAAAGAGATTTGGTGAAAATCGAGTAAGTGAGGTTTCTTTGATTCCGAGGACGGAATCTTTATAAGGAGGGAAAGATGTGACAACCCGAATTTTCATAAATTATTAAAATAAGAATTTAATAATTAAAATTCTTATTATGAGGTGTATTTATTTTGAATTATATGATTTGGTGTGAAGAGAATTATATATTCATATGTTGGAGAATGTGAGATTTAATAGTTAATTAAACTATTAAAGAAATTAAATAATATTAGTTAATTTAATTAAGTTGAAATTATGTTATGAGATAATATAATTTTAATTATTATGCCTTATGGGCAATGGAAATTATTATGAGTTATGTTTCATAAATAGTGTGAATAATTCACTTAATTAAAATAGTAAATTAATACAAGTATAATTGATTTAATAAAGTGAGAAGGTAATATATTGCATAAAAATGTAAATATTAGTATAATGCAATTAAAATATTTATTAAGTACATTAAATATTTTAGTTGGAAACTTTATGGAATAAAATGAATATTTATGATATTAAATAAATATTTGATAAAAATTGTTATGGGATAATTTATTAAGTGTGATAAAATAGATGAGATTTATACGTATTTTATTACACGAGTATAATTGTGATATTCTAATTTAATTAAATAATTAAATTAGAGGAGTGAGAATTTGTTAAATAATGTTATGATTATAATGGTTGAATAGAAATTATAATTTTACTGATAAGGTTAATTTTATTTCTTAAGGAATTAAAAGTACATAATCTAGTTTATATTTCTAGTTTATGTGTTCTTGGGTTTCTTTTAAAATTGGAGTTTTGGTTAATGAATTTGTGGGTTTCAATGTTATATATATTATTAGATATTTATAATTTGATAGTGGTCATCTAGAAACAAATTTTCGGAAATCAAATTCATGTATTTATACTAAAGAAGAGGAATTTGGGTTTTGATTGTAATGTATGTTTTGGTGTACTTTGGGACTAAAGTTGATGATGAATTCATGATGGAAACTTTAAATTGATGGATGATTGTTGTTCTCCTCTATAAAACGAAAACAACGCAACTTGAACGGATCGAATTGGTTAAGAAACGAATTCGTGATGAATGAATACACTCAGTATGTTGAAAATAGGAAAAATTAGTATAAACAAATTAGAATTAGTATAAACCAAGTCTCACATCAACTAAATTGAGAACTTTACCCTCTGCTAAACCTATAAATAGAAGGGCTTGATCCTTTGTTTCATTCACCAACAATAAGGCCTCCAATTTTGAGAAAGACTTTGTTGTGGGATGACTTTTTATAAAGATCTTCGTAGTTAAATTTTGGTCGATACGTATTCAGTTTGTGGAATTCGTATTTTTGGGTATGTTTCTTATTAAATTTTTGGTAATGTTATTATTTTAAATATTGTATTTAGTTTGTTAGTTAAAGTTTGTATTTTGGAAGTTTAGTTAGTTTTGTTAGAAAACTAGTTAGTTTACTATGTCTATTTTGGCTTGTAATTGATTATGTAAATGAGTTTTAATGATTGTAATTAGAGATATGAAGCCTTAACATCATCCAAGTGTAACCAAAACTCACAAAATAAAAGATTTACAAAGAACCTTGTTGGGCAGTTTTTGGGACTGAGCTTGAGGACCATTTGTGCTTTTGATTTATGTCTAAAAGCTTAATGTAAGACCCCAACTTTTATAAATAAAGATGAATTTTCTATAAATATCATTTTTGAATATTATGGAATGAATTTGATATAATGTTATAGTTGTGGGTAATATTTATAAATTTTGTAAAGTACGCAAGTTGTTATATAATATTTAATTGGTCGGCGAATATTCGTTTTAACAGAAATATTCGTGACAACGTCCACAATTATTGGTGGACCCCTAGCGGAATTATTGTCAAATTGAGAAAACGACAAAAAATACTTTATGAAAATAACGGTGGAAGTTTTACTGTTAACTATTGAAACACCCTTGTTAAAAATACGATGTCTGCGTAGAGTTGCACGATGCTACACCAGTATTGATTATTGATGCTTACGTGAGAAGTCACTCAGTTTTGTTCAATTATTATTACAGTAATTGCTGCATAGTATCTTACGTTATTTGATTCAATTATTGTCAATATTTTATAATCAATAATTGAGATGACAAAGTTATTAATATTATTATTTGCAATATTAACGATGTCTAGAAGTTCTGTCAAGGAGTGGTTTGCTCACCTAATTGCGCGCCAATGGGGAGAAATCCTTATTGGAAAGCCCCCTCTTTCCTGGGAACGACCTGGTCGATTAATATTGTGAATTATAATAATATTAGTCGATCAACGCAGCAATTATTGAACCAATAAAATAAAATATTGAACAGTAATTACTGTAACAATTATTGAGTAGTGCCTTCTTACGTAAGGATCAATAATTCAAAAATACTATGCAATCTGTGTCTCTTTGTGTAACCACATGTTTTACTCGTGATCTTAACCACCGTATTCCAACAAAGGTTAATTGGTAACAATTACGCCAATTATTTATAAAAACTTAAATTTGTCGTTTTCTTCATCCGATATAATTTATTCTCATTATGGGGCCCACAAATGACTACGCCTTCGCATTTAATATTCCACAACGTAAAGAATATTCTACGACTAAAACGAATATTCTCGAACAACAATGAATATTTTATAACCACTTGCGTATTTTGAAAAAATTCATATATCACCCTTAACTTTAACCTTTTATCAATTTAACCATTTACTAAATAGAAAAATTGAATACTTTTATTTCATAAAATTCGAGGTCTTACATCGGTATCCATAGTTTCTGATCGAGACCCAAGATTCACTTCACGATTTTGGGTTAGTTTGCAAAAAGCTATGGGCACAGACTTACGATTTAGCTCGGCATATCATCGTCAGACGGACGGATAGTCGGAGAGGACTATTCAAACTCTTGAAGATCTATTAAGACTCTGTGTCCTTTATTTCAAGGGAAGTTGGGACAAGTTCTTACCATTGGTGGAGTTTTCCTACAACAACAGTTATCAAGCAACTATTGGCATGGCTCCATTCGAAGCGTTGTATGGAAGAAAGTGTCGTTCTCGAAAGATCTTTGGGATGAGGTGGGTGAAACAACATTGTTGGGACCGGAGTTGGTACGTATGACTACGGAAAAGATTCAAACGATCCGACAACGTATAAAAACCTCACAAGATCGACAAAAGAGTTATGCTGATCTTCATCGAAAGGATGTGGAATTCGATATAGGAGATCATGTGTTGTTACATGTGGTTCCAAGGAAAGGAGTTACGAGATTTGGAAAGAGAGGAAAATTCAATTCTCGATTCATCGGCCCATTTTTAATCCTCGATCGAGTATGAACTATGGCCTATAGACTCGCTTTACCGCCAAGTATGTCTCGTGTTCATAACGTTTTTCACATATCCATGTTACGTAAATATGTGAAAGACCCGAACCACATTATTGAGTTAGAACCTGACGAAATAGCGGAAGATTTGATGTATGAAGAGGTTCCTGTTCAAATCTTGGATAAGAAGGAACATATTCTACGCTCCAAGGTTATTCGTTTTATTAAACTAATAGTAAAATCTTTTTATATAAAACAGAATACTTTTATAAAGTTATCTGTTTTATTAGACAATAATTAGAATATATTATATTTTATTATGCATAGTGTTTGCATAATAAAATCTTTTTATAAAGTTATTCATTTTATTAGATTATAAATAGAATATATTATATTTTATTTTAAAGATTTTGCTTTAAATATGGACCGTCAGATTAAAGTAAATCAATCTGGACCGTTCATGAGTTAGTTACTATGCAGTCCATTTTCTATAAATAGAAGCTCATTCCTTCATTATTTCTTACGAATTCACTGAAACTCTAGAGAGAGAAATTATAGAGAAGCTATAGAAAAGTATTCTGCTCCTTCCCTACTCTTATATTCAGTTTATTTTACGGTAGGGAATATTATTTGTTGTACTCGTAAGGGGTATTATTTCTTTTGTATTCATGAAGAGAACTTCTGTTATTCCATTATTTATTATTCTATTGGAATAACCGGTATACGCGGGCTACCCCATAGTTGGTGAAATTCTTCTGTTATTCCATTCGTTACTATTCTGTTGGAACATCCTGTCTGTGCATTTTACGCCGGACCTGGTTCCGTCTTTATTATTATTCTGTTGGAATATCCTCTTTGTGCGTTTACGCCGGACCTGGTTCCATCTTTATTATTATTCTGTTGGAATATCCTCGTCAGGCGTTTACGCCTGGGACCGGTTCCGCCTTTATTATTACATTGGAACATCTTGTCGATTGCAAATTTACCGACCCGGTTCCGTTACTTTATTAATCTGTTGAATAACGGTCTATGCGAAGTACCGCATGCATGGTGATTTCTTTTGTTATTCCATTCGTTATTATACTCAGTTGGTTAAAGTTTTGACTTCTATACTCCATGAAATTAGTGGAATATCCTTGATATTTGCGCTTCATCCAGTATCTTTTCATGAAAATATTCTTCTGAGCATTCTTGAATTTTACTCTATAAAGCAGTAACATGTTGACAATTTGGACATTATTGGTTCATGGATAAATTAATTCTTGAACTTGTTTTAGTGAATTCTTATATCTTTGTCATCATCCTCATGTTTATATTATATTTAAAGTCATATGTGGCCTGTAGTGTATAGATGGACTTGGTATGATTATGACTAGGGATTATTCGGTGTAATCATGACCGTAATGTTACAAATGATGTGGAAAAAGTCCTCATTGGCCCGTAGTGCATTGATGGATAGTTGTTGGCATGATCATGACCATTAATGAATACACAAATATTCTTGGCCCGTAGTGCATGGATAATTGTGGTCGTGATACTAAAGAATATCCTTGGCCGTAGAGCAGGGGTGATTCGATCATGTGATTTTATTTATTAAGTTGAGTCCCAGCGATAAAAGTCATGAAAAACCTTTTAAATCATAGAAGATAGTAGATTTTATTCTTTACTTGACTCTTCTAATGGATTCCTTGTTCCGCTGCAGTTAAACTTGATGTTTGTTATATTTTATCAGTTTAACAGTGTTGAAGGCTAATGATAATTTATTCTGCATTATCTTAGTCATAATATTTCTTACTGGGCTAGTTGAGCTCACCCTTTTGCTTTCATTGTTCTCTTCAGGAAATGAGAACGTAGCAGGGACTAGTCGGGGAACGGAGTAACTGTCCAGATGATAACATTAGTAGTCCACACTATTCTATGAAATAGTGTAATAATAAATGTAATGAGGACCCCATTGAGTTTGTATATTGTCTAGATGACAATATTTGTATTAAAACTCACAGTATAAGTTTAGTCGTATTTTACATGACTGTTGTATAAATAAGTTGTATTTAAATTGTGTACCATGTATTTGGCGACTCAAGATGGGTGATGTATACCTATTTTGGGGGCGTCACAGTTGGTATCAGAGCTTAGGGATATGATCCCTGGCTAAGATGTGAGACTAGAACTAGGAGGTGAGAGACGGGGAATTCCTTCGCTAGTATGACTTACCTAAGTTTTTTTTGGGTATGTAATTGGTTGGTCAGAATATAGGATAATATGTTACATGTCAATTAACATTTTGTTTTGTGGCAATATCTGAAAATGACATCCGAGAATGTTGAGAATAGCAATAGAGCACAGACGATTGTTGATTCACCACATATCAATAATCAGGATAATGTGCATCAAGAAGGCGACAATCCTCATGCAAACAACAACACTGACCAAATGATGAATGATTGAATGTTCCAAGGCTTTACGCAATTCATGCAACAGCAGGCGAGAGCGGTTCCTATCCAAAATGTAGGTGGAAACACTGGAAACTCTCGGACGGTCACCGCTAAATAGTTCAAGGAGCTGGGACAACCGGAGTTTATTGGAGAGCCAAAACCACTTAAGGCAGAGGCATGGATAAAGCGAGATCACCAAGATATTTGATGTCTTGGGATGCTCCGAGAGCAAAAGGTTCCCTTCACGCCTTTTATGTTGCGAGGAGAGGCGATTCACGGTGGGAATCGGTAAACGTACTCAACCTGCCGCACTGAAGATGTCTTAGGAGAAGTTCCAAGAACTATTCAACGACAAGTACTTTCCCTAAAGTATTCGTCACATGAAGGAGGTGGAGTTCATCAAGTTGGAATAGAATAATATGACCGTGTCGCAGTACGAAGCAAAGTTTGCTGAGTTATCCCGGTTTGCTTCCCACTTGATGGATAATGAAGAGAGAATGACGGGGATATTTTTAAGAGGTTTAAAGCCAGAGATACGTCAACATCTTATTTCTTATAAACTGTGTTTGTATTCAAATGTTGTAAATAGGGCTCAGTTAGTGGAGCGCGATAACGAGTCAACGCAACCAAGAGAAAGTAGCCGACAAAATGATAATACCAATGAGAGCAGTCATCGAAACGGTGACAACAATCGTGGAGGGAATCAACAGGCCAGAAATGGTAACCACTTTGGTGGTAATCAAGGCCAAATTAATAAGAATGGGCATTTCAAGAAGAAGAGATTCAATAATGATGGAAAGACGTCAGCACCAGCACCCGTTGTTAAGGAAGGAGAAAGACCACCTATCATATGCTTCAAATGCGGAAGGGAGGGACACATCAGTCCAAACTGCGCGATGCCATCCAAAGCATGTTATAATTGTGGAAGAGAAGGTCACTTATCCCGATTTTGTCGTTCACGAAAGACAAATTCAGCTAGGATGGTGGCACTAAAGGCTATTCCAGAAAAGTCAAAGCCGGTAGTGCAAGAGAGAGCGTTTGTTGTGACCTCCCAGAAAGAAAGGAACCCGAATGAGGTCATCACGGGTAAGCTTATCATAAACTCTAGCGAAGTCTATACTTAATTTGATACCGGTTCTACCCATTCTTTTATTTCTCCTACTTGCGCTCAACGATTAAATTTGACTCCGGAGAAATTAGACTTTGACTTATCTGTGGAAACTCCATTGGGAGAAACCTTCATTACATCCACTGTTTATAAGTCTTGTTTGGTTCAAATCGGTACCCTCACATTACCTGTCAATCTTATTTCATTGAAAATACTTGCATTTGACGTGATTCTAGAGATTGATTAGTTAACTATTCATCATGCTAAAATTGATTATTTTCGTAAGGTTATTAGCTTTCATATTCCTAATCAACCTATTATGCGAATTCAAGCGACCAAACCATTAAAATCAATCACGATCATCTCAAGCCATAAAGCTATTCATTTATTGAAAAACGGATGTCAAGCTTTCTTAGCCCACGTCACAGATCTAAACAAAAATACGTCAGTTTTGAATGATATTTCTATTGTTAATGAATTTCCTGACGTATTCCCTGAAGAACTTCCTAGCCTACCCCCAGAGCATGAAATTGAATTTTGTATCGACCTTGAACCTGGTAGAAAACCTATTTCCAAAGCCCCATATCGAATGGCTCCTATTGAACTTCAGGAGTTAAAGACCCAACTGTAGGAATTGTTAGACATTGGCTTTATTCGTCCTAGTACTTCTCCTTGGGGTGCTCCTATTCTATTCGTGAAAAAGAAAGATGGGAGTATGCGACTTTGTATTGATTATCGGGAGTTAAATCATGTCACCATCAAAAATAGGTACCCATTGCCACGTATTGATGACCTATTTGACCAGTTGCAAGGAGCCAAATTCTTTTCAAAGATTGATCTTCGTTCTGGATATCACCAATTGAAGATTGGAACCGATGACATTCCAAAGACGGCTTTCAGAACTCGGTATGAGCATTATGAATTCCTAGTCATGTCCTTTGGATTGACTAATGCTCATGCTGCCTTCATGGATATGATGAACCGAGTATTCAAGGAATATTTGAATCACTTTATGGTCGTCTTTATTGATGACATCCTTATTTATTCCAAAAGCCGTGAAGATCATGAGCAACACTTGAGGCTAACACTCCAAAAGCTTCATGAATACAAGTTTTATGCCAAGTTAAAGAAATGTGAGTTCTGGCTTGAGGAAGTAGCATTCCTTGGGCACGTAGTATCAAGTCATGGAATATCAGTTGACCTGGCAAAGATTGAAGAAATTCAAAGCTGGGAGTAACCTAAATCAGTGACCGAAGAAGGTAGCTTTCTCGGCTTAGCTGGTTATTACCGGAGATCCGTGGAAAGATTTTCTCGAATAGCTACTCCATTAACTCAGCTGACTCGGAAAGATACAAAGTTCGGTTCGAGTGAAGAATGTGAGAAGAGTTTTCAAGAACTCAAGAGGAGACTTATTTCAGAATCTGTTCTGACAATACCATCTGGCTCAGAGGGATTTGTCATCTACAGTGATGCTTCGGGTAAAGGGCTGGGATATGTTTTCATGCAACATGAGAAAGTCATAGCCTATGCCTCAAGACAACTCAAAGAATATGAGAGGAATTGTCCTACTCATGACCTAAAGTTAGCAGTTGTTGTCTTCGCACTTAAAATTTGGAGGCATTACTTGTATGGGGAGAAGATGGAGATCTTTACGGATCATAAAAGCCTCAAATATTTCTTCACTCAAAAGGAACTCAACATGCGACAACGATGTTGGCTTTGAATCACGAAAAGATTATGATCATACCATCCAATACCATCCTAGAAAAGTGAACGTGGTAGTGCGGCGCATTAAGTAGAAGAGCATATGCAAGCACGAAAAGCGATATTGTCAACGCAAAGGTCCATTTTGTGTGACTTGCAAAGGATGGAGATAGAGTTAAAGACTCCAGGGACCCATGTGATGATGGCGAATATACGAGTAGAACCTACTTTAATTGATAAAGTTAAAGATGCTCAAGCTACGGACACAGAGTGATGCGTATGAGGAAGAAAGCGCAAGAAGGTGCTATGCCTAAGCAAGAATCGATGAAGAAGGAATACTTCGAGTCAACTCCAGACTTTGTGTTCCTAATGACCCTGATTTAAAGTATAAAATCATGATGGAGGCGCACACCACACCATTTGCAATCCATCCTGGGAGTACCAAAATGTATCATGACCTTCGTCATACATTTTGGTGGAGCAATATGAAGAGAGAGATAACGTTGTTTATCTCAAGGTGTCTAACTTGTCAACGAGTTAAAGCGGAGCATTAAGTACCGAAAGGTCCATTGCAACCACTTGAAATTCCAGAATGGAAGTGGGAGCACATTACCATGGATTTCAATTCTGGGGTCTTCCTAAGGTTTCTCAAGGCATAGATGCGATTTGGGTCATTGTTGATAGATTGACCAAGTCTGCTCATTTCTTACCGATATGAAAAACTTATACACTTGAAAGTCTTGCTGGTATGTACATAAACGAGATTGTAAGACTGCATGGTATGCCGATTGTGACGCCCCCAAAATAGGTCCAGTCCATCCAACCTATTCTGAGTCGCCAAAAACATGGTAGGAAAACAACTACAACTTTATTACAACAATTGTCGTGCAAAATACAACAACACATATGCTGTGAGTTTTGATACAAATATATACCAACTGTGACTCTCATCCCAACCTTGGATAGCACGTCACAATGGCACCTTACATAAAGGTATAGTCAAAAACTGTTTTAGAAATTAAAATCTTTGGGAAGTGCTCAAGGAAACCTTCGTACATGGGAGGCCATGCGTCTAGGTTATGATAGATATCATATGCCCACAGAATTATCCTTGGTTGACCCAATAGACTCCAAAGAAAAATGAGAAGTTTACTATCATATTCTTTCCAATGGTGAGTCTTCTCTTGATATATAATTATATCTACTGTCTCTAATTGAGAATTCTACTTCAAATAGACTCCAAGATCATATAGGTAGTGCTCGTAGATATACTTAGTAAGTGGATGTGCACAACCCTGTCTTATGATGACACGAGGTTGTATGTCTTTAGACATCTTGTATGATAGTGGCAAAACACCCTTCCAACATTGGGTTCGCCTCACCCTATTTGATTCACCAAATATAACTACTAAATGATGACCACCGTTCTATTCCCCTGTTACCCCCGCTCGACCCAGCTACACTCTTATTACCTGAAAGGAATTGTGAAGCAAAAGGGTGAGCACAACTAGCTCAGTAAAGAATAGCATGACTAAAGATAATTAAATTATCAATATCCTTCATCAATAATAAATCAGAGATTTAGAACATATGGTAGATGATAAAAAATTTCAACCATGGTTGCAGCGGAACGGGCAATCCATTAGAAGAGTCAAATAGACTATAAAGTCTATTATCTTCTCCATATTAAAAATCCACCAACAATGTTTTATCCATGTAACATCAATCAAGAATTCTGGTCCACAGTCATATGAATAACTCATAATCATAATTGTAGTTCTAAATTCCTCTTATCATCTAGGACGAAGATAATTTTCATCACCTATCTTTACCTGAAACATCAAAGATCATGGTTACGCCAAATCATAGTTCCTGTTCATAATCATACTAATAAATTCATCTTTGCACTACGGGCCAAAGATATTCATCAACAGTTCATCTTTGCACTACTGGCCAAAGATATTCAACAACAAGTTATCTTTGCACTACGGGCCAAAGATATTCATCAACAATTTATCTTTGCACTACAGGCCAAAGATATTCTTCAACAGTTCATATTTGCACTACAGGCCAAATATATTAATATCTTAAAGAAATTTATAATCATTTAAGAATTTATATAAACAATAATTATAACCATGTTGATCAATTCACCTTTGCACTTAAGCTAAAGATATTCAATTATAAATTCAATGGTCATGATCATACCAGTCAACAATTCAACTTTGCACTACTGGCCAAAGAGAACCCATAGTCATGATCATACCAAAAATCTACCCATCTATACACTCAAGTCAAAGAGAAATATCATCATTAAGGTTATAAAAATTTTATATATGATAATAAAAACAATATAATCAATATATAGATTTAATCTCAAGAGTAAGATTCATAAATCAACGATAATTTGGTCAGAAAAAGAAACCAATTTTGTTGTGAATAGTACCCATGAATAGTAACTCGTGAATAGTAACTCGTGAATAGTAACTCATGAATAGTAACTCATGAATAGTAACCCCGACATGAAAAAGGTAGAAATTTCACAATAAAATCCATACTCATATTTTGGTATAATGATATTGAAATAATACTATTTCTTAAGCTTATAAACAATTTATTTTAATTGTTTACACTTTACTAAATAATGCATTTAATCATCCTAAAATGTCAAACTCATAAGATTTTATCACCAATAACCAAAAACTCTCATCAAAAATCTGTATATACCTCATATAGGATTCTCAAGCCATAAAATCCTATTTTCTAATTTTCTTACTTCACATAACATATTTAATTCATTTACTCATAACTAGTCTATTTTCATGAAAAATACCAAATCAGTACAAACAAATTTTCTTTTCTGGGATTTAGAAGAATATAGTCCCATATTGAACATATATTTTTCTCAGAATTTTTAAAATTTTATGTACTATTTTTCATATGGCCAAAACAGCCGAATATTTAGACATTTATCATAAACTGTACTTTAATCCAAAAATTCTGAAATTTACAAAGTATACTTCTATCATATACATGTACTCCTAATAAAAATTTCACCAATTTTGGAGTTAACCACAAGGAAGTTATAAGTGTTTTCTTTTAAAATAGTCTTTTCCCGTAAAATCCATAACTCTTAATCTATACATCCAAAAATCGCCATTTTTGGACACAATCAATAAAACTCATCAAATTATCATTTTAAATTTTTCCAGAATTTTTGAAGGTCTGAAAAGTTACGAAACATGAAAAACATAACAACCCTTAAAATCCCTTACCTCAAAAGAGCAGTACTTCTGACTTGAATATCGGATATAACGTTGAACGAACTTGCGCCGTATAGCAACACTCAAGATATCTAAATACTCACAAAAATATGCTTGATAATATAGAGAGAAAGAAAATATATTTCTGGTGTGATTTTCAATTCTAACATAAGCACCTATTTATAGGAAAATACTAGAACGTCAAAGGAGACTAAATTAATAAAATAATAATATTTATTAATCTTCCTTCTACGCCACCTTTGAATTCAGCCCACCACAATTGAAAGAACAATTCAGTACATGCATTCAATCACCAACCAAAAAGTGGGTCCCTCCCATAATTTAATAAAAATTATTTTATTTTTTGAAACTTCAATAATTCATAGAAAATAGCCCGTTTATCAGAAAAATATGAATTTTATGTCCATTCCACACGATATCGAATTCTCCACAACTTTGTAGCTTTAAATTTTTCCAAATTCCGCATGTAAAATATCCAAATCCACAAATGATTATTTTTAACACCTTTAAAATTCATAACAAATCATATGTTCATTTTTAACAGTTCAAAATTTGTGGATATATACTCAACTTATATATGTATAACATATCCAAAAATCACAACGATCCAATGGTCGGATCAAAATTATAACTCACGCAATAGAGCTTTAAGAACACCAATTTGATCTTTTAATACCTCTAATCCGACAAAATACTGATAAAATACCTCAACATTAATACCTTCTTTTATAACCATATAAATAAATCCATCATTTATATCCGCATCAAATAAATATTTCCTTATCATATAAATCAATATTTAATTATTCACAAATAATATTACAGAATCACAATTATGACAACCAGGCAGTTCCCAGGAAAGATGGGGCTTTCCGATAAGGATTTTTCCTTACTGGCGCGCAATTAGGCGACCAAACCTCTCCTTGACAGAACTTTCTAGACATTGCCAATAATGTTATCTAATAATATTATTCAAATAATATGAATTATTAATCTGATAATGTGAAATACGGTGAAATGACAATTATTGAACCACAATAATATAAAATATCAACGCAGCAATTATTGAACCAATAAAATAAAATATTGAACAGTAATTACTGTAACAATTATTGAGTAGTGCCTTCTTACGTAAGGATCAATAATTCAAAAATACTGTGCAATACTGCGTAATATTTCTTGTAACCACATGTTTTATCGTATCTTAACCACCGTGTATTCCAACAAATTAATTCGTAATAATTACGCCATTATTTATAAAAACTTAAATTTGTCGTTTTCTTCATCCGACAGTTATTCTGTTATGGGGCCCACAAATGACTACGCCGTCGTACGAATATTCCCTGATAGAAAGAATATTCTACGACTAAACGAATATTCCCCGACAACAATGAATATTTTATAACCACTTGCGTATTTTGAAAAAATTCATATATCACCCTTAACTTTAACCTTTTATCAATTTAACCATTTACTAAATAGAAAAATTGAATACTTTTATTTCATAAAATTTGAGGTCTTACATCGGTATCCATAGTTTCTGATCGAGACCCAAGATTCACTTCACGATTTTGGGTTAGTTTGAAAAAAGCTATGGGCACAGACTTACGATTTAGCTCGGCATATCATCGTTAGACGGACGGATAGTCGGAGAGGACTATTCAAAATCTTGAAGATCTATTAAGACTCTGTGTCCTTTATTTCAAGGGAAGTTGGGACAAGTTCTTACCATTGGTGGAGTTTTCCTACAACAACAGTTATCAAGAAAGTATTGGCATGGCTCCATTTGAAGCGTTGTATGGAAGAAAGTGTCGTTCTCCAGTATGCTGGGATGAGGTGGGTGAAACAACATTGTTGGGACCGGAGTTGGTACGTATGACTACGGAAAAGATTCAAACGATCCGGCAACGTATAAAAACCTCACAAGATCGACAAAAGAGTTATGTTGATCTTCATCGAAAGGATGTGGAATTCGATATAGGAGATCATGTGTTGTTACGTGTGGTTCCAAGGAAAGGAGTTACGAGATTTGGAAAGAGAGGAAAACTCAATCCTCGATTCATCGGCCCATTTTTAATCCTCGATCGAGTATGAACTGTGGCCTATAGACTCGCTTTAGTTCGAAGTATGTCTCGTGTTCATAACGTTTTTCACATATCCATGTTACGTAAATATGTGGAAGATCCGAACCACATTATTGAGTTAGAACCGGACGAAATAGCGGAAGATTTGATGTATGAAGAGGTTCCTGTTCAAATCTTGGATAAGAAGGAACATATTCTACACTCCAAGGTTATACCTCAAGTCAAAGTTTTGTGGAGAAACCACGATGTTGAGGAAATAACACGGAGTTAGAATCAAATGAAGTCAAGGTATCCTTACCTCTTCGATATACCAGTGTATCGTACCCTAATTTCGAGGGCTTAAATTTCATAAGAAGGGAGGTTGTAAGATCCCAACTTTTATAAATAAAGATGAATTTTTTATAAATATTATTTTTGAATATTATGGAATGATTTTGATATAATGTTATAGTTGTGGGTACTATTTATAAATTTTGCAAAGTACGCAAGTTGTTATATAATATTCGATTGGTCGGAAATATTCGCTTTTAACAGGAATATTCGTGATAACGCACACAATCATTGGTGGACTCCACAAATGTAATTATTTTCTTTGATTGAGAAAATGACAAAAATACTTTATGAAAATAACGGTGGAAGTTTTACCGTTAAATGTTGAAACACCCGGTGTTAAAAGTACAGTAATACGCGTAGTTGCACAGTAGCACACGGCATTGATTATTGATGCTTATGTGATAAGTCACTCAGTTTTGTTTTATTGGTATTATTATGTAATAAAACAGAAAAGCTTTTTATATAAAAAAGAATACTTTTATAAAGTTATTCATTTTATTAAACTAATAGTAAAATCTTTTTATATAAAATAGAATACTTTTATAAAGTTATCTGTTTTATTAGACAATAATTAGAATATATTATATTTTATTATGCATAGTGTTTGCATAGTAAAATCTTTTTATAAAGTTATTCATTTTATTAGATTATAAATAGAATATATTATATTTTATTTAAAAGATTTTGCTTTAAATATGGACCGTCGATTAAATTAAATCAATCTGACCGTTCATGAGTTAGTTACTATCGCACCCATTTTCTATAAATAGAAGCTCATTCCTCATTATTTCTTACGAATTCACCGAAACTCTAGAGAGAGAAATTATAGAGAAGCTATAGAAAAGTATTCTGCTCCTTCCCTACTCTTATATTCAGTTTATTTTATGGTAGGGAATATTATTTGTTGTACTCGTAAGGGGTATTATTTCTTTTGTATTCATGAAGAGAACTTCTGTTATTCCATTATTTATTATTCTGTTGGAATAACCGGTATACGCGGGCTACCCTATAGTTTGTGAAATTCTTCTATTATTCCATTCGTTATTTTTTTGTTGGAACATCCTGTCTGTGCATTTTACGCCGGACCTGGTTCCGTCTTTATTATTATTCTGTTGGAATATCCTCTACATATGCGCTTCTACGCGGACCGGTTCCATCTTTATTATTATTACGCTGGAATATCCTATTCATGCGTTCTGGCGGACTGGTTCCGCCTTTATTATTCTGTTGGAACATCCCGCTTGGTTGCAAATTTACGCCGACCGGTTCCGTTACTTATTAATCTGTTGGAATAACCTGTCTATGCGAAGTACCGCATACATGGTGATTTCTTTTGTTATTCCATTCGTTATTATACTTAGTTGATTAAAGTTTTGACTTCTATACTCCATGAAATTAGTGGAATATCCTTGATATTTGCTCTTCATCCAGTATCTTTTCATGGAAATATTCTTCTGAGCATTCTTGAATTTTACTCTATAAAGCAGTATCATGTTGACAATTTGGACGTTATTGGTTCATGGATAAATTAATTCTTGAACTTGTTTTATTGAATTCTTATATCTTTGTCATCATCCTAATGTTTATATTATGTTGAAAGTCATCTGTGGCCTGTAGTGCATAGATGGACTTGGTATGATTATGACCAGGGATTATTCGGTGTAATCATGACCGTAATGTTACAAATGATGTGGAAAAAGTCCTCATTGGCCCGTAGTGCATTGATGGATAGTTGTTGGCATGATCATGACTATTAATGAATACACAAATATTCTTGGCCCGTAGTGCATGGATAATTGTGGTCGTGATACTACAGAATATCCTTGGCCGTAGAGCAGGGGTGATTCGATGATGTGATTTTATTTATTAAGTTGAGTCCCAGCGATAAAAGTCATGAAAAACCTTTTAAATCATAGAAGATAGTAGATTTTATATTTTACTTGACTCTTCTAATGGATTGCTTGTTCCGCTGCAGTTAAACTTGATGTTTGTTATATTTTATCAGTTTAACAGTGTTGAAGGCTAATGATAATTTATTCTGCATTATCTTAGTTATAATATTTCTTACTGGGCTAGTTGAGCTCACCCTTTTGCTTTCATTGTTCTCTTTAGAAAATGAGAACGTAGCAGGGACTAGTCGGGGAATGGAGTGACGGTCCAGATGATAGCATTAGTAGTCCTCACTATTCTATTAAATAGTGTAATAATAAATGTAAAGAGGACCCCATTGAGTTTGTATATTGTCTAGATGAAAATATTTATATTAAAACTCACAGTTTATGTTTAGTCGTATTTTACACGACTGTTGTATAATTAAGTTGTATTTAAATTTTGTACCATGTATTTGGCGACTCAAGATCGGTGATGTATACCTATTTTGGGGGCGGCACACTTAATTTGATGATTGTATGTTATATCCCTCTAAGTGCTGAAGATTTCCTAACTTGAATGAACCAAAACAGAGTTTAAAATGAATCTGTGGTGAAGATTTTAGTAAACCTTGTCTAAAAATAAAAACTGAATGAACAGTGACTGTAGTGTCAAATTCTGGAATAGCTATGTTGCCTGAAAAATTCTGAGTTTCTGGGTAGTTGTAGTGCACTGAGTTAGGAAGTAATAGGCTTTGGAATGACCTCATTCCGACCTCGGATGAGGGAGTTATGGTGATTGGAAAGAAATGTGTCGAATTTGTCAAACTAAAAGTCAGCAGCGGGACGTGCTATTCGGGACACTATTTCGATTAGTTAATGTTTCCACAAACTTCTGGGCTTTTGGTATGTTATAGTACACTGAATTAGCTTTCCACGGACTCTGGAACGGACTAATTCCGACTTCGGAGCAAAGAGTTATGACCATTCAAACTAGTCACGTCAAAATTGTCTAACCAACTCGGGGCAGTCACCTTGAACGAATTTTCCGGAATTCTGTGTTTTCAATTTGGAAATGGTTAAAGAATGAATGTTGTAGCCTCCGAAGTTAGCTTCGCGTGGGCTCAAGAATGCTCAAAAATATTTTAAAACGAATTAGTTATGACTGTTTTAGCGAGAGAGGCTAAAGCTGGGAAAAAAAATTGAAGACTGCTATGAACATCAATTTTTGGCACGCGTTTTAGACTACTTAACAAACCCGAAATGAGAGGTTAGTATTTCTTAAAAATAGTCTTGTATGCCATGAAAAACATACTAAAAAATGCCTTACGATTGGATAAGTAGATTGCAAGCTATTAAGCCGCAAAGTGGGTGTCAAAGGTGAGGGGTTGCTACCTTGTGGCATCAAGAGAGATAAAAGAAGACCATGGGTCGCTCATTCGACGTCTTGATTTTCACATAACGCTTTTGGGTGGTTTTATGGTCATTTAACATGTAACAAAACACCGAGAGTGATGTATAGATATTATATAATGCTTATATATCGCGAAAACTCACTTTAAATGTAAAGAAAATGATAGAAATGTAATGTAAATGTAAGTTTTCATAACTATGCGAGCGTAATTCAGAAAATGATATGTAAAACGTATATGTAACATAATGAAATGCGTAAATCTATTTGAAATTATATTGAACCTAGTAATGTAAAATGAAAGGGATATAAATGGTTTATGTTTTGATACGTAAAGTATTTACATACTAAATCAAGGAGAGAATCTTTTTGGGCGTAAAAAGGTTATAACGGACAAAAGTTTCTAAAGAAACATGGAATGGTTTTAAGACAAGAACAAAATTTTATAGTTAAATAAAATTAGTTTACATTGAGTACGTGAATTTTGTATGTGAAACTAATATGTACATGTATGTATCCTCAATTTGTGTAGGATCATCACAAATACAGATAAGTTATAAACATTAAACAACATCCAAGGCAAGTTTTTCCGTTCTATTATGTTTGTGGATTAAATGTGATTATGTGGTGAGTTACATATCATGCTTTATGAATTGTTAAAGTCAAAATATGACCAAGTTAATTGGGTTATGGAACTCAATTTATATGTGATATGTGATAACACATGCATGTTGTATAATGTAACTCGATAAATTAGAAATGTAGAATGCATGAATTGTGTGCTATGTGAAACATGATAGAATGTTAAATTTGCTGGGCTGTCGAGCTCAACCTTGTAAATAACCACTTTTGCAGGGTCAAGATTCAAGGTAAAGTTATGTGTTACTTGAAAGACATGAATCAGATGTGATACTTGAAGATTTATATACTTTGATTGTGTTATTATTATTTGAACCATGTTTAAGGTTTCGAATAATGTATAAATGTTGAATTGTAATATTGTCTTGCCAATGTAAACTATTGTAGTATTAAAATGATTCTAAGATATTTAGATGTAAAGGTTGAAGGTTTTGGGAACGAGGATAGTTTATAATAGAAAATTTTAATTATTCCGCAAATTTCAATGGTTGTATTATCGTTTAATGAGGTAAAATTAGAGGTTGAATGTATTATTAACGACCGAAGTCGAGAATTAAATTGTATGAATTTTGAGGTCGTTACAGTTGGTATCAAAGCCGTAGGTTATAAACCTTAGGTAGGAGTACCGTAGGCTATAACCTTAGAGAAGGAATGTGAAGATAATGAAAGAATATGCTCAAGTAGTGTTTGAATAATAAGAAGTAATTTATGAAATTTATAAAGAAGGGATTAAAACATGCATGAGAGGATTCAAAGAAGAATCTCGCAGAGTTATAAGGAATATGAATGTGGGGTTACCCAACTCCAATAATAAGGATGTAAAGTTAAGAATAAAAGGTTATATTTAAGTATGGTAGAATCGTACTCTTTAATAGTTGATGTATGGTATCTGGGCTAAACGACTCCTTCATAGAGCGGAGGTATATACGAACTAGCAACTCGGAACCTAGTTTGTTGGTTGTTTGTGGGAAACCACTCAGCGTACTATATTGAAACTATTAGAAACTCGATGTGTACCAAGTGTAGAAAATGGATACGTATGATGAAAATATGGAACTCGAATGAAATGTGGAGCAATATAATTGAAGGTGGAAATTCTTAAAGGAAGAATTGTTATATAAACAAGAAAATTCAAAGAAGAATCTTGAACAGATATAAAGATAAAAATGGGAGTTGCCTAACTCCAATAGCCAAGATAATGAATAATGATGAATAGACAAAGTCTGTTAGATTAAAAGCATAAATCAAATCATAAATGGTGAAAAAGGAATGAAAGAGGATGGCAAAATAAAACGATCACGAGTTATGAAAAGAATTTTAAGCGAGATGGTTATAGAATAAGATCACGATGTGATCTGTTTAAGTTATAAAAGAAAGATGGTCTGCAATGTTTGAATAATTATAGCTTGATGTTATGAAGTTAATGTACTATGATATAGTATGAGATAACTCACAAGGAGTTATAGATGATGAGGTACAAAAAATTCGTATCGAGCAAAGAGTAAGTTAAGAGTAAGATAGAGTTAGGTGGGATTTCAATTGAGGACTCATGTGATGGCTGAGTTGTACAAACCTTTGTATGGGCGAGGGTTTTGTGCTTGTACTTAGTTTATCACATTGATAATTATTGGAGTGTTGGTGTCGCGCTATCAATGTGTATGTGGCGAAAAGGTGATTCTTTTCTCATGTGTATATTTAATAGTTAGAAAATATTAAGATTAGTCAGATATTATTAGGATTAGGTGCGGTTCTTAAAACTAATACATATGGTAAGTTAAGTGACTCATAATAATATGATATATTTTGAACCCTCAAATGAATGGACGCCTATGGTCCGACTAGGACAAGTTCTTAAACTCATATTATTGTGGCAAGTTCCTGGAATTCCAAAGTGTGGTAAGTTTGATGAACTATTTTAGGTAGAAAACGGTTATAGTATAAAGAGCATTGGTGAATTTGAAGATTGATAGAATGGTTAAGTAGTGAAGTAATGAAGTAAAGATTGAATTTGATGGGTACCTAGATATTCTAAATCTACTAGCTATGCTAGACTTTCGAAATTTATTGACTTCGTGCTGATGTTTGCACTTCTATTTTCTTAAAAAAAACATTGGATCAAATGATGAAACCAATGAGATTTAAAAACAATACCGTTATTCGTATGTCTATGCTAATTGTTTTGGCTAGACAAAAATGATTTGAAATATATCAAAATGTATTTTTTTTTATATCATCTATGCATCATGGAACCTGGTACAGAGATGATAAAAATGATGGAGTCATCAATGCACTATTACTTAGTGTTGGATGTGATCTAAGGATCGTCAGCCCACTATGGTATGATGTAGTATGATAAAATCACCAAATGACGGAATCCTCAAACGGACTGTAAATACAGTGCGGCATCATGACGTCATAAAAAGATTTTTGAGATTTCTTTAAGATATGAGAATATATATATATGTATATGTATATTTCGATTGATGTCCAAATTGTTGTAGAAGTCTATGCTATTTGATTCAGCTAGACGAATATTGAAAGAAGTTCATGGAATTCAAGCGTTCTTTGTCAAACTATGCCAAACCAAATTGTTTTGGTGCGGATTCAGATGTTGAAAAGCTGAGATGAACAACCCTTTTATAGGGGATTACGCGGAGGCGTTTAGATGTTTGTGCACAATACATTGTACGAAGGGTTGATCCCCCTAAGTACGAGGAGTCCCTATAGTCTTATGTTTGTTAAAGTTTAAGTTGAAAGATTACTTATAACTATGGACATACGCATAGCATTTAAATGTTTGTGCACAATACATCATACGAAGGGCTTAACACCCTAAGTACGGGAGTCCCTATAGTCTAATAATTGTTAAGGTTTAAGTTGAAATAGTACTTATAACCGTGGACGTAGTTCAAGGTCTTATGACCCTCAGCATGATTTGGAATCTTTTAAATTTTTGAGTTATTCATACTGCTTCCCAGATATTGAGTAATTGTGGAAGATTCTTTCTATTCTAAAAGGCGAACGTGGTAAGGATGATATTCCTTAGAAAGAAGTAAGTCATAAAATGCGACACTGAATGATGGATATGTTGAATAAGTAAGAAAAGAAATTTTGAAATGAGAAGGAGATTAGTTATCAAAGAATAATGTAAAACTTTTAATAGAAAAGTTAATAATTGTAGAAAGATCATTGTGGAAAGAAAGTGGTTATAGAACCCAGTGACTAAATAAAGTATTAACGTAAAATCTATTTTGATAGATTGAATGAATAAAGATTAATAGATAAAATTTCGAGGACGAAATTCTTAGAAGAAAGGGTGAATGTAATATTCCGAGTAAATTTTGAAAAGAGATTTGGTGAAAACCGAGTAAGGGAGGTTTCTTTGATTCCGAGGTCGGAATCCTTATAAGGAGGGAAGGATGTGACAACCCGAATTTTCATAAGTTATTAAAATAAGAATTTAATAATTAAAATTCTTATTATGGGGTGTATATATTTTGAATTATATGATTTGGTGTGAAAAGAATTATATATTCATATGTTGGAGAATGTGAGATTTAATAGTTAATTAAACTATTAAAGAAATTAAATAATATTAGTTAATTTAATTAAGTTGAAATTATGTTATGAGATAATATAATTTTAATTATTATTCCTTGTAGGCAATGGAAATTATTATGAGTTAAGTTTCATAAATAGTGTGAATAATTCACTTAATTAAAATAGTGAATTAATGTTGGGCTTCTAACGCAAAGCATACGCACAAATGAAATTAAAATTTTAAAGCAATTTACAAAACCCTAAAACAGGATCCATGCGAAAATCAATTAATTCGAGAGGTTTAGAGATTATACCGATATAAACAAAATGAGAATCAAACCGATCACCCTCGAATCTCCAACGCAATACAAACCGATTATACGCCTCTACAGTATCCACATCGAACGCCTCACGAACCAGTCGAGCGATTCTCGCAATAAGAAGGACTTGCAGTACTAGCCACCAAAAGGAATGGATTTTGAAACTGCTTTCTCTCTGGTCTCTCTCTAAGAAATGCGCTAGGGTTTTTCAATTATGATATCTTGCCTAAGTAGTCGCTATATATCATATATATATAGTAGTTAAAAGGAATTAATCAAATCAAAACCTAATTTTATAAAATCCGAATTTATATATATATATCTCTTAATTAAGTCTTACTTAATTAATATACATATATACAAATTATCCTTTTAATTTAAATTAAGTGATTTAAATACTATTAATCATATTAATATATTTAAATCCTTAAAATTTAAATTAATTCCCTTTTAAATAACGTTCTATGTGTGTGACCTATAGGTTATTATTACGTTGGCAATAATTTTAAAATCATATTATAAAATTATAAACGGTGAAAGCGGCATCTAGTAATGCATCATCTTCTGCTACCCAAGTAATAATAAGATCGATGATTCGATGCAACCTTTTAAGTGACCAATGTTTCAATGTAATTTAATCCTTTTAACCTTAATATCCTAGATTAAACTCGAGTCATGGAATGTGTCATACTCTTCATAATTTAATCTGAGTTTTTCTTGATCAATGAGTAGACTATATGAAACAAATCACTATTTGAGCATGGTCATGCATTTCATAGTCCTACTCAATCAAGAGGCCTATGGATATCACCCCTAATATATAGGATGGTTAAATTCCATCTAGATCACTCATATTTCTCACACGATTAATGATGAACCCAATAATCACCTTTATAGTCCACCTTATTAAAGGTGACATTTGATGATATCAAAGTACATAAATTCTCGTGTAGTAATATAGCGATTTCGTGTCGGGAGGACCATTACATCATTGTCACTATGAGAATTGCTAATGACACTTCGCATAATGCTCCATATAGAATTCTCATGGAGGGTCCATCCCAAGACATCGTTCTCTAACATGTACCTATGCATTGACTTAATATCTCATATATTTATGACCAATGAGATTTGGTCATCAGTCAATCCACATACTAGTCTCAATGCATCATTGTTGTCCCATCAACAATGATACTCGACTAGGGACATTTAAGAACACTGATACTAATGGTAATATATAATCTCATGTTCAAGTCACATACTTGAAACTATATAATTTGTATCACTATTCTAAGGAATTTTATTATGTTAACAATTATATTACGCAAAGAAATAAAACCATAATAAAATCATATATTTATTCAATCAAATATAATATCAAAACGTTAAGCAATTATATCAAATAATTGGCCTCTAGGGCATAAACTCTAACAATTAATACAAGTATAATTGATTTAATAAAGTGAGAAGGTAATATATTGCATGAAAATATAAATATTAGTATGATGTGAGTAAAATATTTATTAAGTACATTAAATATTTTAGTTGGAAACTTTTATGGAATAAAATGAATATTTATGATATTAAATAAATATTTGATGAAAATTGTTATGGGATAGTTTATTTAAGTGTGATAAAATAGATGAGATATATACGTATTTTATTACACGAGTATAATTGTGATATTCTAATTTAATTAAATAATTAAATTAGAGAAGTGAGAATTTGTTAAATAATGTTATGATTATAATGGTTGAATAGAAATTATAATTTTACTGATAAGGTTAATTTTATTTCTTAAGGAATTAAAGGTACATAATCTAGTTTATATTTTTAGTTTATGTGTTCTTGAGTTTCTTTTAAAATTGGAGTTTTGGTTAATGAATTTGTGGGTTACGATGTTATATATGTTATTAGATATTTATAATATGATAGTGGTCATCTAGAAACAAATTTTCGGAAATCAAATTCATGTATTTATACTAAAGAAAAGGAATTTGGATTTTAATTGTAATGTGTGTTTTGGTGTACTTTGGGACTAAAGTTGATTATGAATTCATGATGGAAACTTTAAATTGATGGATGATTGTTGTTCTCCTCTATAAAACGAAAAAAACGCAACTTGAACGGATCGAATTGGTTAAGCAACGAATTCGTGATGAATGAATACACTCAGTATGTTGAAAATAGGAAAAATTAGTATAAACAAATTAGAATTAGTATAAACCAAGTCCCACATCAACTAAATTGAGAACTTTACCCTTTGCTAAACCTATAAATAGAAGGGCTTGATCCTTTGTTTCATTCACCAACAATAAGGCCTCCAATTTTGAAAAAGGCTTTGTTGTGGGAGGACTTTTTATAAAGATCTTTGTAGTTAAATTTTGGTCGAGTACGTATTCAGGTTTGTGGAATTAAATTTTTAGAATGTGTTTCTTATTTAATTTTTGATAATGTTATTATTTTAAATATTGTATTTAGTTTGTTAGTTAAAGTTTGTATTTTGGAAGTTTAGTTAGTTTTGTTAGAAAATTAGTTAGTTTACTATGTTTATTTTGGCTTGTAATTGAGTATGTAAATGAGTTCTAATGATTGTAATTAGATATATGAAGCCTTAACATCATCCAAGTGTAACCAAAACTCACAAAATAAAAGATTTACAAAGAACCTTGTTGGGCAGTTTTTGGGACTGAGCTTGAGGACCATTTTTGCTTTTTGATTTATGTCTAAAGCTTAATTTGATGATTGTATGTTATATCCCTCTATGTTCTGAAGATTTCCTAACTTGAATGAACCAAAACGGAGTTAAAATGAATCCGTGGAGAAGATTTTAATAAACCATGTCTAAAAATAAAAACTGAATGAACAGTGACTATAGTGTCAAATTCTGGAATAGCTATGTTGCCTAAAAAATTCTGAGTTTCTGGGTAGTTGTAGTGCACTGAGTTAGGAAGACATAGGCTTTGGAATGACCTCATTCTGACCTCGGATGAGGGAGTTACAGTGATTGGAAAGAAATGTGTTGAATTTGTCAAACTGAAAGTCAGCAGCGGAACGTGCTATTCGGGACACTGTTTCGATCCGTTAATGTTTTCACAAACTTCTGGACTTTTGGTATGTTATAGTACACTTAATTAGCTTTCCATAGACTCCGGAACGGACTAATTCTGACTTAGGAGCAAAGAGTTATGACAATTCAAAGTAGTCGCGTCAAAACTATCTAACCAACTCGGGGCAGTCACCTTGAACGAATTTTTCGAAATTCTGTGTTTTGAATTTGGAAATTGTCAAAGAATGAAAGTTGTAGCCTCGGAAGTTAGCTTCGCATGGGCTTAAGAATCGCTCAAAAATGTTTTGAAACGAATTAGTTATGACTGTTTTAGCGAGAAAGGGTAAAGCTGGAAAAAAATTGAAGACTGCTATGAACGTCAATTTTTGGCAAGCGTTTTAGACTACTTAACAAACTCGGAATGAGAGGTTAGTATTTCTTAAAAATAGTCTTGTATGCCATGAAAAACATACTAAAAAATGCCTTACGATTGGATAAGTAGATTGCAAGTTATTAAGCCGCGAAGTGGGTGCCAAAGGTGAGGGGATGCTGCCTTGTGGCAACAAAGAGATAAGCAGCTGACCATGGGTCATTTCAATGTATGCGATTTTTCCGTAGCACGCTTTTGGGTGGTTTTGTGGTACATTTAACATGTAACAAAACACCGAGAGTGATGTATAGATATTATATAATGCTTATATATCGCGAAAACTCACTTTAAATGTAAAGAAAACGATAGAAATGTAATGTAAATGTAAGTTTTCATAACTATGCGAGCGTAATTCGGAAAATGATATGTAAAACGTATTTGTAACATAATGAAATGCGTAAATCCATTTGAAATTATATTAAACTTAGTAATGTAAAATGAAGGGGATATAAATGGTTTATGTTTTGATACATAAAGTATTTACATACTAAATCAATGAGAGAACCTTTTTGGGCGTAAAAAGGTTATAACGAACAAAAGTTTCTAAAGAAACATGGAATGGTTTTAAGACAAGAACAAAATATTATAGTTAAATAAAATTAGTTTACATTGAGTACGTGAATTTTGTATGTGAAACTAATATGTACATGTATGTATCCTCAATTTGTGTAGGATCATCACAGCACAGATAAGTTATAAACATTAAACAACATCCAAGGCAAGTTTTTCCGTTCTATTATGTTTGTGGATTAAATGTGATTATGTGGTGAGTTACATACCATGCTTTATGAATTGTTAAAAGTCAAAATATGACCAAGTTAATTGGGTTATAGAACTCAATTTATATGTGATATGTGATAGCACATGCATGTTGTATAATGTAACTCAATAAATTAGAAATGTAGAATGCATGAATTGTGTGCTATGTGAAACATGATAGAATGTTAAATTTGCTGGGCTGTCAAGCTCAACCTTGTAAATAACCACTTTTACAGGTTCAAGATTCAAGGTAAAGTTATGTGTTACTTGAAAGACATGAATCAGATGTGATACTTGAAGATTTATATACTTTGATTGTGTTATTATTATTTGAACCATGTTTAAGGTTTCGAATAATGTATAAATGTTGAATTGTAATAATTTTTTGCGAATGTAAACTATTGTATTATTAAAATGATTCTGAGATATTTAGATGTAAAGGTTGAAGGTTTTGGGAACGAGGATAGTTTGTAATAGAAAATTTTAATTATTCCGCAAATTTCAATGGTTGTATTATCGTTTAATGATATAAAATTAGAGGTTGAATGTATTATTAACGACCGAAGTCGAGAATTAAAATGTATGAATTTTGGGGTCGTTACATATTTTCACTCAAAAGGATTTGAACATGCGTCAAAGAAGATGGATGGAATTGATAAAAGATTATGATTGTGAGATCTTTTATCATCTGGGCAAAGCGAATGTGGTTGTAGATGCTTTAAGTAGGAAAGGTCGAGAAAAGTTGATGCTGATAACAACTCAGGAGGAGCTCATTTCAGCAATGACAAAACTGGAGTTGGAAATCAAATTTCCAAAAGAATCTGATGAACAACTATTCCAGATAGAAGCTAGTCCAACTTTAGTGGACAAAGTGAAGGATGCTTAACTACAAGATGAAGAGTGTGGGAAAATCAAAGAGAATCTGATTGAGGGTAGTGATGTAAAATACAAGATTGATACCGAAGGACTACTACGGTTTGAGGGAAGAATCTAGGTTCCAGCAACACCAGAGCTGAAAGAAGATATTTTGACCGAAGCTCATAGCTCTAAATATTCAATTCATCCAGGAAGCACAAAAATGTATCAAGATTTGCGCCAACATTTTTGGTGGCCGAATATGAAAAGGGACGTTGCAGAATGTGTAGCGAAATGATTGACATGTCAAAGAGTAAAAGCCGAACATCAAAGACCCAGCGGATTACTTCAACCGTTGGAAATGCCGGAATAGAAGTGGGAACACATAACGATGGATTTTGTGGTGGGTCTTCCAACTACTCAGAGAAGATGTGATGCGATTTGGGTGATAGTGGACCGACTGACGAAGTCAACGCAGTATTTACCAATAAAGATTAGATTCAATCTTGATCAGTTGGCAAGATTGTACATTAAAGAGATCGTTTCGAGGTATGGAGTGCCAGTATCAATTGTGCCCGATAGAGATCCGTGATTCACGTCAAATTTCTGGAAGAGACTACAAGAATGCATGGGGACACACTTGCGAATGAGTTCAGCTTATCATCCACAAACAGATGGCCAAAGCGAACGAACAATTCAGACATTAGAAGATATGCTGAGAGCATGTGTCATGGACTTTAAAGGAAGCTGGGAAGAACATTTACTGTTGGTGAAATTTTCTTACAACAACAGTTATCACGCGAGGATCGGCATGCCACCTTACGAGGCATTGTACGGCAGAAAGTGCAAAACTCCACTGTGCTGGGATGAAGTAGTGAACGCCAACTGTTAGGACCAGAACTGGTACAACAAACTGCTGACATTGTCAAACTCATTAGGACAAGATTGGTAGCGGCCAAGATGAACCAGAAAAAAGTATGTTGATCAACACGCATAAGATCGTGCATTCAAGTAGGGACTTTTGTATTCCTAAAAGTTTCTCCTTGGAAGGGAAAATTCGTTTTGGTAAAAAGGGAAAGCTAAGCCTGAGGTTTATTGGACCCTTTGAAGTGCTGCGAAGAGTGGGAGAAGTGGCTTACGAGGTAGCTCTACCTCCAGAATTGGAAAACATTCACAATGTTTTTTACATTTCGGTGTTACAACCATATAAACCCGACTACAAACACGTGATCGAGTACGAACCGTTGTAGTTCGAGAAAGATTTGTCTTATGAAGAGGTTCCTATCCAGATAGTTGACAGGAAAGAACAAGTGCTCAGGAATAAAGTGATACCTTCTGTGAAGGTGATATGGAGGAACCACAACGCTGAAGAAGCTACGTGGGAACTCGAAGAGAAAATGTTGAAAGAGTACCCTGAGTTATTTATTTAATCTGTGTCTTCGATTCTAGGGACAGAATCTTTGTAAGTAGGGAAGAATGTAACGAATGATTTGTTTGAGTTGTGATTCTGAGGACAAAATCCTTGTAAGGAGGGAATGATGTAATATTCCAGAATTTTAAAGTGTAATATTAAATATTTATTGATTTATATAAGTATTTAATGGATATGTTTATTGTTGAATAAATAATTGTTCAATTTGAGTTGATGTGGTTTAGTTAATTATTTGTTGAATAAATAATTAAATATTAAATATTAAATATTTATTTGTAATATTAAATATTTATTGAATTAGATAAGTATTTAATGGAAATTTGAGTTGATGTGATTTAGTTAATTAATTGTTGAATAAATAATTAAGGAGCTAAGAAAATTAATTGTTATGAGGTTATATACTAATTTAATTTAATAATCAAGTTAGAAAGCTAATAATGATTAAATAAATTATAATATTTTAATTGAAATTTGTGATTAAAATAAAGTGGTAAATTGGTTGAATAAAATTATAATTATAAAGGAAATTATAATTATGAGATAATGATTTATGTGTTAAATAAATTCATTAGATTAATATTTTAATTGATTAAATTAATTATTTAATTTAATAAGAAGTGTGACAAATAACCTTGCTATAAGGGAATTATTAAAATAAATTAAAAAAGTTTAATTTAGTTTTGCCAAACATGTCTTATTGCATATTAAGTCTTTAATCTAATGATGTTTTATCAAACAAGGTATAAGGATTAATCCATTTGTTTAAATTCAGTTTACCAAACAAGGTGTAAGGGTTAATGGGTTATTTTATTAGCTTAATCAAACAAGCCTTATGGCTTTTGATTTTCAAAACTCACATAACTGATATAATTTATAGCTAGAGTTATATTATATATTTAATATATATTATTACTATATACATTATATTATTCTACGTATGTTAAAGTTAGGAAGAAAGAAAACTCAAAAGAAGAAAAAGGGAGAGAAGAAGAAAACTATAGAGAGAAAAGTGAGTGATTCTAACAGGTTTTTTAGAAAGGAATTGGAGAGAAGAAGCTTGAGAATAACTATCATCTTCTTAATCAAAGGTAGGCACTCAATCTTTTATTATTATAGTTTAGTTTTCCTCTTCTAAAAAGTTCTTTGTAAAAATCTTCTTGAATGATAAATTGTTGATTTTATGTGTGTTCATATGATAAACTAGTGTTGTAAAGTTTTTTTCATAGGTTATATATGATTATAATCAATGTATTGTGGTTATGTATGTAGTTTGTGAAAAAAAAACCTTTTTATAGAGAGTTTTTGTGAATGAGTATGGGTTAATTTAAAGTAAAATTTGAGGGTTAATTAGTTGTTTAGTTGATAAATTGACTATTAAATTTGATAGAGTATATATAATCATAACCATGATATTTTGAATTTACTGTTTTGGTTGAAAAACAAAATCACAGTGTTGATTTTCATTAAAAACATCAAAAATGGAGTTTTTATCAAAAATAGTGAAATTGGATGTTTTAAATTTGTTGTTTATGTTGTTGTATGGGTAGAAACATGTTAGAGGTTCCTGAATTATGTTTACATGAAGTTTTTGTATGAATTGCATGTGAATTAGTCTGTTAAAAACAAAGCTTCAGAGGCCAAAATTGACTTTTTTGTACATTGTTAAGGCTATCAATCATCGATCGAATCTGCTGATTTAGCGGCCGCGCGGCCAAAGATGAAGATTTGGCCGCAAGTCATGTCATTATCACCACACATTGTAACCAGAGTTTATTTATCATCATACATTAACGCCATCTCTGATGTCATAATGTAGCATCTGACAGTAAATCGATCGCGTAGCATGCATGTGTGAGTCGAATTTAATGGTCAATAAAGGTACTTTTGTACCACGAAATTTTAACTAAAGTAATGTGATGATAGTAGAATCATTAAATTATGATTTCTGTATTTTTATATCATGAATAAGCATGTTACTAACGATTAATTTGTGTTATTACTTGATTATGTGATTAAATAGTCAAACCTACATGATGAATGTATTAGTTATGTGATAATAACTAACTATGTCATGATGACATATGTATATAGGATATTGTGATTCGAATTGTTCGATTTAATCTACGAACAAGGCAAGTTTTCTAATCTATTATCTTGTTAATTCAATTACTGTTTTCAATTCGATTACAATATAATGATGTAAGTTATTCTGGAGCAAGTTATTCTTGTATTTAACTTGTTTTTTTTAGCATGCACAACTATATATACTAATGTCAAACATTTCTATCGTTCAAATTGTTATGCATGCTTAGTATTCAATTCTAATTAACCTTGGCTTAGTATTGTTCAAGCAAGGTGTGCTATAGTTATTCAAATTGTATGCTATTAGATTATTCCTAAAGCATGACTTTAGTTTACTATGATTGATTCAATCACGATTATTCTATAGTATAGTGTTATTGGTTTTATTCAACTACTCCTTAGTTGATGTTCATTGAATTCCAAATTACCTTGAAAGCTTATCCAAAAGAAACTTCCTTTGGTGCGGACTTGTACTCTAAATACTGAGATAACTTATGCATATCGTTAAAATGTTTGTGCACAATACATTGTACGAAGGGCTGATCCCCCTAAGTACGAGGTCCTTATAGTCTTATTACTGTTAAAGTTGGAGTTGAAAGATTACTTACAACTATGGACGTAGTTCGCGTGGTTGTTAAAAGTACAGTAATACGCGTGGTTGCATAGTAGCACACGGTATTGATTATTGATGCTTACGTGATAAGTCACTCAGTTTTGTTTTATTGGTATTATTAATGTAATAAAACAGAATACTTTTATAAAGTTATTCTATAAATAGAATATATTATATTCTATTATGCATAGTGTTTGCATAGTACCTGCATAGTGTTTGCATAGTAAAATCTTTTATAAAGTTATTCGTTTTATTAGATTATAAATAGAATATATTATATTTTATTTAAAAGATTTTGCATTAAATATGGACCGCCGATTAAAGTAAATCAATCAACTGCTCACGAAAGTTAGTTACTATGCAGTCCATTTTTCTATAAATAGAAGCTCATTCCTTCATTATTTCTTACTTAATTCACTTTGAAACTCTAGGAGATAAACTATAGAGAGAAAGAAGAAAAGTATTCTGCTACTTCACTACTCATATATCCAGTACTCTTCTTCTTAAGGTAGAGAATATTATTTGTTGTACTCGTAGGGAGTATTATTTCTTTTGTATTCATGAAGAGAACTTCAGTTATTCCATTCTTTATTATTACATTGGAATAACTCAGATATCTGTGCTACCCTATACTTGGTGACATTCTTCTATTATTCCGTCTTTATTATTACATTGGAATATCATGTTCATGCATTTTACGCCGGACTGATTCCGCCTTTATTATTCTGCTTTGGAACATCCCGCTTGGGTCTGAATTTCGCTGGACACGGTTCTGCTATTTAGTATTCTCGTTTAATAACTTTGTCTGTCTGATACCGCATGCATGGTGATTTCTTTTGTTATTCCATTCTTTATTATACTCAACAAGGTTAAAGTTTTGACTTCTATACTCCATGAAATTAGTGGAATATCCTTGATATTTGTGCGTCATCTAGTATCTTTTCATGGAAATATTCTTCTGAGCATTCTTGAATTTTACTCTACAAAGCAGTATCATGTTGATAATTTGAACATTATTAGTTCCTGGATAAATTAATTCTTGAACTTGTTTTATTGAATTCTTATATCATTGTCATCATCCTCGTGTTTATATTTTTTTGAAAGTCATCTGTGACCTGTAGTGCATAGATGGACTTGGTATGATTATAACCATGGATTATTCGGTGTAATCATGACCGTAATGTTACAAATGATGTGGTAAAAGTCCTCATTGGCCCGTAATGCAATGATGGACAGTTGTTGGCATGATCATGACCATTAATGAATACACAAATATTCTTGGCTCGTAGTGCATGGATAATTGTGGTCGTGATACTAAAGAATATCCTTGGTAGTAGTAGTCGGGGTGATTCGATGATGTGGATTATTTATTAAAATTTGAGTCCCAAATGATAAAATTGATGAAAAACCTTTTAAATCATAAAAGATAGTAGATTTTATTCTCTATTTGACTCTTTTAATGGATTGCTTATTCCGCTGCAGTTAAACTTGATGTTTGTTATATTGTATCAGTTTAACACTGTTTAAGGCTAATGATAATTTATTCTGCATTATCTTAGTCATAATATTTCTTACTGGGCTAGTTGAGCTCACCCTTTCTTTCACTGTTCTCTTCAGGAAATGAGAATATAGCTGGGACGAGTCGGGGAACGGAGTGATGGTCCTAGATGGTGCATTAGTAGTCCTCACTATTCTGTGAAATAGTGTGATAATAATTGTAATGAGGACTCTTTTTGAGTTTGTATACTCTTTAGTAGACAATATTTGTATTCAAACTCACAGTTTATGTTTTGTCGTATTGTACACGATAGTTGTATTATTAAGTTGTATTTGAATTCTGTACCATGTATCTGGAGACTCAAGATGGGTGATGTATACCTAATTTTGGGGGCGTCACAGTTGGTATCAAAGCTTAGGGATATGATCCCTGGCTAAGATGTGAGACTAGAACTAGGAGGGGAGAGACGGGGAATTCCTTAGCTAGTATGACCTACCTATGTTTATATGGTATTTAATTGGTCGGTCAGAGTATAGAGATAATATGTGATATGTTAATTAACCCTTGTTTTGTGGCAGTATTTGAAAATGGCATCTGAAAATGTTGAGATAAGCAATGGAGCACGAGATTGATTCTCCACGAGATCAATAATCGTGGACAATGTGCAACAGAGATGGCGATAATCCTCATGTAAACAACAACACTGATCAATTGACGAATGACGGTACGTTTAGGAGCATTTAGAATTCATGCAACATCGCTAAGACGGCAAGACTGCTTCATAATGCAGAGGAAACAATGGCAACCCACTTCGTTGGTCACCGCTAAAGCAATTCAAGGAGTGGGACCACCGGAGTTTTGGAAAGCGAGAACCACTTAAGGCGGAGACGTGGTTAATGCTGATCACCAAGATATTTGATGTCTTGGGATGCTCCGAAGAGCAAAAGGTTCCTTTTTCCACCTTTATGTTGCATGAAGAGGAAGATCACTGGTGGGAATCTATAAAACGTACCCAGCCTGACGCACTCAAGATGTCTTAGGAGAAGTTCCAAGAGTTATTCAATGACAAGTACTTTCTCGAAAGCATTCATCACATGAAGGAGGTGGAATTTATCAAGTTGGAGCAAAACAACATGACCGTCGCGATCTGAAGCCCAAGTTTGCCGAGTTGTCCCGATTTCGTCCCCTTGGTTGATAATGAAGAGAGAATGACGTGGATGTTTTTAAGAGGTTTGAAGTCGAGATACGCCAATATCTTATCTCTCGTAAACTGTGTTTGTATTCGGATGTTGTTAATAGGGCTCGCTTATTGGAGTGTGATAATGAGTCAACCAAACCAAAAGAGAGAGCAACAAAAAATGATAATACTGGTGATAATAATCATCAAAAGCGGTGACGATGAAGCATGGAGGGAATCAACATGTCAGAAATGGTAACCACTTCGGTAATAATCATGGCCAAAACAATAAGAATAGACATTTCAAGAAGAAAAGGTTCAACAATGACGTAAAGACGCTTAAGACCAAAGACCGTTTCAAGGAAGAAGAACGACCATCGGTCGTGTGTTTCAAATGCGGACAGGAGGGACACATCCGTCCAAACTGTACGCAGCAATCCAAAACTTGTTTTAATTGCGAAAGAGAAGGTCACCTAGCTCAATTTTTTCGTATGGTAAAGTCAATTCCAGCTGGGATAGTGATGCCAAAGGATGTCCCAGACAAGCCAAAGCCGGTAGTTTAAGAGAGAATATATTTTTTTCGTGACGAGGAACCTGAATAAAATTATCACGAGTATGTTAGTCATAAACTCTTGAGAAGTCTATACTGTGTTAAATACCGGTTCTACTTACTCTTTTATTTCACCTAGTTGTGTTCAATGTTTGAAGTTAACTCCGGAGAAGTTAGACTTTGATATATCTCTTGGGAGAAACCTTCGTTACCTCCACTATTTATAAATCTTGTTCAAATCAACACTTTCACGTTACCTATCGATCGTATTTCTTTGAAAATACTTGCCTTTGATGTGATTTTAGGAATCGATTGGTTAACTACTCATCATGCTTTTCGTAAGGTTGTTAGCTTTTATATTCCTAACCAACCTGTTATGCAAATTCAAGAAACCAAACCACTAAAGTCAATCATTATCATATCAAGCCATAAGTAAAGAGCCCCGGTCCTTTCGTTGTTGACTTTCTTGTGTGGAATGCACCGAAGCCAGACTTTCTGTAGGCGATGTCGTGAATAACGATGGCAAGTTGATAGGTATCAATGTGACGTACTATCCAGTCTTGGATGAGGGTCACAGTTTGAATGATATTTCTATTGTTAATAAATTTCCTGATGAATTCTTGAAGACTTCTTAGCCTACCCCTAGAGCATGAAATCGAATTTTGTATTGACCCCGGTACAAAATCCATTTCTTAAACCCTCAAATATTTCTTCAACTAAAATGAACGTAACATGCGCTAAAGACGTTGGCTCGAGCTGTTGAGGATTACGATCGTAGCATGCAATACCATCGTAGGAAAATCGAACATGGTAGCTAACGCGTTGAGTAGAAGATCGTATGCGGTTACAAGTGCGAATATACGAACCCACGTGAAGATAACAAATATACGAGTAGAATCGACTTTAATCGATAAAGTTAAAGCCGCTCAAGCTACACACCCGGAGCTGATGAATGTGAAGAAGAAGGTTCAAGAGGGCTTTATTCTAGAAGCAAGATTCGACGAAGAGAGGAAATCTCAACCCTCGATTTAATTGGCCCATTTAAAATCCTCGATCGAGTAGGAACTATGGCTTATAGACTCGTTTTACCGCCAAGTATGTCACGTGTTCATAAAATTTTAAACGTATCGATGTTACGTAAATATGTGGACGACCCGAACCACATTTTTAATTTAGAATCGGACGAGATAGCAGAAGATTTAACGTATGAGGAGATACGTGTTAACATCTTGGATAAGAAGGATCATATTTGACGCTCAAAGGTTATACCTCAAGAGTTAGAATTTGAAATGAAGTCAAGGTATCCTCACCTGTTCAGCATACCAAGTACGTACGTAAATTTCGAGGGCGAAATTCCATAAGGAGGGGAGATTGTGAGACCCCAGATTTTATGAATAAATATTTAATTTTCTCGAAATAATATTTTTTGAATATTATGGTGTGGATTTGATATAATGTTATAGTTGTGGGTAATATTTATAAATTTTGCAAAGTACGCAAGTTGTTATATAATATTCGATTGGTCGGGGAATATTCATTTTAACGAGGAATATTCGCATAACTAAGACAATCATTGGTGGACCCCTATAAATTAAATTATCGGATTGAGAAAAACGACAAAAATACTTTGTGAAAATAACGGCGGAAGTTTTCACAGTTAACAATTGAAACACACGGTGTTAAAGTAATGCGATGTCTACGCTGGTTGCATAGTAGCACACGGTATTGATTATTGATGCTTACGTGTAAGTCACTCAGTTTTGTTTTATTGGTATTATTAATGTAATAAAACAAAATACTTTTATAAAGTTATTCTATAAATAGAATATATTATATTCTATTATGCATAGTGTGTTTGCATAGTGCTCTATAGTATTTGCATAGTAAAATATTTTATAAAGTTATTCGCTTTATTAGATTATAAATAGAATATATTATATTTTATTTAAAAGATTTTCTTTAAATATGGACCGTCGATTAAAGTAAATCAATTTGAACTGCTTCATGAGTTAGTTACTATGCAAATCCATTTTTCTATAAATAGAAGTTCATTCCTTCATTATTTCTTACGAATTCACCAAAACTCTAGAGATAAACTATAGAGAGAAAAAGAAGAAAAGTATTCGCTACTTCACTACTCATATATCCAAAGACTCTTCTTCTTAAGGTAGAGAATATTATTTGTTGTACTCGTAGGGAGTATTATTTCTTTTGTATTCATGAAGAGAACTTCATTATTCCATTCTTTATTATTCATTGGAATAACTTTTGTATCTGGATACCCTATACTTGGTGACATTCTTCTATTATTCCGTCTTTATTATTCTGCTGGAATATCATGTTCATGCATTTTACGGGACCGATTCCGCTCTTTATTATTCTCATTAGAACATCCACGCTTGTGCGAATTTCGCTGCACTGTTCTCGCTTATTTAGTATTCTCGTTTAATAACCTCGCTCTATCTAAGTACCGCATGCATGGTGATTTCTTTTGTTATTCCATTCTTTATTATACTCAGTTGGTTAAAGTTTTGACTTCTATACTCCATGAAATTAGTGGAATATCCTTGATATTTGTGCGTCATCTTGTATCTTTTCATGGAAATATTCTTCTGAGCATTCTTGAATTTTACTCTACAAAGCAGTATCATGTTGATAATTTGAACATTATTAGTTCCTGGATAAATTAATTCTTGAACTTGTTTTATTGAATTCTTATATCATTGTCATCATCCTCGTGTTTATATTTTTTTGAAAGTCATCTGTGACCTGTAGTGCATAGATGGACTTGGTATGATTATGACCATGGATTATTCAGTGTAATCATGACCGTAATGTTACAAATGATGTGCTAAAAGTCCTCATTGGCCCGTAATGCATTGATGGACGCGAGTTGTTGGCATGATCATGACCATTAATGAATACACAAATATTCTTGGCCCGTAGTGCATAGATAATTGTGGTCGTGATACTAAAGAATATCCTTGGCCGTAGTACAGGGGTGATTCGATGATGTGGATTATTTATTAAGCTGAGTCCCAGCGATAAAAGTGATTAAAAAACCTTTTAAATCATAAAAGATAGTAGATTTTATTTTCTACTTGACTCTTTTAATGGATTGTTTGTTCTGCTGCAGTTAAACTTGATGTTTGTTATATTGTATCAGTTTAACATTGTTTAAGGCTAATGATAATTTATTCTGCATTATCTTAGTCATAATATTTCTTAATGGGCTAGTTGAGCTCACCCTTTCTTTCACTGTTCTCTTCAGGAAATGAGAATATAGTTGGGACGAGTCGGGGAGCGGAGTGATGTTCCTAGATGGTGCATTAGTAGTCCTCAATATTCTGTGAAATAGTGTGATAATAATTGTAATGAGGACTCTTTTTGAGTTTGTATACTCTCTAGTAGACAATATTTGTATTCAAACTCACAGTTTATGTTTTGTCGTATTGTACACGACAGTTGTATTATTAAGTTGTATTTAAATTCTGTACCATGTATCTGGCGACTCAAGATGGGTGATGTATACCTAATTTTGGGGGCATCACACAAGTGATGAAGACTTGTAATTTTTACTTTGATTAAGATGTTAGACTTTTATTATGATAATCTTAGACTTTGTTTTTAAAGAAGTTATGTAATGTTGTCCGCATTTGAATGATGATTAAAGGTTAGATAACCTGAGATATTTTTATTTAAGTTTAATCCTGTATAGGTAGGTTTTATTATTCAATTTTATTATGATTAGGTAGTTAGAAATGAATGTTTTGATTAGGTGAACACCAAATCTTGAGGAAATGAAGTACCAGGATTTGGGGGTGTTACAGTTACAAAAGTTTTTCAGTCTTTATGCAAAGTTAGACACCTCAACGTGAGAACATGCTGTAATTTAGTACACCATCCAAGAGTGATTAATTATGAGGGAATCTGATACAAGAATTTAAATCATACAAAAAACAAATCATCTAAGAAAAACTACTCAATGAGGGATATATGAATGATAGCTATAAATTAGAAAGAAAGAAAAAAAATCCATGGTATAATCAAATTTTCAATAACAGTGTAATCAATGCGCAGTCCCCAAAACCAATTATCTATAACAAGTGAAATAAAAAACTCAAGTGTACTTGTTGATTCAAAAGTGCATATCCAAACTTGGAACTATTAAACCAAATTATAACCCACTTATATTATGAAATCAATTTTCATAATTTAGTGGATTCTGCCAATCATAATGAATACCAACTATATCTATCACACTACTACATAAATCATCCATTAAAAAATGTTTCATGATATCATTCTAATTTCTCCATTCAAAGAGCATCTAACCAGTACCTCATTCACACATCAAATATTAACAGGCTAGGGATCTTTCATGGTATATATGGGGAAACTTAGAAATCTTGGGGCTGAAAATTATGACTTTGAGAGTTTTCAACATAGATTTGAAATGCTTAAAAGTGAATGTGCTAGGGGAAATTTAAAAAAAATAACAAAGTAAAATAAAACCGAAGGGTACGCTGCATAAACACTAAACAGGATCAGCCCCATCTTAAAATACAATCTGACATGGATTAAGACCTCGTGCAAAACAATCATATGAAAATTCTAAACAAACAATTAGAAAATATATAGTACACATGCAGCAATAAAGATGTCACAACGTAAATTATCAAATATCCTACATAAGGTTTAGAGAGTAAGAACAAAATGAGGTGCATCTGTGAGACCTCGAATTTTATGAAATAAAAGTATTCATTTTTTCTATTTTGGTAAATAGTTAAATTGATAAAAGTTTAAAGTTAATGGTAATATGTGAATTTTTTTGCAAAGTAAGCAAGTTGATATAAAATATTCTTTTTATCGGGGAATATCCGTACGACGGCACAATCATTGGTGGACCCCACGACGAAAGTATTGTCGTATTTAAAAACAACGTAATTATCTTTTATAAAATAACGGCCAAGTGTTACCGTTAAAACTGCTGAACTACCCTAGTAAAAAAGTACGATGTCTACGTGGTTGCATAGTAAGACACGGTGTTGGGTATTAATGCTTACGTGATAAGTCACTTTCGCTTTTGTTTTATTAGTATTATTAATATAATAAAATGTAAAAGCTTTTTATATAAAATGAATACTTTTATAAAGTTATTCTATAAATAGAATATATTATATTCTATTGTGCATAGTGTTTTGCATAGTAAAATCTTTTTTATATAAAATGTATACTTTTATAAAATTATTCTATAAATAGAATATATTATATTTTATTATGCATAGTGTTGCATAATGCTTCGCATAGTATTTTTCATAGTAAATTTTTTTATATATAATGTAATACTTTTATAAAGTTATTCGCTTTTATTAGATTATAAATAGAATATATTATATTTTATTTAAAAGATTTTGCTTTAAATATGGACCGTCCGATTAAAAGTAAATCAATCTGGACCGCTTTATGAATTAGTTACTATGCGTACCATTCTTCTATAAATAGAAGTTCATTCCTTCATTATTTCTTACGAATTCACTAAAACTCTAGAGAGAAAACTATAGAGAAATTCTTCTCCTATAATCTTGAGCGTATTTCTTTAGAGTTTAAGAAAGCTTTGAGCGTAGTACAAGTTTTTTTGAGTATATCCTCACCCTACCAGTCAGAATACTCTTCTTTCAAAGGTAAGGGATATTATTTTTTGTACTCGTAACGGATATTATTTGTTGTACTCGTAAGGGATATTATTGTTGTACTCGTAAGGGGTATTATTTCTTTCTTATTCGTGAAGAGAACTTCTGTTATTTCATTCTTTATTATTCTGTTGGAATAACCTGTATACACGGGATACCCTATACTTGGTGAAATTCTTCTGTTATTCCATTCTTTATCATTATTGTAAAGCCCCCAAATCCAGGTACTTGAAACCCAAATTCAGTGATTCACGATACCATTTCTATAAGCGGAATAATACTAATAATAATAACAATAATATAAATATTAAACTTATTTTACATAATTATCAAAGTCTAGCTCCCAAGTACGTAACCTTTAATCATTCCTTACAATACATGATAATATATATATAACATTGTCTTAATAATATTAAACTATTACATAAGATAACATTGAAATTATTCAACAACCTTTCTCTTTCCCTTGTTCTTAACAGAGCCTTCAGGTTGTTCACACTTAGCTGGAAACATTTATATTAAGCAAGGATGAGCATTTGGGTGCCCAGCAAGTAATAACAATTATATATATATATATATATATAAGCTGAAAGAATTTAAATATTTTCTTTATACTACTCTTCCATAACAAATCAATAGTTGTGAAGTAATCTGAACCGATAATAATAACATAACAACCCTCTTTCAAATTTTTGAAACTACGTACTGACTATAAATAGGGTTAAGGGGACATACTATGAACATTGTTTTCATTTTCGAAAAGGTTAAACAGAACTTCATCTATAAACTGTCATAACTTACGGGCACGGGGGTGATCAGCCCGTTGTACCCTGTATTGATCAACACTGCATGCAAGAATGATAGGATCGTTCACTATGTCCGCCTTGGGCGCATAAAAGTTTTCCCGTGTAAGGGATGTTCATACTTGTCGGGGTTCCAAACCAAAGAAATTCGGTTGGATAATAATAAGGTTTTATCTTGTTCAACAATAATCTATAATTCAACATATATGTATACGGGTAATTAACAAAGGTGTATCAACATGTGATTAAATGCAATGATTATCCAAGTGGGGATACTTGTATAACCATTTATAGAAATTAACGAACATAATATATATCTGAAGGGCCAACCTCTTAGAGAGATTCAAGGGTTAGGTTTGTTCCTGAGACACCTCTTAGAGAGATTGCCTTGTTTATGAAGCTTGTCATCACAGGGTGCAATTTTTGCTTTGTTGATGGGGCTGGTGTCATCGTTGAGTCTGCACTACGATCGTTGAGTCTTCGCTACGATCGTTGAGGTAGTTATCTTTTCAGCTCTACGATCGTGAACTTTCCTTGATCATGTCTACGATTTTTGAGTTCAGCCTTTGTATCTGTTATGGTTAGCACAATCTAGAGCATATATCTCATGGTTGTAGATTTAGCATTCCTAGCTCACTTATTAACTTATTAAATCTGGATTCATCTAGTGGTTTTGTAAAAACATCAGCAAGTTGATTTTCAGTAGGGATGTATTGTAAATATATAGTTCCATTTTGCACATGATCCCTAATGAAGTGATACCTTATTTCTATATGTTTAGTCTTAGAATGCATAACAGGATTATGAGTTATTGATATGGCACTTGTGTTATAACAGTGAATGGGAATAGATTTGAAATCAAACCCATAGTCAGCTAGCTGATTTTTCATCCATAGAATCTGAGCACAGCAGTTGCCAGTAGCAATATATTCAGCTTCTGCAGTTGAAGTAGACACTGAGTTTTGCTTTTTGCTAAACCAGGACACAAGTCTGTTTCCTAGCAGTTGACAAGTGCCACTGGTACTCTTTCTATCTATTTTGCATCCTGCAAAATCAGCATCTGTGTATCCTGTTAGTTCAAATGAGGATTCCTTGGGATACCAAAGCCCCAAGTAAGGTGTACCCTTGAAATACCTAAAGATCCTCTTTACAGCAGATAAATGTGACTCTTTAGGGTTAGCCTAAAATCTAGCACATATGCATGTTGCAAACATTATGTCTGGTCTACTGGCAGTTAGGTATAAAAGAGAACCTATCATACCTCTGTATTGAGTGATATCAATACTTTTACCTTTCTCATCCTTGTCAAGCTTGGTTGCAGGAAAAATTGGTGTTTTCATGGGAGAGGCTGATTCCATGCCATACCTTTTCAGTAGTTCTTTGATGTACTTGACTTGGTTTATGAAAATTCCTTCATCAGTCTTCTTTACTTGCAGTCCAAAGAAGAAATTCAGCTCACCCATCATTCTCATTTCAAACTTGCTCTGCATTAGCTTAGAGAATCTCTTGCATAACTTTTCGTCAGTGGAACCAAAAATAATATCATCAACATATATTTGAACTAATAAGACTTTGTCTTTATGCTTTCTAAGAAATAGTGTGGTATCTACTCTACCTCTAGTGAACCCATTTTCAATTAAGAAGTTAGTCAGTGTTTCATACCATGCTCTAGGTGCTTGTTTAAGACCATATAAAGCTTTATCTAATCTATAGACATAATTGGAAAGAGATGGATTGATCAAACCTGGAGGTTGCTCTACATAGAATTCTTCTTGGAGTTCTCCATTTAGAAATTCACTCTTGACATCCATCTGAAAGACTTTGAACTTCATGTGGGCAGCAAAGGCAAGAAAGATTTTGATGGCTTCTAGTCTGGCAACAGGTGCAAATGTCTCATCGTAGTCGATACCTTCTTCTTGAGAATAGCCCTTTGGTACTAATCTTGCCTTGTTTCTGGTTATGACCCCATCTTTATCCATTTTGTTTCTGAAGACCCACTTAGTTCCTATCACAGGATGACTCTTTGGTCTTGGTACCAATATCCATACTTTGCTTCGTTCAAATTGGTTGAGTTCTTCCTGCATGGCTTCTATACAACTGGAGTCTTCCATAGCATCCTCTATCTTATTTGTCTCTATTTGTGATAGGAAGCTTAAATAAAAGCATTCATTCTGTGTAGCAGCTCTTGTTTTGACTCTAGCACTCGGATCTCCAATGATTAGATCCTGAGTGTGATCTCTTGCCCATCTGTTACCAGTTGGGACATCTGTCCTGATGCCTTCCTGTCTTAAGTCTTCAAGGTCTATCTCGTCTTCTTGGAGTGGAGGCTCACTGTCTGGCATTGACCTCTCTACGATTACATTCTCATGCTCTACAATTTCACTGTCTGGTACTACGCTCGTAGTGTTGAACTCGACGACTTCATTCTTAGTGTCTACACTATCGGACGTAGTGTCTTGAGGCACTGTTTTATCTGAGTCAGTTTCATTAAAGATGATATGTATCGAGACTTCAACATTCAGTGTCTTCTTGTTGAACACTCCGTAAGCTTTGTTGTCTGTGGCATACCCAAGAAAGATCCCTTCGTCTGACTTGGGCTGGAACTTTGTCAGATACTACTTTCCACTATTATGAATGTAGCATGCACAGCCAAAGACATGGAAGTAGCTGACACTTGGCTTCCTACCTTTCCATAGTTCGTAGGGAGTCTTCTTGATCGTAGAGTGAATTAATGATCTATTCTGCGTGTAGCATGTAGTGTTGACAGCTTCTGCACAGAAATATTCAGGCAGATGTGCTGTTGCAAGTAGAGTTCTTCCAGCCTCTATCAAAGTTTTGTTCTTTCTTTCAGCTACTCCATTTTGTTGAGGAGTTCGTGGAGCTGAGAAGTTATGACTGATCCCATTGTTTGTGCAGAACTGGTCCATTTCTGAGAAGTTGAATTCTCTGCCGTGATTGCTCCTTATGGCCTTGATTTTCTCTCATTTCTCGTTCATCACCAATCTGAACATCTTGATTAATTGAGAGCTCGTTTCATCCTTTGAAGTTAGGAAGAATACCCATGTGAATCTGGTGTAGTCGTCGACTATAACTAGAGAGTATCTTTTTCCTCCAAGACTAGTTGTTGGAATTGGCCCAAATAGATCCATGTGAAAGCAACCTGAGGGGCTTGTCGATAGAGTTAGCGGTTACTTTTGAATGAGCTTCCGGTTTGCTTTCCAAGCTGACAGGCATTGCATGGCCTTTCTTTTACGAAATTGAACTTTGGTAGGCCAGCTACGAGATCTTTTGATGCCAGTTTGGACATGCTCTTGAAGTTTAAGTGAGACAACCTTTTATGCCATAGCCAGCACATTTCTTCATATGCTTTTGCCAGAAAACATATTGTCACATTTGAGCTTAGTTGACCAAGATCCACTGTGTAGACATTTCCTTCTCTTATCCCGGTTAGCTTTACAGCAGATGTCTTCAAATCTCTGACTTGACATTGGTTGTTGAGAAATGTCACTTGATGACCCTTGTCGCAGAGTTGACTGATGCTTAGAAGGTTGTGTTGTAGACCTTCTACATATGTTACCTTCTTTGAAGATCTTTGCACCATTGCCCAGAGAGCCATATCCTCTTGTCTTGCCTTTAGTCGTTGTCTCCAAAGATGACTAAGGGACCCTCCTTTTCTATGTAGTTAGATAAGAGGGCTTTGTTCCCGGTCATGTGCCTTGAGCATCCACTGTCAAGATACCATGTAGTGATCGTGGAGCTCATTTCCTGTCAAGATATTGAACCTTCATTTCGGTACCCATATTTGCATGGGTCCTTCTTTATTAGTACCTTTGGGGACCCAAATCATTTAATCTTGGGTCTCACATGCATGGAATTATAATAATACTTGGCGACCTTGTGACCATATTTATTGCATATAAAACACCTAGTGATGATGCATGCCGTATGTGTGCATGATGATTCATCCTCCATTTGGACTGTGTGGTTCTTTAATTATCCTTACATTAAATCGATTCTCATTTTTTCACGTGTCCTTGGATTTCATAAATAGTGATGAGTGTGCCTTACCTCTCTTGTACCTTCCTAGGTTGATTCGTAGAGTTGATCTTGCTTGACTCTTATGATTCTTGAGGTTGGTGAGTAGAGGTTAGGTTACTCTTCTCTTTATGAAACCCAGAACAAGGATGAGATCCTTTACTCCTATGAGTAAGAATGGAGACAGTAGGACAAGGTTGAACTTGTTCTTCCTTCTGTGAGGATTTCACAAAGGTAATGCTTCTACTGAAACTTGAGGCATTGCTAGTGCTAGTTTCCTTTATCTTTTCCACACAAGGCTCTGAGATGGATTTCCCAAAGCCTAGGTATGTCTTGTCGAATGTTCTTCTCTGACTCAAGAGCAGGCAGTCCATGGATGATAAGGATTTGTTCCATGTAGAGATAGTCTTTTCTAGATCCTCAATTTTAGAGGTTAGATTAGACTCTCTTTGTGCATTGAGTGTGTTTATCTGTCTTAAGGTCTCATTCCCAGCCTCAATCTTGGAGAGAAGATTAGTACTTAAAAGGACTGTTTCAAGCTCTTCTTGTACTTTCTTCTTCTCTTCTTGAAGAAGTGAATGATCCTTAGACAAAACTCTGAACCACTTCATATATTGATGGAGATCAGTGGTTATGCCATGCAGTGCAGTTCTTAAGTCATTTATATCTACATCAGGTGAGTTGAAGTCAAATACCTCATCGAGACTTACATCATATATGTTGAGGTTTTGTTTATCCTTTACATGTTTGGCCATTAGGCACAGATTGGCCATTTGTGGTTCTTCTTCATCTCCGGAGTCAGCATTTGAGTCATTATCTGAATCACTCCATGATCCTCCAGTTACCAGGCCTTTGTCTCTCTTCTGAGGCCTTTTGTTTCCTTTGAATTCCTTCTTTGCATGTTGTTTCTTCTTTAGTTCTTCTCTTAGAGGTTTGTTGCAGTTGGCAATGAAATAGCCAGGCTTATTGCAGTTGTAGCATAGATCATTTATTTGCTCCTGGTTGCTGTTGTTGCTGACCTTCTTTGGCTTGCTGGTTTTGCCTTGACGCATGAATCTTCTTAGTCTTTTTACCAGCATAGCAAGGTCTTCATCATCGTCTTCATCATAATCAGAGTCAATCTCAGTGTTGACCTTTGATGCACCTTCATTTGCCTTGAGAGCAACACCCTTATCCTTCCTTCTTCCTTCTGATAAGGTTTCAGCACATTGGGTTAGCTCTAGTTCGTATGTCAGGAGATTGCCATATAGCTGTTGAACTGTCATCTCATTAAGATTCTTTGACTCTCTTATTGCAGTGGTCTTGGCATCCCACCTGCTTGGTAGGGCTCTCATGAACTTTATGGTCAGGTCTTTGTTAGGATAGACCTTTTCATATGCTCGTAGAGAGTTGAGCAGAACGTTGAATCTTTCATAGGTGGCAGTTACGTTTTCTCCTTGGACATGAGTAAACATTTCATACTGCTGTATCAGAAGAGATTATTTGTTCTCTCTAACTTCTTCAGTTCCTTCGTGCATGATCAGCAGTGCTTCCCAAACTTCCTTAGTTGTTTTGTTGTTGACAACATTTTCAAACAGATCGTCTTCTAAGGATTGGAACAGGATGTTCTTGGCCTTTTTGTCAAGTTGGACAGCTCTCTTCTCATTGTCTATCCATTCTTCTTTAACCTTGATTTGCATTCAGTTTGGATCGTCAGTGGTTGGTGCAAGCTTTGTTGGAATATAGGGCCCATTTTGAACGGTCTCAAATAGATCTTCATCTATTGAGTCCATGTACACTTGCATCCTGACTTTCCAGTTAGCAAATTTATCCTTGTTACACATTGGTGGCTTACTGCCACCCCCGATCCTAGATTCGCTTGGTACGAGTGCCATTGAATCTACTAAAGCTTGTAAGCTATAAAATAGAACCTGCTCTGATACCAATTGTTAGTTCCTAGTTGGCACAATAGTTATCTAGAAGGGGGGGTTGAATAGATATTTAAAAATCTTTTCATTTTAAACTTGTTCTTTGATAATGATTAAAACTTAGTTGAATAAATGTTTGTTTTAATCTTCTTTACCAAGCAATGGAGTTATGAGAGTGAGGCAGTTATAGCAGTTATAGCAGTTAATATGAATGTAGAAGACACAGTTGTTTTTAAGTGGTTCAGAGCACTTAAAGCTCCTAGTCCACTCTTCTACTCAACGAGTAGGATATCCACTAAGGATGTCTTTTACATCTTCTGAATCACACAGATTCTTTCTAGACCAGCAGTCTAGGAACTTCTTAGTTCACTCTTGAACTCTTCAAGTCCAGCAGACTTGTCTTTCTTACAGTTCACTACGAACTCTTCAAGTCCAGCAGACTTGGTACTCTTCTTCAGTTGATTGATAGATGTTGTGTTCTTGATGGTTGCTACTCAGTTACTATGTAAGCACTTGTTCTAAAGAACTGAGTAGCTGAGCAAGTTTTGCAATATCTCAGATCGTAGAGTTGAGTTTGAGAGAGATGTTCACGTTGTTTGTCCAATGCTTGCTTGACTTTCTCTCATCTGTCTGATCTGCATATATGTGATCTTGAAAACTATCCGTTGGATCCATCCGTTGAGACATTAAATGCATTTGACTTTTCTGATCTTTGATGGAGACATTTCTGCACATCTTCTGAAACTGCATTCTGGCCCACTGACACAGCAGACTGCTTTCTCACCTAACACCTGAAAAAGGTATTTTGCCCCCTTACCTATGGTATTTCATTAGCTTCTTCAATACGCTTCTTTGTTGCATACTAAGGATATTTCATATTACTTTGGGATTGATGAGCACTGCAATGTCTAGAATCCATTCCTCAAATATTGGAATCTGTCTTTACACATAACATGGGGCTCGACATTTTCTGACATAAGACAGATGCTCTACGATTCAGATCGTAGTGACTTGTCAGCTTGGTGCTCGATCTGATGCTATCAGCTGAGAGCACTACGATTTCTCTTAAACCCTTACACCCTACGATCTTCACTTGCTCGTGTTGTTACTCTACGTTTCCAAGAGCACACTACGATCGTTGACTTGTAAACTCCATGTTTCCTTCAGCACACTACGATCGTTGAGATGGCTCGGCAAACGTTGGGACCACTCTACGATTTCCGAAGAGTCCCTTCAAGGCAGGCACACTACTTAATTTTTGAAGCTCTCGTTTACGCCTTGACTTACGCAATGTTGATCGGATGATACACTACGATTTCTTGAAGCCTATCTATTACATCTCAAGATCAACCTAACAGCTTTGATCTTTCTATATATACATTCTATTACAGAATGATACACGTTAAGATCTTAGATCAACCTAACAAATTTGATCTACCACTAAGTCCTTGTACATATCTTACTTGGAAGGACTTTACAAATAATCATGAGCATATACAATAAAACATCAAATCATAATATGCATTCTCCCAACATCTTCTAAGATTTAAAAGTCCATCATCAATATTTTATTCCTGTAACATCAATCAATATACATCTTGAATCAAATATTCCTCTTTGCACTACATGCCAAAGATATTCATTTGTATCACCAGTTGGTCATGTTCATCTCAACACCTGTTCATCTTTGCACTACGGGCCAAAGATATTCATCAGTTAATCATTCATCTTTGCATTATAGGCCAAAGATATTTAGTAATATCATCATTTAGGACTATGGATGATGACAAATATCTTAAAGAAAATGAATCAAGTGAGACAAAAGGACAAACATTAGGAATTCGTATTATAGTTTATCCAAGTTTAATAATACTCCATAACAACCAATTGTGAAGCAGAATTCAAAAATAAAGATCAAAACATGGATACAATCAAAGATAGTAATCATAATAGACATCTTGGACAAAGAAAAGAAAATTTCATTTTTTTGTGAATAGTGTTGTATTCGTGAATAGTACCGTATACGTGAATAGTGTCGTATACGTGAATACTAACCTCGACATAAAAAAGGTAGAAATTCTACAATAAAATCCATACCAATATTTCGGTATAATGATATTGAAAGAATAACATCATTATGAAGAAAATAACATCCCTTACCTCAAAATAACAGTACTTCTGATCGAAATATCGGTATAAGGCTGAAGGAAACTTGCACTAAATAGCAACTCACAAAGTATCTAAATACTCACAAAATACGCTCGATAATGCATAGAGAGAGAGAAAACTTGTTTCTGGTGTGATTTTCAATTCTAACTAAGCACCCTATTTATAGGAAAATGCTAGAACGCCAAAGGAGACTAAATTAATAAAATACTCCCTCCGTCCCATAGTTATAGGCTGATTTCTTTTGGCACATAGTTTAAGAAAATCAGTTAAGTGGCAATTTTTAACATAAATTTTCCACATATACCCCTTAATATGAAATTAATGAATAAGTTAATTACTCCTTACTTATTACATTGGAACTCTCTACTTCATTGATTGATGTGCACTAACCATTAAAATCCATAAACTTTAACCAAAGAGAATACAACAACATTAAATGTGGTGATAAAAATAATGATATTGAATGTTATTTCTTCAAAAAAAGAGTAAGGGTTGAATATTTATTATAAGGGCATAAAAGTAAAACAATGAACCAACAAAATTTTATAAATAGTAAGTAGCTTATATATTGGGACATTTCAAAATAGAAAATCAGCCTATAACTATGGGACGGAGGGAGTAATATATTTTTTTTTCTTCATTCTACGCCAACCTCTTTTGAAAGATCAAAGCAAGCCATCTTGGAAAATTTTCAGCCCACATGTTTTGAAAAACAAAAGTGGGTCTCACCCATAATTTTAATAAAAATATTTTATTTCCTAAACTTCAATAATTCATAATAAATAGCCATTTTATCAGAAAAATACGAATTTTATGTTCATTCCACCGGAAATTAAATTCTCTACAACTTTGTAGAAGAATGTTTTTCCAAATTCCAAACAGAAAATATTCGAAATCCATATACGGGCGATTTTTAATACCTCTATTTCGACAAAATACTGATAAAACACCTCAACATTAATTCCTTCATTTATATCCACATAAAATAAATTTCCTTATCATATAAATCAATAATTAATTATTCACAAATAATATTACAGAATCACAATTATGACAACCAGTGTCGTTCCCCGAAAGAGGGTCTTTTCAGATAAAGATTTCTCTTTATTGGTAGCGTGAATTAGTGACCAAACCCTTTCTGAAGCAGAACTTCCTTAGACATTGCCAATAATGTTATCTAACAATATTATTCAAATAATATGAATTATTGATATGATAATGGAGATACTGTGCAGTGACAATTATTGAAACAACAATAATATAAAATATCAACGTAGCAATTATTGAATCAATAAAATAAAATATTAAACAGTAATTACTGTAAAAATTATTGAGTAGTGCCTTCTTACGTAAGAATCAATAATTCAAAACATATTGTGCAATATCGTGTGCTACTGTGCAACCACGCGTATTACTGTATTTTAACCACCGGATATTCCAACAGTGTTAACAGTAACCATTATGCCGTTATTTATAAATACCCAACTTGTTATTTTCTTCATCCGACCGTTTTTCGTTATAGGGCCCACAAATGGTTGTGCCGTCGTACGAATATTCCCGACAGAAAGAATATTCCCCGACAGAAAGAATATTCCACGACCAAACGAATATTCCCCGACAACAATGAATATTTTATAACCACTTGCTTATTTTTCAAAATTTGCACATTTCACCCATAACCAAAGCATTATATCAAATTGACACCTTATTATTTATAATAATAATTAGAGAAAAATCAATTTTATTTATAAAAAGTTGGGGTCTTACAGGAGCAGTCTTAGTATCCAGGATGGGGAGCAGCGATATCCGTCATAGTCAAAAAGCAGCTTGCTGAACACCAACAACACAAATTGAGTATGTATGAAGGTCATGTCGTCATGGGGCTAAAACTTGCTCAATCAATGGGCATCAAACGATTAATTGTCTTTGGGGATTCTGAATTGGTAATCATACAAACCACAAGAATCTATCACACCAAAGAGCTACATTTTCTGCCTTACCATCGGCAGGTTCTACAGATGGCCTTGGAGTTTGAAGAAATATCCTTCCTCCACATTCCTCGGAATAGGAATGACTTTGCGGATGCGCTAGCAACCTTGGCCTCCTTTGTCAACATACTTGACAAGGAAAACATGCCAACCCTCACAGTTGCCCGACAAAAGGCACTAGCTTATGGGAACTACATTGGAGAAGTTTTGGATGAGCTGCCTCCCGTCCAACACCCTTGGTATCAGCATATCAAGGAGTACTTACAAGATGAATCTACACCCGCTGAGGTGAGCACGACTGAAAGAAGGCAGATCCGTCGACTGGCTATGAAATTCTACCTGAACGGAGACGCACTCTACAAAAGAGATGCAGGACTAGGTCTCCTCAGATGTCTGGACAAGTACCAAGCTCAGAGGCTCATGGATGAAATCCATAGTGGAGTATGTGGCCCACACATGAGCGGCTGCCTACTTGTAAGACCCCAACTTTTTATAAATAAAATCGAATTTTCTCTAATTATTATTGTGAATAATAAGGTATTAATTTGATATAATGCTTTGGTTATGGGTGAAATGTGCAAATTTTAAAAAATAAGCAAGTGGTTATAAAATATTCATTATTTTCGGGGAATATTCGTAGGACGGCGCAGTCATTTGTGGGCCACACAACGGAAAATGGTTGGATGAAGAAAACGACAAGTTGAATTTTTATAAATAACAGCGTAATGGTTACCGTTAACACTGTTGGAATACCTGGTGGTTAAAATATAGTAATATGCGTGGTTGCACAGTAGCACACGGTATTGCACCGTATTTTTTGAATTTTGATTCTTACGTAAGAAGGCACTACTCAATAATTGTTACAGTAATTACTGTTCAATATTTTATTTTATTGATTCAATAATTGCTACGTTGATATTTTATATTATTGTTGTTTCAATAATTGTTACTGTACAGTATCTCTATTATCAGATCAATAATTCATACTATTTGAATAATATTGTTAGATAGCATTATTGGCAATGTCTAAGAAAGTTCTGTCTAGAAAAGGGGTTTGGTTACCTAATTGCGCGCTAATAAAGAGAAATCTTTATCGGAAAGTCCCCTCTTTCTTGGGAACGACCTGGTTGTCATAATTGTGATTCTGTAATATTATTTGTGAATAATTAATTATTGATTTATATGGTAAGAAAATATTTATTTTATGTGGATATAAATGAAGGGATTAATGTTGAGGTGTTTTATCAATATTTTATTGGAATGGAGGTATTAAAAATCGTCCGTATATGGATTTTGGATATTTCATGTTTGGAATTTGGAAAAACTTTCTTCTACAAAGTTGTAGAGAATTTAATTTCTTGTAAAATTGACATAAAATTCATATTTTTCTGATAAAAGGGCTATTTATTATGAATTATTAAAATTTCAGAAATTAAATGTTTTTATTAAAATTATGGGTGGGACCCACTTTTGTTTTTCAAAACATGTGGGCTGAAAATTTTCCAAGATGGTTTGCTTTGATGTTTCAAAAGAGGTTGGCGTAGAATGAAGAAAAAAATATATATTATTTTATTAATTTAGTCTCCTTTGGTGTTCTAGCATTTTCCTATTAATAGGGTACTTAGTTAGAATTGAAAATCACACAAGAAACAAGTTTTCTCTATATATATATATATTATCGAGCGTATTTTGTGAGTATTTAGATACTTTGTGAGTTCTTTATTCAAAGGCAAGTTTCCTTGACCTTATATACCTATATTCCGTCGAATTCTCATTATTTTGAGGTAAGGGATGTTATTTTCTTCATAATAATGTTATTCTTTCAATATCATTATACCGAAATATTGGTATGGATTTTATTGTGGAATTTCTACCTTTTTCATGTCGAGGTTACTATTCACGTATACGGCACTATTCACGAATACAGCACTATTCACGGAAAAAATGAAATTTTCTTTTCTTTGTCCAAGATGTCTATTATGGTTACTATCTTTGATTGTATCCATGTTTTGATCTTTTTTTTGAATTCTACTTCACAATTGGTTGTTATGGAGTATTATTGAACTTGGATAAATTATAATACGAATTCCTAATGTTTGTCCTTTTGTCTCACTGGATTCGTTTTCTTTAAGATATTTTTCATCATCCTCAGTCCTAAATGATGATATTACTTAATATCTTTGGCACTGTAGTGCAAAGATGAATGATTAATCGATGAATATCTTTGGCCGTAGTCTGAAGATGAGCAGTGTTGAGATGAACATGACCAATCGGTGATACAAATGAATATCTCTCGGCCCAGAGTGGTGCAAAGATGAATATTTGATTTAAGATGTATATTGATTGATGTTACGGGGATAAAATATTGATGATGGACTTTTAAATCTTAGAAGATAGTAGAATTCATTCTCTACTTGACTCTTCTAATGGATTGTTGTTTCCGCTGCAGTTGTTGATCTAAAACTTGTTGTCAATTATATTCTATCAGATTTGTCCCTGTTGAAGACTAAGGATAATTTGTTGTATATTATCTTAGACATAATATTCTTTACTGGGCTAGTTGAGCTCAACCTTTTCCTTTTTGTTCCATTTTTCTTCTCAGGAGGTGAGAACATAGTTGGAACTAGTCGGGGTATGGGGTGATGGTTCAGGATAGTTGTTTTAGTAGTCCTCACTATTTTGTAAAATAGTGTATCAATAATTGTAATGAGGACTCCTTTTGAGTTTGTATACTGTCTATTAGACAATATTTGTATTCAAACTCACAGTATATGTGTTGTTGTATTTTGCACGATAATTGTATTACTGAAATTATATTTGTTTCTGTACCATGTATTTGGCGACTCAGAATAGGTGATGTATACCTATTTTGGGGGCGTCACACTACTTGTAAAGAAGATCCTCAGAACAAGGCATTACTGGCTCTCTCTCAAAGCTGACTGTGATGATCACGTCAAAAGATGTTACCAATGCCAAATTCATGGGAATGTTATTCACACCCCTCCAAGGGAGCTCCACAATATGAGTTTACCCTGGCCCTTCTCAATGTGGGGAATGGACATAATCAGTCCCATCGAGCCCAAAGCCAGTAATGGGCATCGGTCTATCTTCACCATGATCGACTACTTCACCAAATGGGTAGAAGCAGCCTCCTTCCCTAGGGTCACAAAAGAAGTTATCATTGATTTCATCAGAAATAATGTCTTTTGTCGATATAGACAACCAGAGGTAATTGTATCCGACAATGCTAAGAACCTCAATAACAAAATGGTGAAGGAGTTATGCAGTAAATTCTACATCAAATATCTCAACTCCATCATCTACCGTCCAAAGATGAATGGTGTTATTGAAGCGGCTAATAAGAACATCAAGAAGATCATGCAAAAGATGTCCGCCAATCACAAAGGATGGCCTAACTTATTGCCTTTGACTCTGTTAGCCTACAGAACATCAATGCGCACTTCCACTGGGGCAACCCCCTACTCATTAACCTATGGGATAGAAGCAGTGATCCCCATAGAAGTGGAAATGGAATCCCTGAGAGTGTTAATAGGCGCTCAGCTGGATGAGGACCAATGGTTATAAGATAGGTATCACCAACTGTCTGTAATAGACGAAAGGCGAGTCGCTGCTATCTTCCACGACCAATTATATCAACAAAGGATCGCCAGATCCTACAACAAAAAAGTTTGGCTATGGCAGTTTAAACAACATGACTTATTTTTGAAGGAGATCATTGACAACCAAGATCAGTCCAAAGGAAAATTCGCCCCGAACTGAGAAGGCCAATTTGTTGTCAAGGAGGTATTGACAGGAGGCACTCTCAGATTACAAGAAATGGATGGCGATGAATTTCTGCAACTCATTAACTCGGACACCGTGAAACGGTACTATATCTGAAGTTACCATCAAGCAAATATCCTAGTTATGGATCACCAGATCCCCAGTCAATTTAGGTTTTCTAAACCTTCACTACATACAACTCTCCTCACACCCATTTGCCCCATCAAGGACAAATACACTTTCCAACCAGCAGCCTGGTTTTCTTACAGATCACCAGATCCTTCACTCTTCGCAGGTTTTCAAAACCTTTCACACCTTCAGGTTATCCCACCAGGGATTTAACTCTTCACACCTTCAGTTTATCCTGTACATGGGATTAAACTTTTTGGCTGCACACCGCCCTGTACATAGGGCGAACTGCGCCGACCTAATCTCGCCAATACATAGGAGTACGTAGGCAGCCATTTTATATAGCCCGGTCGCAAAAAAACAAAAACAAAAAAAAAATTTACACCCTTCTCACTACAAAAACAACAAAAATATATACACCCCTTTGCCACATACAACGTTGAACCTTTACACCAGGTTCGAACTACGCAGACCTGATCTCCTCTTCAATAGGAGTACGTAGGCAACCATTCATGGTTCGGTCTTACCCCCTACCAAAACATAAAAACTTTTCAACGGTATTGGGATCATCCTTCAATCCATCACACTTCATCGGCTTCAGACCAAAGGGATGGAACTACCTGACCTCCCCATGTAAACGGGAGAATTGGCGACTATCTAAGCTGCAGTTTATTCCTCAAAGAGAAACACCAATCCATAAGAGATGGAACTAACTGGGCTCCCCCATACAAAGGAGTATCGGCGACCATCTGTGGTGCGGTTAACCTCAAAGAAGAAAGCCACACTCCTCTCCACGTCTACATACAGAAACTAGTCCCAAGACAGCAAAGATGGTAGGGAATACATACAGATCAATGATCCATTCTGAAAGATTCTGAGACATCCCAATGTCCGTCCATCAAGGAGGAGTTCAGAATACATCAAGATCACAAGCCCTAGAGAAATATGCAAATATCGAGCAAGCAACAAGGCACAACTAAAAGGGAAGTGAATCAAAATATATTTCACTACCATGTATAATGTTGTTTGATATATACAATGTGTATTATATATGACAAAATGGTTAAGCTAGTCTGTGCAGGAAAATACAAGCCCATCTACAAGTCAGTGTGTATGCGGGCTATCAAGCCTAACATGGCATCCCTCTCCGAAGAAGGAGGTAACACTGTGATCTCCTGCCCAAGGGTCTCTACACGAGTCAACAGATCTACAGCCAACTGCATGGTGGCATTATGATCATCAATATGCGTGCTCATCTCTGTAATGATGCCAGAAGTAAGGGACCTCACTACAGTACTATAGCGCATCTCTAGATGATCTGGCCTCATCCCGCTCAGCAACAACGACATCTCTATGAGCTAATACCTCGTCTCTCTCTGACAGAGCAACGTCTCTCCCATAAAGAGCTGTCAACATCAAGGCCCTAGCCTGATCTCTCTCGAAGGTCATCAGATGAAGACTATGCTCCAAATACTGTGCTAAATGCTAGATCATAGTAGCACTCGTACTAGGAGAATCTGTAAGAGCTGCTGGCAATCCAGTGAATGGCTCCTCCTCGGTGTGAGAATCAATGTCCTCCATGGGCTCTCCACCATCTGAATCAATCTCCGGTACTGTGGATACTACAGCAGCCGATGCAGTCTCTGTCTCCATCCACGCAGAATACTCTATCGAACAGCCTGGATGGCTAACAGAAAACTTAGCACTCTCACGCTGATCCCAATAGGCATACACCATGTATCTATCATCGGCTAAAAAATGGCGAGATGACAAACGCTGACCTAACGCCCCCTCGAAAGGATGCACCTCCTAAAACTGGTCAAACTATGACATCACGGTCAGTGGGTGATATGTGGTCATGCCCCTTAAACCAGCCAGAGGGAGATAATCCATGCCTGGGGCATGAGTAAAGAAACTATAGGGTGAGCTAAGCCGTGTACATGGTAGAATGTCAAATGGATCTCCAATCCCTGCCAAAAACACCAACCAGGATGCAGCAGCTACACACTCCGATGGCTGAAAGGAGTAAGACATGGATATCTCATGGGAAAAATAATACCAATGTTGTCGGAACGTGCCAATCAATCTCAGGTGTGACATGAACCACACATACAACAAGAACGAGCTGCCTATAAACACCCATGCAGGATAGGTGTGGCAATACATGGCTGACCTCAGTGTCTCTGCCACAATCATCGGCACAATGGTATGACCCTCCCTGAGAACTCTCACCATCATGACAACACCGATGTCCAGCTCATCCATCTACAATGACATGTACAAATATGCCACTACGCACATCACGAGTACATCTACTCTGGTCGCGCGCCACTGATCCTTCGATATGGTGAAATCCCCATAATGTTGTGCATAACTGTCCACTGAGCCAAATATGTCTATCAGAAAACACTGGGACAATACATGGCTGGATGTAATCTCATCATGTACCACTCTACGTCGCAACTCAGTGAGGGTCATAAATTGACGGCGCATATCTCTGACAGCCATCCGAGCGCAAGGCCTATCTAAGGGCAAAGTCATCAACCGCTCATACTCCTCTAAGGTAGGAGTCAACTCATGGGTCTCAAACCGGAAAACCTCCATCTCCGGTACCCAATGCTCTAACATGCCATCTACGAAGCCCAATGGAACCTGAAACGTCAAGAGGGTCATAGAATGTTGCAATAGCTGGTCTACAATCACCCTGTCTGAAGGGGATACACTATCATACCAAGATCTCAGACGGGAGGCCACCAATACTGGTGGGGTGTGATCAATACGACTGACTGTCGAAGAAGACATTTGTGTGGGTCGTGTCATAAGACCATCCAGGGGTCAATGTTGAACATCTCTGGACATACATATGCATGACATAATACGTGCATGACAAAAAATAGATGGAAATATGATGTAGAGAATGGAAAATAGTACATACATTCCTAAGTACATCATAATCTAAATACATCATCTCTGTACAGCTGAAAAATACATGGAAATGGGGCACAGACGCCCTAAGACTAACATGGGCCTATCAAAAGATATAAAGAGAATGGGGCACAGCCACCCAGTATCTAACAGAGGCCTATCAAAAGATATAGCGAGAATACACATCAGAAGAAGACAATGGTGTTTATATCTACATCATCAATCATATCCACCTGATGTAACTCCTCCCGAGTCACTGGATCTCCACCAAGAGGGATGTTAGGCCTATACAAAGGAGGATCTGCACCGACAAAGCCATATGGGTCATCTGAAGGGCCAGCCCCTGAGCTGGAAGGATCAAAAGTATCCGCCTCTAAAGGATCTCTACCCAAATGTCGGATGAAAAAATGTGCCCAGTCCAACTACCGGGTCAAACTATCATTCTGTGTCAAATGAGTCGGATCTCGGACACAAATCATCTAATCCGTTATCATCACGGATCTAGGAACCATATCCCCCATGAACTGAATGGCGTGGATCTGGGCTCCAATGGTACGAGGGGACCTCCAGCGGTATAATGCCTCCTGAGTAAACGGACCTTCTGACAAAGTGTAGCCATCAATGCCCATCAATGGGATATCATCGACCGACGACTGCAACACAGACCAATAACGCCTGGCAGGAGGCAAGATTAGTACACGAATATCTCTTGTGGTGCTCTTAATAGCACGCTCTCCTAAATAGAGCTCCCATCCTCCATCTGTGTAGAGAGGAATCCGGCGGGTGGACATCACATGCTCGACACCAGTCGGATATCCATCCTCAAAGCCGATGATCAAATGGTCCCCAGAGTAAGGAACCCAAGTGATGGCATCAGTTGTCACCAACTCCAACTGTAAGCGACAATGGGTGAAACCCTCAACTACAAGAACCTCCGCCAATATGGAGTGATGCCATTGATGTCCTCGTGGATAGGTATCTAAACCTAACACACTAATAGGATGCAATTATGGAAGCCTCTCATAGGCCTAAAACTGTCAACACAAAGGCAAATATCTGCGGTCAGTCAACACTCTTAACCTGTACATGGAAAATCAAAAGAGAAATACTCATCGGTAGAAATGGGTAAAATCCTAGTCAAGCCTCTGCCAAGCCCTGCGAACGCATGCGCATTCCCTTGAGGAAATAGGCAAAGGTGTAGGAGCCCAGTTATACTCTCTAATATGGTCCACCTCTCGAGTGGCACTGATCAAAGTGAATGACACCATGGAAGAGTTGTCTGCTATGAAATAACCCCTAATAATAACAAGGAACAATCGCCAAAGAATACGATCCCTGACTCTCACATTAGTGAGCATGGGCTCACTCAATAGCCCACTCATAGCATCTACACTCAAAGGACCTGTACGAATGGTCCTGCCCTTGAGCGCCTCAGTCGAAACTCCTAACAAGGATCTGACGGCAGTCGAGGTAATGTTCACTGTACATGGCACTGACGCCCCTCCAAACTCCATATCGGTGATAAACCACCAATCCATCGGCGTCAACATCACCTCATAATCCAACAAATGGAAAGATTGAGTCTGGTGAAACCAGCGCTCAGACAATGCCCTGAGGTAACCCCAGGGATAACGACGGGGAAGAATGGAAAAGAACACCCTAAAGGCCCAACCATGCACAATACCTCGGTAATCTGGATGCAAAGCTTGATATAGGGAGTGTATGCTGAACCAGTTCCCTTGAGGCTGTGTGAAGCCGGGAACCTACATCAAATGCAAATCAATGTCAAAATCCTTGCTCCTCATCAATAGGAAAAAGGAAGATCAAACCCAACTTTTACCTCGTTTGCCTGCAAGTAAACTGAGGGGTGGCGGCTCAAATCACCCAGAAGATCTGGAATCATCACAACAATGTCTGGAAGCTCCCTGCGAGGAGCATGAGCAGCAAGAGTTGGAGCTGCAATCGGTACATCCTCCTCCTCGTCCTCAATATCCGGTACATCAACCTGGATAGGACGTATCACCGCCTCCGCCAAACGACGAGGCTGTCTGACTGAACGGGGTCGAGGCACTTCAGAAGCCCTCCTCCGCACACCTGAAGTGGTCCTGCGGAACTACTCGGCTAATCCGGATCCATAATATCTGGACACAAGTCTCTAAATCACCTCAGAAAAGGTGTGATAAATTCTAACCTAGAGTTTTTCAAATGTATTTTATGACTACATGCATGCATGCATTACTTTACCATACGCCTACAGTAGAGTTAAAAATGCATGTCTACCCAATGCCTAGACTTTTGGAAAAATTTTCCAGAGTCTCCTTTATAACAAGAACTATCCACGTGCGCATAGATTTTGGTGGCGTTATAATTGGGCGTGATTCAATCGATTATAGACACAGCAAACAGTCGGGACATAGCCGAAGTTGGGCCATTGGCGGGCAGAGCCAAAAGCATTGATTTTGGTGGGTTTGAAAAATGAAGCCCAAAGCTCGCGTTTTGATGGGTGGGTTTGTAGAAATGGCACATTCGTGGATTGGATCGATTTTTGCCAGGTCTAACTGATTGATTGTTCGTTTATTACTATTTGATTGAATTTGCTTGCCTTTTATAGACCTTCCTTGAGATTTTCCCGTTTGAAAGTTATCTTTGCTCTTTTAATGTTTAGATCTTTAAAGATCTCTGATTGTTAACTTTGGAGTGAGATGTACCAGCTTTCTGCTCTATCACTTCATTACTAACTACTACATAAATAAGCACGTGGGTGCTACCTTTTCAACAAAAAAGTTGTTAGATACATTTCCGACTGTCTTTCTTCTTAGCTTTAAGAGATTTAGCAAATTTCCTTGGGATGTTCACTCTACGAATATTATCATTGTATGTCCATGTTAGAATTGATGTAGTCTACGATTTTCATAATCCTATAGTTAAATGCCTAGTCATAGAAGAAAGAGAAAAAGAGTGCGTACCTGAGAAATTGAGGATGTGTTACCGTTGTCGCCACTGCTAAGGGGTTAAAGCCTCTGTCGCCGCTAGGTGTTATTGTCGGAACCTAAATAAATTGGAGGGGGGGTTGTCTCGCTCTTTGTTTGTGTGGGAAGGTTGGGAACAAAAGTAGAGGACCAGAGCGCTGCCAAGAAGGTCGGGAGGTGGGGAACGAAGGGGGAGAGCGTTGTAGGGAGATGGAGAGAGATAGAGAGAGAAAAAAAAGAAATGTTATGTTGGGGGACTGGTTGCGATTTTAGGTTATGAATTACAATATTTTCGACGGAATTCCATCGAAAATAATTACTTCAAAAATAATATAATTTTGGCTCAAATTCTGTCGAAAATATTATATCTCCCATCGAGAATTTGGTACGCACTAGCGGGAGATCTTAGTGCTAATAACTATTAGTAACTCTAACGAAATTCCGTCAAACATTATATTGTTCTCGACGAAATTATTTTTGAGGGAATTTTTCGTCAAAAATAAAATAATTCTAAAAAAAATAATAATCATTCAATCAGAATTAGACTATTTCTTGTAGTAAACACCCTAGCCCAGCAAGCAGCAGCCAAAAACTGCCAAATCCCCTTCGATTTAGATCAATGGTGTTGTTTGATTGCATCTTAACATCTCACCTCTTAATGCATCTTAACAACATGTATTAAGAGATCATCTGAATAGTTAAGATACAAATACGAGTCTAACTATTCAGAGAACCTCTTAATACAAATATGTGGGTTGTTAAGATATATTAAGAGATAGGCTGTTAAGATGCATTAAGATATAATCAAACACCACCGAGAGTTATATATTATTCATTCAATACATTTATTAATTTTTTATCTTGTTCTATATTAGTTTATTTAATACATCAATGAAATTTAAAGTTTATATTCAATATAAATGAGGTTTAAATTTTTCACTTTCACAATTATAAATTTTATAGTTTTATAATTTATTATTGAATATTTTAAATTTTAAAAACATAAAAGAAAAAAAAGATAGAGGTCTGGCCTGAGCATGGACCAACCTGATTTGCTTGCCTAATATTGGCGCCATTTTTAATCCCCAATCCTGGCATGGTCAAATGTCAATGGTCTAGGCCGCAAATGCCTGAACTGAGCTAGACCTGCTCTGAACGCGCATGCCTACTTAGATGTATTCGACCAATTTTTTAATTATATTTTATTAAATAATAATAATACTAAATAAATAAGTAAAAATTTTGAATAATAAATATGTCCTGAATAATAAAAATAAAAAAACGAATTTGTACAATAACTATACTGTTAGTAAATATGTTTTCTAACCAACTATTTTTTGTAATACAAATATTAAAATAATTACACGTTAGATACCGTAGCAATAATAATAATAATAATAATAATAATAATAATAAAGCTCATACGCAAGTATTGGATAAAATAATATATTGAATCAATGTGGAAAGGAATTTATATTCAAGGGTAAGGTGGAAAAAACCCAGTTGAAATCTGTCATTCATTGAGCAAACACTTGATAGAAATAAAGAATTCAAAAATGGGAAATGAAGCTGGCTCTTGCTTATTGTATTTAATCCAAACATGTTTGCTATTAAAATCCCACTATTCCTACTGTAGAAAAAACCTCTACTGGTCACCAACCCATTTACAAAAACTCTATTTGAATATGAAAGTTGAAAATGAAATTAAATTAAACACGAGTGTATTTAAATTTTATCTATTTGTATTTTTATCAACAGAGAGTAAAAATATAAATAAGTGAAATTCATTCAAATACACTCATGTCCAATTTTCATACCCACGTCAAAGAGCTAATCCATTTATAGGGATTGAAACAGTATTGCAATTTAATACAATGGATTATTCCAACATTTTCAGAAAACGCATGCATTGTATCTCAGTAAACTATTTTAAAATAAAAGCACATCTCCTGCACGTACTTTTATTATTACAAAAGTTATAAAATTAATACTCCCTCTGTCTCAGGATAAAAGTCATGGTGGATTTTTTACGCATGTTAAAAAGATGAATAAAATTATAAAATTGCCCATAATAATGTCATTAAATATGGAGAGAGAATTAGAATAAGAAAAGTATGAGATATTTAATGTTACGGGTATAATAGGAAAATATGAGTAAAAGTTTAGTTATTAAAAGAAAATTGACATTTAACATGAAACTACCTAAAATAGTAATAAGGACTTTTATCATGGGACGGAGGGAGTAATAGATACACGTAAACGAGCCGGATCGAATTAAAATTTGACTCGTCAAAGTTCAAGCTCGATTAAAAATTAAACGTTGAACTTCAAATAAATTTGAGATTTGATGTACAAACTTGATCTGTTTGGTAAACGAGTTGAGCTCAAGCTTGAGGCATGATTAATTATTAAGCAAGCCAAGGCAAAAAGATTACAACAGTAAAAATAATTCAAACCATAATTTTTTCAAATGTTAATAACATAATTAATTTATAAAGATAATAGTCTAGCTTTTTCCTTTTGTTTAGTGTTCTGGTTTCTAGTTTATATCATCTCGAGTTGCTATTAAGAAAATGGTTAATTGTATGTAGTACTAACTAGTTAACTTGGCAACAATTTTGTAACTCAATCAAACTCCAAAAAATATAAATAAAATATCTAAATTTAAGCAATTTTTTAATACGTACAACGAAATTAAAAGTCATAACCTACACCTAAATCTAAAAAAGAAATAAATTATTATTATCCCCAACCAATACAATTATTAAGTGATGGCGATGGTACACAACAATAGTACAATTTGTTGTTGAGAAAATTATTAATTCACATAACAATCCATTTTTGTCATTGAATTTGTGTTGGCAGGCCGGGTGGCATGTCTCCCTAATTGGAGAGAAGATCTTTCTTTAGATTTGGTTTTGGATTTATTTTCTGTTTTTTCTCACTTGTCACGTGAATAAAAATGCATAAAACCAGACATTTATTTCTCTGGAGTCTGTTAAATACACCAAGTACGGAGTTCAGACTCACAGCCATGCATAAACCATACCCCATACTTCAAATTTGAAATTGGACTAAATACACACAAATATCTTAACATTGAATTGTATACTTTTTATATTATTTTTGTTTTTTTTTCAAACAGTTTATTCTTTTTTGTAATTTTGTTGCAGAGATTTGTGTATGGAACCTTTTTTTTCAGAAATAAAATTCTTAGCCAAAAAGCACCTTCTTTTCAATATTACTACAGAATATATATATATATATATATATATATATATATATATATATATATATATATATATATTTCAGTTCAGATCTTAAGTTAAACCCTTTTCTCCAATTCACCCGAAATCACCCCTTTTAGTGAATGAATTGATGACGATTCGATCATACAATGAGTAAATATACTTTTAAATGACGAATATATATGTGTGTGTGTGATTATTAGTCATAAAAATACTTAATTTGAAAATAAAAATCAAATTAGATAATTTATTTTGGTGTGCAGGGAGTAAGTTACCTCACATAAAGTTTAATCTAAGGTGGGGTTTATTTCGTGGAATAGAAATTTGATGCAATAACAATAGTTTACAACATATTTGTTTGGTTGGTTCTTAGTATTTGTGTAGTAATTATAATGTTATTATATTATATTTAAAATTGTATTTGGTTAATTAAAATTATATGATTTTATGTAATGAATAAATTAAATTGTAAGTCAAAATGTCAAATCGATTATAATCATTATTATTTTGTCTTTCATAATTTGTTGGGAACTTGTGACTCATAATAAAGAAGTCACTGGAAAAGGGCTAGTCTTGAATGACGAAGCGACGATTAACCTTCGAGGTTGCAGCAGAGTATGGTATCTTTGTCATGACAAATACGGGGCGCTATGTTGGTCAAGCTTAAAAAAGAAGCCTTGTAGCCGCTTAAAGACTGGAGACCATCTCACTAGTAATAGCAGTATTATGTATGGCGCTTATGCAATAAACATGGGTCCATGTTGAGTCGATAACTTCAGAATCTTTTGCTTATTGTTAATTAGATTGGGTATTATGGGTAATTGACCATAATATGAAGTAGGGTTGGAATAGGATTAGTAGGTATATATACTATCTATTGTAAAGCCCTATGTAACCAAGGAATAATCAATAAACAATTAGCCGCCGCCTGTGGAGTACCCAAATTGGGGAACCACGTAAAACTCTTGTGTTCTTCTTAATTCTCTATCGTTTGTGTGCGTGTGTGTGATCCTATATTCTAACAAATTGGTATCAGAGCATAGGTTTAACACGTGGTAACGATGTCATCAAATTCATCGGTAACAAAGTTTGATGTGATGAAGTTTGATGGGACTAGGAATTTTGGGCTATGGCAACAGAGGGTAAAGGATCTGTTGGTGCAACAGGGATTGGTAAAGGCATTAAAGAAGAAACCGGATTCTATGATGATGATGGTAGGATGAACTCCAAGCCGGGGCGGTAAAAGTACAATTCGTTTGTGTACAGCGAGGCGAGGTTATGTATCACGTGATCGGTGATGAATCGCCATCGGGTGTATGGAGTAAATTGGAATCCAGGTATATGTCAAAGTCGTTGACGAATAAATTGTTTCTGAAACAAAAGCTGTTTGGGCTAATAATGATTGAAGGTTCGGAGCTTATTCAACATATTCACACGTTCAATCAAATAATTAGTGACTTGCTAAGGATTGAAGTTGAAATTCGAGGAAGAAGACCAGGCGTTGATGTTATTGTGTTCTCTACCGGGTTCCATGGAGAATCTTGTGACGACTCTCTTATGGGGAAAACAAACTCTGAAATTGGAAGAAGTCACTTCTGCTCTACTAATGTTTAACCAGCGAAAACAACAATCCGAGGGTATTTCGGGTGAAGGGTTGATGGTAAAAGGTGGAGAGCAACGTGGCAGAAAATCGGATAGAGGGAAACCAGGGACGCAGTGGAAATCTAAGTCGAGGGGCAAGAGTCCTAAGCCAAAGGAGGATAAGTGTTTTAGATGTCGCGAGACAGGGCACTTCAAAAGGGATTGTCCATATAAGAATAAGGGTGAAGGAACAGGGAAACAAACTGAATCTACAAAATCGGCAAAAGTCGTGGAGGAATCATCAGATGATGGAGATATGTTGTCAGTGTCAACAAACACGGACGTAACAGACTCATGGATTTTGGATTCAGCATGTTCGTTTCACATGTCACCTAACAGGGAGTGGTTTGACACCTACAAGTCGGTGAACTGTGGGACAGTTCTAATGGATAACGATGCTTCGTGCAACGTTATTGGGATAGGCACAGTGAAGATAAGGATGTTCGATGGTGTTGTAAGGACTCTGGCTGAGGTGAGGAATATTCCAGGTTTAAGGAAGAATTTGATTTCATTGGGAACTCTAGACTCTAATGGCTGTGAGTTCAAAACTGGTGGTGGAGCCATGAGAGTGACAAAGGGTGCCCTGGTAATAGTGAAAGGTTCTAAGGTTAACGAGAATATCTATCGGATAATAGGGAGTACAGTTGTAGGTGGATCTGCTGCCACTACAGCGGAAGATATTGATGATACTACACTATGGCATATGCGATTAGGGCATATGGGAGAACGTGGGATGCAGAATTACATAGGAGAAATCTGTTGAAAGGGATAAAGTCGTGCAAGTTAGACTTCTGCAAATTCTGTGTCTTGGGAAAACAGTGTAAGGTAAAGTTTAAGAGTGCGGTGAATAAAACGAATGGAAAACTTGACTATGCGCATTCTGATGTACGGGGTCCAATGAGAGTAGCTTCGAAAGCGGGATCGCTGTATTTCTTGACTTTCATCGATGACTTTTCGAGAAAGGTTTGGGTGTACTTCATGCGACACAAGTCTGAGGTCTTCGATAAGTTCAGGGTGTGGAAAGCTAAAGTGGAAAATCAAACTAGGAAAAGAATTAAGTGCCTCAGGACAGATAATGGGACAGAGTACAAGTACGAGTCATTTGTGAAGTTTTGTGAAAAGCACGGGATACAACGTCAACTGGATCATCGGAAAAAACTCCACAAAGAAAGCGAGATGGCGAGTGAATGAAAAGAACTATTGCAGAGCGGGCACGGTGCATGAGACTAAATGCAGGGATTTCGAAGGATTTCTAGGCAAAGGCAGTGAGTATGGCGGTTTATTTGATAAACAGGTCGCCAAGTACTGCTCTGGGTAATAAAGCAGCACAAGAGGTGTGGACAGGTAAGGAGATAGACTACTCGGGTATGAGGATCTTCGGAAGTCCAGCCTACGTACACGTTCAGGGTGATGAGAGATCAAAGCTTGATGCCAAGTCCAAACAGTGTATCTTTCATGGGTATAAGAAAGGTGTAAAGGCACAAGCTCGGGATCCGAATTCAAAGAAGGTAATGTCAGTAGAGATGTGGTTTTGATGAGGCTTCCATGGTTAAGGCCTGATAGGAAGGTCAAAAACCAAAGCCGTGGTGGTAGTAAACGTAATCTGCAGCAGGAAGTTCAAATTGAACTGGAAAGTAATGACACTAGAAATTTACCACCAGTGGAACAAGAAAATCAGGAGCAGCAGGACGAAAGCATTGCCGCAAGGAGACCCAAACGCACTATCAAACCACCGGAGAGGTACAGGTTTGAGGATATGGTTGCATACGCTCTATCTACTACTAGTAGGGACCCGTCCACGTTTCAGGAAGCTATTGCTAGTTCTGAAAGGGACAGGTGGATGGAGGCCATGATGGAGGAGATGGAGTCGTTGAAGAAAAACAAAACTTGGGAATTGTCAGAATTACCTGAGGGAAAGAAACTAGTGGGGTGCAAGTGGGTGTACAAGAAAAAGGATGCTGTATCAGAAAAGGAAAAAGAACGGTTTAAAGCTCGATTGGTAGCAAAGGGATACTCGCAGAGGAAAGGAATTGACTATGATGAGGTGTTTTCTCCGGTGGTGAGACATACCTCAATAAGGATAATTTTGGCATTGGTGGCTAGCTATGATCTGGAATTAGAGCAGCTGGATATGAAGACAGCCTTCCTTCATGGTGATTCAGAGGAAGTGATATTCATGGAGCAGCCTGAGGGATTAAAGCAGCCGGAGACTGAGCACATGGTATGCAGGTTAAAGAAGTCACTGTATGGGCTGAAGCAGTCTCCAAGATAATGGTACAAGAAGTTCGATTCCTTCATGATCCAGATTGGGTTCACTCGATGTGAGTATGATTGTTGTGTCTACGTGAAAAATCTTGAGGATGGTTCATATATTTTTCTATTACTGTATGTGGATGACATGCTTATTGCTGCAAAGAGCATGATTGAGGTAAACAGGTTGAAGAACTTGTTGGGAAATGAGTTTGACATGAAGGACTTGGGTGCTGCTAGGAAAATACTTGGGATGGAGATTCACAGGGACAGAACAGCTGGTAAGTTGTGATTGACACAAAAGAACTATGTGGAGAAAGTGTTGGAGAGATTTAGTATGGCTAATGCTAAACAGGTTAGCACTTCATTAGCGAGTCATTTCAGGCTATCTACAAGACAAAGGTCCTCAAATCGACGGAAGAAATTCGGGATATGTCAAACGCGTGCCTATCAAGAAGTCACGGTTGGTTGTTTGATGTATGCAATGGTGTGTACAAGACCCGATTTGGCACATGCAGTCAGCACAATGAGCAAATACATGGCCAATCCAGGTAGGGAGCACTGGAAAGCTGTTAAGTGGGTGTTCAGATATCTGAGAGGAACGACAACACATGGGATTATGTTTGCGAAGCAACAGACTCAAATTTCAGTTATAGGGTATGTGGATGCGGATTATGCTGGAAGGTTGGATGATTTAAGATCTACAACAGGGTATGTGTTTACTTTGGCAGGTGGACCGATTTGTTGGAGATCCATGGTACAATCTCTAGTAGATCTATCTACTACCGAATCTGAGTACATGGCATTGGTGAGGTTTGTGAGGAAGCATTGTGGTTGAAGGGTTTTGTGAATGAGTGGGCATAGATCAAGGTGGAGTACAATTTGTATTGTGATAGTCGAGGCGCCATTTATTTGGCAAAGCATCAAGTGTATCACGCAAGGACCAAGCATATTAGCGTAAGGTATCACAAGGTGAGGAGGCCGATAGCTCTTTGGGGATGTGATATTGGAAAAGGTGCATACTTACGAAAATGCACGGTGACATGTTGATAAAGATTGTGACTGCGGACAAGTTCAAGCACTGCTTGGACTTGATCAATATCTTCAAATGTTAGTTTGGAGGATTACCCCGAGACTGGATAGGACAAGTGACGTATCTTCTGAAGGGACGAGGTTATTCGTCAAGGTGGAGATTTGTTGGGAACTTGTGACTCATAATAAAGAAGCCACTGGAAAAGGGCTAGTGCGGAGCGTAGCGGAGTGGAGCGAAGCGACGCACTAGCCTTTCAGGGTTGCACCGAACGTCTCAGGGGGTGTGGGGCGAAGCCATGCATGATGGTATCTTGCATTGACGGTAGCGGACGCTACTGGGTCAATCCGTAAAAGAGCGCGGCGCTACCGGGTCAAGCCCGTAAAGAGCGTGGGGCGCGCTAGCACTGGGAGACCGTCTAGGCTAGTAGCGCGGGGCGCGCTATGGCGTGCTTTTGCGATGCTGATCACATCAAGGCTTCGTCAACTTCCGATTTTCTTGATTGTTAATTAGATTGGGTATTATGGGTAATTGACCATAATATGAAGTAGGGTTGGAATAGGATTAGTAGGTATATATACTATCTATTGTAAAGCCATATGTAACCAAGGAATTATCAATAAACAATTAGCCGCTGTCTGTGGAGTACCCAAATTGAGGAACCACGTAAAATTCTTGTGTTCTTCTTAATTTTCTATCGTTTGTGTGCATGTGTGTGATCCTATATTCTAACAATAATCTATAGCATTACGAAATTAAAAATCTAATACATCCATTGGTGGACGTAATAAATATATTCAAATTGAAAAGGCTGGTGAAAAAATATAGTGGAAGTATGATTTATCGATCCAAAGGCAATGCAATGAGACCAGAAAAAAATAGATCTGGCTCTCCTTCAATATATTCCAGACATAATTAGATTATTGATTGCCGTAAAATTAAATTTTAATAATAAGATTATTTCAAATAAATTATATATAGTAATAATTCACGAGTTTAAATTTGATACATTAATAATGTAATTAAAGTGTATACACGAATAATGTTAAAATTATTAAATATCACTAATGAAATATATGTGTTTACTATTAATTTTTTTTTTAATTTAATGATATATCATAATTTTATAGAACCGTATATTCGAGAATCAAAAACACTATGTATACATGAAAATTAGACATGAATGTATTTAAATTTTATTTATTTGTATTTTGATCCCCAATGATGAATAAAAATACAAATATGTGAAATTTAATTATACTCATATTCAATTTTTATGTTTAATTTTATGTCCGCCTAAAAGAGCTCTTTGAGAATTGAGGGAGCCAAATATGTGGAAAATTAAACAATAAAAAAATAAAATTTAAAATGTATTGCTTGGTTTTAAAGCTTTCCAAAATTATTTGGGGGTGAATTGAGTAATCATTACCATATAATAAAAAGAAACTCCCACTTCCACATGCATGCACGATCTCCATCTCCATATCTTTCTCTCCCTAGTACTTAATTTTCCTCCCTTTAAAATAAAGGTCCAAAAACCAAATCATTTGCCTTTGAAAATCTATCGTCATTAAATCAATCCTTCATGCATATATATGCATGTAACAATTCAATTCCTTCTCCACAAATAAATAAATAAATGATCCATCACCAGTTAATTAATTAAATCATATAAAGTTATGCCACACGATATAATGGGCCGCCACAAAATCATTTTGGGTACATTACTTAATTTTCTTTTGTTTGGTTGGCACTTAACAAACTAAAATCATGACACAAAAAATAATAATTTTTGGAAAGGATTGTGAATAAGTTGAATGTTAATACCAAGATCTTCTCCAACGTTCCAATCACGTAAGACGTCCTGATCCTGCACAGTAAACACGATAAACACTACAAGCTTGACGGTTGGACCGCCGGGGGATAGCTCAGGCGTGAGAGTCAGTATACGTGTTCACAAGGTTAACAATGAAGGATGTAATGTCTAGTGTATTGAGAGTGATAATAATTCTCAGTTGTATGTATGTGAATATGAATGTGAACGTACCTGTTTGTGAAGACCTCCTTGCTATGTTATACTCTCTTTGCCGGAATTACCGTGCCATCCACTACCTCTGACACAACCCCCGTGATATGATGGTTCCTGCTGGGTGTGTACAGTTCACCCACTACTTCTGACCTCTGTTTTCTGCCGCCTGCCGTCACCGGATCCCATCCACATTAATGCATGGCAGTAATAGCAGTCAATCATCATGTTTTTTATCATTACAAGTCAAAATAATAGATATTAAAATATATGATGGGCCAATCCACTGACCCGATCCGATCTTGTAAGGACTTAACAGAAATAAGGTAGTGACTAAGCCCAATAATATCAACACCCTATAGTGAAGATCCAGTGGACTAACTGAATAAGTAGGCCCAATCCATTCGGCCTAATGGGAGAAATATCACGACCCAACATTGCCCCCTAGTTTTTTTATTAAACAGGAGGTTTAATAGGAAACTATAAATGGCATCGGTTCAGGACAAAAGAAATTATAATAAGACCAATAAAGGCCCAAAATACGGCTTACCGAAGCCCATCTGGTGAATATTAAATAGCAACATAAAGGGTTCATCTTCGCCGACCTCTACAGAAGTACCAACTGAATCGCCTTTAACTATCGAAGCTCAAGCCATAGAATGAAATACCGGTTCGGTAATAGCGTGCGTCCGTGATACCGATGATCATTGGTTCAGACATAGTTCCATCATGGGCATCGCTGCCCATCAATTCAAACTGATTGATTAATAATGGTCATTTGCAAGCAAACACTACCTTCGGGTGCCTCCGTCCCAAATACAAAGAAGGCGAAGAGAATGCCGAAGAGAATACCGAAGAGGAGGCCGAAGAGAATGTCGAAGAGGAGGCCGAAGAGAATGCCGAAGAGAATACCGAAGAGAATACCGAAGAGAATACCGCCCGAAGGGAGAAAGCCATTCTGAAGTCTGTGTTGGCAAAAGAAAGAAGCAACCTTGACATTGTTCTTCTCAACAATGAATGACTTCGGAAGGATCTCGACAAGGTCAAAAAAGAGTTGGAGACGATCAATGCCACACATCGGGTCATCACAGATATAAATGTCGACCTGCTTCCGAAGAATGAAATTTTGACGAAGAAGAATGAAGATCTGGCCGAGTCTAATCAGAGCTGGCGAAGCAAAATAACAATATCCACGCTAAAGAGGCAAGATATATAGCACTTCGTCAAAAGCTTGAAGAGGAACTCCGATAACTTCGGGCCCTTAGAACTAGGATCTCACATTTGGCCATCAAGATATTTGTAAGGAGATCCAAGCGAAATCTGAAAAAACCCACCGAAATTTGAACGATGAGATCGTCCATATATATGCCAAATGATATGAAATCAAAGAAGTAAAGGCAAGAAAAAGCTCGGAGCAAGGTAGATCCATCTCTTCTAGACTCTTTAGATGGTGACGATGACAAGGAAGAAGCCTGAAGATGACCTCTCCTTATCTTTAGCTGTAGAACTTTCTATAAAAATTCTAACTTGTTGTGAACAGTTAATATTAAAATATCAACTTCATGCCTTATTACTTCTGAGTGAACATTTCTTGTCAATAATTGATCATCAATCAACTTGAAAACTGTGCAAGTGCCTCTTATCTTAAACCGTTAGTCAATAATCAAGCAAATTATATAACAGTTAAGAACAATGATAATATAATCCGAACTCAACACTTGAACAAAATAAAGTAATGCATACTTATTGTTACCGAAGTGTGAGACAGATAGTGAATAGGGTGAATTCGGCTGATCCTCCTTGCACCATCAAGATCTTGTTTACCACTCGGGGAAGAACAAGTATATAAGGACATTTGTTTACCACTCGGGGTAGAACAATTGTATAGAAACCAAGATATAAGGACCATGGAATTTGTCTACCGCACGGGGTGAAACAATTATATAGGAACCAAGATATAAGGATCATGGAATTTGTCTACCACACGGGGTCATAAATTTATAGGGACACTCCTGACAATAAGGCTGCCATCGAATGGCCAGCAAGTCCCAAACCATACCTCCTTACTCCGATGCATTTTGTTTACCACTCATGGTAAATCAAAATTAAGAGGATCATGGAATTTGTCTACCACGCAGGGTATAACAAGACCATAAGGACACTCCTGCCGAAGAGGCTACCATCGAATGGTCAGCGAGTCCACCCCGTCCTCCTTACTTCGGTGACTATTAATTTACCGCCCTCGGTAAAAGCAATATAAAGGAACATAGGATTTGTCTACCACGCTGGGCAACAATTAGATAGGCTACCATCGAATGGCCAGCGAGTCCGACCATACCTCCTTACAACATTGTGAACTTAGGACAAATAGGAACAGGATCATTGTGAAAAAGTGAATGTGGATGAGCCACCGAAGTCTTTCTGTGCTGAATCCCCAGTTCTTTCATGAATATCCCTGCCGAAGTGCTTTATAGGCCAACAACTTCGGGTTAAATGATCGCCACAGATGTCTTTGTGAACTTCCCGAAGAACATACTCTACTTTGGATGGAACCAAATGTTTGAGCAATGATGACGAAAAAGGTCCTTCGATGAAGATTCTCATCAATGAGAACAAAATTGACACTCTTGTACTTGGTCTTCTTTAGCCGGCATCTGATCTGAAGGGAGGACACCATCTGCCATTAAATTTATAAGCATCCGTAGTAGCCAATTTCGATAATGCATCAGCAATGGAATTGTTATTGTGATCGACTCCTTGATAGCATGTTGTACTGATGTCCGAAATAGAATATGCATCTTCATGCAATGTCCATGAGCTCTGCTTCTGCTTAAGTACTGCAACGGCTTTGTCGGACTCTTCAACTTCTTCTTGACTATCATCAGCTTCATAAGAGAAATGTTTGACCAAAACATCAATCAACCGTGGAAACATGGCCGAAATGTTTGGATTTCCAGGAGTGCGGTTTATAGATCTGCTTTGGTGATGAGCCCTTCGCTGTGGCGAGAACACTCAAGGAAGAGTGCCTTTTTTGCATTCTCGGGAGAATATCCTCCTGTGCTGCTCCTTTGTCTGTTGCGACCATAATCCCGAGAACCGATAGGGTGAGGTACCCTCTTCGGATAATTAGGAAAATGGCTTTTGGGTCTTCATCTACTCTGCTTCGACCATAATCCCGAAGACCAATAGGGCGGAATACCCTCTTCAGTCAATCAGGAAAATGGCTGTTGGGTCTTCATCTACTCTGCTTCGACCATAATCCCGAAGACCAATAGGGCGGAATACCCTCTTCGGTCAATCAGGAAAATGGCTGTTGGGTCTGCTTCGATCTCGAAGACGGCCTCGAGACATGTCTGGATCATTGGTATAGACTGCTTTTCGACTCATGGTTGTCCATCTTTAGGTGTACTATGTCTTTCAGATTGAACATACTTGGACGCTTCGTCCCTCAACTCGGTTGATGAGAATTCATGCCTTTCGATGTAGAACAATTGGAAGGATTGTGATTGATAACTCAAGAACACTAGAACTCAGACCTCCTTCTAGCGCTAATGTAACGCCAAGATCTTCTCCAACATCCCAATCACGTAAGACGCCCTGATCCTGCACAGTAAACATGATAAACACCACAAGCTTGACGGTTGGACCGCCGGGGGATAGCTCAGGCGTGAGAGTCAGTATACGTGTTCACAAGGTTAACAATAGAGGATGTAATGTCTAGTGTATTGAGAGTGATAATAATTCTCAGTTGTGTGTATGTGAATATGAATGTGAACGTACCTGTTTGTGAAGACCTCCTTGCTAGGTTATACTCTCTTTGCCCAGATTACCGTGCCATCCACTACCTCTGACACAGCCCCTGTGATCTGATGGTTCCTGCCGGGTGTGTATAGTTCACCCACTACTTCTGACCTCTGTTTTCTGCCGCCTGCCATCACCGGATCCCATCCACATTAATGCATGGCAGTAATAGCAGTCAACCATCATGCTTTTTCATCATTACAAGTCAAAGTAATAGATATTAAAATATATGATGGGCCAATCCACTGACCCGATCCGATCTTGTAAGGACTTAACAGAAATAAGGTAGTGACTAAGCCCAATAATATCAACACCCTATAGTGAAGATCTAGTGGACTAACTGAATAAGTATGCCCAATCCATTCGGCCTAATGAGAGAAATATCATGACCTAACATTGAAAATGAAATATTGGAGTAACTTAGTTTTTGTCCATTCCAATGGTTAGTGTTTAGTTGGTACTTGGTTGTTATTATTGGTTTATTCAGACGTGATTGTAAAGCTACTCGAAAGGTATTTTGACTTATTTTTGGAGCGGAAGACGAGTAGAGTCGGTGGATTAGGGTTTCTATGATGCATTATGTATTTGTATTATTCCCTGTAAATGTATACTTAATAACACTACTATGGATAACTAAAACATTCTCTATTAACAACTCATGAGAGTTTGTAAGTATAAATAAAAACTACAAAAGACATTCTCTAACCAAAATATATGGAATCTCTCTCAAAAAAAACTAAAATATGTGGAAAGCTAGTTTTCCTGTTTGTAGTGGAATTAGTTAGAGAAATTGGTATATGATGGGAAATATAAATGTTGGGATGTGATTATTTGGGTCTAGCCATGGTGCAACCCAGTCAATTTAATGGTCCGGATCTGGTGATGATCCATATGTATTTATTAGGACAGAGGAAGAGTTCTTATTAAAATAGGATTGTATTCCCTTATTTGGAGGGATAAGGAATCCTTTTCCTAGTTGGATGCAGGTGAAGGTTACTTCTATATATATGGCTACAAGCTAGGGTTTAAGAGGACAACAACACAAATATACAACTTGTACTCTCAATATTATTATAGTGGATTACTCTCTCTCTCCGTGGTTTTTCCCCAATTGGGTTTCCACGTAAATTCTTGTGTTCATACTTTATATTTCTTTATTTATGTTTATGTGAGTGTATTTCGTGAGTTTGATTTCACAACAATTACTCCATCAACCGTTGGCGCTATTTTGGCCTGTCCTTTTGGGTGATTTCGTCAGGCGTACAAAATTAGGCGTTAATATTGGCGCCGTCTGTGGAAAGGAGACACTTGTTTTAGTGTCGATTTAAAATCACCGATTCACCGAAGGAGATAAGTGATTCTTTTTTATTTATGAAATAGATATTATATATATATATATATATATATATATATATATATATATATATATATAAACCGCATGACAAGCAGAAACTCTAATAATTTAATTATTTGGAAATGGGTGTGTCTTGTAGAATATTTATTTATTTATTCTAGTGCAAGCCTTAGTTGCAGTTGCTTTAGCTAGGCACCATAGTCATCATGATCACATAAGCCGTGAAGTTTAAGCGGAACAGGAAGCAGACCGGATTATCAGGCTTCCGGGTCAGCCCCGGGTGAATTTCAAACATTATGCAGGATATATTACAGTGAATAAAAGCCATGAAAGGGCACTCTTCTATTGGTTTTTCGAATCTACCCATACACCCGAGAAAAAGCCTCTTCTGCTTTGGCTCAATGGAGCAACAACATCTTCTATATGCTTCTCGAAGCCAACCAAGGCAATCCAAGCCCATCGGCTTCAGCAAAATAAAACTAGCACTTGGAATCAACACTGATCGTCGGGAGAATAACAAGCCTCATATAAAATATGTGTGGCTCTTAACTGACACAAATGGAGGGGAGTACGCAATCACCTCTACATATTACATAAAAGGTTTCATTATCCTTCGTCACTATCAGCATCTGCCGACCACATGGGAACAGATGAAGTTAGGTTCGGACCACTTCGACAATCTCTTTGGCGATTCCTCTTCGGGCCACACCGGTTTTATCATATCTTTGGCTGTTTACTTTCGACAGATATAAAGTCTGATCGAAGTCTCCCACAGGGGTCGGGACAGATATTATGGCGGCATAAGGTCGGAGGGGTTATAAGGAAGGACAATATCCTTCGAGACGGACCAACGTCCTCCCGAACAGATTATATCCTTCGAGACGGACCAACGTCCACCCGAACGGTCAAACATCCTTCGGGACAGATATTATGGCGGCATAAGGTCGGAGGGGTTATAAGGAAGGACAACATCCTTCGGGACGGACCAACGTCCTCCCGAACGGATTATATCCTTCGGGACGGACCAACGTCCTCCCGAACAGTCAAGCCTCCTTCGGGACAGATATTATGGCGGCATAAGGTTGCAGGGGTTATAAGGTCAGACAAACGTCCTTCGGGAAGGCTTTGATCTCCCGAAAGGATGAACATTCTACGGATATTATGGCGGCATAAAGTCGAAGGGGTTATAAGGAAGGACAACATCCTTCGGGATGGACCAACGTCCTCCCGAACGGATTATATCGCCGGGGCGGACCAACGTCCTCCCGAATAGTCAAGCCTCGCCGGGGCGGATATTATGGCGGCATAAGGTTGCAGGGGTTATAAGGTCGGATAAACGTCCTTCGGGAAGGCTTTGATCTCCCGAAAGGATGAACATTCTACGGATATTATGGCGGCATAAGGTCGAAGGGGTTATAAGGAAGGACAACATCCTTCGGGACGGACCAACGTCCTCCCGAACGGATTATATCCTTCGGGACGGACCAACGTCCTCCCAAACAGTCAAGCCTCCTTCGGGACGGATATTATGGTGGCATAAGGTTGCAGGGGTTATAAGGTCGGACAAACGTCCTTCGGGAAGGCTTTGATCTCCTTAAAGGATGAACATTCTATGGATATTATGGCGGCATAAGGTCGGAGGGGTTATAAGGAAGGAAAATATCCTTCGGGACTGACCAACGTCCTCCCGAACAGATTATATCCTTCGGGACGGACCAACGTCCTCCCGAACGATCAAACATCCTTCGGGACGGATATTATGGCGGCATAAGGTCGGAGGGGTTATAAGGAAGGACAACATCCTTCGGGATGGACCAACGTCCTCCCGAACGGATTATATCCTTCGGGACGGACCAACGTCCTCCCGAACAGTCAAGCCTCCTTCGGGACGGATATTATGGCGGCATAAGGTTGTATGGGTTATAAGGTCGGACAAACGTCCTTCGGGAAGGTTTTGATCTCCCAAAAGGATGAACATTCTACGGATATTATGGCAGCATAAGGTTGCAGGGGTTATAAGGTCGGACAAACGTCCTTCAGGAAGGCTTTGATCTCCCGAAAGGATGAATATTCTACGGATAAAAATCCCGAGGATAAAAATCCCATGGAGACTTTTTGAATAGTCTCTTATAAATAAGTTCCTTATAAATAAGAGTCTGGGGGGCAATGATGGGATAAGGTTGGTTCGGTAGTGATAAGGTCGGTTCGTTATATCTTCGGTAGTGATAACGTTAATTCGGTTGGTATAAGGTTCGTTCTTTATATCTTCGGTTGTGATAAGGTTGGTTCGGTTGGTATAAGGTTGGTTCGGTTGTGATAAGGTTGGTTCGGTTGGGATAAGGTTGGTTCTCTATATTCGGTTGGTATAAGGTTGGTTCGGTTGGGATAAGGTTGGTTCTCTATATTCGGTTGTGATAAGGTTGGTTCTTTATATCTTCGATTGTGATAAGGTTGGTTCTCTATATTCGGTTGTGATAAGGTTGGTTCTTTATATCTTCGGTTGTGATAAGGTTGGTTCCGTTGGTATAAGGTTGGTTCTTTAGTAGCAATATTATAAGGGCAATTGTTTATCTATTTAGGAGTAAACAAGAGTAGTGAGGCGACAATATGGGGAGCCAACAATTTTAGTTCGGCGCATGGAGTTCAGGTGTGATATTTTCTCTTCGGCAAGTATGGTCGTTTCGTTGGGATATATTTGTATAGTCTCTCATTTATAAGTTCTTTATAAATAAGAGACTAGAGGGCAATGTTGGAATGTGATTATTTGGGTCTAGCCATGGTGCAACCCAGTCAATTTAATGGTCCGGATCTGGTGATGATCCATATGTATTTATTAGGACAGATGAAGAGTCCTTATTAAAATAGGATTGTATTCCCTTATTTGGAGGGATAAGGAATCCTTTTCCTAGTTGGATGCAGGTGGAGGTTACTTCTATATATATGGCTACAAGCTAGGGTTTAAGAGGACAACCACACAAATATACAATTTGTACTCTCAATATTATTATAGTGGATTACTCTCTCTCCGTGGTTTTTTCCCAATTGGGTTTCCACGTAAATTCTTGTGTTCATACTTTATATTTCTTTATTTATGTTTATGTGAGTGTATTTCGTGAGTTTGATTTCACAACAATTACTCCATCAACCGTTGGCGCTATTTTGGCCTGTTCTTTTGGGTGATTTCGTCAGGCGTACAAAATCAGGCATTAACAATAAACAAATAAGATAAACATATGGACTAATTCTTTTAAAAAAAAATATAAAAGGGGACAGTATTTTTGGGACCCTTAGCTAATCATAGTTGGAATATTTGAAGCAAAGAGACCTACTTCCACTTTATTGTCCAGAAGCAGGTGTTGACTATAAACCTACACACATATTCCCACTTTGATAAAAGCAAATTTTGAGCCATCACCCTTCTCAGATCCTTCTGTTCTGCCCCTTTTTAGTTAAAATCAATTCAATTTTGGACACCCTTTAGTAGAGTGTTATGGGTTCATTTCTGTGCCCACTCTATATAATTTTCATTTATCCCAAAATGTTAAGGCATAGTATTCTTTTTTATAGGACCTAATAATGTAAACTGATAGAATCATGCATCAAATTTGTGTTAGGGGATCCCAACCTCACATGAGGAGCCTGAATGCATATTGGCACTACTCCAGTTTCCAGTTCCCACAATGCACCTAATGCTAGGGCTCTTATTCATATTAGCCCATTTATATTTGGACTTATCAATTACGGCTCTCGTCTTATAAGGAGGAAAATCTTAACAAACAGTTATATAAATATTATCTATAAATAAAAATGATGGATCTCTGGTACAATTTTACATACACATTTATTTTTAGACTTACAACCTCCATAATTAATGTTACTGACTTAACCATTAGAGACAAATCTGAAGGCTAACCTTTTGCGTATTTGTTAATTTTTAAGTATTTCGAGTACCCAGATCACGTGGTTAAACCTGCTGAAAAACAATATTATCAGAATTTATTTCTGTGCCACCCTATATAATTTTCATTTATCCCAAAATGCTAGACATAGTATTCTTTTTTATAGGACCTATAATGTAAATTATAGAATGATGTATCAAATTTGTGTTTAATAAATTAGTCAAACCATACTTTTCTTTGATAGGAATATTGTTTTTTATTTATTTTTTTAGCCAAAAAGAAAAAGAAATTTTGTTAGCCTGAAACTAAATCACCAGATTTTGGGATCGTTGGTTGTCCCACTGGAAATTAAGATAAACAAAAATATTTGACATTTATTACACCAACTTAATTACCATTATATGTGTAAGTATCAGTCAAGAAAAGTCATTCAAATTATTGCTGTAAATATCATAGAACAAATCAGGAACGTCAATTAAGACTGATTAACCCTAGTCTTGATCAAAAATGATTTGCTGTATATGAATTGTATAATTTGTATGCAAGGCAATTGGGTGTATTATTGTATGATGAAGGAAAACTGTTGGGACACCGGGGAACAAGCTGTATAAGAAGGACAAATAGAAAGACAACGACCTATGCTTCCCATACTCTTTCAATGTCTCTCTCACTTGTATTACAAAGAATAATAATAATAATAATAATAATAATAATAATAATAATAGAAAGATAACGACATATCCTTCCCATACTCTTTCAATGTCTCTCTCACTTGTATTACAAAGAAAAAAATAACAATAACAACAACAATAAGAATAAAGAAACCCGTTTTAAAATATAAGATTATATATATTTTTATGATTATTTTTAAGTTTTTATACCCTGAGATTTTATATTCATATATAATTTCTTTTTTCACAAAAGATAAATTAATGTTATAATAATGATGCCTTGCTTGCTTCGAAAATTAAACTAATCTTGATCCAACTTAATATTTACTCAGCTGAACAATCTATTCATGGTAAAACTGTATGCGTGATGAAATTATATATGATTTTAATGTACTTTTATCTTCAGTGAGTGGTCTCATATTCAATGCATGTCGAATCCAATGTGAGTGATGAGATTATTTTTTGCTTTATAAAATTAATTTAAGATATTTTTGAATTCAATGTGTGATGCTATTTGTTTAGCTTATAAAAGCAATATATCTTGTAATTAATAATAATTTTAAATGTTTTGCAATTTTCAATTTTATATTGTTTAAAAGTAAACGCATTCTTATCAACATTGAATTTTAATATGTAAGTTAACTTTAAAAAATCAAAATTAATACCATATTTAAAAACGAAAGAAGTATACTGTAAACAATTATATATATAGAGAGAGAGAGTCTGGTTCCAGTCTGGACTCTTGGATTTTAGTACCGTTCGGATTTTTTTTTTTTGTTGCTTTTTTTTAAAATAACTAAAAAAAATTAATATTTTATAGAACTGGAATTTTTCCATAATACATTGTTTTGGATGTGATTTGGATTTGTTACATACATATTTTGTTATATGTATCCAAATCACACCCAAAACACTATATTATGAAAAAATTTCAATTCCATAAAATATTTAACTTTTTTTTAGTTGTTTAAAAAAAAAACAAAAACAAATAAAAAAATAGGGTCCAGATATTTTAATCAAGTCCGGAGTCCTGGACTGATCCATTATATATATATATATATATATATATATATATATATATATATATATATATATATATATATATATATATATTTAAAAAGCTGATAAATACACAATGAAAATGATATTTTTCACATAAAAATAGTCGCTATACACTTATAGCGACGATTTTCACCGTCGTTATACGTCTATAATGACACTTTTCATGTGAAAATATCAAAAAATATTGTGAAATTATCAATTTTCATTTTTTAATGTTTTATGTGCCATTGTTTATTTCATACTATGTTAAATTTATTATTATTATTATTATTATTATACAATTGCATCTTAAGCATCAACCATCATTAATATTGTGTTGTTTATTTGTTCTTTTTTATTTTAATATTTTATAGGAATACAATGAACACAATTCCTGGCTAAAACAAATTATTATAAATATTATAAGTTTTAATTTAATATAATTTGGTTGAAAAGTTCAAAAAATAATTTTAAGAACTACATAATCTGTAATACTCCTATGTTAATAATTTTCTTTAGGAAAAAATTTAAATAATGTAAAAAAAAATTGACATTTAGAAGTTAGAGGTGATGTATTATAAAAAGTGTGTCATTTAACAATAAATATAGGGAGGACATTGTTTTAGTGACATTCTATTTTTTTTTCTTATTTTTTTGGTTTTTTTTTTTGTAGTACCTCTCAAAAAATATATAATATTTATTTCAACTAGAATTTTTACAGAAAATAGTGTTTTAGGTGTAATTTGGATACATACAAGAAATAGAATTGTACAGACTGTACATATCCTGTTTTTTGTATGTATCTAAATTACACCTAAAACACTATTTTTTATAAAAATTTCAGTTGAAATAAATACTATATATTTTTAAAAAAAGTATTACAAAATAAAACTAAAAAAAAGGAAATTATTAGAATACCACTAAAAAAATATCCCCGTTACAGGACTCGCCATTTAAATGGGGAGGAGCTAGATTTGGTAGATGTTGACCACTCATACAAATTCAACCCTAGGATCCCTGGAGAAACAGTTGGGGTATAGCTTACAAATTTGACAATTTGAATCAATTATTTTCTGAATACACGGATTTGGATCGATCACAACATTGCGCATGACATAATGGCGACAAGCTCAAAGGAGTAGCATTTATTAAAGGGGGTGTATTTAATTAAGATTTTTAGACTTTTAAAGATTTTAAAAATTTAGTTGTATTTAATCAAGACATTTAAAGAATTTATAAAAGTTTAGTGGTATTCAATTATAATTTTTTTAATGTTTTTAAAAGTTAGGTCGTATTGAATTAAGATTTTTATAAAGTCTATAAAAGTATTTTGGTATTCAAAAAGTCATAGATTTTAAAGATTTCTATCAAATGGTAGACTTTGACAGACTTTAGAAGAAAATTATAACTATCAACCCATATTCAAAGTCTTGTCTCACCTCTAAAGATTTCTAAAGACTTCTAAATAAACACAATGGTGGATAAAACTAGTTATTAATTAGACTTTTTCTTTTATTGGGTCAAATTATTTATTTATTTTATATGGGCTAATAAATATTAATATGTGATGGATAAATAATTTGATAAAATTTGGGCCATAAAAATAATTGAATTTATTATAATAAGAGAATTAACAAGATATATAAATAAGTAAACAAATAACTAGACCTAATCTAAATTAGTGAAGAAAAAAGCAGTCGTTCTAAAGCTTCCAATAGAAAGAGGAAAGAGATTTGTTCAACAAAAATGAGATAAAATCATGAAACTCTCATATTAGTTGTAAAGATTATGTATATATAATATATGAAAATAGAAAATATATGATGTGTATATTTTTTTTTAGTTTTTTGCCATTTTAAACGAAGAAAATTACTGTTAATTTTTGAGACATCCTCAATATTCGTCTTCAAGTGTCTTTGGTGTATCATAATGAAATAATATAACATGTGGTTCTATTCCTGCATGACAAATATATATATATGTATTCCTGCATGACAAATATATATGTATTTCATTGTCATATTATTTTGTGAAAAACAGAGTTTGATATTACTACTAAAAAGCGTACACATATGCATAAAGTATATATAGCTCAATGAAAAGTGAGCTTAATTTTTGTATTGTGTATGTAATTTCTAAAATTTTATTGGTATCCGAGTATCCAAATGTATCATGAAATGAGTAGAATAATGTGAACGCTTTCAACATATATAAAATCTCATGCCACAATAATATAATGAGATTTACTCTTGTTCATAAAAAAAGAGGAAAATGTTGTACACATGGGCTAATTAACAATTAATATAAATTGCAAGATACATATTAGAAGTATACAAAAGTCTATCATAGTCTTGATAAAAAATTTATAAAAGTCTATTACTTATTTCATGGAGTCTATAAAAGTCATTTTAAAAAAGTCTTTAAAGTCTGTGAAAGTCATTAAAATCTCACAAATTCTACAAAAGTCTGTCACTTAAAAAAAGTCTTTAAAAATCATAATTGAATACACCCCCCTAAGCAATAAGTCTAAGCCGACCGTTTTTCTCCGACCGGTCGAAATTTTTATTTTTTTTTAATTTTATTTTTTGCTTTTGACTACTAAATAATTAATGTGATTTATTAGAACTGATATTTTTATAAAATACAATAATTTAAGTGTCATTTGGATATATGTAAAAAACAGGGTTGTACAGTCTGTGCAACCCTATTTTTTACATGTATCCAAATGATACCTAAATCACTGTATTTTATAAAAATTTAAGTTTCAATAAATCACATTAATTATTTAGTAGTCAAAAATAAAAAATAAAAATTCTGACCGATCATTAATCCGGTCGGTAAACAACGATCGACGTAGAAGAACTCTTTACTAAGTAGTAAGTAGTAGTATAGTCGACTTGGTGCTTTTTGATAAAAACTTTTTTGAATATGAATTTAAATGAGTTGAATTTGAATTTAAATGAGTTGAAAAAAATTGTTTGATAATTGACATGTTTAAAATATCTGAATAACGGATTTTTATTATTTTACCCCTCTAATTTTTTTAAAAAAATTTAAAGCCTATATGATATACTAGGTGTGTCCCGTGCCTTCGGCACTACATGGACAGTGGAATTTATCCCAAATTTTAGACGGTCCAGATGATTTATTAGGGTGAGCGGAAAATTCAAAATCAGTTGTATTTTGTTAGATATATTTACATAATTAATATTTTTATAATTAAATTTGATAGTTTCATAAGATCCTCTCTCACATGAGGTGATCCCGCTTACTATTCATGTAAGGGAGAGCTTATAGGTGAAAATATCAATTCTCTATATTTATAAATTAAATAAGTTGTAATTGAAATAAATTATAATTATATTTTGAAATTGAACAATACACGTTTATGAGTTAAATAAAATAGGTTTGAAACTTATATGGATAAAATTTCAAAGTGTATTTGTATTTCTAAAAACTCTAAACGTTTTATATGCTGGTAAACAAACAACATAAGTGTTTTGTTTGATTTATTTATTTCCCGCAATAATGTAAAAAGGGTAAGTACAATTATTATTTGTAAATTGTAACCAGTAGCAAAAGAAAGTTGGAATCAAGCTGGAGGAGAGTAGGAAGAATATTTAAAGAATTATTATTTTAAATTTTTTTTTATTTTTAACTACTAAATAATTAAAATAATTTATTATAATTAAAATTTTTATAAAATAGATGATCACTATCCCGATCGGAATCGCCGTTCCTCCTAGACTTATTGATATTTAAATTGAAATCCAACCCTATTTTCTTTTGTATGTATGAATAGGTTGCAGATTGAAAGGACTGTAGTGGTAGTACAGAAAGGCTGTACTGCTGCTACTGCATGAAGTGACTGGATGGGCAGATCCCTCATATCTATCCAACCTATATAGTAGCCTCTGTTCCACTGCGGACTGCTGTAAAAACTTTAAAAAATATTTAAAATAATTATATATATTAACAGTAATTTTTTTTAAAAATATGTATAATAAATAAGATCCTATTAAAATTATATCTATATTATGATATACTTCATAATTATAATTCAGTACAAATTTATTAAATACGTAACATGACTCAAAAATACTTTAGGAATTCCGAATTATAAGATAGTAACTCAAAAATGAAAAATAATTTATATATACATCGAAAAATTTATAATGAAGTTGAATTGTCATTAACAATAAAATAGAATAAATCAGAGTAAAATTATTTTTATTATATCATATATATAATTTTATAAATCCGTCAATATTTAATATCAATATAAATTTATTATCATGTATATAACAAGACTAGACAGGAATGAATCTATTAAGGGGCAAGGGTCGTGGACACTTGCGGATCTATCAAGGATAGTATAAGCAGTTGCTCCTAGAATTTTTTTATATAAGTATAGAGATAGGGTAGATTAATGAAACAATTAAATTTGGAGGGGATAAAAAAATTTCATAAATTAATTTTAAATACAAGTACAAAAATCTTTTTAGTTTTAAATTTTAATGAAATTTTAGAAGTATTTATTGTATAATTTTTGTTATGAATATTCATCAACGTGTGAACTGTGAAGAATTGTTTGATTCAAGTTTGAATTTTTTGTTGTTATTGATTTGGTTGACTGTGGTTAATATAATAATGTTTGTTTGGTTTGATTGAGTATTTGTTTTTGGGTTGTTTGATCTTCAACTCAAAATGGGATTATTTTGTTTAATAATTTTTGTCTTTTATTGTAATAACTTACAAAAATTTTGCCTTATTTTATAATGAAAAATAGAAAATGACTATGAGCCTGAAATTCAGATAAGGCACACTTAGAAGGGGGGTTGAATAAGTGTAGAAACAAACTATGACCAATTTTTAAACTTTAAATGAAACTATTGAATATAGCCTACTGTATTAAAGAATTCAGCGTGCTGAATGAATGTAGTCTACCGAATTGAATTTCTATTTAAGAAAGTATTTTGGTGAATTTATAAATCAAATATAATACTTGGTGTTAATACAATGTCTCAAGATGAAGCAAAATTTTGTATTTTAATAATTGAGAAAATTAACTATCTTGAGAAATAATAAAATAAGCAATAAAATAATACCAAGATTTTTTACGTGGTTCAGCTATTACCCTCTATAATAATAGCCTAGTCCACGTCCAATACCAACTAGTATTGGAGACTCACTTTTATTTTTTTAAATAACCCTTGTTACAAAACAGATTCTATCAAATTGAATTACAATAATTCATTTGAGCACTCTTGCTCCTTGTGCACCAATGCACCCCTTAAGCACCTAAGCTTCCTTGAACCTGTTTGTAAACAAACCTTAATCCACCCGGATTAAAAACCTTTAGACAACACTTAGTCTAAAAAATATAAGATTACAATTATAGAGGTCTAATGATCAAAGCAAATAAGCAATTTAACAAATGCAAGGCTCAACTAATGTATGCAATGATCAATTAATGACGTAAGGATATTACTGGATTTATAGCCCACTAAATATCTTTGAATATAATTAGAATTATAGTAAAGACAATGACAAATTTCAATCGCACCAAAATATCAAATAATTTTTTCAGTATGTAGGTGCAATAATTAATCTTAAGTGTTGTAATTTTCCACTGATATCAATTCCTTTTTATAGCCAAAATATATTACCGTTGCTTCATAAAAATGTATACGTTAGTGAATAAGAAAGCAACATTCCAAAAGATATTCCGTTGAAAACCAACATAACAAATCCAATAATCTTCGGAAGTAACATATGTGTTGGACTGTGTCAAAATATTCTAGAAAGAGACCAAGTCAAATAGGATTAGACTTTTCAAACACTATAGCAATTATGATTCCATAAAATCAGCCGCCACTAGTATAACAACTGAAGCAAGGAATTAAAAAATAGGAGAGAGATATGAACAGACTATACAAGATAATGATTATCCTTCATTTCCAAGATATACATGTAACTCAACTTTTTGAGATAAATCATATCTTTACCAACAACTTTTAATTTTCCAACACATAAATTCTTTCACACAAGTAAACCTCAATTAATTCGGTCAATACTTTTTACGCATGCATGCTAACAAAATAAAATCAATTCTCTTAATAATAGTTAGCAATAAATAATATATTTTAGTCATGCACAAAATATTGAATCATTTTAATGCACACATATAAAATGTCCTAGAGCCTTGTATCGAAAAATCGAATATTTGCAATGACCTTACATATTTTTCTTAAGACTCAAATCTTCAAAGTCTTTGATAATAACCCTTTTATCAACTTCCTGAAATTTCACAGTAAACAAATTAGTTTCTGTAATCAAGTCATCATCAAAACATAAAGGTTAGAATATTAACAAACCAACATTCTCCCCCTTTTTGATGATGACAACACCAAAAATTATAACTTCCCCTGAATACATGCATATTAAAAATAACTCCCCCTAAGTTCATGCATTTCAGAAGATTCAAACTAATTTTCACCAAGCCTTTTGTTTAGGCATTTATCCTGCAAAATTTGTTAGCTGAAACATAAAATGTTAGCATGATAAAATCTAATACTGGCTCCAGCCATAATTGTTTTGAAACAACCCATCAAAAGATAAAGATTTAAACACATCCAATTTGTTTGTTAACAAATAATATTAAATCTTCACAGCAGCACATTGTCTCCCCCTTTGTCATCACCAAAAAGTCACGATCAGATATCAACATCATCAATGTGAATCACAGGTAAAGGTCGATTAGTGAAATAGGGACGATGGAGAAGACGGTGAAGCTTTTCTTCCATAGAAAAATCATGAGCAAACCTAGGAGGACGAGGAATAAAAGTTTCATTGGGTACAGGTAGATAAAGAAAATCTCCAACATATTCGGCCATCCAATTACAGCGAGGCCACTCAGGAACAGGAGAAATCATTCTGTCAAAATGTAACCGTCTACCAACGTCATTTATACGATGAGTTGTGAAATCAGCAAACTCTCCAATCTGATGACTTACAAACTTCAGTTCTTGGCTGAGTTGACATGAGTTTCTATTGATCTTGCGATGAAGAGATTCAACCATAGCCATGGTATGCAACTCGAAACCAACTTGTAAATCGATAAATTCATCCTCAATTTTTGAAAAATATTTATTCAAATCATTTGCCTGAATAGGCAGTTTTCCTTTTTCTAAAATCGAAATCCTTTGTTTAACATCAAAAATATCAGAACGCATAAGCTCCTGATTTTTGAGAATCATGGACAACATATCAATTACTTTTGGAGAGGAGACTGATGAAGGTGAAGGAGTAGAAGAAGCAGGTAAGTCAGAAGACATAGAACTTGGTGGAATAAGAATAGAATCAGGAACAGTACGAATAAACACGCCATCAACAAAATTAATATGGGACTATTTTAGGTTAGCAGAATCAATGAATTCATTGTGAGACACCACAATTTCATCATCAAGGCAGATGTTAAAATGCTGAAATATTTTTGTCAAAAACAAACCATAAGGCATACACTTCTTAACTTGACGAATACAACTCAACATGTGAGACAACATCATAAGAGAAAAATTAAAACGTACACCTTTTAAAATCATTGCAATCACCACCAAATCTTGGTAAGTAAAATCTGCCCCACCACCTATTCGTGCAAACAGATTATACCTAAGTATTTTGTGCAAAACACATGCAAGTGGACATACATCAACAGTTTTAGGAGTAAACAGATTTGTGAGAGATGAGTTGTTCATCACAATTTGAAGTTGTCAAGAGGAGGAAAGGGTATAATCGCAGCACCCTTAAGAGTGAATGGACAGGGACCAGATGAAGGAATATCAAAAATACTCCCAAAATCAACAACAGTGAAAAACAGAGACTTTCCTTTCACAAAAGACGTATAACAATCCCCATTACACTCTAAATTTGTGTAAAATTGTTGTACCAAACGAGGATATGCCCTTGTGAGAGAAAATAACATAGAAGAAATACCACAAGATGTGAAAAGTTTTTCTAAAGATGAATTTTGAAAATAAAACAGATCCAAGATTTTCTCATAAACAAATTGTTTAGTAGCAATAGAATTTTTGAAACGGGCTTCAAAACTTTGACCTCAAAAGAAGTTATCTGGCAAATCTGAAGTTAGAGAGAAAGGGTTTACCAGATTTGATGGAGATTCTGGTTGAGAAGGAGGAGGCTCCGAACCAGTAGATTGTGGGGATGCCTTTAAGAAAGAAAAACTGGAATCAGATCCATCGGATTCATCAGAAGACACATGAACAGATGTTTGGCAAGGTTGTCATTTGGTCTTCTTTTGGGATCGTGTGGTATAGGGAGATCGTGGATGATGTCCTTCATTGATTGTTATACCGGATGAACGCTTGCTAGCCCGAGTCTTCATTATCTTAGTGGAGATTAGAGGGTTTGAGAAATAATGAAGAAAGATGAAGAAGTATCAAAGAAGAGATATCTGAAGGTGTGTGAAGAGAGGATGGAGTGCTCTGTGTTTAATACAGAAGAGTTGGAGAGCGAAAAGACTTCTTGAAGCAGTAAAACCTTCTTAGCGTCTGTCTTTTCGAATTTCAAAATCCATAATGATAGCCACCGTAAATTGTGCCAAGATAGATACGTTTCCCTTAGTCAGATGTGTCTCCCTTGGTTGCCGGTTATAAAAAGATATCTAAAATAACATGCAAACATATGAGATATTTTATGCATGAGCTATTTTAGTACGTGATAACATTAAACCATGCACATTCCAAGTTCTCTGTAAGACCTCGAATTTTATGAAAAAAAAAGTATTCAATTTTTCTTATAATTACAATTCAGTAAATGGTTAAATTGATAAAAAGTTAAAGTTAAGGGTGATATATGAAATTTTTTTTTTCAAAAATACGCAATGGCTATAAAATATTCATTGTTGTTTGAGAATATTCGTTTGGTCGTAAAATATTCTTTTTGTCGGGAATATCCGTACGACGGCGCAGCCTTGTGTGGGCCCCATAACGGAAAGCGATTGGATGAAAAAAACGACAAATATAAGTTGTTTATAAATGATGGTGTAGTTATTACAGTTAATCTTTGTTAAAATACTTCGTTGGTTAAAACACGGTAGCACAGGTATTGCACCAATTATTGATTCTTACGTGAAGAAGACACTACTCAATAATTGTTACGATAATTCTTTATTCAAGATTTTATTTTATTGATTCAATAATTCTTTGCATTGATATTTTATATTACTTGTTGTTTTAATAATTATCACTATACGATATTTTTTCCATTATCGGAGCAATAATTCATATTATTTGAATAATATTATTAGATAGCATTATTGGCAATGTCTAGAAAGTTACATCGAGGAGAGGTTTGGTCACCTAATTGCGCCCAAGAGAGAAATTCTTATTGAAAGCCCCTCTTTCCTGAACCGCACTGGTTGTCAATATTGTGATTATGTAATATTATTTGTGAATAATTAATTATTGATTTTTATGATGAGGAAAATATTCATTTTATGTGGATATAGATGAAGAAAATTTTTAATGTGACAATTGTTGAAAATTAATATTTATCTTTTTCTGATAAAATAATTCATTTAAATATATTATTATATTTTTTAATAATATAATAATGGTGATATTTTTATAGATGTGGGATATATGAGTATATGAGGAGGAAGAGTATTTTTGTTACCAAAAATGTTTAAAACATGTTAAACATGTCGGTGGACCCCATTTCTTGACTGAAATTTGATTATAGCACAAAAATCGTCCGCTTGTGGATTTCGGTCAATTTTTGTTTGGAATTTGGAAAAACTTTCTTCTGCAAAGTTGTAGAGAATTGAATCTCCTATAAAAACTCGCTAAATTCGAATTTTCGGATAAAAGGGCTATTTATTATGAATTATTGAAGTTTCGAAGCTCCGAAATAATTAATTTTTGAAAGTTTAAAATATTTAAAGTGTGAAAAATGTTTTTTGTTTTGTGGGCAGCCCTAGCATGTGCTTATTAAGCTAAATCAGATTTCTAGAGGCGTAGGGATCTTGATTTATATATATTATTATTAAATTAAATTTTCTGCTTTGGTGTTCTAAGCATTTTCCTATAAATAAGTCTTTAGGTTATAATTGAAATTCACACCGAAATCAAGTTTTCTCTCTATATTATCGAAATATTCTTGTGAGTATTTTGAGTATACTTTGAGTATTGCTATACGGTGCAAGTTCGTTCAAATATTATTCGATCGAGGTATTGCTCTTTTGAGGTAAGGGATAATAAGAGATTTTTAAGGGTGATTATGTTTTTCAGTTTTGTATTTTTCCGGACCTTCAAAAATTCTGGAAAAATTTGAAATGATATTTTGATGAGTTTTGTAGATTGTGTCCAAAAATGGCGATTTTTGGATGCATAGATTAGGAGTTATGGATTTTATGAGAAACGACTATTTTAAAAGTAACCGCTTATAACTCCTTGTGGTTAACTCCAAAATTGATGAAATTTTTATTGGAAGTATATCTATATAATATCAGTATACCCTGTGAATTTCGGAATTTTTGGATAAAAGTACAATTTATGATAAATGTATGAATATTCGGTGGTTTTGGCCATGTGAAAAATAGTAAATGAATTTTAAAATTTCGAAAAAATATATGTTCAATATGGAACTATATTATGCTAAATCCCAGAAAAAAAATATTTTTGGAACGGATTTGATATTTTTCATGAAAATATTCTAGTTATGAGTAAATGAATTAAATATGTTTTGTGAAGTAAGAAAATTAGAAAATATGATTTTATGGCTTGAGAATCATATATGAGGTATATGCAGATTTTTGATGAGGATTTTGGTTATTGGTGATGAGATCTTATGAGTTTGGCATTTTAAGATGATTAAATGCATTTATTAGTAAAGTGTAAACAATTAAAATAAATTGTTTATATGTTTAAGAAATGATTAAAATATTGTGGTAGTATTAATAATATTACATTATGAGATTATTAAGTGATTTATAACATTTTGATTAAGGTGTTATGAGATCATTGATTTATGAATCTTACTCTTAAGATTAAATCTATATGTTGATTATATTATTTTATTATCATATTTAACATTCTTATAACCCTAATGATGATATTTCTCTTTGACTTGAGTGTAAAGATGAATAGATTATTGGTATGATCGTGACTATAGGTTCTCTTTGGCGATGGTGGCAAAGTTGAATTGTTGGTAGTATGATCATGACCATTGAATTTATAATTGAATATCTTTAGCTTAAGTGCAAGGTGAATTAATCAACATATATGGTTATAATTATGGTTTATATAAATTACGAAATGATTATGTATTTCTTTGATATATGAATATCTTTGGCACATGGTGCAAAGATCAATTATTGATGAATATCTTTGGTCCGTAGTGTAAAGATGACCCGATGATGAATATCTTTGGCCCAGTAGTGCAAAGATGACTTGTTGATGAATATCTTTGGTCGTTAGTGCAAAAGATGAATTTATTAGTAGGATTATGAACATAAAAGCGTGATTTGGTATAACCATAATCTTTGATGTTTCGGTGATGAAAATTATCTTTGTCTGAATGAGAAAAAAGAATTTAGAACTACAATTACGATTACGAAGTTATACATGTGATTGTGATGAGAATTGTTGATTGATGTCACGAGGATAAAACATTGTTGGTGGACTTTTAACATGGAGAAGATAATAGACTTTATAGTCTATTTGACTCTTCTAATGGATTGCTTCGTTCACGCAACTATGGTTGAAAAGTTTTATCATCTACCATATGTTCTAAATCTACGATTTATTCTTGTTGAAGGCTATTGATAATTTATTTATCTTTAGTCATGATATTCTTTATTGAAGCTAGTTATGCTCACCCTTTTGCTTCACAATTCCTTTTAGGTAATAAAAGTGTAAATTTGGGTTGAAGCGGGGAATAACAAGGAATAGAATCGGTGGTCTATAGATGTTGAGGTGAGGTGAATTTAACTTGGAAGGTGTTTTGCCACTATCATACAAGATGTCTAATGACATAAAACCTCGTGTCATCATAAGACAGAGTTGTGCTCATCCACTTCTTGAGTATATCTACCAAAGACTACCTATATGATCTTGGAGTCTATTTGAAATTTAACTCTCAATTAGAGACAGTAGAGATAATGATATGTCAAGAGAAAACTCACCATTGGGAAGAATATGATAGTAATCTTCTCATTTTTCTTTGGGGTCTATTGGGTCAACCAAGGATAATTCTATGGCCATATGATATCTATCATAACCTAGAAGCATGGCCTCCCATGTACGAAGGTTTCCTTGAGCACTTCCTAAAGATTCTAATTTTTAAAACAGTTTTCGACTATACTTTTATGTAAGGTGTCATTATGAGGTGTTGTCCATGGTTGGGACATGAGTCACAGTTGATATATATTTGTATTCAAACTCACAACATATGTGTTGTTGTATTTTGCACGACAATTGTTGTAATAAAGTTGTAGTTATTTTTGTACTATGTATTTGGCGACTCAGAATGGGTTGGATGGAATGGACCTATTTTGGGGGCGTTACATTTGGTATCAGAGCTATAAGTAAAAAGCCCCGAGCCTCTCGCTGGTGACTTCCTGTTGATGGGGAATGCACCAGCGCCGAAGCTTCCGTAGGTGACGCTTATTCATGCAAGTGGCAAACTGATAGGTATGAATGTAAGGTGCTGACACAAGTTGGTGTCTAAAGTTACATTTGGTATCAGAGCTTAGGGATATGATCTCTGGCGGAGATCGGGATTAGAACTAAGAGGGGAGAGATGAGTAAATCCTTCGCTAGTGTGTCCTACCTAAGCTTAATTGTTGGTCAGTCATAATATACGGATATTATGTGATATGTTAATTTGCTTAATTAACCCTTGTTTTTTATGGCGTGTTGAGAATGGCAAATGAGAATGCTAAAATGGAGTGAATGAGGCGTGGGGATACCTCTAATCGCCAACCGTGATAATGTGATGTCGGTGAAGAAGAATTAGAGATATCCATGTGGTGAGTGAAGAATTGATAGTTGCACCCGAGATAGTCGCAGAGGTAACAGCTGAGAGTGAGGAAGAAGAGGAAGAAGAGGTACCTGAGGAGAATTTATTAGAGGTATTTTATGATCAAAATGTAGAATTGCAAAATTGTATTCATGAGTTAGAAAAACAGGCTGAAGAATTGCAGGTAGTCGTGGAGCAAAAGGATGCAACAATTCAAGCTTGTGTTACCCGATATGTGATGCTTGAACAGAAGCATTCTTTGGCAGAGTATAAGATGATAAAGATGGAATCGAAAATGAAAGAAGAAAAAAAGCTGAACGAGTGAGAATAAGTGATGCATGGGTAAAAGCCACACGACACGTGGATATTGTGGAAAGAGATGTCCGATCTAAGAAGGCTAAAATAGATGATATGAATTTCTCTTTTTAGAAAGCAATTGGGAGAACTCAACATCGAGTTTTGAATTACCCTGTACAGAGCGGTCAACCTAAATTTGATATGGATCAAAGATTGATGATTCAGATCATGAATCGAGAATCTGAAGAGGGTTGAGGGAGGAATATGCCTATAAAAAGTATGTTTCAACGGTAGTGATGACGCCAAAAATCTTGCCCAGACAAGTCAAAACCGGGTAGTTCGAGGATAGCGGTTGTCGCGACTTCCCAACAAGTGAGGAACCCAAATGAAGTTATCACGGAGATGAGCAATAGAGAAATCATGATGACCCGAGAGATAAAATCAAAATGAAAGCAAGGTATTCTCAACTTTTCAAAATACAGTGCGTAAATTTCGAGGACAATATTTCATAAGGAGGGAGATTGTAAGACCCTCAATTTTATGAAAAAAAGTATTCAATTTTTCTTATAATTACAATTCGGTAAATGGTTAAATTGATAAAAGTTAAAGTTAAGGGTGATATATGAAATTTTTTTTAAAAAATACGCAAGTGGCTATAAAATATTCATTGTTGTTTGAGAATATTAGTTTGGTCGTAAAATATTCTTTTTTTGTCGGGAATATCCGTCTGCGACGGTATGACCTTATGTGGGGCCCCATAAACTGAAAGATTGGATGAAGAAAACGACAAATATAAGTTGTTTATAAATGGCGACGTAGTTATTCACTGATTAATACTATTAAAATACTCGGTTGGTTAAAACACGAAGACACGGTATTGCACCAATTATTGATTCTTACGTGAAGACACTACTCAATAATTATTCTGATGGTATTATTCGATATTTTATTTTATTGATTCAATAATTCTTTGCATTGATATTTTATATTCTTGTTGTTTCATAATTATCACTACACGGTATTTTCTATTATCGACAATAATTCATATTATTTGAATAATATTATTAGATAGCATTATTGGCAATGTCTAGAAAGTTACATCAAGGAGAGGTTTGGTCACCTAATTGCGGCGCCAAGATGAGAGAAATTCTTATTGGAAAGCCCCATCTTTCTGAACCCACGTCACAATTGTCAATATTGTGATTATGTAATATTATTTGTGAATAATTAATTATTGATTTTATGATGATGAGAAAATATTCATTTTATGTGGATATAGATGGAGAAAATTTTTAATGTGACAATTGTTGAAAATTTATATTTTATCTTTTTCGATAAAATAATTCATTTAAATATATTATTATATTTTTAATAATATAATAATAGTGATATTTTTACATGAATGTGGGATATATGAGTATATGAGGAGGAAGAGTATTTTTGTTACCAAAATGTTTAAAACATGTTAAACATGTTCGGTGGACCCCATTTCTTGGTGAAATTTGATTATAGCACATAAAATCGTCTGTTTGTGGATTTCGATCAATTTCTGTTTGGAATTTGGAAACAATTTCTTCTGCAAAGTTGTAGAGAATTGAATTTCCTATAAAAACTCGCTAGATTCGAATTTTCGGATAAAAGGGCTATTTATTATGAATTATTGAAGTTTCGAAGCTCCGAAATAATTAATTTTTGAAAGTTTAAAATATTTAAAGTGTGAAAAATGTTTTTTGTTTTGTGGGCAGCCCTAGCATGTGCTTATTAAGCTAAATCAGATTTCTAGAGGCGTAGGGATCTTGATTTATATATATTATTATTAAATTAAATTTTCTGCTTTGGTGTTCTAAGCATTTTCCTATAAATAGAGTGCTTAGGTTATAATTGAAATTCACACCAAATCAAGTTTTCTCTCTCTATATTATCGGCGTATTCTTGTGAGTATTTTGAGTATACTTTGAGTATTGCTATACTGATTTTAGGAGTTCGTTCAAATATTATTCGATCGGAAGGTCTTGCTCTTTTGAGGTAAGGGATAATAAGAGATTTTTAAGGGTGATTATGTTTTTCAGTTTTGTATTTTTTCGGACCTTCAAAAATTCTGGAAAAATTTGAAATGATATTTTGATGAGTTTTGTAGATTGTGTCCAAAAATGGCGATTTTTGGATGCATAGATTAGGAGTTATGGATTTTATGAGAAAAGACTATTTTAAAAGTAACCGCTTATAACTCCTTGTGGTTAACTCCAAAATTGATGAAATATTTATTGGAAGTATATCTATATAATATTAGTATACCCTGTGAATTTCGGAATTTTTGGATAAAAGTACAATTTATGATAAATGTATGAATATTCGGTGGTTTTGCCCATGTGAAAAATAGTAAATGAATTTTAAAAATTCTGAGAAAAATATATGTTCAATATGGAACTATATTATGCTAAATCCCAGAAAAGAAATATTTTTAGAACGGATTTGATATTTTTCATGAAAATGTTCTAGTTATGAGTAAATGAATTAAATATGTTTTGTGAAGTAAGAAAATTAGAAAATATGATTTTATGGCTTGAGAATCATATATGAGGTATATGCAGATTTTTGATGAGGGTTTTGGTTATTGGTGATGAGATCTTATGAGTTTGGCATTTTAAGATGATTAAATGCATTTATTAGTAAAGTGTAAACAATTAAAATAAATTGTTTATATGTTTAAGAAATGATTAAAATATTGTGGTAGTATTAATAATATTACATTATGAGATTATTAAGTAATTTATAACATTTTGATTAAGGTGTTATGAGATCATTGATTTATGAATCTTACTCTTAAGATTAAATCTATATGTTGATTATATTATTTTTATTATCATATTTAACATTCTTATAACCCTAATGATGATATTTCTCTTTGACTTGAGTGTAAAGATGGATAGATTATTGGTATGATCGTGACTATAGGTTCTCTTTGGCCAGTAATGCAAAGTTAAATTGTTGACTGGTATGATCATGACCATTGAATTTATAATTGAATATCTTTAGCTTAAGTGCAAAGGTGAATTAATCAACATATATGGTTATAATTATGGTTTATATAAATTCTGAAATGATTATGTATTTCTTTGAGATATGAATATCTTTGGCCTGTAGTGCAAAGATCAATTATTGATGAATATCTTTGGTCCGTAGTGTAAAGATGACCTGTTGATGAATATCTTTGGCCTGTAGTTCAAAGATGACTTGTTGATGAATATCTTTGGCCGTAGTGCAAAGATGAATTTATTAGTAGGATTATGAACATAAACTGTGATTTGGTATAACCATAATCTTTGATGTTTCAGGTGATGAAAATTATCTTTGTCCTGAATGAGAAAAAGGAATTTAGAACTACAATTACGATTACGAGTTATACATGTGATTGTGGACAGGAATTGTTGATTGATGTCACAGGGATAAAACATTGTTGGTGGACTTTTAACATGGAGAAGATAATAGACTTTATAGTCTATTTGACTCTTCTAATGGATTGCTCGTTCCGCTGCAACTATGGTTGAAAAGTTTTATCATCTACCATATGTTTTAAATCTCTGATTTATTACTGTTGAAGGCTATTGATAATTTATTTATCTTTAGTCATGATATTCTTTACTGAGCTAGTTATGCTCACCCTTTTGCTTCACAATTCCTTTTAGGTAATAAAAGTGTAGCTGGGTTGAGCGGGGGAATAACAAGGGAATAGAACGGTGGTCTATAGATGTTGAGGGTGAGGTGAATTTAACTTGGAAAGGTGTTTTGCCACTATCATACAAGATGTCTAATAACATACAACCTCGTGTCATCATAAGACAGAGTTGTGCTCATCCATCCACTTGAGTATATCTACCAAAGACTACCTATATGATCTTGGAGTCTATTTGAAATTTAACTCTCAATTAGAGGCAGTAGAGATAATGATATGTCGAGAAAAACTCACCATTGGGAAGAATATGATAGTAATCTTCTCATTTTTCTTTGGGATCTATTAGGTTGACCAGGGATAATTACGTGGCCATATGATATCTATCATAACCTAGAAGCATGGCCTCCCATGTAAGAAGGTTTCCTTGAGCACTTCCCAAAGATTCTAATTTTTAAAACAGTTTTCAACTATACTTTTATGTAAGGTGTCATTATGAGGTGCTGTCCACGGTTGGGACATGAGTTACAGTTGATATATATTTGTATTCAAACTCACAACATATGTGTTGTTGTATTTTGCACGACAATTGTTGTAATAAAGTTGTAGTTATTTTTGTACTATGTATTTGGCGACTCAGAATGGGTTGGATGGAATGGACCTATTTTGGGGGCGTTACATTCTCTTCTTAACATGCAGAACCTTTCTTCACTTAAGGGTTTAGTAAAGATGTCAGCCAACTATTTTTCTGTTGGAATAAAAATTAATTTAATTAATCCTTTTGAAACATTATCCCTTAGAAAATGATGTCTAACTTCTATATGCTTTGTACGTGAATGTAACACATGATTTTTAGAAATATCTATAGCACTAGAATTATCACAGTATATAGACACATTATCACATAAAATATCAAAGTCACATAGAGTTTGTTTTAACCATAAAATTTGAGAGCAACAACTCCCTACAGCTAGATATTCACCCTCAGTGGTTGACAAAGCAACTGAGGTTTGCTTTTTACTATGCCATGTAACAAGACTGTAACCTAAAAATGTGCAAGCACCACTGGTACTTTTTCTATCAATTTGACATCCTTCATAGTCAGCATCTGAATAACCCATTAGTACAAAATGATTGCAGATTGGATAAAATAATCCCAAATTGATTGTACCACTTAAATATTTAAAAATCCTTTTAACAGCTTGTAAATGAGATTCTTTAGGTTTTGCTTGAAAACGTGCACATAAACAAACACTATACATAATATCCAGTCTAGATGCGGTTAAATATAATAGACATCCAATCATGCCTCGATATTTAGTTACCTCCACATGTATACCTTTTTTAAATCGAGACGTAAGCTTTATTGAAGTGCTCATTGGTGTAGCCTTTGAATTAGATCCTTCAAACCAAACCTTTTGAGAAGTTCTTTTGTATATTTGGTTTGATGGATGTACATACCGGATTCTTTGTTTGTTTGATTTGGAGTCCCAAAAGTAATTAAGTTCTCCCATTAGACTCATATCGAACTCCCCGTGCATGCACTTAGAAAACCACTCACAAAGAAAATTATTAGTAGCACCAAAAAATTATGTCATCTACATATATTTGTCTGATAATAATATCTTTATTTTCATGCTTAATAAATAATGTAGAATCAATTTTTCTCTAATAAAACCATTTGAAAGCAAGTACTTACTCAACCTGTCGTACCAAGCCCTTGGAGCTTGTTTTAGCCCATAGAGAGCTTTCTTTAGCTTGTAGACATGATTTGGATACTTCTCATGTTCAAATCCAGGAGGCTGTTTTACATACACCTCTTCATTGATGTATCCATTGAGAAAGATACTTTTTACGTCCATTTGATAAAGTGTAAACTTCTTGTAACATGCAAATGCCAACAAGATGCGGATGGACTCTAGTCGGGCGACTGGAGCGTAAGTTTCTTCATAGTCTATCCCTTCTTGTTGATTATATCCTTGAGCTACTAGCCTTGCTTTGTTACGAGTGATAGTCCCATGCTCATCAAGCTTGTTTTTGAATACCCACCTTGTTCCAATGATAGAAACATCTTTAGGAGGGGGCATAAGTTCCTAGACTTGGCATCGTTCAAATTGCTGAAGTTCTTCCTGCATTGCCATTAGCCAGCTTTAATCTAGAATAACTTCCTTAGCATTCTTTGGCTCAACTTGGGATATAAATGCTGAGAAAGCACATTGATTTTGCAATCCTCTTCTTGTAGTGATTCCTTTGTTTATATCTCCAATGATGTTTTCTGGTGGATGGTTCTTGAGATATCTTGCAGTCTTTGGCATTCGTACATCATGTATCACTTCTTCTTGTTGAGGAAACTCTACTTCAAGTTCTTCTGTTGTATCTTGTTCTATACCTTGTGAGTTTTCTAATTCAACTTGCTGGATTTGTTCATTTGGTTTGCCGAATAGGTTCTTCCGGTTTGCTGGATTTACTAAGATCTCCAAGGTACCTGCATCCTCATCTCTTTCTTTTGGAAGATCATTGTGAGTTTCATTAAATTGAATATGAACAGATTCTTCAACACTCAACTTGTTAGTTAAATACACGATATGCTTTACTATTTTGTGAGTACCCAATGAAAATTCCTTCATAAGATTTAGCATCAATTTTCCTAAGTTATCACTAGTATTTAGAATAAAACATTTAGATCCAAAAACTTTGAAATAACTTATATTAGGAATCTTATTATTTAACAATTCATAAGGAGTCTTCAAAATAATTTGACGAATAAGTACTCTATTCAAAACATAACAAGATGTGTTTACAGCTTCGGCCCAAAACTTTTTAGGAAGTTTACTTTCTTGTAATAAAGTTCTAGCTGTTTCTTGTAATGTTCTATTCTTTCTTTCTACAACTCCATTCTGTTGAGGGGTTCTAGGAGCTGAAAATTCATGACTGATTCCCTTTTGATCGCAAAATATTTTAAAGTCTTTTTGAAACTCAGTACCATGATCACTTTTTATCCTTACAAGTTTTAGACTATACTTTGTTTCAAAGTTTCTAATTAATTTCTCAAATTCCTTGAATGCTTCATCTTTAGTTCTCAAAAATAATACCCATGTATATCTAGAGAAATCATCTACTATTACAAATGCATAAAACTTACCATTTATACTAGGATGTCTTTCTGGTCCAAATAGATCAAGATGAAGTAGTTGTAAAGGAGATGAGGTTGATACCATGTTCTTTGCCGTAAATGATGTTCTTACTTGTTTCCCGAGTTGACAAGGAACACAAATAGCCTTCTTTTCATATTTTATTCTCGGCAACCCTTTGACAAGATTCTTTGAGGATAATTTCTTGATTAAATCCATGTGAACATGTCCCATCCTCTTGTGCCACAAATTGGCCTCGTCTTGTACAGATGCTAGACATAATTCTTCATCCTGTTGCTCAAAATCAATAGTATATATATTTCCTTCTCTTTGTGTAACTAGAGTAACATTGTTAGTACCATGAGAAATAGTGCATTTTTCTTTATCAAAACTAACTTGGTGACCATTATCCATTAATTGACTGATACTAATAAGATTAAATTCAAGTCCATTAACAAGGTGTACATTATCAATATTTACCTTACCATTTCCAATTTTACCTTTTCCGATTATCTCGCAGGTTCTATTATTTCCAAATGTAACTGTACCATTTTCCTTCTTGATTTTTAGCACCATGAACTTTGTTTTGTCACCAGTCATGTGACGTGAGCATCCACTATCAAGAATCTATTTTTGAGATGGAACCCTTGCCTTGAGACATACCTGTCAAGAAAAAGTAATTCATCCTTTTGGTACCCACATCTTTTTGGGTCCTTTTATGTTAGTTGCAGGTAAATCATCCTTTTTAACCCAAACCTTTTTAATCTTATTTTTCTTAAAGCAATTTATGTCCAAATGACCTTTAATGCCACAATTTCTACACGTTGTAAAGGGTGAGCAATAATTTAATCTAAAACGTGATTTTGACTTTAGCATTTTCATATTACCCTTTTTATGCATAGAATTATAACCAATTCCTTGTCTTTCAAAACTAGGTCTTTGTTTACCCAATATGACATTTAAATTTTCTTCACCTTGAATGAATTTAGCAAGAGATGATTTTAGTGAAATTATTTCTTTTTGAAGTTCGTTATTAGGAGAGGTTTTAACAGGTGATTTATCACTAAATGCATCAATACACACATCTCTCATTTTTAGTTCATTAGTCAATTATTGGATTTCATTATTCAAAAAATTTACCTTATTGAAAAGTATTTTGTTATAATTATCTAAATAATCAATTTTAGCAATCAAAACCTTTTCTTCATTACATGTAGATTCCTTTTCAATATCTTTCTTTTCATCTATTAAAGAGTCTGCTTTGCCCATTAATGTATTTACCAAGTCTTTCAAATATGCATTCTTTTCTTTTAATTTATCATTTTCTTGTTTCAAAGAATTAACCTCAAAATTAAATACCTCGTTTGATTCACCTTCTATTCCCATGAAGCATACTTGAGCTATCTCATCCTTGGCGTCGACTTCAACTTCAGATTCTTCTTCATCACTCCAAGTGACCAGTGCCCTATTTCTCTTATTATCCTTGAAGCCTGTTTTTCCTTTATTCTTCAGTTGAAAACAGTCCTTCTTAAAGTGCCCTGGACGTCCACATTCAAAACACGTCTCCTCAGTTTGCTTTCCTTTGCCTTTATTTGAGTTGAAGATATTCTTTCGTTTATTCTTTCTTTGAAGAAGTCCTTTGAGTCTCCTTGTCATCAAGGCTATCTCTTCATCAGAATCATCATCAAGATTTTCTTCATTTCCTGCATTAATAGCTAAAACCTTTCTTCGAGGAGTTTCGTCCTCATCGTCATATCTCTTTAACTGATGTTCATATTCCTCAAGTTCACCAAAAAGGGTTAATGTATCCATAGTAGATATAGTAGAGGAATCTTGAAGAGTAGTGATTTTAGAAGCAAACCTCTTGGGCATAGCAAAGTAACTTTCTGATTAATTTCACTTTGTGGAATAGATTTGTCCAGTAGCTTTAATGAGTTCAGAAGAACAAGGAACCTTGCTTGAGCCATCTTTATAGTTTCATCTTTCTCGAGTTTGAACATTTCATAATCATGCATGAGCATGCTTAGTTTAACTTCTCGAACTTTTGATGTTCCTTCGTGGCTCACCACTAAGGTATCCCACATTTCTTTGGAGGTGTTGCATGAAGAGACTTTATCTATTTCGGATTGAACCATGCCGCTAAGAAGTGTGTTCATTGCCTTTGAATCATAGGAGACCATGTAGATCTCGGTTGAATCCATTTCTAGCAGAATCTTTGGTGTCCCATCATCTCTTCGTGGAACAACTGGTCCGTTCTCCACAACCCACCATTCCCAAGGATCTCTTTTAAGATAGATCCTCATTCGGAATTTCCAGAAGTTGTAATTTTCTGTTCCATACAGCAGAGGAGGTCTATTGGTTGATTGACCTTCTTGATTGTTGTTCCCGAACTGTGCCATGTCAGAATCTTTCCCTACAAGTCACCTTTAAGACCAAGTAAGTAGAGCCTTGCTTTGATACCAAATGAAATTTAGATAAGGCACACTTAGAAGGGGGGGTTGAATAAGTGTAGGAACAAACTATGACCAATTTTTAAACTTTAAATGAAACTATTGAATATAGCCTACTGTATTAAAGAATTCAGCGTGCTGAATGAATGTAGTCTACCGAATTGAATTTCTATTTAAGAAAGTATTTTGGTGAATTTATAAATCAAATATAATACTTGGTGTTAATACAATGTCTCAAGATGAAGCAAAAATTTGTATTTTAATAATTGAGAAAATTAACTATCTTGAGAAATAATAAAATAAGCAATAAAATAACACCAAGATTTTTTACGTGGTTCAGCTATTACCCTCTATAATAATAGCCTAGTCCACGTCCAATACCAACTAGTATTGGAGACTCACTTTTATTTCTTTAAATAACCCTTGTTACAAAACAGATTCTATCAAATTGAATTACAATAATTCACTTGAGCACTCTTGCTCTTTGTGCACCACTGCACCCCTTAATCACCTAAGCTTCCTTGAACCTGTTTGTAAACAAACCTTAATCCACCCGGATTAAAAACCTTTAGACAACACTTAGTCTAAAAAATATAAGATTACAATTATAGAGGTCTAATGATCAAAGCAAATAAGCAATTTAACAAATGCAAGGCTCAACTAATGTATGCAATGATCAATTAATGACAGAAGGATATTACCGATTTATAGCCCACGGAAATATGCTGAATATAATTAGAATTATAGTAGCACAGCAGCAAATTTCAATCGCACCAAAATATCAAATAATTTTTTCAGTATGTAGGTGCAATAATTAATCTTAAGTGTTGTAATTTTCCACTGATATCAATTCCTTTTTATAGCCAAAATATATTACCGTTGCTTCATAAAAATGTATACGTTAGTGAATAAGAAAGCAACGTTCCAAAAGATATTCCGTTGAAAACCAACATAACAAATCCAATAATCTTCGGAAGTAACATATGTGTTGGACTCTGTCAAAATATTCTAGAAAGAGACCAAGTCAAATAGGATTAGACTTTTCAAACACTATAGCAATTATGATTTCATAAAATCAAATTAGCCGCCACTAGTATAGTAGAATCAAAGCAAGGAATTAAAAAATAGGAGAGAGATATGAATAGACTATACAAGATAATGATTATCCTTCATTTCCAAGATATACATGTAACTCAACTTTTTGAGATAACTCATATCTTTACCAACAACTTTTAATTTTCCAACACATAAATTCTTTCACACACATAAACCTCAATTAATTCGGTCAATACTCTTTATGCATGCATGCTAACAAAATAAAATCAATTCTCTTAATAATAGTTAGCAATAAATAATATATTTTAGTCATACACAAAATATTGAATCATTTTAATGCACACATATAAAATGTCCTAGAGCCTCAGATCGAAAAAAATCGAATATTTGCAATGACCTTACATATTTTTCTTAAGACTCAAATCTTCAAAGTCTTTGATAATAACCCTTTTATCAACTTCCTGAAATTTCAAAGTAAAAAAATTAGTTTCTGTAATCAAGTCATCATCAAAACATAAAGGTTAGAATATTAACAAACCAACAGAGCCTTTAACAACCCCTCATTTCTAGTTGTTATAATTACTTTATTTTCATGCATCTAACTAATAGACCCTGTATAATTTTTGGTATTTTGAGCATAAATTTTGAATGGTTTGTTTCTCTTATTTCAAGTTAAACTTATGTGACGCCCCCAAAATAGGTCCACACAACCCATTTTGAGTCGCCACACATGGTACAGAAAACAACTACAACTTCATTATTATAATTGTCGTGCAAAATACAACACATATGCTGTGAGTTTAAATACAATTATTATCTTCTAGACAATATCCAAACTCAAATAAGTCCTCATTACAATTATTCATACACGATCCGAAACTATAGATACTGGCATGCCATGCAATCTCACAATCTCATTCACGTACATACGAGCAAGATGTTCAAGGGAATAAGTCTCTCGTATCGGGAAGAAATGAGAAGACTTGGTTAATCTATCAACAATAACCCAAATCGCATCTATACCTTGAAAAACCTTGGGAAGACCCGTAACGAAATCCATGATAATGTGTTCCCACTTCTATTTCGGAATCTCAAGTGGTTGCAATGGACCCTTTGGCACTTGATGTTCCGCCTTTACACGTTGACAAGTTAAACATTTCGAGATAAACTCCGCGATCTCTCTCTTCATATTGCTCCACCAAAATGTATGTCGAAGATCATGATACATTTTGGTACTCCCAGGATGGATTGCAAACGGTGTATTTGTGCCTCCATCATGATTATATGCTTCAAGTCAGAATCATTAGAAACACAAAGTCTGGAGTTGACTCGAAGTATTCCTTCTTCATCGATTCTTGCTTCTGAAATAACACCTTCGTGTACTTTCTTCTTCATACGCATCAACTCTGGGTCTGTGGCTTGAGCAACTTTAACTTTATCGATTAAAGTCAGTTCTACTCGTATATTTGATATCATCACGTGGGTACTTGGAGCCTTTAACTCTATCTCCATCCTTTGCAAATCATACAAAATGGGCCTTTGCGTTGACAATATCGCACTCGTACCCGCATATGATCTTCTACTCAATGCGCCAACTACCACATTTATTTTTCCAGGATGGTATTGGATGGTATGATCGTAATCTTTCAATAGCTCAAGCCAATGTCGTTGCCACATGTTGAGTTCCTTTTGGGTAAAGAAATATTTAAGGCTTTTATGATCTGTATAGATCTCCACTTTCTCCCTATACAGGTAGTGCCTCCTGATCTTTAGCGCAAAAATGACTGCTGCCAACTCTAGATCATGAGTAGAATAATTCCTCTCATGTTCTTTGAGTTATCGCGAGACATAGGCTATGACTTTCCTATGTTGTTTGAGAACACATCCTAACCCTTTGCCCGAAGCATCGCTGTAGATAAGAAATCCATTCAAACCAGATGGTATTGTCAGAACAGGTGCCGAAATGAGTCTCCTCTTGAGCTCTTGGAAACTCTTCTCGCATTCCTCACTCCATACGAATTTTGTATCTTTCCAAGTCAGCTGAGTTAACGGAGTAGCGATTCGAGAAAATCCTTCCACAAATCTCCGATAATAACCAGCTTAGCCCAGAAAGCTACGTACTTCGGTCACCGACTTCGGTTGCTCCCAACTTTGTATTGCTTCAATCTTCATCGGGTCAACAAATACTCCATGTTTTAACACCAAGTGCCCAAGGAATGTTATTTTTTCAAGCCAAAACTCGCATTTCTTCAGCTTGGCATATAGCTTGTTTTCACAAAGCCTTTGAAGTACCAGCTTCAAATGGTGCTCATGATCTTCACGGCCTTTGGAATAGATGAGAATGTCATAAATAAAGACAACAACGAACTGATCCAAATATTTCTTGAACATACTGTTCATCATATCCATGAAAGCAGTAGGAGCATTAGTCAATCCAAAAGACATGACTAAGAATTTATAATGCTCATCTTAGGAGTTACGAAAGGCGCCTTGAAATATCCACGCTTTAATCTTCACCTGATGATATCCAGAACGAAGATTGATCTTTGAAAAGAAGTGTGCTCCTTGCAACTGGTTGAACAAGTCATCAATGCAAGGTAGCGGATACCTATTCTTGATGGTGACATGGTTCAATTCCCGGTAGTCAATACAAAGTCACATACTCCCGTCTTTCTTCTTTACGAATAAAACAAGAGCACCTCAAAGAGATGTACTAGGACGAATGAAACCGATGTCTAACAACTCCTGTAGTTGGACCATTAACTTTTGAAGTTCAATAGGAGTCATTCGATATGGGGTTTTAGAAATGGGTTTTGTATCAGGTTCAAGGTTAATAAAGAATTCAACTTAACGTTTTAGGGGTAGACCGGGAAGTTCTTCAGGATATACGTCAGGAAATTCACTAACAACAAAAATATTATTCAAATCTGACGTATTTTTGTTCAAGTCCATGACATGGGCTAAGAAAGCTTGACATCCATTTTTCAATAAACAAATGTCTTTATGGCTTGATATGACAGTGATTGACTTTAGTGGTTTGGTTGCTTGAATTCGCATAATAGGTTGGTTAGGAATATGAAAACTAACAACCTTACGAAAATAATCAATTTTGGCATGATGATTGGTTAACAAATCAATCCCTAAAATCACATCAAATGCAAGTATTTTCAAAGAAATAAGATCAACAGGTAATGTAATGGTCCCAAATTGAATCAAGAAAAATTTATAAACCGTGGATGTAATGAAAGTTTCTCCTAACGGAGTCTCAACAGATAAGTCAAAGTCTAATTTCTTCGGAGTCAAGTTCAAACGTTGAGCACAAGTAGGAGAGATAAAAGAATGGGTAGAACCGATATCTAATAAGGTATAAACTTCGCAAGAGTTTATGATTAGCTTACCCGTGATAACTTCATTCGTTTCCTCGCTTTTTAAGAAGTTACGAAAAGCGCTCTCACTTGAACCACCGATTTTGACTTGTCTGGGACAGCCTTTGGTGTCATCATTACCGCTAGAATTAACTTTCGCTATGGGGCATATTCCACCCTCAACTGTTTCGTCGTACTCATGTTCCATGATCTGAATCATTAATCTTCGATCCATATCGAATTGAGGTTGATCGCAATGTACATGGTAATTCAAAACTCGATGTTGGGTTCTCCCAATTGCTGTCCAAAAAGAGAAATACATATAATCTATTTTAGCCTTCTTGGATCGGACTTCTCTTTCCATAATATCAACGTCGTCGTCGCGCTTTTACCTATGATCCTTCATTCTCACTGCTTCGGTGTTTCTTCTTTCACCGATCCTTGACATTTGAATTCAGATTCCAAATTTTATCATCTTATACTCTTGCCAAAGAGTGCTTACATTCAAGCATCACATATCGGGTAACACAAGCTTGAATTGTTGCATCCTTTTGCTCCACGATCGCTTTCTTGCTTCTTCACTGCTTCTTCTTCTAACTCAGGAATACGATTTTGCAGTTCTACATTTCAATCATAAAGTTCTCCTAATAAATCCTCCTCAGGTTCCACTTCTTCCTCACTCTTAGCTGCTACCTCTGCGACTAGCTCATGTGCAACTATTAATTCTTCTCTCACCACAAGGATATCTCTAATTTCTTCTTCGACTGGCATCCTATAATCAAGTTTAATAACTTAATTAATACTCCCCAATAAAATCTTTGTTATAACAAAATATTAAACTCCAATATTTATTCTTTAAATGAATCTCCTCGATTCATCACTTAAAACTCTATATGAGTTCATCTCTTGATTTTCAGATGTCATTTTCAAATACTGCAACAAAACAAGGGTTAACTAAAGAAATTAACATGCAACATATTATCCTTATATTCTGACCGACCAAACAAATAAGCTTAGGTATGACACACTAGCGAAGGATTTAGTTGTCAGTCCCTTCTTAGTTCTAACCCCAGATCTCCATCAGAGATCATATCTCTAAGCTCTGATACCAAATGTGACAACCCCAAAATAAGTCCACACAACCCATTCTGAGTCGCCAAACATATGGTACAGAAAATACTACAACTTCATTATTACAATTGTCGTGCAAAATACGACAACACATATGCTGTGAGTTTAAATAAAAATATTATCTTTTAGACAATATCCAAACTCAAATAAGTCCTCATTATAATTATTCATACACTATTTTACAAAATAGAGAGGACTCCTAAAACAACTGTATTGAAACATCACTCCACACCCCGACTAGTTCCCGCTATATTCTCACATCTTGAGAAGAAAAATGGAACAAAAAGAAAAAGGGTGAGCTCAACTAGCCCAATAAAGAATATCATGACTAAGATAATTTAGAACAAATTATCGTTAGCCTTCAATAAATTAGATAAAATATAATGGACAACAAGTTTTAGATCAATATTCACAGCGGAAATAACAATTCATTAGAAGAGTTAAGTAGAGAATTAAGTCTACTATCTTCTATGATTTAAAAGTCCATCATCAATATTTTATCCCTGTAACATCAATCAATATACATCCTTAATCAAATATTCATCTATGCACAATGGGCCAAAGATATTCATTTGTATCACTAGTTGGTCATGTTTATCTCAATACCTGTCCATCTTTGTACTACGGGCCAAAGATATTTATCAAGTAATCATTCATCTTTGCACTACAAGCCAAAGATATTCAGTTATATCATCATTTAGAACTGAGGATGATGAAAAATATTTTAAAGAAACGAATCCAGTGAGATTAAAGGACAAAGATTAGGGATTCGTACTTTGGTTTATCCAAGTTCAAAAATACTCCATAATAATCAATTGTGGAGCAAAATTCAAGAATGAAGATCAAAACATGGATACAATCAAAGATAGTAACCATAATAGACAACTTGGACAAAGAAAAGAAAATTTAATTTTTCTGTGAATAGTGTCGTATACGTGAATAGTAACCCCAACACAAAATGTAACAATTTCATAAAAAAATCATACTTATTGAATAATCTTAGTATTCAGTGAATAAAGTCTTATATCGTGAATAATCTGTATAGTATCGTGAATAGTAATCTCGACATGAAAAGGTAAAAATTTCATAATAAAATTCATACCAATATTTCGGTATAATGATATTAAAAGAAATAACATCATTTACGAAGAAAATAACATCCCTTACCTCAAAAGAATAGTACTTCTGGCTGAAATATCGATATAATATTGAAGGAAACTTGCACTGAATAGTAACACTCAAAGTATCTAAATACTCACAAAAATACGCTCGATATTATAGAGAGAAATTTTTTGATTCTGATGTGATTTTCAATTCTAACCTAAGCACCCTATTTATAAAAAAATGCTTAAAACGCCAAAGCTGACTAAGGGTGTGTTTGATTAGCTCTTAACGCCTCTTAATTGGAGTGCCTCTGATTCGGTCAGAGGCAAAACATGTTTGGTAAAATTTTTTTTACCTCTTAATGCCTCTTAATCGGTTAGACACAAAATTAAAGCTTAACCATTTAGAGGCACATCTGAATGAGTTTATATTATAAAATTATAATATTGTCCACCCTGGCTTATGTGAGGAAATATGAGGGTACACTTCTAAAATCATTACCAATCTCATTGCATTTAAAAAGCTTACGATCTTGGATTTTGTTAAAACTTTGAATTTAGAAGAGGATTTTCATTTTTAGATTTGTGTGGGGGTATATTTGATTGTCATGCTTTTAGGGTGCCATTGGTTTTCGATGCCTATAATAATCTGTCACGCCTTGGCATGATTCCTAATACCATATGAATTGAAACTTTCAAAATTTAGAAGCATTTCATGTTTATGTAATATATAATTATTTTTTTCTTGTGACCATGAATTGATCTTGGCATTGGGTTACTCAGGTAAAATAATAGGTCGTGTTTAATTATAGTTTTTTAATAAAGAAATTGGAATGCATTTCGAGCTGTTTATGAATAACCTTTGTGTTTGGAAATTTTGTAGTTTATATATATTTTTCTTTTGTTCATAGGGGTTAAAATGGTAAAATATTGTTATTAAGACATTTTTGAATTTTTTTTTATCAAACAATATTTTTTCATTCAAATACAATTCTATTTAGATGCTCTATATTATTCAGACATCTAAACTGTTCAGGTCTTAACACTCAATTTTATCAAACACCACCTAACTTGCTACCAGTGGCTTCCACCCTTTGCCATCCACGCACACCACCTTTGAAATTCAGCATTTTTCCATAAAAAACAAAAGTGAGGCCCACCCATGTTTTTAATAAAAATATTTATTTTCGAAACTTCAATAATTCATAATAAATAGCCCCTTTATCAGAAAAATATAAATTTTATGTCTATTCCATATAAAATTTAATTCTCTACAACTTTGTAGAAGAATTTTTTTCCAAATTCCAAAAAGAAAATGATCGAAATCCACATACGGATGATTTTTAATATCTTTATTCCGACAAAATACTGATAAATTACCTCAACATTAATTCCTTCATTTATATCCACATAAAATAAATATTTTCTTATCATATAAATTAATAATTAATTATTCACAAATAATATTACAGAATCACAATAATGATAATCAGGTCATTCTCAAGAAAGACGGAGCTTTCCGATAAGGATTTCTCCTTACTGACGCACAATTAGGTGACCAAACCCTTTCCTAGATAGAACTTCCTTAGACATTGCCAATAATGTTATCTAATAATATTATTCAAATAATATGAATTATTGATCCGATAATGGGAAATATCATGCAAGGACAATTATTGAAACAACAATAATATAAAATATCAACGTAGCAATTATTGAATCAATAAAATAAAATATTGAATAAAGAATTCTTCGTAATAATTATTGATTAGTGCCTTCTTACGTAAGAATCAATAATCCACAAATATTAATGCAATCTTACCGCGAACCACGCAGTATTCATCGTATTTTAACCACCGTGTATTCCAACAAAGTTAATTCTGTGAATAAACTACAATTGCTATTTATAAAACTCAAATTTGTCATTTTTTCATCCAACAATTTTCCGTTATAGGGCCCACAAATGGCTGCGCAATCGTACGAATATTCCCCGACAACAAGAATATTCCACGGCAACAAGAATATTTCACGACTAAATGAATATTCCCCGACAACAATGAATATTTTATAACCACTTGCTTATTTAAAATATTTGCGCCTTTTACCCATAACTAAACATTATATCAAATCAACACCTTATTATTCAAAATAATAATTAAAGAAATTAAATCATTATTCATAAAAAGTTGGGGTCTTACAACCTCCCCTCCTTATGAAATTTCGTCCTCGAAATTGACATATGTACCTAGTATATCGAAGAGGTGAGGATACCTTGTTTTCATATCAGATTCTAACTCCCAGGTCATTTTCTAAATATCGTGGTTTCTCCATAAAACCTTGACTTGAGGTATAACCTTTGAGCGTAGAATATGTTCCTTCTTATCCAAGATTTTAACAAGTACCTCTTCATACGTTAAATCTTCTGCTATCTCGTCTGGTTCTAATTCCATAATGTGGTTTGGGTCTTTCACATATTTATAAAGCACATATATGTGAAAAATATTATGAACACGAGACATACTCGGAGGTAATGTGAGTCTATATGCCACATTTTCTACTCAGTCAAGAATCTCAAATGGACCAACATATCGTGGATTGAGCTTTCCTCTCTTCCTGAATCTTGTAACTCTCTTCCATGGAGCAACATGTAACAATACATGATCCCCAATATTAAATTCCACGTCCTTTCGATGAAGATCCGTATAACTCTTTTGTCTATCATGTGCCGTTTGTATACGTTGTCAGATCATTTGGATCTTTTTTGTACTCATACGTACCAACTCTGGTCCCAACAATTTTGCTTCACCCACCTCATCCCAATATACTGGAGTGCGACACTTTCGTCCATACAATGCTTCGAATGGAGCCACATCTATACTTTCCTGATAACTGTTGTTGTAGGAGAATTCTACCAATGGTAAGTATTTATCCCAACTCCGTTTGAAGTCTAGAACACAAAGTCTCAATAGATCTTCAAGAGTTTGAATAGTTCTTTTCGATTGCGCATCTGTTTGAGGATGATATGCCGAACTAAATCGTAAATCTGTGCCCATAGCTTTCTGCAAACTAACCCAAAATCATGAAGTGAATCTTGGGTCACGATCCAAAATTATAGATATTGGCATTCCATGCAATCTCACAATCTCATTCACGTACATACGAGCAAGACATTCAAGGGAATAAGTCTCCCGTATCGGCAAGAAATGAGCAGACTTGGTTAATTTATCAACAATAACCCAAATCGCATCTATGCCTTGAGAAATCTTGGGAAGACCCGTAACGAAATCCATGATAATGTGTTCCCACTTCTATTTCGGAATCTCAAGCGGTTGCAATGGACCATTTGGCACTTGATGCTCCGCCTTTACACGTTGACAAGTTAAACACCTCGATATAAACTCCGCAATTTCTCTCTTCATATTGCTCTACCAAAATGTATGTCGAAGATCATGATACATTTTGGTACTCCCAAGATGAATTGCAAACGGTGTGTTGTGTGCCTCCATCATGATTCTGTGCTTCAAGTCAGAATCGTTAGGAACGTAAAGTCTGGAGTTGACTAGAAGTATTTCTACTTCATCGATTCTTGCTTCTAGAATAACACCTCCGTGTATTTTTTTCTTCATACGCATCAGCTCTGGGTCTATGGCTTGAGCAGCTTTAACTTTATCGATTAAAGTCGGTTCTACTCGTATATTTGATATCATCCAGTGGGTACAATTTATTTGAAACTTATAAAAAGATACCGAAACTAGTTTATGCTTTGAAATTAATTCATAATTTTGTTTGAATATAGAAAGCAAATTTGGTTTTAGACTTTAACCATTTGGAGAATCATTCAAATTGAAACAAATAATCGAAATAAGTGTCTAAATTGTATCCAAATTTTTTTATTTGAAATTAGTTTTTTAATTTGGATTATTAATATTTATTGCAATTTTTAAATATTATTATGATTACTTAATATTATGATTATTTCAAGTTTTATTTATTTAACTTCAACAAAAAAATTAATTAAAATCCACTCCTATTGAGAAAAATTCTTAGATCCGCCCCTGGTGGTGGATGACCCTGATTTCTTTTTTAGTTTCATGTTAATATATTGCATGTAAGATATTTATATACAAATATTCTCTTCATTTTAATATTAGAATATATTTTTAAAAATGATAACTTTAATATTTTTTTCTCCTAAACATATTCTAATTAACATTTGTTAGATATGTATTATTGGTGGCATAATATTATTTAATATACTTAGAATATAAGTAAGAAACTAATATTTCCACGTCTCTTTTTAATATTTATGCACGTAGGACCCGTATTCTAATCAAGGTGAGACAACTGCAATAACCTAAGAAAGATAAAAAATAGTTTTCCAAAATTACCTTCACTTAATATATCTAAGAAAATACTCAGTGCGTGAATATTTTGATATCTGAACTTTTTGTCTCTCTCTCTCTATTCTTCGAAACAGAGTTTTATATGACTTTGTATTATTATAGATCTAAGCTTTTCGTTGAATGATCAAGATTTGAAAATCAACTCTTTTCTCTTCTTTAACTTGTATATGCTATGTTCATATCAAAAAATTCTCTTTATAAAAGACGAACTAGTGCAAGATTGTTTCAATATATTTGAAGTAAAATTCATATATATATATATATATATATATATATATATATATCCTATTTAGCTCTTTAATTTCTGAACTTTATTCATGACTTTTTGTTTTTTTTTTATTTGTAATTAAGGTAATATTTTAGTTTAAAATAGATAAAATATTTCTCTTTGAACAATCCTTTTTTTTCCTATAAACCCTAACCTTTATATATATATATATATATATATATATAGATAGGCCAGATCTAAAACGGATCAAAACAAGCGGACTAGCAATGGACCAAACTAAAAAAATACGCGGGTCATAATTCTGGGTTAAAACATGAGGCGGGTCAAAGAAAATGAATTCTGAGAAAGCAAATCAGATAATTTCACAGCATCCCTCTCTCTCTCCCGATGCTCTCTCCCCAAATCTGTCAAAGCTAAACCATTTTTGTACTCCATTTTTGTTAGGTGTTCTGTTCCAGTGTTTATATCCAATTAATATTACTATTTATTAATGAGAGGAATTACAGTAGTACTACTACTTTATTATTGATTGCAAGTTAGAAGAGGAAGACATGTATGGAAATGGGGGTAGAATAGTTACGGTACCCATTTCTCTTTTATTATTATATAAGTACTATATATATTTACCGGAAAACCAAGGAACTGTGTTGATTTTCATTCAAAACCAAGGAACTGTGTTGATTTATAGAGAGTGAAAGAGAAGCCATAAAGAAGAATGAAAATCTCACAGTTGTGTCGGTCCGCCCAACTGCTGGAGCCTAGAAGGGATTGCCTTGCCTTGCCAAATGCCAATTCAGTTCATCAACTTTCCTCTATTTCAATTTCTGAATATCAAACTCATACCACAGAGATCGCCCTCTGTTTTTTATTTTATGGGTGTAAACTTTATTGCGTAGTCAGAAAATTATGATTGGAATTAGAAATACAAACCTAATCCAAGATAGCTAAATATATAGAGCAATTGCAATTATGCAATTTCACAATATATGCGTATCGCGTACACTACATACAAGCTAGATAAGGAAGAAAAGACTTTTTCAAATTTCTTAACTGTGGCTACTACCGCTTTGTGTGGTGGGGTTGGTAAACAGAGCACAAAATCTCCAATACACTTCCCCCCAAAACAAACCCTAGATCTTTGTAGCAAAACAAACACCAAAACAGAAATTATAAAATTAAGTAGCAATCTTTACCTTCCGATTATCTCTGTAGGAACCTTTCGCTTCCGATTTGCAACAGAACCTATTCGAATTCCTTCTTGCCTTCCGATTTGCTTTAGGCTCGCTTTGAGAGAAGGGGAGGGAAAGGTCGCTTTGAGAGAGAATCGGAAGATTGGGTTTGCGAGAGGGGGTCTTCTGAATCGACTATTTTGAAACGCGAGTGAGGGAGTCTTCTGCTCGCTTTGAGAGAGGGGGAGGGAAAGGTTGCTTTGAGAGAGAGAGAGAGAGCGATGGAAGAGAGAGAGAAAGCGTTTCTTTTTTGTGATCGGGTCTTTGCTTCATCCCCTTTTTGACCCGCGTGTTTCTTTTTTCCTTTAGTCTGCTTTGGCGGTCAATCGAATTTGGTTCATGAAGGATCCTACCCTATATATATATATATATATATATATATATATATATATATATATATATATATATATATAATATGATGGATATAAGCTTATTGAAATTCATATTGTGTCTTTTTACAATGAGAACAAATTTAACATAGTTTATTACTAACATAGAAAGAACATTAATAATTTTGAATTTCAATTAACTTTTACTCATTCCCATGACGAGACCTGTAAATTATATATCATATTAAAGAAAAAGAAACTAAAATTTAGAAAAAAAATATAGAAGCACTTTGAATATTACCATTTCAAATTTTGACAATCACTATATTATTTGTTTAGGCATTTCTTTACTTGTTTATATACATATACAAGTAATGTGTTTGTTTTAACTTCATGTTAATTTTGTGTCTATATTAGAACGCATATACATGTTGGTCCCAGAAAAATAATCTTTAATGACTGTAGAGTAATAACTTAACTATCGTAGAATCATGACTTAACGATCGCAGAGTAATGAATTAACGATCTTAGCGTCATAACTTAGATCGTAGACTATAGAGCAAAGTAGAAAAATTCAATTGAAAGTTTATTTACTTTGGAAAAGAAGAAAATAGATATTAGAAGTTGAAAGGATAAATATGTAATTTAGCAAGATAGAAGAGGGGCAAACCAAACATGTTGGGAATCTAATGATAGATTAAAAGATTGTTTAATGGAAAAACTAATGAATTTTCCAATGTAGTTGGCATATTTTACTTAATACACCATTGAACTTTTAATTTGTCAAATTACACAATTAAACTAATTATTATTTTGAAATTAGGCTATTCTGTTATTTCAGGTTGACGACTGTTAAATCCTTTTAGCTTTTATTCGACGTGGATGTGAAGAAAAGGAAAAAAACAAAAATGACATGGCCCTATTTGAAATGGATTAGGAGACAACATACAACTTGAGAACTGGGTGTCCCACCTTGACAAATCTCTAGGAGAGAGAAAATTCCACCTCTTGAAGGGCAATACAGGCTTTTTCTTTAGAAAACCCGTTGCTCGATTCGAGAACACGAACTAGGTCTTGGAGAAGCAATAATCCCTCTACGATTAAAACATGTTTACTCGAATAACACCCGAAACCTTAGCAATGGCGCTGATTTTTTTTTTTGCTTTACTTCAGCTGAAGAAGTAGAATCCAGTAAGCGCACGAGCATGTGAACCATTCCATGTATGAGGGTGGTTAATACTTTTTTATTGTCTTCTTGGAGTAATAATAAGAATGAGGATATCGATGTTGGTGACGTGGCGGGTGAGCTTGGCGAAGATTGAGTCGATATCATTTTGGTTCTTAAGTTTGCCGACCGGGAGGGTGAGGGAGTGGCAGGTTTTAGAGAGATAAAGGGCATCAGAAAGTGTGGATGAGAGAGAGTAGAGGAGTTTTAGAAAGAGAGAGAGAGTTGGAGCAGTCGGTGGAGGTGGGGAGGTCGAGTTTGGTTTTGAGATCGGAGACTTTGCTGTCATTTTCATTTTTTTCCTTTTCTTTTTCACATCCATGTTGGATAAAAGTTGAAAGGATTTAACAGTCGCCAGCCTCAAATAACAGAATGCCTCAATTTTTAAAATATTAATTAGTTTAATGGTGTAATTTAAAAAATTAAAAGTTAAGTAGTGTAATAAGTAAAACGTGTCAACTACAGTGGAGAATTCATTAGTTTTGTCATTGTTTAATTACGGGGGAGTTTGATTAGACCCTGATTAGATTCCAAATATATGTATGATTTGATGATGACACATGAAGATGACTAAAATGATGAAGCTTATAAAGTATATTTGTATGAATAAGCTATGTACAGTCCTTTATTGAGAAATCTATGTACAAGGACTTGGAATAATATGATCAAACTTGTTAGGTTGATCCTTACTCTATATGCATATGTAATAGATATGATCATTGTAATGTGATTACTCTGCATGATAGAAGTATTGATCGTAGATTAAATCTATATATGCTTAATCTATATTTGTACCATCATATTTTGTAAAGTCCTTCAAAAGAATTGATGTACAAGGACTTAGATTAGAAAGATCAAATAATGTTGGGTTGATCTTATGAAAGCTGATCTGAAGTATAGACGATACGAACTCATGATGGTAAAGTTACTCTGCCAGTTCACACTATAAAGCTACTTCGCAGATATAACCATGTTCGTACAACATCAGAAGTTCAGCTCATAGACAAAGATTTAGTTTGTGAGGTGAACATTTGATCTCAAAGTTGCAAGGCTTATCTCTATAGAGAAAATCATGTCTGTACAACATGAGAAGATTAAAGAACTCACTCCATCTTACAGACAAAAGATCAGTTTGTAAAGGAAGTAAATGATCTTAAAAGCTATAAGGCTAACATAGAGCTACGGAAAGAATCGAAGAAACTGTTAAACATCATTTGGCAAGAATGTTAAATCTTTGCTAGAAGAATCAATGGATAACAGAGTAAAGATTGCTCAGTAAAGAGATTTTGTAGGATACTCCAAGCGGATACTGAAAGAAAATAATATCTGAAGATTACTCTAAGATCATTCAGTGCGGTCAAAATCATAAAGTCAGCATCAGAAAAGTCAAGCAAAATATGAAGTGCTGACTGTACGAAGTAAAGGAGATCACCAAGCTCAGGTTATACCATGAATATAAAGTAAAGATCACTTTTGAAGGAGGATATGGCAAGAGAATACACTTTAATGACATCTGAATATATTTCTCATACGAAGAGAGCTCCAGAAAAAATCTAAAGGTCAACTGCAATAGCATTGTATCAAATCATTGAACTTTAAACCGATCGTAGAACAATCAGAACTTCAAACAGAAACAACCAGTATTTAAGAACAAAGAAGAACAACTTACTCAGAACGGTGTTGCCAACTTCACAAAGCAGCTAAAGTATCAAGAACAAGAAGAAGAATCTGCTGAGTTAGTCAAGATAAGATGAGTCAATCAGAAAGCAGAAAAGGAGATCAGATTTCAACTATAGTAAGGATTCAGAATAAAAAGGATTACAACATCCCTCACTATATTATCAACGATTAAAAGAATATAAGAATAGAAGAGGTCGAATCGATCGCAAAGCTTAATCCTACAACTCTTACAATGATAGTAGATTGTAGAGGTCATGTCAGGTCTGACAATATGATTGACAATTGGAACGTTTCAAGATGATGATCTCAAGGAATCAAAAGATCTACTCTTGGAAGAAAACAAAGATATAACCAACGACTAGTTAGCCGAAAGCAAGCTGTCTGGAAAGCTGGAAAAGATAATGACTGATGTGACAAGTCATAAGTCAGAAAGTACACTGACGCAGAGCCTCAAAAAGTCAACATCAGAGATATCAAATTATTATGCATTAAATGCTATAACAGACACTTTTCAACAGAAAGATTTTAGAGAAGTATAAAAGACAACTTCATTCAAAGAAAAGAAGATGATGATGGCCATTAAACTTCTAAAAATAAGAATATCGTTGCTTTGAAAAATAACAAAACATATTACTTGTATATATGTATAAACAAGTAATGTAAGGCCTAAAACAAATAATATAACGATTGTCAAATTTTGAAATGGAAACATTCAAAATGCTTATATATATATATATTCTTTTAAATTTCAGTTTCTTTTTCTTAAATATGATCTATAATTTACAGGTCTCGTTATGGGAATGAGTAAGAGTTAATTAAAATTCAAAACTATTAATGTTCTTTCTATGTTAGTAATAAACTATGTTAAGTTTGCTCCCATTGTAAAAAGACACAATATGAGAGCAAACCAAAAAAGAAAAAAGAGATTGTTCAAAGAGAAATATTTTATCTATTTTAAACTAAAATATTACCTCAATTACAAATAATAAAAAACACCAAAAAACCATGAATAAATTTCAGAAATTAAAGAGCTAAATATGGGATATATATATGATCTTTTTATACCTCAAATTGAACCAATCCTGTACTTGTTCACCTTTTTGCATACATAAATTTTTTACGTGAACATTGTATATACAAAGTTAAAGAAGAGAAAATAGTTTAATTTTCAAATCATGATCATCCAACGAACAACTTATATCTGTACAATACAAAGGCACATAAAACTCTATTTGGAAGAAGCGAAAGAGAGAGACAAAAAGTTTAGACATCAAAATGTTCACCCACTAAGTATATTCTTAGATGTATTAGGTGAGGGTAATTTTGAAAAACTAATTTTGTATCTTTGTTAGGTTATTGAAGTTGTGTCATGATGAGTGGAAAATATAACCACGATTCGGGAACTTATAGTGTTAGTATATTGATATCTTTTGAGTAATTTTTGGGCATTTTACTTGTTTTTGTGTTAGTTTGTAGGAAAGTGCAAAGAAGGGGCAACTATGAAATTTCTATAAAGGAGTGAAAATTTGGTAATTTTTTTGATCTATATCGTCTGGGCGCCCAATATGAACTAAACCCAGCGCCGAGGCGTTGGGGTGCAGAATGCAAGTCAGGGACTTTTCCAGCCTTGGGATGTGGTTTCCTGGTCGGATTTGGATGCGAAATAAGTCTGATTTTGATGGGGGAAACTAAGTATATAAGGGACAAACTTCTAATCAAGGAAGACACGCATTAATTGAAGGTTGCAATTAAGGATTGAAGATTCAAGGAGCGTCGCAAAGGAAGCAAGACGGAGACTTGAAGACTGAAAAAGATTCTACCGAGTTTTTTTTTCTTAGTTTCGTAATCTTAAGATGATCATTTATTTGGTATTTCTTGTTTTTAATTTCATTATGAACTAAATTTTAATGTAAGGCTAAAATTGAACCTTTTATATTCATAAATTAGTTATCTATTTGATATCAATTATTGATTCGTATGGAGTTTGTCTATCATATTAATTAATTTTCTGGCTAATAATTAGTGGGATACCTTAGATGAATTCAAGAGATGAAATTTGGGGTTAGATCTGAAAGTGATAAGATATATTCTTAGTTATTTTGTGAATTAAATAACTAGGGTTGTGTATTAAATAAGAATCTCTCTATACAATGCATGTAACTTGTGGGAATTATAACTTAATGAATTTGCTTCTCTTGTTTTGCATAGGAATATAGGAAGATTAATTGAATTAAATATTTTTATTTGATCTTAGGGAAAGGGCTAATAAATACTCATAAATTTCTGATAATAACTCTATTGGATTTAATAATTGAATGATTTGGAGAATTGATTCGTGTGACGTAATTGGAGATATTGTAGTGTAAATCATTAAACATCTGATTTTCAAACTTTATGTTAAACTTTAGTTTTAATTTTATTTCTCTTTTAAACATACTTCAAATTTGGATTGTTTAAATAAAATGGAATTGATAAAAAATTAGTAGTTGAAATATATTAGGTACATAATTTATTTGTTCGACACTCTATATTTACTCTATATTACTTGTTGATCGTGCATACTTGTATATAATTGTTACTATCTAAAATTGGAAAATATTTTTGGCGCCGTTGTCGGGGAGTATGTGTTTAATAGTTATTTCAATATTAGTTACAATCAGTTTTAATTTAAACGTTTTTAATTTTCTATTTTCTTTCGCCTTTACAGGCTTTCAGCTAAAGCTGCATATTCTGCTAGGGCTGAGCAAAAATTGGGTAAAATCAAATAACCGATTTTTTAAACTTAAATATTTCGATTATTCGGTTATTTTTTGCAATTCGGATATGTAAGACCCCGAATTTTGTGAATAAAGATTAATTTTCTCAAAATATTTTTTTTAGTATTATGATGTGAATTTGATATAATGTTATAGTTATGGGTAATATTTATAAATTTTCTAAAGTATGCAAGTTGTCATAAAATATTCGATTGGTAGGGGAATATTCGTTTTAGCAGGGAATATTCGTACGACGACGTAATCATTGGTGGACCCCACAATGAAATTATAGTCGGAATGAGAAAACGACAGAAATATATTTTTATGAAAATAACAACGGAAGTTTTACCGTTAACTGTTGAAATAACTGATGATAAAAGTACAGTAATACGCGTAGTTGCATAGTAGCACACGGTATTGTTTATTTATGCTTACGTGAGAAGTCACTCAGTTTTGTTCAATTATTGCTACAGTAATTGCTGCATAGTATCTCACGTTATTTGATTCAATTATTGTCGATATTTTATATATTATTAAATCAATAATTGAGACGATACATTTATTCATATTATTATCGGCATATTTAACAATGTCTAGAAATTTCTGTCGAGGAGAGGTTTGGTCACCTAATTGTGCGCCAGTAGGGAGAAATCCTCATTGGAAAGCCCCCTCTTTCCTGGAAATGATCTGGTTGTTAATATTGCGTGTTATAATAATGATGAATAAATGTTGTTAAAACTATTGAGAGAATTTTTATGAAGTATTTGTTGTAAATGCTGCTTATTTTATGGACCCTTATTTACCCATTTTTTAAAATAATCGGTGAAAATTATTTAATATAATAGAGGTGGGGCCACATGTGGGGCCCATATGTGGGATGAAGAATGGAAATGGGTGGGTGGGTGGGTGGGTGGGGGGGGGAGTTTACGTAAATGTAAGGCAATTATATATATATATATATATATATATATATATATATATATATATATATATATATATATATATATATATATAATAATAACATATGGTGGGGCCCACATGTTTTTTCTTCTTTGAATTGTCAAGACATAATTAAATTTGTGGTGTTGGTTTTTCAAATCAACATGTGTTAATATATATATATATATATATATATATATATATATATAAAATTATATATAATAAGTTTTGTTTTTTATGAAAAATAGAATATATTATATTGTATTGTATTAATTATTATATTATTAATTTGAAAATGAGCGTCAGAAGTTTTATTTTTTTCTTACCCGTGATCTTACAAATGAATTCTTCTGATTTTTGAACTGTTGTTCCGTGAATTTTTTTCCAAATAGTATCCTTCCATTCTCCTATAAATAGGATGCTTATTTAGAATTGAAAATCACACCAGAATCAGAGAATTCTTCTTCTATAATATTGAGCGTATTTCTTTTCGAGTTTTAGGAAGCTTTGAGTGTAGAAAATAGTGAAAGTTTTTTTCAAGAATATATCCGCTATACCAGTTGGAATACTTTTCTTTTTGAGGTAAGGGGTATTATTTTTTTCGTATTCATGAAGAGAGTTATTTTTTTTCAATACTCGTAAGGGGTATTATTTATTTCATATTCGCTTACGATATTATTTTTCGTATTCGTAAGAAATTTTATATCGTTCAATATTCGCAAGGAATATTATATTCGTAAGTAATATTATTTTCGTTCAACAGTTATAAGGGATATTATTTTTGTTCAGTATTCGTATAAAATAATATTTTCTTCCACACTCTGTAGTATGTAAGTAATATTATTTCGTTTCAGATTTCGAATTCTATAATTATTTTGTTAAGTTTTGGCTTCTATACTCCATGAAATTAGTAGAATATCCTTGATATTTGCGCTTCATCCAGTATCTTTTCGTGAAAATATTATTCTGAGCATTCTTGATAAGTTTTAACTTTTTCATGCCGGGGTACTATTCACGGGGTTACTATTCCCGAAGATACTATTCATGAGGTTACTATTCCCGAAGTTACTATTCATGGGGTATTATTCACTCGGTTACTATTCACCCGGGGTACTATTTATGATAAAAATTTATATGTTTTCGGTCCAAATCATTTTTGGTACAATATTATTCTTGAATTTTACTCCACAAAGCAGTATCATGTTGACAATTTGAACATTATTGAATTTTGGATAAATTAAATTATAAATCTTTAAAATTTATCCTTGAACTTGTTTTATTGAATTATTATGTCATTGTCATCATCCTCATGCTTATATTGTTATGAAAGTCATCTTTGGCCGTAGTGCATAGATGGACTTGGTATGATTATGACCAGGGATTATTCGGTATAATCATGACCGTAATGTTACAAATGATGTGGTAAAATTCCTCATTAGCCCGTAGTGCATTGATGGACAGTTTTTGGTATTATCATGGCCATGGGTTCTCTTTGGCCAAGGGTGAAAAGATGAATTATTTTATGGCATGATAATGACCGTTGATGAAAACACAATTATCCTTGGCCCGTAGTGCATGGATAATTCGTGGTCATAATACTAAAGAATATCCTTGGCCCGTAGTGTAGTGATGATTCGATGATTTGGATTATTTATTAAGCTGAGTCACAGCGATAAAATTGATGATAAATCTTTTAAATAATAGAAGATGGTAGATTTTATGCTCTACTTGACTCTTCTAAAGGATTGCTTATTCCGCTGCAGTTGTTGATCTAAAACTTGTTGTCTATTATATTCTATCAGTTGTTATACTGTTGGGTTAGTTGAGCTCACCCTTTCTTTCACTGTTCTCTTCAGAAAATGAGAATATAGCTGGGACTAGTCGGGGAATGGATTGACAGTCCAGATGGTTGCATTAGTAGTCCTCACTATTCTGTGGAATAGTGTGATAATAATTGTAATAACATTGAATTTGAGTATGGATATTGTCTAGAAGACAATATTTGTGCTAAAACTCTCATCTATGTTTTGTCGTATTTTACACGACAGTTGTATTAATTAAGTTTATATTTGTATTCAGTACCATGTATTTGGCGACTCAGAATGGGTGATGTATACTTATTTTGCGGGTGTCACAGTTGGTATCAAAGCTTAGGGATATGATCCCTGGTTGAGATTTGAGACAAGAATTAGGAAGGGAGAGACGGAGAATTCCTTCGCTAGTATGACCTACCTAAGTTATTTGGTATTTAATTGGTCGGTCAGAATATAGGGATAATATGTGGCATGTCAATTAACTCTTGTTTTGTAACAGTATTTAAGAATGACATCTGAAAATGTTGAGATAAGCAATGAAGCACATGAGACCGTTGAGTCACCGACGATCAATAACCAGGATAATGTGCAGGAAGGCAACAATCCTTAGGTGAACAACAACACCGACCAAATGATAAACGATGGGGGTGTTTAGAGGCTTTGTGCAGTTCATGCAACACTAAACGAGAGAGACTCATGTTCATAATGCAGGTGGAAATAATAGCAACTCACGGTTGGTCACCACTAAGCAGTTCAAGGAGTTGGGACCACCAGAGTTTTTGGGAAAGCCAGAATCACTTAAGGTAGAGACGTGGATTAAGCAGATTACCAAGATATTTGATGTCTTGGAATGCTCAGAGGAGCAAAAGGTTCCATTTGCCACCTTTATGTTACGTGAAGAAGCAGATCATTGGCGGGAATCTGTAAAACGTACCAAGCCTGAAGCACTCAAGATGTTTTGGGAGAAGTTCCATGAACTGTTCAACGATAAGTACTTTCCCGAATTATTCGTCACATAAAGGAGGTGGAATTCATTAAGCTGGAGTAAAACAATATGACCGTGTCGCAGTACGAAGCTAAGTTTGCCGAGTTATCCCGGTTTGTATCCCATTTGGTAGATAATGAGGAGAGAATGACGCAAATGTTTCTGCGAGGTTTGAAACCCGAAATACATCAATACCTCATTTCTTATAAACTGTGTTTGTATTCAGATGTTGTAAATAGGGCTCAGTTATTGGAGCGCAATAATGAGTCAACTCAACCAAGAGAGAGCAGCCAACAAAATGATAATACAAGTGGTAGCAGTCATCGAAGAAGTGACAACAAATGTGGAGGGAATCAATATGCCAGAAATGGTAACCACTTCGGTGGTAATCATGGTTAGGATAATAGGAAATGTGAACTAAGTGAGAACAACTTCAAGAAGAGAAGGGTCAATAATGATGGAAAGACACCGACACCTATTTCCAAGGAAGAAGAACGACCACCGGTCGTATGTTTCAAATGCGAACAGGAGGGACACATCCGTCCAAACTGTACGCAGCAACCCAAAGCGTGTTTCAATTGCGGAAGAGTAGGTCACTTAGCTCAATTTTGTCGTGTAGTGAAGTCAAGTCCAGCTGGGATGGTGACGCCAAAGGATGTCTCAGACAAGTCAAAGTTGGTAGTTTATGTGAGAGCATTTGTCGAGGAACCCGAACGAAGCTATCACGGGTAAGTTAATCATAAACTCTTGCGAAGTTTATTCCTTATTCGATATCGGTTCTACCCATTCTTTTATTTCTCCTACTTGCGTTCAACGTTTAAATTTGACCCCAGTACAAAATTAATTTCTAAAACCCTCAAATATTTCTTCACCCAAAACGAACGTAACTTGCGCCAAAGACGTTGGCTCGAGCTGTTGAAAATTACAACCATACCATTCAATACCATCGTAGAAGAGCGAACGTGGTAGCTGACGCGTTGAGTAGAAGATCGTATGCAGTTACGAGTGCGACGTTGTTAACACAAAGACCCATTTCGTACGATTTACAAAAGATGGAGATAGAGTTAAAGACTCCAAGAACTTACGTGAAGATAGCGAATATACGATTAGAACCGACTATAATCGATAAAGTTAAAGCCGCTTAAGCTACAGACTCAGAGCTTTTGAATGTGAAGAAGAAGGTTCAAGAGGACGTTATTCTAGAAGCAAGAATTGACGAAGAATCTCAACCCTCGACTTTATTGGTGTATTTGAAATCATCGATCGAGTAGTAACTGTGGCCTAAAGACTCGCCTTACCGCCAAGTATGTCGTGTGTTCATAACGTTTTTTTTCACGTATCGATGTTACGTAAATATGTGGACGACCCGAACCACATTATTGAGATAGAACCGGACGAAATATCGAAAGATTTAACGTATAAAAAGGTACATGTTAAAATCTTTGATAAGAAGGAACATATTCTACGCTCTAGGGTTATACCTCAAGAGTTAGAATTCGAAATGAAATCAAGGTATTATCATCTCTTCGAACTACCAGGTACGTAAATTTTGAGGGCAAAATTTCATAAGGAGGAGAGATTGTAAGACCCCAAATTTTGTGAATAAAGATTAATTTTCTCAAAATATTTTTTTTAGTATTATGGTGTGGATTTGATATAATGTTATAGTTGTGGGTAATATTTATAAATTTTACAAAGTATGCAAGTTGTCATAAAATATTCGATTGGTCGGGGAATATTCGCTTTTAGCGAGGAATATTCAGATGCGACAAAGATAATCATTAGTGGACCCCACAACGGAATTATTGTTTAATGAGAAAACGACGGAAATATCTTTTTATGAAAATAACAGCGGAAGTTTTACCGTTAACTGTTGAAATAACCGGCGGTAAAAGTACAATAATACGCGCGGTTGCATAGTAGCACACGATATTGATTATTGATGCTTACGTGAGAAGTCACTCAGTTTTGTTCAATTATTATTACAGTAATTGCTGCATAGTATCTCACGTTATTTGATTCAATTATTGTCGATATTTTATATATTATTAAATCAATAATTGAGACGATACAATTATTCATATTATTATCGGCATAATTAACAATGTCTAGAAAGTTCTGTCGAGGAGAGGTTTAGTCACCTAATTGCGCGCCACTAGGGAGAAATCCTTATTGGAAAGCCCCCTCTTTCCTGAAAACTGTAATAACCCAATATTTTCAATATAATTAAATAATAAATTTTGCATTAAATTTGTTTTTAAAGGTAGGATTATGTGCAAAGAGAAGTATATGTATTTATGGGATAAATAAAACTTATTATTACATGAATAATTGTAAATAAATTCTTTTTAAGAATTATTGATCATTATAGATTATATTCTTATTATAAATTAATTTTTAATAAAATATTTATTATTTATTTTCCATGAAAATATGATTATTATATATATGATATGATTATAAGGATTATTATGATATGTATTTTATTATATTAGTTGAGTTAATTATTTTAACTTAATTAATAATGGTTTATATGAAGGTTATGTCAGATATGGATTCAAAACCCTAATTCAGGATTTTGAATAAGGAATGAGAATATTAATATAATATTATTTATATTTCAGTAATATAAACATGATTGATATGTGTGCAATGTTAATGTATGGAACAGTTATAGTAAAACAATGCAAAACCCTAACATTACTGATAAACTATAGTACATAAGTCAATTACGTCTGTAAGAATTGTTAAGTTGTGTGTTATGTAGTTAATGACAATTATTATATTTATGTTAATTAGGTAAACTCTAATTAATATTTAGAAACCCTAATTACTAAATTAGAACCCTAATTGCTAAGTTGTAAACCTTAATTATTAACTTAGCAAGGTTAATGGTAATTAGTAAAGTATAAAACCTAATTTACAAGTCCTAGGTGATTAGTAAACCTAATTTAATTAGGGAACCCTAATTTATATTTTTAGAAACTAAGATTCCCATTTTAGCTCTAATCACAAAATCCTAGAACTTGGACTTATGGAAACCTTAGGGTTAAACCCTAAGGGTTAGAATAAATTGCCCACTTTGCCACTAAAAGTAAAAACCAAATGACCTAATTGCCCTTTTGCATTATTTTAATAGATAACTTGTATAGGTTGTCATAACTTTAGTTGGTGACCAACCCAACCTAGCCATGTGCTTATAGACCAAAATCTCAGCCATCTTGCATCACAATTACATTAGATTCTAGTCCTATATATAAGATCAAGAGAGGGAAAAATCATTACTTGCTTATTTATACACAAACACACCACCAAGCTTCTCTCTCTCTAAACCCACGAAAATAGTTAATATTTTAGTCTTTTATTGAGTCCCCAGAACATCAAGATCAAGTCAGGAGCAGAAGTTCAAGATTTGGTTCATAGAGGTATAAAACCTAACTTAGAAATTCGATCTTTAAAGTCATGTTAGATGTTATGTTTAAATGTTTAAATATGTTGTTTGTAGTGTCTATAAGTGATCTGAGTTGGCACATGTTAGATCCATAACATCTAAGTGCACGAATTTGAAGTTTTTAAGAATCTGGAAAAATTTCAAAATGTTATCCTATTAAATGAATGTCGGACCTTCTGATCTCAAAGATGTTTATTGTTTTGGCTATTTAAATGTTTACACTTGTAGTATGTTATGATATCTTTAAACTGGAACTGGAATCAAGGTCAGGGGATATGTAGATTGCATGTTATTCTTGGTTAAACTCGGTTGACCGAGCATGACTGGGCAATTCTAGGTAACCCAGAAACTGCCCAGATCATGTTTGTCAAGAACTTTGTGGCTCCATATCTGTCCGTGTTTTGTTGTTGTATCTAAGTTATAGCTTGGTATATGTATTACATGTTCATGTCTTAATATCGCCTAAATGATAAACAGATTGGACTTAGCATCCGGTCAAACTAGCCAAGACGAACACATTTTCTGTTTTCTGGGTAACCCAGAAAATATATGAATGTGTTGCCTGACATGGTTTGACCGGACCTTATTTGCTCGATGTGTTGTTGTTAGAGGTGTTTTCTGTAATAGACCTGTACTCCTACATGTTGGCTACACACTAGAACCTTTAGATCACAAAAAGGATACAAGAACAGTAAGTAGTGGAAGCCCAAAGTAGAGCTCACGAACTGTTCTTCATTTCTGGGTAACCCAGAAATAAAGAACATCTCTGACAGCTTGTTCAAGGCCCCAGATCTCACTCGTCTTATGTTGTTTGGCTATGTTTGTTGTTATATCATGTAATCTTACACTAGGACTACAAGATCTGACAAATATCGTGTCCAGAAACATTATAGTTTACAAATTAAACTTGGTCAAACTAGTCTGGATGAGCACGAACTCAGTTTTCTGGGTAACCTGGAAAATTGATGAACGTTATTTCTGACAGGCTTTGACCGAATGCTATATTGTGATTATGTTGTAGTTTGACTGACCTGATGATTGATAATTATACCTTGATATGTGGACTATAATCCTGAACCATTAGAACACATTAACAGTAGCCAGAACACTTGATTAAATGAGCCACAAGGAGACCACTTGAGACTGTCTGGGTTTCTGGGTAACCCAGAAAACCCAGAACATGGCTGACAGTTAGTTTGAGTCTTTATAGATTGCTTGTATGTTATAATTTGACCATGATAATTGATGATTCATGTAGTATTACATCAACACTACATGATCATTATAAAACCTTGTCCAGAAACATCACGTGCAACGAGTATTGGACGGTCAAAGTAAGACCCTTGAACACTGCCTTGTCAGTGTTCTTGAGCTCAAGAACACCTAAGGCGACATATTTTGTCGCTAAAGGCTATAGTGACAGTTTTATTTTTTAATTACTTTAATTTCTAAAAATTATTTAAAAATAGTAAATAAATTCCGAAATTTATAAAATAAGTTTTAAAAATTATTTTAATTCATAAAATTAACTTTTAATAATTTGGCATATTTTCCATAAATATTAGTAATTATTTGAATATTATTTATTTAATAAAGGTATTAAAAATAACTAAAATGATTTTATTATATTAAAAATCATTTTAAATGATAATAAGGTATTTAATAATATTTGAAGTTATAAAATGTAACTTTTAATATTTTAAAGTAAATTTTATTAATTATTTAATATTAATGATATTAGATTTATTTAATAATTATATTAAATAAATAGATTAAAAATAATGTTATTGATTTAAAAATCATTTAAAAGGATATAATTGGTTTAAAATATTTAAGTTATTATAAATAACTTTTAATATTTTATGAATAATACCTTAATATTTTAATATTAATGGTAATTGTTTAAAAATGATTTTAAATATTTTAAAAATCATTTAAGGGTAATATTCATACTTTAAAATTATTTTGAGTTATTATAAATAACTTTGATATTTTGGCAATGCAATGGTTGCATTAATATTTTTTAAATATTAATGATAATAGAATTATCTAATATTTAAATCATTTAATAATGATACTAGAGTTTGAAAAATCAAAATAAATTAGAATAATTATTTAAAAATTATTATAAGTCATTTAAAAATAATACGACTGGTATTTAAAATATCCAGGATAATATTGAACTTCATGATAGAGTTTTTGAACTCGATAAATTACTCGATGAAGCCGGCGGTACACCGAAATACTGCCGAAATATATTGATCTGAACCTATATAGTTTGACTGTATAAGTATTTGTTTGTGTCTTAATGACTGATATAACTATGTGACAATGTGATTAGGTTATATTTTGACTGTAAATAACAGTACTATGTGTTATGATATGTTATTCTAATCATTAGAACAATCTTATAAATGATAGGTCATTGAATTAAAGATATAACTAAGTTATGTAAGCAGCAGACAAGACAAGTATCCTAAACTCTTGTTTTACTTTATTCAACGGATATCGTTAGCAAATTTTCTAAACTTACTCTAATTATTATTGAGCAAGTTTCCTAACCGTACTCAAATTATATTGTGCAAGTATCTGAACTATCTTTTACATTGTGCAAGTATTCTAGCTTTGCATTTACTTTATGCAATGGACACGTGCAAACCAGTTTCGGAACTATATTGTTATCATTATTATTCATGTATCTATACCTTTGTAGATATGTCAGTTCTTGAATTATATCCAATCATTGTTTATCATTACAGTATTATTGTATAATCCAGATATATATTCTGTTCGTAAATTTCTAAGATTTGTTATACAAGTGTCCCCACTTGGATAATTATTGAACATGTTGATACATACTTATTGATTTCCAATATGTATATCTTAATTAAAAGTCGTATAAGCTATTTGTCTCGGCTAGACACAAATTTAAAATAACTTTTGAATATGATAGAACCTTATTGATATCCAACCGAGTTATTTGGTTTGGATTCCCGACTAAGTATCAACATCCCGAACATGGGAAAACTTTGTGCGCCTGAGGCGGATATGATGAACGAGAATATCGTTCTGGTATGTAGTATTGATCAATACAGGGCACATTGGGTTGATCACCCTCGTGCCCGTAAGTTATGACCATTTACAGATGAAGTTCTGTTAAACCCTATCAAAAATTGAAAACAAAGTTCATAGTCTGTCGACTGTTCACCAATCATAGTCAGTACGTAGTTTTAAAATTTGAAATAGATTTGTTATGTTGTTTAGTGCTGCTTCAGTTTACTTCACAACTATTGCTTCGTTGTAGAAGTGTCATTCAAAGAAAATATTTATCCCTTTCAGCTAATATTTATTGTTCGATATTACTTGTTGGGCACTCAAATGCTCATTCTTGCTTAATTTAAATGTTTCCAGCTATGTATGATCGACCTGAAGGTTCAGGCAAGAACAAAGGGAAAGGAGAGCTAGCAGAATAAGTTTGTATTATCTTATGTAATAGTTAGACTTAAATAAGATGATGATATTTATTATCTACCATGTAATGAAATGTTTTAAAGGTCGCGCACCTGGGATTTAGACAACTCTGATATGTAAATTAAGTTTGATATTTATGACATTATTATTATTATTCCGCTCAAATAAATGGTATCGTGAAGCACTGAATTCGGGTTTCAAGCACCTGAATTTGGGGGCGTCACAGGAACGATCTGATTGTTAATATTGCGTGTTACAATAATGATGAATAAGTGTTGTTAAAACTATTGAGGGGATTTTTATGAAGTATTTGTTATAAATATTGCTTATTTTATGGACCCCTATTTACCCATTTTTCAAAATAATCGGTGAAAATTATTTAATATATTAGAGGTGGGGGGGCCCACATGTGGGATGAAGAATGGAAATGGGGGGAGAGTTTACGTAAATGTAAGGGAATTATATATATATATATATATATATATATATATATATATATATATATATATATATATATATGATAATAACATATGGTGAGGCCCACATGTTTTTCTTCCTTGAATTGTCGTGACAAAATTAAATTTGTGGTGTTGGTTTTTCAAATCAACATGTGTTAATATATATATATATATATATATATATATATATATATATATATATATATTAACACATGTTGATTTGAAAAACATATATATGAAAACCCACATGTTTTTTCTTCTTTGAATTGTCGTGATGTAATTAAATTTATGGTGTTGGTTTTTCAAATCAACATGTGTTAATATACATATATATATATATATATATATTATAAGTTTTTTTTTATGAAAAATAGAATATATTATATTTTATTGATTATTATATTATTAATTTGAAAATGAGCGTCAGAAGTTTTATTTTTTTTTCACCCGTGATCTTACAAATGAATTAGTTCAATTTTCGAACGGTTGATCCGTGAAATTTTTCCAAATAGTATCCTTCCATTCTTCTATAAATAGGATGCTTATTTAGAATTGAAAATCACACCAGAATCAGAGAATTCCTCTTCAATAATATTGAGCGTATTTCTTTCGAGTTTTAGGAAGCTTTGAGTGTAGAAAATAATGAAAGTTTTTTTCAAGAATATATCCGCTATACTAGTTGGAATACTCTTCTTTTTTAGTCAAGGGGTATTATTTCTTTCGTATTCATGAATATAGTTATTTTCTTTCAATATTCGTAAGAGGTATTATTTATTTCTTAGTCGCTTACGATATTATTTTTCGTATTCGTAAGAAATTTTATATCGTTCAATATTCGCAAGGAATATTATATTCGTTTAATATTCATAAGGAATATTATTTTCGTTCAACAATTGTAAGGGATATTATTTTTATTCAGTATTCGTATAAAATAATATTTTCTTCTATACTCTGTAGTATGTAAGTAATATTATTTTATTTCAGATTTCGAATTCTATACTCATTTTGTTAAGTTTTGGCTTCTATACTCTATGAAATTAGTAGAATATCCTTGATATTTGTGCTTCATCCAGTATCTTTTCATGGAAATATTATTCTGAGCATTTTTGATAAGTTTTAACTTTTTCATGTCAGGGTACTATTCACAGGGTTACTATTCATGAAGTTACTATTCACAGGGTTACTATTCCCGAAGTTACTATTCATGGGGTACTATTCACTCGATTACTATTCACCAGGGGTACTATTCATTATAAAAATTGATTCGTTTTCAGTCCAAATCATTTTTGGTACAATATTATTCTTGAATTTTACTCCACAAAGCAGTATCATGTTGACAATTTGAACGTTATTGAATTCTGGATAAATTAAATTATAAATCTTTAAAATTTATCCTTGAACTTGTTTTATTGAATTATTATGTCATTATCATCATCCTCATGCTTATATTGTTATGAAAGTTATCTTTGGCCGTAGTGCATAGATGGACTTGGTATGATTATGACAATGGATTATTCGTTATAATCATGATTGTAATGTTACAAATGATGTGGTAAAAGTCCTCATTGGCCCGTAGTGCATTGATGTACAGTTTTTGGTATGATCATGGTCATGTGTTCTCTTCGGCCAAGGGTGCAAAGATGAATTGTTTTATGGCATGATAATGACCGTTGATGAAAACACAATTATCCTTGGCCCGTAGTGCATGGATAATTCGTGGTCGGATACTAAAGAATATCCTTGGCCCGTAGTACATGGATGATTTGATGATGTGAATTATTTATTAAGCTGAGTCTCAACGATAAAATTGATGATAAATCTTTTTAATCGTAGAACATAGTAGATTTTATGCTCTACTTGACTCTTCTAATGGATTGCTTATTCCGCTGCAGTTGTTGATCTAAAACTTGTTGTCTATTATATTCTATCAGTTGTTATACTATTGAAGGTTAAGGATAATTTATTCTGCATTATCTTAGTCATAATATTTCTTCTTGGGCTAGTTGAGCTCATCCTTTCTTTCACCGTTTCTTGTGAAATGAGAATATAGCTGGGACTAGTCGGGGAATGGATTGACGGTCTAGATGATTGCATTAGTAGTCCTCACTATTCTGTGGAATAATGTGATAATAATTATAATAAGATTGAATTTGAGTATGGATATTGTCTAGAAGACAATATGTGCTAAAACTCTCAGCTATGTTTTGTCGTATTTTATACGACAATTGTATTAATTAAGTTTGTATTTGTGTTCAGTACCATGTATTTGACGACTCAGAATGGGTGATGTATACCTATTTTGGGGGCGTCACAGGTTATACCTGTTTTAATTTTTGGTTTTCGGGTTCGGGTTTGGTTATTGAGTTTGTGTTATTCGGTTTAACTGAATAACCAAATAAGAATTCAAAAAAATATAAACCTTATACTTTAAAGTTAAATTTATCAAAATTCTATTCTCTTTTAATTAAAAACATATAATTAACCCATACCTCAAATCCTTAAATCATATCACCTATTCAAATCAAGGTGATTTGTTGGCATCTAAATGGAAATCCCTTTTGGAAATTGGGTTTGGTGTTTTTACTCCCTATTCTCCCTTATTTTTTCTGGGTTTTGTCTTATAGATAAACTACCTCACCTTTCGACCAAGCTCACCCCGATCTGTATAAAAATAAATCTGTAAATCACACCCAAATTTGTAGAAAAAAAGTAGATCCATTTTACCAAGGGATAAATTTCTTTGGTAAAAGTGTATATAATATGTATGAACGAAAAGGCGAAGATTGGAGAAGTCTGTATATATTTATTTATATGTTGTATGCATTTACAATGGAAAAGAAAGACATACATGTACCCTAGAGTTACAAATTTATAGAATCAATTAGCTAAATAAGTGGAGAACGTGTGCTTAATCAAGTTAATTATGTCAATATCCCCCTCATAACTGTTCGGTTATTAACGGAATAACTAAATAGTAAATTCGATTATTCATTTATCTTATAATTCGGTTAATTGTTTGGATATTAAAAGTACATTAATTTTGGTTTTCAGTTATAACCGAATAGCCTATTCGGTTCGGTTATAACCGAGCGATCAACCCTATATTCTGCTAACGTACGTAAAATTACGTTTTCTCAGAATTAAAGCCCGGTACGTCTAATCTGTGTATACACACAAGATCAAAAGGTAAGGAGGAACTGCTGCCATATGCTGACGATATCGAAAGAAAGTTTCCAAAGCTGTAACTATATTCAATACAAGAAAATTGTCTATCAGCGACCAAACATATCAGCGAGTGCCGTATGCGGTTGCGGATGTGAGAAATAGTGACCGCTGTTAGCGATCCTTGTATCTAGTCACTATTTAATATTCATGACCGCATCCGGTTGCTGATCGGTCGCTGGTGTATTTTTTGTGACGCCCCCAAAATAGATATACATCACCCATCTTGAGTCGCCAAATACATGGTATATAATTCAAATACAAATTTAATTATACAACATGAGCTGTGAGTTTTAATACAAATATTATCTTCTAGACAATATTCAAACTCAAAATACGACAAAACATAATCTGAGAGTTTTAACACGAATATTGTTATCTAGACAATATCTACACTCAAATTCAATCTTATTACATTTATAATCACACTATTTCATAGAATAGTGAGGACTACTAATGCTATCATCTGGACCGTCACTCCGTTCTCATTTTCTGAAGAGAACAATGAAAGCAAAAAGGGTGAGCTCAACTAGCCCAGTAAGAAATATTATGACTAAGATAATGCAGAATAAATTATCGTTAGCCTTCAACAGTGTTAAACTTATACAATATAACAACCATCAAGTTTAACTGCAGCGGAACAAGCAATCCATTAGAAGAGTTAAGTAGAGAATAAAATCTACTATCTTCTATGATTTAAAAGGTTTTTCATCACTTTTATCGCTGAGACTCAGCTTAATAAATAATCCACATCATCAAATGATCCCTGCACTACAGGCCAAAGATATTCTTTAGTATCACGACCACGAATTATTCATTCACTACGGGCCAAAGATAATCGTGTATTCATCAACGGTCCTGATCATGCCATAAAACAATTCATCATTGCACCATTGGCCGAAGAGAATCCATAGCCATAATAATACCAAAAACTGTCCATCAATGCCCTACGGGCTAATGAGGACTTTTTTCACATCATTTATAACATTACGATCATGATTATACCGAATAATCCCTGGTCATAATCATACCAAGTCCATTTATGCACTACATGCCATCGATGACTTTCAACATAATATAAACATGAGGATGATGACAATGACATAATAATTCAATAAAACAAGTTCAAGAATTAATTTATCCAGGAACCAATAATGTCTAAATTGTCAACATGATACTGCTTTGTTGAGTAAAAATTTAAGAATGCTCAGAAGAATATTTCCATGAAAAGATACTGGATGAAGCGCAAATATCAAGGATATTCCACTAATTTCATGGAGTATAGAAGTCAAAACTTTAACCAACTGAGTATAATAAAGAATGGAATAACAAAAGAAATCACCGAGCATGCGATAGATCGCATGATGTGTTATTCTAATAGAATAATAAATAACGGAACCCGTCATGCGTAAACGCATGATGACCAGATATTCCAAATAATCATAATAATTAATGGAACCGTCATGCATAAACGCATACATGATGATGTTCCAACAGAATAATAAATAATGGAAAATAAAGAATTTCACCATGTATGCGCATTGCATGGTGATGTTATTCCAACATAATAATAAAAATGGAATAACAGAAGTTCTCTTCGTGAATACAAAAGGAATAATACCCATTACGAGTACAACAAATAATATCCCTTACCTTATAAAGAAGAGTACTCCGACGGGTAGGGCGGGGATATACTTGAAGAAAACTTGCACTACGCTCAAAGCTTTTTTAAACTCTAAAGAAATACACTAAAGATTATAGAAGAAGAATTCTCTCTCTAGAGTTTCAGTGAATTCGTAAGAAATAATGAAGGAATGAGCTTCTATTTATATGAGAATGGACTGAATAATAACTAATTCATGAACGGTCCAGATTGATTTACTTTTAAACGGACGGTCCATATTGATTTACTATGCAGAACACTATGCAGGCACTATGCAACACTATGCATAATAAAATATAATATATTCTAATTATTGTCTAATAAAACAAATAACTTTATAAAAGTATTATGTTTTATATAAAAAGATTTTACTATGCAAAACACTATGCATAATAGAATATAATATATTCTATTATAGTTTAATAAAACAAATAACTTTATAAAAGTATTCTGTTTTATATAAAAAGATTTTACTATGCAAAACACTATGCATAATAGAATATAATATATTCTAATTATTGTATAATAAAACAAATAACTTTATAAAAGTATTCTGCATTTTATATAAAAAGCTTTTCCGCTTTTATTACATTAATAATACTAATAAAACAAGATATATATATATATATATATATATATATATATATATATATATATATATATATATATATAAACTTCGTGACTTCATAAAAAGACACCTCAATATATTTAACAACATTTATCATCATTATTATAATTCACAATATTAATCGACCGTGTCGCTCCTGTGAAAGAGATGGCTTTCCAATAAGTATTTCTTCTATTGGTAGCCATTAAATTAGGTGACCAAACCTCTCCTCGCGTAACTTCTAGACATCGTTAATATTATAAATAATAATATTAATAACTTCGTCGTCTCAATTATTGATTTAATAATATATAAAATATTGACAATAATTGAATCAAATAACATGAGATACTATGCAGTAATTATTGTAACAATAATTGAACAAAATTGAGTGACTTTTCACGTAAGCATCAATAATCAATACCGTCTGCTACTATGCAACCACGCGTATTACTGTACTTTTACTACCGAGTAGTTCAACAGTTTTAACAGTAAAACTTCCACCATTATTTTCATAAAAATATTTTTGTCATTTTCTCAATCCGACAACAATTCCGTTGTGGGGTCCACCAATGATTGTACCGTCGTATGGATATTCCTTGACAAAAAGAATATTCCCCGACCAATCGAATATTATACAACAACTTGCATACTTTTCAAAATTTATAAATACTACCCACAACTATAACACTATCTCAAATCCACACCATATTATTCAAAAAAATATTTCGAGAAAATTAAATCTTTATTCATAAAATCTGGGGTCTCACAATCTCCCCTCCTTATGAAATTTCGCCCTCAAAATTTACGTACGTACCTGGTATGCCGAAGAGGTGAGAATACCTTGACTTCATTTCAAATTCTAATTCTTGAGGTATAACCTTTGAGTGTTGAATACGATCCTTCTTATCCAAGATTTTAACACGTATCTCCTCATACGTTAAATCTTCTGGTATATCATTTAGTTCTAATTTAATAATATGGTTCGGGTCGTCCACATATTTACGTAACATCGATACATAAAAAAAAAATGTTCTGAACACGAAACATACTTGGCGGTAAACGAGTCTATAGGCCACAGTTCCTACTTCATCGAGGATTTCAAATGGGCCAATTAAATCGAGGGTTGAGATTTCCTCTCTTCGTCGATTCTTGCTTCTAGAATAACGCCCTCTTGAACATTCTTCTTCACATTCATCAGCTCTGGGTGTGGAGCTTGAGCGGCTTTAACTTTATCGATTAAAGTCGATTCTACTCGTATATTCGTTATCTTCACGTGGTTTCGTATATTCGCACTTATAACTGCATACAATCTTCTACTCAACGCGTTAGCTACCATGTTCGCTTTTTCTACGATGGTATTGAATGGTATGATTGTAATCTTCAACAGCTCGAGTCAACGTCTTTGGCTCATGTTACGTTCATTTTAGTTGAAGAAATATTTGAGGGTTTAAGAAATGGGTTTTGTACTGGGGTCAATACAAAATTCGATTTCACGCTCTAGGGGTAGGCTAAGAAGTCTTCAAGAATACTTCAGGAAATTTATTAACAATAGAAATATCATTCAAAACTGTGACCCTCATCCAAGACTTGGATAGTACGTCCCATTGATACCTATCAACTTGCCATCGCCATTCACGACGTCGCCACAAAAAAGTCCGCTTTGGTGCATTCCACACAAGAAGTCAACAACGAAAAGGACCGGGGGCTCTTTACTTATGGCTTGATATGACAATGATTGACTTTAGTGGTTTGGTTGCTTGAATTTGCATAACAAAGTTGGTTAAGAATATGAAAGCTAACAACCTTACTTAAAAGCATGATGAGTAGTTAACCAATCGATTCCTAAAATCGCATCAAAGGCAAGTATTTTCAAAGAGATAAGATTGACAGTAACGTGAAAGTGTCAATTTGAATTAAACAAGATTTATAAATAGTGGATGTAACGAAGGTTTCTCCCAACTGAGTTTCAACAGATAAATCAAAATCTAACTTCTCCGGAGTTAAATTCAAACATTGAACACAACTAGGTGAAATAAAAAGTGAGTAGAACCGGTATCTAACACGGTATAGACTTCGCAAGAGTTTATGATTAACTTACCCGTGATAATTTTATTCAGGTTCCTCGTAAAAAAAAATGTTATCTCTTAAACTACCGGCTTTGGCTTGTCTGGGACATCCTTTGGCATCACTATCCCAGCTGGACTTGACTTCACCATACGACAAAATTGAGCTAGGTGACCTTCTCTTCCACAATTAAAACACGCTTTGGATTGTCAAGCATGCTTTGACTGGATGTGTCCTTCCCGTCTCCGATTTGAAACATACGACCGGGTGGTCGTTCTTCTTCCTTTGAAACGGGTGTTGGTGCTGCTGTCTTTCCATCATTATTGAACCTTCTCTTCTTGAAATTTCTACTTCTATTATCTTGGCCATGATTACCACCGAAATAGTCACCATTCATGGCATGATAATTTCCCCCACGATGGTTATCATTGTTCCGATGACCTTTGCCACCGGTACGATTATTATCGTGTTGTTGGTCGTTGCCTTTTGGTTGTGCTGATTTATTATCGCGCTCCAATAACTGAGCCCTATTCACAACATCTGAATATAAACAAAGTTTGTGAGAAATGAGGTATTGATGTATATTGGGTTTCAAACATCTTAGAAACATTCGCGTCATTCGCTCCTCATTATCAACGAAATGGGATGCAAACCGAGATAACTCGGCAAACTTAGCCTCGTACTGCGACAAGGTCATATTGTTTTGCTCCAGCACGATGAACTCCACCTCCTTCATGTGACGAATACTTTCGGGAAAGTACTTGTTGTTGAATAATTCTTGGAAATTCTCCCAAGACATCTTGAGTGCGTCAGGCTAGGTACATTTTTACAGATTCCCACCAGTAATCTGCCTCTTCACGCAACATAAAGGTGGAAAAGGGAACCTTTTGCTCCTCGGAGCATCCTAAGACATCAAATATCTTGGTGATATGCTTTAACCACGTCTCTGCCTTAAGTGGTTCTGGCTTTCCCAAAAACTCCGGTGGTCCCAGTTCCTTGAACTGCTAAACGGTGACCGACCGTGAGTTGCCATTATTTCCACCTATATTTTGAACAGGAGTCTTTCTTACCCGATGTTGCATGAATTGCATAAAGCCTCTGAACATTCCATCATTCATCATCTGGTCAGTGTTGTTGTTTGCCTGAGGATTGTCGCCTTCCTGATACACCTTATCTTGATTATTGATCTGTGGAGACTCAACGGTCTCCTGTGCTCCATTGATGTTCTCAACATTCTCGGATGTCATTTTCAAATACTGCCACAAAACAAGGGTTAATTAACATATCACATATTATCCCTATACTCTGACCGACCAATTAAATACCAAATAAACTTAGGTAGGTCATACTAGCGAAGAAATTTCCTGTCTCTCCCCTCCTAGTTCTTATCTCACATCTCAGCCATGGATCATATCCCTAAGCTTTGATACTAACTGTGATGCCCCCAAAATAGATATACATCACCCATCTTGAGTCTCCAAATACATGGTACAGAATTCAAATACAAACTTAATTATACAACATGAGCTGTGAGTTTTAATACAAATATTGTCTTCTAGACAGTATTCAAACTCAAAATACGACAAAACATAATCTGGGAGTTTTAACACAAATATTGTCATCTAGACAATATCCACACTCAAATTCAATCTTATTAAATTTATAATCACACTATTTCATAGAATAGTGAGGACTACTAATGCTATCATCTGGACCGTCACTCCATTCCCCGACTAGTCCCTGCTACGCTCTCATTTCTCAAGAGAACAATGAAAGCAAAAAGGTGAGCTCAACTAGCCCAAAGAAGAAATATTATGACTAAGATAATGCAGAATAAATTATCGTTAGCCTTCAACAGTGTTAAACTGAGACAATATAACAACCATCAAGTTTAACTGCAGCGGAACAAGCAATCCATTAGAAGAGTCAAGCAGAGAATAAAATCTACTATCTTCTATGATTTAAAAGATTTTTCATCACTTTTATCGCTGAGACTCAACTTAATAAATAATCCACATCATCCAATCATCCCTGCACTACATGCCAAGGATATTCTTTAGTATCACGACCACGAATTATTCATGCACTACGGGCCAAAGATAATCGTGTTTTCATCAACGGTCCTGATCATGCCATAAAATAATTCATCTTTGCACCCTTGGCCGAAGAGAATCCATAGCCATAATCATACCAAAAACTGTCCATCAATGCACTACGGGCCAATGATGACTTTTTTCCACATCATTTATAACATTACGATCATGATTATACCGAATAATCCCTGGTCATAATCATACCAAGTCCATCTATGCACTACAGGCCACAGATGACTTTCAACATAATATAAACATGAGGATGATGACAATGATATAATAATTCAATAAAACAAGTTCAAGAATTAATTTATCCAGGAACCAATAACATCCAAATTGTCAACATGATACTGTTTTGTGGAGTAAAAATTTAAGAATGCTCAGAAGAATATTTCCATGAAAAGATACTGGATGAAGCGTAAATATCAAGGATATTCCACTAATTTCGTGGAGTATAGAAGTCAAAACTTTAACCAACTGAGTATAATAAAGAATGGAATAACAAAAGAAATCACCGGTACATGCAATAGACCAAGACATACAAAAGTTATTCCAATGTAATAATAAATAACGGAACCAGGTAATGCGTAAACGCATAGATAGGATATTCCAACAGAATAATAATTAATAAAACCAGGTCATGCGTAAACGCATAGACAAGATGTTCTAACAGAATAATAAATAACGGAACCAGGTCATGCATAACGCACAGATAGGATGTTCCAATAGAATAATAAAAATGGAGTAACAGAAGTTCTCTTCATGAATACAAAAGAAATAATACCCTTACGAGTACAACAAATAATATCCCTTACCTTATAAAGAACAGTACTCCGACGGGTAGGGCGGGGATATACTTGAAGACTCACTGTGATCTACCTGACTAATATTTAGACGATATAAAAGCTTGAATTAACAGTTAACATAACATACAACAACATGGATTCAAGAACAAAAACAAAACAATAAACATAAGAAATATCCGGGTGCTTGAATAAGTTGTCAGGCCCTTTCTAGGTTACCCAGAAACGCCCAGTCATGGCCGGTCAACGGGTTTTGACCAATAATAAAATGAAATCTATGCATGATATGCCATTGAATCATGTTCCAGAGTAAAGACCTCATAGCACACTACAATATCAAACATTTAAAACAGCAAAACAATAACCATGCTGAGATCTATAAGGTCTGACATTCAGTTGTCAGACCACCTGAGAAAAATTTCCAGATTTATAAATCTTTTAATTCGAGCATATATATATTATGGATCCACTATTTAGCAACCAAGATCATTGTCTCACACCTTATACAACATATTTAAACATTCAAACATCAAATCCTACATATCATACAAGATCAATTATTCTTGGCTTAGGGTTTACCTTTCTTGGACAAATTCTTGATCTAATGTTTCTGATTTGCTACAAGTGATAGTGGGGCTTGGTTAGTGACTGGTCTAGCAAGGTATTTTCGGAGGTTTGAGTTAAGAGAGAAGTGAGTTGAGTGTTGGTGAAAAAAATGATCAAGTTAGTAACCTTTCTCTCTCTCAATCTATATATAATATGGTGTAATGCTAATGGTTGATCATGTGGCCAGATTTTTATTGATTAAAGGCTATTACTAGACCACATGGCTAGCTAGAGTTGGTCAACAACCACCCACTAGGTCTAGATCTACATTCCACCTTAATAAAATATTAAAAAGGGCAATTTGGTCATTTGGTTTTTACTTTTAGTGGCAAGGTTGGCATTTCATCTCACCCATTAGGGTTTAACCCTAAAGTTCCAAAAGTCCAAGTTCTAGGATTTTGAGATTAGGGCTAAAATGGGAATCTTAGTTTCTAAAAATGTGAATTAGGGTTTCCTATTTAAATTAGGTTTACTAATCACCTAGGATTTGTAAATTAGACTTTATAATATACTAATTACCATTAACCTTGCTAAAATAATAATTAGGGTTTACAACATAGAAATTAGGGTTCTAATTTAGTAATTAGGGTTTCTAAATATTAATTAGGGTTTACCTAATTAACATTAAATATAATAATAATTGTCATTAATTACATAACACATAACTTAACAAATTCTTACCGTTGTAATTGACTTATGTACTAAAGTTTATCAGTAATGCTAGGGTTTGTACTGTTTCTCCATAACTGTTCGACAAATTACATTACACACATATCATGCATGTTTATATCACTGAAATATAAATACTATTATATTAATATTCTAATTCCTTATTAAAAATCCAGAATTAGGGTTTTGAATTCATATCCCACCTATCCTTCATATATATCTTTATTAATTAGGTTAAAATAATTAACTTAACTAATATAATAAAATACATATCATAATAATCCTTATAATCATATCATATATATAATAATCATATTTTCATGGAAAATAAATAATAAATATTTTTATTATAAAATTAATTTATAATAAGAATATAATCTATAATGATCAATAATTCTTAAAAAGAATTTATTTACAATTATTCATGTAATAATAAGTTTTATTTATCACATAAATATATATACTTTCCTTTGCACATAATCTCCTCTTTATAAAAAAAATTTTAATTGCAAAATTTATTATTTAATTATATTGAAAATATCGGGTTATTACACTTACAAATGGCCATATATGCATGCCCTCGTGCATGTGGATAGTCCATATTATAGGGGAGACTATGGCGAATTTTTTTCGTTGGTCGGGTAACTGAAAAGAGGCATATATTTATATAATACCTACGTATATGCGAAAACAAATGATATAGATTTTTCCTAATGCATATACCGGTCATGCATGATGCAATGATTCATATTTTATCCCTAGAAGTTTATTGTCTTTAGGCTGGTCAGTTAAAATATGTAGGATGACATAGGATCATACTTCATTCTAATTTGAGATCCACAACAATATAGTATGCCTTTGCGCAGTCGTCTCATGCTATATTACTTATTTTGGTATGTATCCTCATTCCATTCCCGAAGCAGCATTTATGATGCACACTCATGTTATATATGTACATATACATTCATATATATTTATAAGCATCATAAAAGGCATTGGACTGAATTGTAAATCTCTAGCAAAGGGAATACAATAATTCTTGTTCGCAGTAAGTACCGTAATATCATGGACCTTTATCCAAATCGTAGGTGGATGAGTCGATGAAATTCAAGTGCTCGGATAGGTGCTTCAATTGAATTTAGAGCTGGTTGTCAAGTGTTTTTGGATTATGCATATAGTCACTCGGAATGTGTGAATGGTTAGAACAAGATAAGATGCCCTTGTTTGAAGTGTAAGAATGTAAATTATATGGACATATATATTGTCAACTATCATTTATTTATTTTTGGGTTCATGAAAAATTATGAAGAATGCTAGTGGGAGCATGGTCAGAGAAGAGATAGTGGTACAACACACGTACACAATTTGGGTAGCAGTACCCATCGTATGAATGAAATAGTTCATGATATTACAGGGTTAGATTTTGATCGGGAACAAGGTAGAGAACAACCTATTAATTTTGATGCCAAAGCGTTCTTTAAGTTGTTAAACGAGGGTAGCGAGCCGTTGTGGTGTTTCACCAAGCACACTAAATTGTCTGCAGTGGCGACATTACTTAACATCAAGACTAATCACAATATGAGCCATGAGTGTTTTGAATCGCTCTTGAAGGCCATTAAGAGTATGTTACCTGAGGGTGAAAAATTACTGGAAAACCACTAATATTGTAAGAAAATGGTGAATAAGTTGGGTCTTGGATACCAAAAGATCTATGCATTTCCAAACGATTACATGTTATTTTATAAGGAAAATGAACATTGTCGACATCGAGAAAAATTTCCTTTTTTTTTGGAATTCCTCTTTTAGTCTTTCTACCCTTTTAGTTTGAAAGGGTGAGTTTGACACAAAATGTCGATGATTTGAAAATTCAGAGTCGCCAGTTGGTAGTAGTGAAATGGCTGTACTAACTCAACTGAGTTATGAAACGTTTTGCAAAAAGGCCCAGTTATTGGACTATGTTTAACTGGCCTTGGAAACCAAGATTCATAGAGTTCGGGGGCTTGATTAAGCGGGGGGAAGGTGTTAGGCACCCCCCGAATTATGTGAAAACACGGTTACCACATCTTTTCAATTCCCTAATTATTTGAAGTATGTGCGCAGTTAATTGGGCCTAAGTGCATTATTTGGAAGTAGTGCTATGCCTCGTTTGCACCTATATACAAAGGGTTTGACTTGTATTAAAGTTTAATTTTAATATAAGGCATGTAAAATGATATTTTGAAAATAGGTTTTAAAACCCCTATGCTCAAATAGTAATTGAGGTCTTTGATACTTTCATTTTATTTTATATTCGGCTTATTTTGATTTTATTCTCGAGATGCAAAGTATCTGTGACAAAATAATATACATTTAAGTGTCGAGTTCTTTATGGGCATGAAAGCCATCAAAGTAACCCGAACAACTCATCTAGGATTTTCAAGCTGGCTATACAAACGGAAAAGGGTCCATTATGGGAACCAGATCTAGATCTGTCAGCTAGATCTTAAATCCCGTGGTTCCTAGGCTCACAAAATGTCACATGAATAGCCTGCATTGCAAATATACTAAAATAAAATACACTTAATCTGAACGTCACAAAACAAAGGATTATCAATTAAATCCTTGCATACGCGTAACCAAGCTTCTCGTTTCCTCTATATACAGATCTAGGGATGCGTGGTTGCTTTTAATATTTACAAAAACTAGAAAGAAAACTATATTTAAATAAATCTTAGCCATTCCAGCTTAAAGGTTCCAGTTTTACAACTTTTAAACCGGTTAAAAGTTAGATATGACTAGATTTAAATAAATCTAGTCTACAAACATTAATATCACAGCTTTATATTGAATAAACAGTTAAAACAAAGATTTTAATCACAGTCAACTATCAACATATATATAACTTATATATATTAAAACAATAAAAAACCACGAATTTATAAACCAGGCTCGACTATTCTATTTCAAGATATATATATATATATATATATATATATATATATATATATATAAAGTTGTAAAAAGCTACAGATTTCAGCACACACACACACACACACACACACACATATATATATATATACGGAGAGGCTCTAAAGCGAACCTTAAAGAGCGAACCAAAAGATTTAACAAATCGTCTTTGGTGTCTATAATGACAGTCACACCTGCCGCCAAAGACTACATGGCTATGACGACGGATCGAACCTTCGCTTATGTATAGACACCAAAGACGACGGTTAGTCTTTGGTTAGCTCTTTAAGGTTCTCTTTAGAGACGGACCATATATATATATATATATATATATATATATATATATATATATATATATATATATATATATATATGGCAATGATCCATATCATATATTTGATATGAATCAAAAATGGGCAAATAACATCTTAATTGTCTATTATAATTATCAACGAAATGGATTAAAAAAACTGAACTCGCTGTCCGTTAGAATTACTAGTGGACTTGATTTTGGACCATAATACCCACATCCGCTAGAATTACTAGCAGATGACTTAACAACACCACGTGGGGCAATACTTGAAGCAACAATACTTATGAACACCAGCAATCAAGAAAAAGGGAGTAGTATCAAAATCGGTAATCAAGAAGAAGGGAGTAGTATCAAAACAAGAAAGAAGGAAATAAAGAAAATATTTAGAGAGAATAATAATTATAATAATAATAATTATAATTATTATTATAATAATAGTAATAGTAATAATAATAATAATAATAATTATAATTATTATTATAATAATAGTAATAGTAATTATAATAATAATAATAATAATAATAATAATAATTATTATTATTAGCACTATTATTATTATCATTAGTATTATTATTGTTATAATAATAATAATAATAATAATTATTATTATTATAGTTATTACTATTGTTATTATAATTATTATTCTCTCTAAATATTTTCTTTCTTTCCTTCTTTCTTGTTTTGATACTACTCCCTTCTTCTTGATTGCTGGTGTTCATAAGTATTGCTGCTTCAAGTATTGCCCCACTTCTTCTTGATTGATGGTGTTCATAAGTATTGATGCTTCAAGTATTGCCCCACGTGGTGTTGTTAAGTCATACGCTAGTAATTCTAGCGGATATGGGTATTATGGTCCAAAATTCAGTCCGCTAGTAATTCTAGCGGACAACGAGTTCATTTTTTTAATCAATACCGTTAATAATTATACGTATATATATATATATATATATTATATTATATAGAAAAGTGAGTAAAAGCTTCAGATTTGAAAGGATCTTACACTGTGTAGCGAGGAGAACTTTAAACTGCTTTTGAAGCTTGAAAATTCCATTTCTACCTGTTAAAATTTGATAAGTTGTAGTATATATGTATACAAGTGTTTACAAAGAAGAATATCGAAGTTTAGAACACTATAAGAGGGGTTAAGAGCTGAAATTGACGTAATTTCCTCTGTTTTCTTCTTCTTTTTTCATTTTAACTGATGGGGGGGGGGGGGTCTATTTATAGACCAAAGTAGTCGCGGGTCTACTTGCGGCCGCCCGGGTGGGCACGAGCCCCATGGGTCCCGTCATCTCGAATTACGTGTACTTTGACCAACGCTCTTTCTACTTGAACTTTCATAACTTTCAATTCGGGAATTCGATGGAGGTGAGCTATACCTTTCCGGAAAGACCTTTTCGGAAAGCCCTTTCCACGCGCTACAAAATGGAATGGGATTTGACCTTTTCCGAATTCAGGAATATGGGTCCATGACAAGATCTTTTAGTCTTTGCATTCCAATCGTTGAGCTTTCTTGTGCTATTTTCACTCGGGATTGACGTTATGGTTCTGCATGACCTCTTTTGCAGTGATTTGGGCTGAATTGATGTTGAGTTGGCAAAATTACTATTTTCCCTCCCGGGTTGGTACTGGGCTTGACATGGCAACATTTGTCTTCCTCGGGGTACCAATTCCTAATAGTGACTACAATTTTGATGTAAAGATGGACTATAACTTGATGGGGATTAATCAAGAGGAGACATATGACTATGAGGTGCCTGAGGAGATCAAAGATTGGGTTGAAGATAAACCCAAACCCAAACTCAAATCCAATCTTGATCAAACCACCATCGTCAATATCGGAACCTCAGAAAATCCTAAAGAAATCCAAATATACAAATACCTTACCCCAAACCAAAGAAATGACCTGATTGAAGTACTCCTAACTTAATTCCAGGATGTATTTACATTGTCACATGAAGACATGGTCGGCCTGTCCACTGATATTGTCATCCACCGATTGCTCATTAAAGAGTGATGCAAGCCTGTCAAACAGAAACTCAAGAGACTAAAACCTGAATGGAGTTTAAAGGTCAAAGAAGAAGTTTTCAAGAAATTCAAAGCTGTCATTATGATGGTATCAACCTACCTTGAGTGGTTGTCCAATATAGTTCTCGTGCCTAATCCCGAAGGGAAGGTATGAGTATGCATGGATTGTCGAGATTTGAACAAAGCATGTCTCAATGAAAACTTCCCGGTACCTTTCATTCACATAATAGTAGAAAACACGACGCAATATGACATGTACACATTTGTCGACTGTTTCGTCGGGTATCACCAAATCATGGTTGCCGAGGAAGATAAAGAGAAAACAACCTTTATCACCCCCTGGGGAATATTATGTTATAGGCATTTGTGTTTCGGCCTTATTAATGCCGGGGCTACCTATCAACGAGCCATGATGGCCCTTTTCCATGGCATGATACATAAGGAGATAGAGGTTTATGTTGATGATATCATTGTTAAGTCCAGAAAGGAAGATGACCACGCCGACCATCTCAGAAAGTTATTCAATCGGCTTCACAAATATATCTTGAAGCTAAATCCAGCCAAGTGTGCCTTCGGTGTCAAATCCAACAAACTATTGGGAGTCTTGGTAAGAAGTAGGGGCATTAAGCTGGATCCCGCTAAGATTAAAGCCATCACTGAAATGCTGGTACCCCAAACAGAAAAAGAGATACTGAGATTTCTTGGGAGAATCAATTTCATAAGCAGGTTCATCTCCAAACTCACTACAACTTATGAGCCCATCTTCAAGCTATTGAGGAAAAATTCTTTTGGAAAATGGAGTGAAGAATGTCAAAAAGCTTTCCTCTCCATCAATAAGTAACTAGTGGAAGCTTCTATTTTTGTACCACCAAGAGACAAAGTGTTTGGCTTTCTTTCGAGGGTTCGACCACACCATAAATGGTTGCCTACGTACTCTTGGAAGGAGATCAGGTTTTACGTAGTTCAGGATTGGCTTGAATGGTTTGAAGCTGGTACTTTGTGTAGGGAGAGGAATATTTTGGGAATTTGAGAAGTGTTTATTAAGTTTTAAGCTTGGTTTGAAGGGTTTTAGGATTTTTTGGTTTGATTTAAAGGGTTTTTCTGGAATTTTTCTGGTTTGACCGCACCATTGATGGCTGCCTACGTACTCCCATTGATGAGGGGAGATTAGGTCTTTCATAGTTCAGACTTTGTAGTGAAAACCTGAAGTGACTTGATTGATTTTTTTTTTTAGGACCAAGATGGTGATTTGCAAGCTTTTCAGAAATAGTACCACTTTACAATGTTTGAATTGATAAGTTGAGGGAATTCTTCCCCATACATTTCTTGCAATCTGATGGCTCCTCCTGTCAATACTTCCTTGATAATGAAAGGGCCTTCCCAGTTCGAGGCAAACTTTCTTTTAGCTTCATCTTGATTAGAGATGACTTTCTTTAGTACCAAGTCATTCTCTTTGAATTTTCGGAGCCGGACTCTCTTGTTGTATGACTGAGCAATCCTTTGCTGATACAACTGACCATGAAAGATGGCTGCAACCCTCCTATTATCTATCAGAGATAGCTGGTTGTATCGGTCTTGCAACCACTAATCTTCATCCATTAACACTCTTAACGACTTCATTTCTACTTGTATGGTGAGTACTTCTTCTATGCCATAAACCAGTAAAGTTTGCATTGATGTTATGTAGGCTAATAGAGTCAGAGGAAATAAGTCAGGTCATCCCTTATGATTGGCGGACATCTTTTGCATAATTTTCTTAATATTCTTGTTAGCTGCACAATTCCTTTATCATCTGGTTGGTCAAATTCTTGGCATTGTCAAATACGATCACCTTCGGCTTTCCATATCGACAACTGATATTATTTCTAATGAAACCAATGATTACTTCCTTAGTAACTTTGGGAAAGGAAGCAGCTTCTACCCACTTTGTGAAGTAATCAATCACAGTGAAGATGAATCAATGACCATTGATGGGTTTAGGTTTTATTGGCCCAATCATGACCATTCCCCACATTGAAAAGGGCCACAGTGAATTCATACAATGTAATTGGTTTGGAAGAGGGTGGAGGGTATTTCCATGGACTTGGCATTGATAACATCTCTTGACGTGATCATCACAGTCAGCTTTGAGAGAGACCCAATAATGCCCTGTTCTTAATATCTTCTTAGCAAGTAAAAGACCACTCATGTATGGACCACATACTCCACCATGGACTTCATCCATGAGACTTTGGGCTTGATCTATATCTAGGAATCTTAGAAGGCTTATTCTCGCATCCCTTTTGTAAAGTGCGTCTCCGCTCAAATAGAATTTCATGGCCATTTTATGGATCCACTTTCTTTCAGCTTAACTTACATTAGCGGGTGTAGAGCCATCTCGAAGATATTCTTTGATGTCATGATATTAAAGCTGTTTGATGGGAGGTAGTTCATTTGATACTTCTCCAACATAATTTCCATAGGCTGATGCCTTTTGACACACAACTTTGATATCAGGAATTCCCATCCTATCAGATATGTGGATTAAGGAAGCCAATGTTGCCAATGCATCAACAAAGTCATTCCTACTTCGAGGGATGTGGATAAAGGTTATTTCCTCAAACTCCATAGCCATCTTGATACCTTGCCGATGATAGGGCAACAAATGCAATTCACATTCTTTAGTGGTTTGTTTTATAACCAACTTGGAATCCCCAAAGACCAACAACCGTTTGATATCCATGGATTAGGCCAATTTCCATCCCATTATACAACCTTCATACTCAGCTGTGTTGTTGGTGTTGACAAACTACAACTTGATGGCCATGGGATACTGTTCTCCCAAAATAGATACTAGAACTACCCTTGCTCCGGCACCTTCCGTGTTTACGACTCCGTTAAAATATAATTTCTAAGATCGGACTGTATTTTCCTGATGGATTTGTTGAATTTTCATTATTCCTTCATTGGATAAATATTTTTCCAAGGGTTCGAAATTCCCTGATGGTGCTTCGGCCAATTGATCCACAATTCATTGACCTTTGATAGACTTTTGAGTCACGTAGATGATATCGAACTGTTGTAGGATCAACTGTCATTTGGAAAATCGACAATTCAACATGGGTTTGTTGAATACTTATTTCAGAGGATCCATGCGGTATATGAGATAGGTTGTGTGCCCATGAAGATAATGTTGTAATCTCATGGCAACCCATGCTAACACACAACATATCTTTTCAAAGTGTACTTCTTCTCGCAAATACTGAATCTTTTGCTTAGGTAATAGATAGCTCTTTCGTTACCTCTATCATCTTTTTGCCCCAGCATGCGGCCCATAACATTAACATTGACTGACAGGTACATAAACATGGGAATCTTGCCCCTTCGGGGTACCAAGACAGGAGCTTCCACCAATTTCTTTTTGATGGAGAGGAAGGCTTTTTGACAATCTTCATTCCACTTTATAGAGTAATTTTTCCTTAATAGCTTGAATATGAACTCACATGTTGCCATGAGTTGAGATATGAATCTGTTTATGAAATTGATTCTCACCAGAAATCCCCATATCTCATCTTCTATTCGGGGCACGAACATCTCAGTGATGGCTTTAATTTTGGCAGGATCTAGTTCAAGGCCTCTGTTGCTCACTATAAATGTGACACCCCCAAATCCGGGTACTTCATTCCCATAGGATTTAGTGCTCACTATCAAAATAATTACATCTAACTACCCATAATAAAGGATAAAATATCAATTAATTTAAACAATAATCTTTCCCATTAAAGGGTTACATCATCTCATAAATAATCCCAGGTAATCTAACCTTAAATTATTACATAAGTTTACGGAAAACATCATAAAAGAAAACAAGTCTTATAACATCATGCATTTAAATAAATTTTAAATAATTCTTCAATACTTGGACATCTTGCTCTTTCCTTTCCTAGTAGATGGCTCATCGACTCTTTCAACTTTAGCTGCAGTGTTAATTGCAAGAGTGAGCAAACAATTGCTCACTGGTAGTAATAATAATCATATGAGAATGAACAACAAATGTTGAACAATAATGAACTTGTTTTACGAATAAGTAATAGAAAACAAGTTTGAACTTTAATATCTGAGGGTCCTAAGACCACGAACTATGTCCATGGTAATTAGGTATTACTACCTCAACCTTAACTGTCAATTAGACTATACAGACCGTTCTTAACGTACTTAGGGGGATCAACCCTTTGTACCATGTATTGTGCACAAACATCTAAACGTTAAAACGTACAAAATCCCCTATGTTAGGGTTGTTCGTCTCAGTTTGACTTTAGAATTTCCGCACTAAAGAGAGTTTAGCTACTAACTTATCAGTGGTTCTAGAATTTTAGAACACCATTCATAATAGACTAGTTCAATCAATAAAAGTTTGCTTACTACTTGGAAGTTTAATATAATCAATATAGATTTGAACAAGGTTATCAAAGTCAAAGACCGAATAACAACAACGTATAATTGAATAAACACGGTGTACATGCAAAGTGCTATATCCATAAGAGTTAGAACAATCTCATTTGAATCGATGCATTAGAAAAATATATGCTTTGAATAATGATATCAAGATTTAGAAAACTAAAACTCGCTCGAGGTAACGAATTAGGTTACAAGAGCTTGTACAAACATACGCAAGATAGATTATGTTTGCTCAATTTCAACATAAAAATTAGGAACTTATACAACGATAGCTTAGGAATAGAAAACTTGCATAAGTATAACATAACAACGATAAGTAAACCTTGCTGAATAATTAGGTAGCAAACATTAGGGATACTTGCTCAATAAAAGTTTAGGATAAGAAACTTGCCTTTTATGGAAGCTACGAAAGTATAATAATGTTCTCTAATTACCCTACATATATCATTGGAATCGCAACAACAATTAGTTGTATTAATATTAGCTTTATGGGATTAACCCATCATTTAGGTCATAACCTTACTTAACATTTAACCATGTTGATTAACACCTTTAACGAATATGAAATTACATTATAACTAACATAAACCTCATCATTTAGTTTTAACTTCCATAACATCATTTTTTTTGATTCATTACATTATAGTCTATTGTTTCAACATTGTGATTACAACATGTTGTTATATCTTATAACACATTTTAGGTTTATCTACAATCATCAAATAAGTTAGGTTAACAATTTCTAAGCTATGCTATTAACAGTTTAATTAAGTCTCGATCGACCATTGGTATGCTTGTCATATGGTTAAGCTTAGAGTCCGTGGCATACGTAGTTGCCGCCACCAAGATAGTTACGGCGCCACCCTTCTGTGCAGAGCGCTAACCAACTAATCGAGGGGCATGCACACGTGCAGCGGCACAAGCGTTGACACCGTAAACCTGCTTTTGTAGATTCTCAAATCGCACTCGCTTTAGGCCAAAAATCCCAATTCCACAAAAATTCCTGAAACCTAGCAACTAAAACGTTGTAATAACATTACAAAACATGCTATTCACCATTTTAACTACATAAACATGATATATATTCAGTTTTGAAGAATTAAAACAACAATTTTCCAAATTTCTTCAATTTTGACACTTTTAGCGAATTCGACCTTCACAAATTCGTTTCTTAAACAATTGACATGATTCAAACTACGCTGCTTTCATTTCTTAACATACTAACATAATCCAACATCAATTTATAGATTATAACACATATTGAACATAAAATTTTGTACTTTCTTAAGCCATTTTTCATGCATAAACACTATTTTTGAAATCTTCTACTACAAACCCAATTTCATGTATTCTAATCATCAAATAGCAATCACACACGATTATTAACAGATTGTAAGCCATACACACTTGTATATCTATCAATCCAACGTGGTTAAGCACTTTATAGAAGATGATCATGGAAAAAATCAAAACATAAACAATAGAAGTATAATATACCTTAAATCCCTCGTCGTAAGCTAGCAAAAGATATTGACAAGGCTTAGAAATTCCTCTCCTTTCTCTAGACAATCTCAGAGAATTCTCTCTTTCACTATGTTTTTCTCTCTTGCTTTCTCCAACTCTCTCTTAGTTAGCCTTAGGAAAATAAGACGCGTAAAAAAAATAACTGATATAGCCTCTTACTTAACACATCAGGTTAAAAACCAAAGAGTTAAGTTAGTTACAAAATGCCAAAGGCCACAAGGCCTTGTTTGGCTAAACACAACTCCCCTCTCTCAATTTATTTTAATAATACTTATATTGTATAGTTTTCACTTGTCACACCTTAGTTAATTTAAATAGCTTACAATTATAATTATAAAATTATAATTTTTCGTTATAGTTATATTTATGATTAATAAATAATTATATATCTAATTTAATAAATAAATTAGACTTAATCATAACTTTATTTAATTTACTTATTTTCTTAAATATTAAAAAGTTCATTTAATTTAATTAGTTTCTTAAATTAAATCAGCTGTTCCAAGAGTCTCCGCTAGTTGAACCGCGTCCAGTAGACTCCCTGTTCCGCCTTTAAATAATAAAATTACTATTCATTAATTTAGTTAGCATACATACCCAACTAAATTATTACATCACAATTCATCAAATATTTATTTTTCTCAACAAATAAATTATTTAAAATATTTATTTAATCAATAAATATTCATCACAATTCGATAAATTCATTCGTCACATTCTTCCCTTCTTAACAGGATTCTGTCCCCAGAATCATCATACAAGATTAAGCAAATAATTGAGGATAATTTCTCATCATAACATCTTCAAATTCCCACATAGCTTCCTCAGCATTGTGGTTCCTCCAGATTACCTTAATAGAAGGTATCACTTTATTCCTTAGTATTTGCTCTTTCCTGTCGATAATTTTAACATGAACTTATTCATAGGACAAATCTTTCTTAAAATGTAAGGGCTCGTATTCTATAACATGTTTATAGTCATGCTTATATGGTCTCAACACCGAGACATGGAAAACATTATGGATATGAACCAATTCTGGAGGTAAAGCTACCTCGTATGCCACTTCACCCACGCGTCGAAGCACTTCAAAAGGTCCTATAAACCCAGGGCTTAATTTCCCCTTCTTGCCAAAATGAATTTTCCCCTTCCAGGGAGTTACTTTCAAGAACACTTAACTATCAACATCGAATTCCCAATTTTATCAGTGTTGATCGACATATTTCTTCTGTCTATCCTGTGCAGCTATCAATCTTGCTTGAATGACCTTGATGATTTCGACGATTTGTTGTACCAACTCTGGACCCAATAGTTGACGTTCACCTACCTTTATCCCAGCATAACGAAGTTCTACATTTCCTGTCATATAACGCTTCATAAGGCGGCATGCCAATACTCGCGTGATAACTATTATTATAGGAAAATTCAACCAACGGTAAATGATCGTCCCAATTTCCCTTGAAATCCATAATACATGCTCTGAGCATATCCTCTAGTGTCTGGATGGTTCTCTCACTCTGTTCGTCTGTTTGAGGATGGTACGCTGTGCTCATTCTCAACTGAGTTCCCAAACATTCTTGTAATCGTTTCCAGAAATTAGATGTGAAACACAGATCTCTGTATGATACAATGGACACAGGTACACCGTGTCTTGAAACAATTTTCTTAACGTATAGTTTTGCCAACCGATCTAGGTTAAATCTAATCTTGATTGGTAAGAAGAGTGCCGACTTTGTCAATCGATCAACAATCACCCAAATGGCGTCATAACCTTGCTGAGTCGTTGGAAGGCCTACCACAAAATCCATTGTGATATGCTCCCATTTCCATTCTGGTATTTCCAACGGTTGAAATAATCCGTTTGGCCTTTGGTGTTCAGCTTTAACTTTCTGACACGTTAAACATTTCGCCACACACGCAGCCACATCCTTTTTCATATTCGGCCACCAAAAATGATGTCTAAGATCCTGGTACATTTTCGTACTTCTAGGGTGAGTCGAATATCTTGAGTTATGAGCTTCACTCAAAACTTCGTCTTTAACTTTCGGTACTGGCGGAACCCAAATTCTCCCTTCGAATCGAAGTAACCCTTCCAAATCAATTTTAAATTTGCTTTCCTCCCCTTCAGATACGTTCTATTTTATCTTTTCGCAGTCTCCATCCTGAAGTTGTGCATTCTTCACTTTATCTACCAACGTTGAATCGTTTTCTATCTGGAATAACTTCTCGTCGGATTTTGTCGGATATTTAATTTCCAATTCCATCTTAGCCATTTCCGACACTAACTTCTCCTGAGCTGTTAACATCATTACTTTTTCCAGTCCCTTCCTACTTAAAGCATCAACAACAACATTCGCCTTTCCGGGATGATAGAAAATCTCGCAATCATTGTCTTTGATCAACTCCTACCATCTTCTCTGCCTCATATTCAAATCTTTTTGTGTAAAGGTATACTTCAAACTTTTATGGTCAGTATATATCTAACACCTTTCTCCATAAAGATAATGTCTCCAAATCTTCAGGGCAAACACCACCGCAGCCAACTCTAAGTCATGAGTTGGATACCCTTTTTTGTAATCTTTTAATTGGCGTGATGCATATGCAAATACTCTGCCGTTCTACATAACCACACAGCCTAGTCCTTTATGCGATGCGTCACTATACACCACAAAATTCCATGTATCATCAGGCAATGACAACACAGGTGTCGTACTAAACCTTTTCTTCAATTTGTGAAAACTTTCCTCACATTTCTCTATCCAAACAAACTTAACCGCCTTCCTGGTTAAATTCGTCAACGGGGTCGCGATTTTGGAAAAGTCTTGAATAAAACGCCTATAGTAACCTGCCAACCCCAAGAAACTCCTGATCTCTGACGGTGTCTTCGGCTGATCCTAGTTTATTAGAACTTCAACCTTAGATGGATCTACCGAAATTCCGTCTTTACCAATAACGTGTCCGAGAAACTATACATGTTCCAACCAAAACTTACATTTTGAAAATTTTGCGTACAACTTCTCTTTTCTCAATGTCTCTAACGTCACTCTTAAGTGTTCTACATGTTCCTCCTTGGTCTTGGAATAAACTAGGATATCATCAATAAATACCACCACAAATTTATCTAAGAATGGTTTAAACACCCTGCTCATCAAATCCATGAACGCTGCAGGTGCATTGGTTAAACCAAATGACATAACCAAAAACTCATAATGACCATATCGAGTTTGAATGCCATATTCGGTACGTCTTCTGGCCTCACCTTCAGCTGATGATAACCACTCCTCAAGTCTATCTTTGAAAAATACCTCGCACCCTTCAATTGATCAAACAGGTCGTCGATTCTCGGTAACGGATACTTATTTTTAATCGTGACCTTATTCAATTCCTGTAATTAATGCAGAACAGCATCGATCCATCTTTCTTCTTAACAAATAACACCGGTGCTCCCTATGGGCGATACACTCTACCGGATATACTTTTTGTCGAGCAACTCTTGCAATTGCACCATCAACTCTTTCATCTCTACCGGGGAAATTCTGTATGGTGCCTTAGATATCGGGCCCGTTCCTGGTACTAAATCAATCACGAACTCGATTTGTCGATCTGGCGAAATGTAAGACCCCAACTTTTATGAATAAAGATGAATTTTCTATAAATATCATTTTTGAATATTAAGGAGTGAATGTGATATAATATTATAGTTGTGGGTAATATTTATAAATTTTGTAAAGTACGCAAGTTGTTATATTATATTCGATTGGTCGGGGAATATTCGTTTTAACAGGAAATATTCGTACGACGGCACAATCATTGGTGGTCCCCACAGTGGAATTATTGTTGGAGTTAGAAAATGACAGAAATATCTTTTTATAAAAGTAACAACGGAAGTTTTACCGTTAACTATTGAAATACCCGGTGATGAAAAGTACAGTAATACGCGTGGTTGCACAGTAGCACACGGTATTGATTATTGATGCTTACGTGAGAAGTCACTCAGTTTTATTCAATTATTGCTACAGTAATTGCTGCATAGTATCTCACATTTTTTGATTCAATTATTGTCAATATTTTATATATTATTAAATCAATAATTGAGATGACAAGTTATTCTAATTATTATATGCATAATTAACAATGTCTAGAAAGTTCTGTCGAGGAAAGAGGTCTGGTCACCTAATTACGCGCCAATAGGGAGAAATCCTTATCGAAAAGCCCCCTCTTTCCTAGGAACGATCTGGTTGTTAATATTGCGAGTTATAATAATGATAAAAAAATATTGTTAAAAATATTGAGGGGAAAGCCCCCTTTTTATGAAGTATATATAAATAGAATATACTATATTTTATTTAAAGCTTTTGTTTTATTAGAATATTTTATTGCATAGTGCTGCATATTAAATCAATTTTTTTTCGTCAATCAAATTAATTGCCATTGCATGTTTGTATCTGGCATACCGTGTGATTTCTAAAATTCAAATAGTATCCTTTCCATTCTCCTATAAATAGGATGCTTAGTTAGAATTGAAAATCACACCAGAATTAGAGAAATCTTCTTCTATAATATTGAGCGTATTTCTTTCGAGTTTTAGAAAGTTTTGAGCGTAGAAAACAATGAAAGTTTTCTTCAAGAATATCCCCGCTATACCAGTTGGAATACTCTTCTTTTCAAGGTAAGGGATGTTATTTTTGTTCAATATTCGCTTGAAATAATATTTTCTTCCATACTCTGTAGTATGTAAGTAATATTATTTCGTTTCAGATTTCGAATTCTATACTCATTTGGTTAAAGTTTTGGCTTCTATACTCCATAAAATTAGTAGAATATCCTTGATATTTGCGCTTCATCCAGTATCTTTTCATGGAAATATTATTTTAAGCATTCTTGATAAGTTTTAACTTTTTCATGCCGGGGTACTATGCACGGGGTTACTATTCCCAAAGTTACTATTCACGGGGTACTATTCACTCTGTTACTATTCACCTGGGTACTATTCATGACAAAAAATTGATTTCTTTTCGGTCCAAATAATTTTTAATACAATATTATTCTTGAATTTTACTCCATAAAGTAGTATCATGTTGACAATTTGGACATTATTGAATTCTAGATAAATTAAACTATAAATCTTTAGAAATTTATCATTTACTTTCTTTTAATTGAATTCTTATATCATTGTCATCATCCTCATGCTTATATTGTTATGAAAGTCATCTTTGGCCCATAGTGCATAGATGGACTTGGTATGATTATGACCAGGGATTATTCGGTATAATCATGACCGTAATATTACAAATGATGTGGTAAAAGTCCTCATTGGTCCATAGTGCATTGATGGACAGTTGTTGGCATGATCATGACCATTGATGAAAACAAGAATATCCTTGGCCCGTAGTGTATGGATACTTTGTGGTCGTAATACTAATGAATATCATTGGCCGTAGTGCAGGGATGATTCGATTATATTGATTATTTATTGTCGTCTCTCAAATGATAAAAGTGATGAAAAACCTTTTAAATCATAGAAGATAGTAGATTTCATGCTCTACTTGACTCTTCTAATGGATTGCTTGTTCTGCTGCAGTTAAACTTGATGTCTATTATATTTTATCAGGTTAGTACTATTGAATTCTAACGATAATTTATTCTGCATTATCTTAGTCATAATATTTCTTACTGGGCTAGTTGAGCTCGCCCTTTACTTTCATTATTCTCTTCAGGAAATGAGAGTATAACTGGGACTAGTCGGGGAACAGAGTGACGATCCAGATGGTAGAATTAGTAGTCCTCATTATTCTGTGAAATAGTATGACAATAAAAGTATTGAGGACTTATTTTGAGTTTGAATACTGTCTAGAAGACAATATTTGTATTAAAACTCACAGTTCATGTTGTATATTAAGTTTGTATTTGTATTCGGTACCATGTATTTGGCAACTCAGAATAAGTGATGTATACCTATTTTGGAGGCGTCACAGTATCCATTTACCTATTTAAGGTCTACACTTTCATCACATGTATCCATTTACTAAACTTGGTACACATCGAGTCTCTAACAGTTTCAATATGATACGCTGAGTGGTTTCCCACAAACAACCAATAAACTAGGTTCCAAGTTATTAGTTCGTATATACCTCCGCTCTATGAAGGAATCGTTTAGTCCAGATACTATACATCAACTACTAAAGAGTACAATTGTACCATACTTAGATATAACTTTCTATTCTTAACTTCTTTATCATTCTCTTCTTATAGACATTGTCTATTTATTATCACCTTACTTCCTTATTATTGGAGTTGGGTAACCCCACATTCATATTCCTTATAACTCTGCGAGATTCTTCTTTGAATCCTCTTTCGCATGTTTTAAATCCCTTCTTTATAAATTTCTTAAGTTACTTCTTATAATTCAAACTCTATTTGAGCTTATTCTTTCATTATATTCACATCTCTTCTCTAAGGTTATAGCCTGAGGTACTCCTACCTAAGGTTTATAACCTATAGCTTTGATACCAACTGTAACGACCCCAAAATCCATATAATTTAAATCTCTAATTTTACATCATTATTCGATATTAAAAACACTAAAATTGCGGAATATTAAAAACGTTTATACATTTCCTTCATTCTTGCCCTGAATCGCAACCTTTACATTACATCTCTTCGATTCAAATTTATATCATGAATCGTTACAACAAAATGACTATACAAAGTCTTACATCATAAGTAGATATCCATATACACTGGATATCTCAACTTATAATTCAACAACATGTTACATTCAAAATATGAAATACATTTCTCATAAAACATAAGTAATCTTCGTGAATATAGATCTCTATAACTCACTTAGCACATATCTTTACCTTAAAATCTTGACCTGCAAAAGTGGTTATTTGCAAGAGTGAGCTCGACAGCCCAGCAAAGTCTAACAGTTTTCATGCATCACATAACACATAATAACATGCTCGATATACATCTCATTAAAGTAACATGGCATACATGCTTTTAATTCACATAGCAAATATAAAGATTGAGTTCATTACTCAATCATCATTCTTAACCAAAACAATGCAGTCATATATTGACTTTAACATTTCATGATTTCAACATGCATAACATATCATGCAATTTAAAATAGTTCATCAAGTCCACGTAGAAAATAGGAACCGAAAGACTTGCCTTGATCGTTGTTTACCAATAACAGTTTAACAGCTTACAGTTATTTGCACTTCACGTGCCCTACACAATTATATAATCATACACATCAACTATTAGTCACATAACAACACATAGTAATTGTAATGTAGCCTCTACTCCACATCTCATAATCTTTCCTATTAATTAACACAAAATGTTCAATTAGATTGTGTTAACTTTTCGACTTATGACTCACTATATTTCTTCTTAGTCAAACTCGAAGTTCATTCAAGTGTTTAAGTCTTGCTAGGACTACTTATTGGTTTTATGTTAAACCCATTTCATATCCTATAATATTCATTTCAATTGAATTGAAATACTTTTTAAGTTCGTTAACACTTGGCACGACGTTTCGACGTTCATTCGTCACACACCCGATTTGCCTCTCTTGTGTATGCTTACTATGCTTCAATAACTTATCTAATACATCATTTATTAATGTTAAGCATCATTAAATTTACTAACATTCATGTTTTATAACTTAGGACGTCATCTTTTATGGTTAGGAGAACTACACATGCATATGTGCATGCCCGACGCCCTCCGATTGCCCCTGAAAACATAACAGTCCTAACGATGACCATTTTGACTACTGTTACAGACCTCAAATTGAAAAACGTAAAGAATGAAAGTTGTAGTTCAACTTGTCCTCGTTCCGGATCATCTTGAATCACCACAATCGGAGTTCATATGAGAAAGTTATGGCCATTTTATTATAGGAGGCCAAAATCGTCTGACTCAGATTTCTCCTACACAAGAACGTGAGAACTAGGCTAACCAAGCATATACCGCAAAGACAAAATTGGCGCTGAAGGCGCGAATTTCAAATACTTTAGGCGCCAAAAACTAATGAGAATCGAAACACGAAGACCATTTTCGGTCTTTTAAAGAAATTCTAGCAACTAATTACATACATATAACTGATGTAATTTACACATAACCTCACCAAGCATACATATATTAACTTAAAACTCTTCGAACAACAAATTTAGAAAGACTAAATCCGTAAAAACAATGTATTAAAATTAAAACTCCATGTTTGACATTTGTTAAACACAAATTATATATCAGAAATCCTACTAACCACCAATTTGATTACTTTTAAACTACAATTCTCTCAGTAGTTCATATCCAATTAACATACCCGACTTTCAATTTCACAACTAGTATACAATTGTATCTATAACCTTTGATTTTGTACAACTCAAGTTCATACACGCTTTTCACTTTGAAAACCAATTCTTCTTTCTCTTTGAACGTATTTTAGCATATAACATATATATACATATATATATATGCTAGTTATAACAATTACAATTATAATTACATGTAATATCATAACCAATTCTAAAACATGGTTTACATACACTTTTGTAAAAAAACTTATATACAAAGGAGGTTGAGTTTCAAGAAACATAGAGGCTAAATAGTTATACTATAAAACCTATGTTAAGATTATAAAACATACCTTTTGTTGCTTTTAGAAAAACCATTCACCGAGAATCGCTATTCTGAACTAGCTTTTGAAATCTCAAATCTTTCTCAAATGCTCTCTCTGAAATTTCTCAGACTCTTTTCTTTCCTTAAACACTTCCCTTTTTCCTTTCTCAGGCTTAACCAAATACAATATACGTAACACAACATAAAACTAACGCATACGTTTTTTTTTAAAAAAAACTGACATTATAATAATTGCTCCTAATCAATTATCAGTTATAAAATTATTATATATATTATTTATATTTAATAAATCAAATTTAAAAATTCAAAAGCCATATGGCTCCATTTGGCAAAACTCTTTTAAATTAAAGACTTAATATATTTAAGCCTTGTTTGGCAAAATAAATTAAAACAACTTTAATTTATTTTAATAACCACTTATAATATAGTTATTTGTCACACTTCTAATTAATTAAGTTTTCATACTTAATTTAATTAATTCTAATAACAATTCATTGCATAATATAATAATTTATTTAATCATTATAAACTCTCTAACTTAATTATTAAATTAAATTAGATTACTATTTCAAAATAATTACTTTCCATAACTCATTAATTATTTATTAAACAAATAAATAATCAAATCACATAAAATCAATTAAACAAATACTTATTCAACGATAAACACATCCATTAAATATTTATATAATTCAATAAATATTTAAATATTTAATTAAAAATATGGATTGTTACAGGTTTGAAACCCGAGATACGTCAATATCTAATTTCTCACAAACTGTGTTTATATTCAGATGTTGTAAATATGACTCAGTTATTGGAGCGCGATAATGAGTCAACCCAAATAAGAGAAAGCAACCAAAAAAATGATAATTCTAGTGGTAGCAGTCATCAAAGCGGTGACAACAAACGTGGAGAGAATCAACATGCCAGAAATGGTAACCACTTCGGTGGTAATAGTGGTTACAATGGCTAAGACAGTAAAAGTGGACATTTCAAGAAGAGGAGATTCAACAATGATGGAAAGACGTCAGAACCAACACCTGTTGTTAAGGAAGGAAAACGACCACCTATCACATGCTTCAAATGCGAGGGGAGGGACAAATTAGTCCAAATCAGTAAGTAGATCCAAAATGTGTTACAATTGTGGAAGAGAAGGTCACCTAACTAGATTTTTGTCGCATGCAGGAAGCCAAGTCCAGTTGGAATCTATGACACCAAATGTTGTCCCGCATAAGTCAAAACCAAAAGAGTTCAAGGGAGGCGTTTGTTGTGACCTCCCGTAAAGCAAGGAACCCGAACGAGGTCATCACGGGTAAGCTTATCATAAACTCTAGCAAAGTATATACCTTATTTGATACCGAGTTCTACCCATTCTTTTATTTCTTCGCTTGCGCCAACGCTTTAAATTTGACTCCGGAGAAATTAGACTTTGACTTATCTGTTGAAACTCCGTTGGGAGAAACCTTCATTACATCCAATGTTTATTAGTCTTGTTTGGTTCAAATCGATACCCTCACATTACCTGTCGATCTTATTTCCTTAAAAATACTTGCGTTTGGCGTAATTCTAGGGATTGATTGGTTAACTACTCATCATGCAAAAATTGATTGTTTTCGTAAGGTTGTTAGCTTTTATATTCCTAACCAACCTATTATGCAAATTCAAGCAACCAAACCATTAAAATCAATCACTGTCATCTCAAGTAAAGATATTCATTTATTGAAAAACAGATGTCAAGCTTTCTTAGCTCATGTCACGGATTTAAACAAAAATACGTCATATTTGAATGATATTTCTATTGTTAATAAATTTCCTGACGTATTCCCTGAAGAAAAATTTACATTGTAGTTCGTTATTTACATTTAGTTTTTGCATTCAGTTTTTTTTGTTTAAAAAAAAAAAAAAAAATTTAAAAATCGCAAAAATAGTAGTTAGTTTACTATGTTTGTTGCAGCTTAGTTTATTGATGAGTGAGTTTTATACCCATGAATTGGATACATTAGGGCTTAATTTATTGTTGTTCTTAAGTCTTTTAGGATGTTTTTATGTGTTTGTGTCTATTCAAGCATGTTTTATATTGTTTTGTAGGATTTGGGACAAAAGTTACATGGATCGATGTTTGGGGTGGCTAGATTAGCGTTTTGACTTGCCATTTACACAGCAGTCACTTCAGAGCCAATTTGACTATAGCTCCTGACATTATTTCGAAAAACTCAAAGAATGAAAGTTGTAGATCTACTTCTCCTCTTTCCGGAACATCTTGAATCATCAAAATCGGAGTTGAGACGAAGAAGTTATGGCCATTTTCCCAAAGGGCGTCGGAATGCGAGAAAATGTCGGATTTTGGGCGGCCTTGGGCGCCCATTTTAGCCTATGCCCGGCCTTGGGGCGCTAGGGGAGAGACTCGAGCGCCGTTGCCCAGTATTTGAAGCTGACTGAGGGAAAGGGTTTGGTGATGCTTTTGGGCGCGTTTTGGGCGAATTTTGACACCTTTTGACTCGAATAGGATTGGGTTTGTTCTAAACTAAAAATTGGACTTGTAACCTATAAATACATGATGTAAGGCATAAAATAAAGGGAGATTACATAGCTTAGCCTAGATTAAACACTCCTTTAGATTAGAAAATAACCCTAGTTCTTATTAGTTTTGGAGATTGAAGCAACTTGGAGACCATTGAAGATCGAGAAGCGAGAAGCGAGAGGGGAGCATCAGTTCTCTTGACAGATTCTATTCTCTTCTCTCATCTTACTTTTATCTTTTGATGTCTATTCGATTTGTGGATTCTTGGTTTTAATTCATTAATTATGAACTAACTATTTTTTGAGATTTCAATTGAACTTTTTATGGCTATGAATTAGTTATTCATTATATTCTAATTATTTATGTTAAAGTGAGTTGTTTATCTTGTCTTGTGCTTATTGCTTAATTATTTGATCGATAATTACTTTGTTACTCTAGAAGGAATTGGAAGAGAATTCTAGGGTTAGAAGCTGGCATGATATCATGTGACTTAGTTATTTGCATGATGAATAATTAGGTTTGTGAATTGAATGGAAATATCTTTTACATGCATGTAACACATAAGGAATTGGGATTGGAAGAGTTTAATTCAATTGTTTTGCATAGGAATATAGCAAGATTAATCTGGATTAAATAGAAGGCAATTGATCACTTGGAAAAGGACTTTTGGCATTTGAGAATTCACATTAACAATTCGATGAGGCATAATAATTGGGATAATTGGATAATTGATTTATAATTCATAATTGGGGATATTGAAGTCTTAATCTTTATTTATTTGAATTCATTAGATTAAAATCTTAGTTTTAATTAGTTAATTTAGTTTTCTTAATTAGAAAAAACACGATTTGAGATTGTTTAAATAAAATTAGTTTGGTTAAAATTAGTACTTGGTGATTTTTATTAAATAATTCCTCGTGGGAGCGATACTCTACTTTCACTTTATTACTTGTTGGCCGTGTATACTTGCGCGTATTCATTGATTAAAATCGATCAACAAGTTTTTTTTAGGCGTAGATTCTTGGGGAATTAATTTAATAATTATTTACCAATATTAATTTCAATCAAATTAGTCTTAATTTAAACATTTTTATTTTTATTTTAATTCTCTTTCTATATTTCTCTCTTTTTAATTACCATGGATGACTTTGTGTATCAATGGCCATACGAACATGATTTCGACCAAGGGGAGTGGAGATTGAAAGACTAGAAACTTTACGCATTGTCGGCCTGATTGAGACACTTTTTCGAGGATGTTTGAAGCTTTTGAAGCTCGTAGTCGTCAAAGTATGGTGGTTACTTGTGATTATTGTCTTTGGAAATCATATGAGTCATCAATGCACCATCGATTTAATAGATGCAGTATATAGTGGTGATTACCCCAATAATTATGTCTATCCCAACAACTATCATCGAGTTGGGGGTATCACGGATTTTTCATGGAGTAACAATCAAGATCAATTTTATGCTCCAAGTCCAACATACCCACAGGTTTCTTGTGTCCACCTCCACTACTGGGAAGAACATTCAAATTGGGAGGAAGCCTTGGAAAAATTTATTAAAGCTTACGAAAAAAAGGATGAGGAACAAGACAAAAAATGAATCAAGTAAATTTGAATTTGCAAAGCGAGGCGTTGATCAAAATTTGGAAAATCAAGTGGAGCAGATAGCACATCGTTGAACAACGAATCCTCAATACACACAGCCCTATGACATGGATTAGAGGCAGATGGTGAGCAGAGGCAAATCTCTGTTGGATGAGCCACGAGATGAAAAAGAGGAGACAAGTGGGGATAATGACAACAAGGTCGGTGAAGAACTAATTGTGAGAACCAATGATGATGAGCCAATGTTATTTATGCCTCAAGTGCCTTCTCCTCCACGATTCGAGAGTCCAGGTTAGATTTGCAAAACCTTGTCCGATTAGTAGTCATCATGTAAATCGGCAATACTCTACTGTGATGTAAAAGCAAGTACACCTTGAAACCATGGTGCGATGAGCTAGAGAATATAGAAGAAGAAATTGTTGTGTGTGTACGACAAGCCTCTACATGCGAGAATATATTCATGAACACAATGGAGAAACCACCTAGATCTTTGGGCGTTCTTGAATGTGATCTTATCTCGAAAGCATTCTAGGTGACTTTAATCTGATAGCTATTACAAATGGGAACCTACCAAAAGCTATATTATTTAGATGGATGGAGGGTTCCTCGACTTTAATTGGGGAATTGGATAGAAAATTGAAGAAGTCGGTTTGAGACTATAAAACAATGACTTATTGGGAGGCAACCCAAGTTTAATTTTTATTTTAGTTTTTATTAAGTTTTATATTAGTAGTTTTGAATTTGCATTTATTTAGGATTTAATAAAATTGCTTCTATCATGGTTTCTGAGTTATTCAAGTCAAATTCAAGTGTGGTGCCCAATTTGTTCCATGTCTTGCTTTATTCTCCAAACTTAGCGGGCGGGAGGAGGAAGATTGCTATATTTTTGAAAGTCCTCTGCTTTAATTTTTTCTATTTAGGTCATTGAGGACAATGTCTAGTTTAAGTTTGGGGGCATTTTAGTGTCGTATTGCATATAGTTAGTTATTTACATTGTAGTTAGTTATGTTTTGGGTTATTTACATTTAGTTTTTGCATTAGTTTTTTTTTTTTTAAAAAAAAAAAAAAAAAAAAATCATAAAAATAGTAGTTAGTTTACTATGTTTGTTGCGATTAGTTTATATTTGCATGATTCAAGCTGTTAGATAGTAAAAAGTCTATTTTGGCCATGATGAGGCTGGAGTTAAGTAGATAAGTATAGTATTGAATATTAGGGCTTTGATGTGATTTCTTGTTATGAATTGAATCTTTTCTGTTTGAAAGCTGGTATAATCAAGGTTATACGTTAATATGACTATATTAGCGATTAAGTTTAAATTGATACATAATGGATTTCTTAAGTATAATACTAGTGTGAAGGAATGAAAAGACATGAATAGGCGGAGATGGCTAAATTTTGATAAAAACTTAAGTTTGGGGGAATTTTGGGGTATATAAGCTTTAAAAAAAAAAAAAAAAAACATGTTGAGTCTTGTGGTGGGTTGAGGAGAAACACTCCCCATAAACCTGGCGTGAGATGGGCGTAAAAGCGCACTCACCAACCATCTATAAAAAAAAAAAAAAAAAAAAAAAAAAAAATCTGGTAGTGGCTAGTTTTGTTTGGGGCCTTTGTTACTTGAGTAAAAATGCATGAGAAAATATCTTAAAACCTAAGCGCCCTAAGGTCTTATATAGTGCAGGAGTCGTTGGTGGCTTCGCTAAGGGGTGACCTTTGTTAGCCTAATGGAATGAGACATTGCCTGATTATGGTTAAAAAAAAAAAATAATAAAAAAGCGGGAAAAAGAGCAAAAAGCCCCGTAATGAAAAGTAAAGCATAAGTATCCAGTTGGACTCTTGAACTTGGTGGATGTTTGACTTTAGTTGGATATAAACTTGTTAATTGAATTTTGTGAATTTACCTTTGTATGATGCCTTCAAAGATATCTATTATGTCTTAAATTTGATTTTATATCGATTAACATTGTTGTGGAGCACACGCACTATATCGGTGATAACGATCTAAGATTTGATGATTGATTGGGAAATTCTTGATTTGTTTTAATATGATGTATTATCATGTTTACTTGATTTCTCTAAAAGTAGGTTGAATAGACTTGTTTACATCATTCTTTGTTGGATTAAATAGGCATATAGATTAGTTTCATTACATTGCATTGCATAACATTTTGTGTTTTTTGCTTGAGGACAACAAAGATTTAAGTTTAGAAATTATTTGATGAGTGAGTTTTATACCCATGAATTGGATACATTAGGGCTTAATTTATTGTTGTTCTTAAGTCTTTTAGGATGTTTTTATGTGTTTGTGTCTATTCAAGCATGTTTTATATTGTTTTGTAGGATTTGGGACAAAAGTTACATGGATCGATGTTTGGGGTGGCTAGATTAGCGTTTTTAAACTTGCCATTTACACAGCAGTCACTTCAGAGCCAATTTGACTATAGCTCTGACATTATTTCGAAAAACTCAAAGAATGAAAGTTGTAGATCTACTTCTCCTCTTTCCGGAACATCTTGAATCATCAAAATCGGAGTTGAGACGAAAGAAGTTATGGCCATTTTCCCAAAGGGCGTCGGAGCGAAAAATGTCGGATTTTGGGCGGCCTTGGGCGCCATTTTTAGCCTATGCCCGGCCTTGCAGGGCGCTAGAGAAGCGAACTCAGCGCCGTTGCCCAGTATTTGAAGTGAGGAGGAAAAAGGGTTAGTGATGGCTGGGCGGCGTTTTTTAGGCGATTTTTGACACCTTTTGACTCGAAATAGGATTGGGTTTGTTCTAAACTAAAAATTGGACTTGTAACCTATAAATACATGATGTAAGGCATAAAATAAAGGGAGATTACATAGCTTAGCCTAGATTAAACACTCCTTTAGATTAGAAAATAACCCTAGTTCTTATTAGTTTTGGAGATTGAAGCAACTTGGAGACCATTGAAGATCGAGAAGCGAGAGCGAGAGGGGAGCATCAGTTCTTGACAGCATTCTATTCTATTCTCTTCTCTCATCTTACTTTTATCTTTTGATGTCTATTGATTTGTGGATTCTTGGTTTTAATTCATTAATTATGAACTAACTATTTTTTGAGATTTCAATTGAACTTTTTATGGCTATGAATTAGTTATTCATTATATTCTAATTATTTATGTTAAAGTGAGTTGTTTATCTTGTCTTGTGCTTATTGCTTAATTATTTGATCGATAATTACTTTGTTACTCTAGAAGGAATTGGAAGAGAATTCTAGGGTTAGAGCTGGGCATGATATCATGTGACTTAGTTATTTGCATGATGAATAATTAGGTTTGTGAATTGAATGGAAATATCTTTTACATGCATGTAACACACGTAAGGAATTGGGATTGGAAAGAGTTTAATTCAATTGTTTTGCATAGGAATATAGCAAGATTAATCTGGATTAAATAGAAGGCAATTGATCACTTGGAAAAGGACTTTTGGCATTTGAGAATTCACATTAACAATTGATGAGGCATAATAATTGGGATAATTGGATAATTGATTTATAATTCATAATTGGGGATATTGAAGTCTTAATCTTTATTTATTTGAATTCATTCGTTAAAATCTTAGTTTTAATTAGTTAATTTAGTTTTCTTAATTAGAAAAAACACGATTTGAGATTGTTTAAATAAAATTAGTTTGGTTAAAATTAGTACTTGGTGATTTTTATTAAATAATTCCTCGTGGGAGCGATACTCTACTTTCACTTTATTACTTGTTGGTGTGTGTATACTTGCGTATTCATTGATTATTGAAATCGATCAACAAGTTTTTAGGCGCAGATTCTTAGGGAATTAATTTAATAATTATTTACCAATATTAATTTCAATCAAATTAGTCTTAATTTAAACATTTTTATTTTATTTTAATTCTCTTTTTATATTTCTCTCTTTTAAATACCATGGATGACTTTGTGTATCAATGGCCATACGAACATGACTCGACCAGGGGGGTGGAGATTGAAAGACTAGAAACTTTACGCATTGTCGGCCAGATTGAGACACTTTCGAGGATGTTTGAAGCTTTTGAAGCTCGTGTCGTCAAAGTATGGTGGTTACTTGTGATTATTGTCTTTGGAAATCATATGAGTCATCAATGCACCATCGATTTTGGTAGAGTGCAGTATAGTGGTGATTACCCCAATAATTATGTCTATCCCAACAACTATCATCGAGTTGAGGGTATCACGGATTTTTCATGGAGTAACAATCAAGATCAATTTTATGCTCCAAGTCCAACATACCCACGAGGATTTCTTGTGTCCACCTCCTTCTGACGGGAAGAACATTCAAATTGGGAGGAAGCCTTGGAAAAATTTATTAAAGCTTACGAAAAAAGGAATGAGGAACAAGACAAGAAAATGAATCAAGTAAATTTGAATTTGCAAAGCCAAGAGGCGTTGATCAAAATTTGGAAAATCAAGTGGAGCAGATAGCACATTTGTCGTTGAACAATGAATCCTCGATACACACACCCTATGACATGGATTAGGGCAGATGGTGAGCAGAGCCAAATCTACAAGTTGGATGAGCCACGAGATGAAAAAGAGGAGACAAGTGGGGATAATGACAACAAGGTCGGTGAAGAACTAATTGTGAGAACCATGATGATGATGAGCGATGTTATTTATGCCTCAAGTGCCTTCTCCTCCACGATTCGAAAGTCCGGTTAGATTTGCAAAACCTTGTCCGATTAGTAGTCATGTAAATCGGCAATACTCTACGTGATGTAAAAGCAAGTACACCTTGAAACCATGGTGCGATGAGCTAGAGAAGATAGAAGAAGAAAAATTGTTGTGTCGACAAGCCTCATGCGAGAATATATTCATGAGACCTGATGGAGAAACCACCTGAATCTTTGGGCGTTCTTGAATGTGATCTTATCTCAAAAGAAAGCATTCTAGGTGACTTTAATCTGATAGCTATTACAAATGGGAACCTACCAAAAGCTATATATTATTTTTAGATGGATGGAGGGTTCCTCGACTTTAAATGAGGGAATTGGATAGAAATTGAAGAAGTCGGTGAGACTATAAAACAAGCGCTTATTGGGAGCAACCCAAGTTTAATTTTTATTTTTAGTTTTTATTAAGTTTTATATTAGTAGTTTTGAATTTGCATTTATTTAGGATTTAATAAAATTGCTTCTATCATGGTTTCTGAGTTATTCAAGTCAAATTCAAGTGTGGTGCCCAATTTGTTCCATGTCTTGCTTTATTCTCCAAACTTAGCGGGCGAGGAGGAAGATTGCTATATTTTTTTAGAAGTCCTCTTGCTTTAATTTTTTCTATTTGGGTCATTGAGGACAATGTCTAGTTTAAGTTTGGGGGCATTTTAGTGTAATATTGCATATAGTTAGTTATTTACATTGTAGTTAGTTATGTTTTGGGTTATTTACATTTAGTTGTTGCATTCGTTTTTTTTTTTTTTTAAAAAAAAAAAAAATTTAAAATCATAAAAATAGTAGTTAGTTTACTATGTTTTGTTGCGATTAGTTTATATTTGCATGATTCAAGCTGTTAGATAGTAAAAAGTCTATTTTGGCCAATGATGAGGCTGGAGTTAAGTAGATAAGTATAGTATTGAATATTAGAGGCTTTGATGTGATTTCTTGTTATGAATTGAATCTTTTCTGTTTGGCTGGTATAATCAAGGTTATACGTTAATAACTTGACTATATTAGCGATTAAGTTTAAATTGATACATAATGGATTTCTTAAGTATAATACTAGTGTGAAGGAATGAAAAGACATGAATAGGCGGAGATGGCTAAATTTTGATAAAAACTTAAGTTTGGGGGAAATTTTGGGGTATATAAGCTTTAAAAAAAAAAAAAACATGTTGAGTCTTGTGGTGGGTTGAGGAGAAACACTCCCCATAAACACAAGCGTGAGATGGAGCGTAAAAGCATCACTCACCAACCATCTATAAAAAAAAAAAAAAAAAAAAAAAAAAAATTCAGTAGCTAGTTTTGTTTGGGGCCTTTGTTACTTGAGTAAAAATGCATTTAGAAGAATATCTTTAAAACCTAAGCGCCCTAAGGTCTTATATAGTGCAGGAGTCGTTGGTGGCTTCGCTAAGGGGTGACCTTTATTAGCCTAATGGAATGAGACATTGCTGCAGTTATGGTTAAAAAAAAAAATAAATAAAAGCGGAAAAGAGCAAAAAGCCCGTAATGAAAAGTAAAGCATAAGTATCCCAGTTGGACTCTTGAACTTGGTGGATGTTTGACTTTAGTTGGATATAAACTTGTTAAGTGAATTTTGTGAATTTACCTTTGTATGATGCCTTCAAAGATATCTATTATGTCTTAAATTTGATTTTATATCGATTAACATTGTTGTGGAGCACACACGCACTATATCGATGATAACGATCTAAGATTTGATGATTGATTGGGAAATTCTTGATTTGTTTTAATATGATGTATTATCATGTTTACTTGATTTTCTCTAAAGTAGGTTGAATAGACTTGTTTACATCATTCTTCTTTTGGATTAAATGAGGCATATAGATTAGTTTCATTACATTGCATTGCATAACATTTTTGTGTTTTTGCTTGAGGACAAGACAATTTAAGTTTGGGGGTATTTGATGAGTGAGTTTTATACCCATGAATTGGATACATTAGGGCTTAATTTATTGTTGTTCTTAAGTCTTTTAGGATGTTTTATGTGTTTGTGTCTATTCAAGCATGTTTTATATTGTTTTGTAGGATTTGGGACAAAAGTTACATGGATCGATGTTTGGGGTTGGCTAGATTAGCGTTTTAACTTGCCATTTACACAACATCACTTCAGAGCCAATTTGACTATAGCTCCTGACATTATTTCGAAAAACTCAAAAGAATGAAAGTTGTAGATCTACTTCTCCTCTTTCCGGAACATCTTGAATCATCAAAATCGGAGTTGAGACGAAGAAGTTATGGCCATTTTCCCAAAGGGCGTCGGAGCGAGAAAATGTCGGATTTTGGGCGGCCTTGCAAGGCGCCCATTTTAGCCTATGCCCAGTAGCAAAGGGCATAGAAGCGAACTCAGTAGTTGTTGCCCGTGGTTGGAGCCTTGAGGAAAGAAGACTAGTGCGGCTTTGGGCGGCGTTTTTGGGCGAATTTTGACACCTTTTGACTCGAATAGGATTGGGTTTGTTCTAAACTAAAAATTGGACTTGTAACCTATAAATACATGATGTAAGGCATAAAATAAAGGGAGATTACATAGCTTAGCCTAGATTAAACACTCCTTTAGATTAGAAAATAACCCTAGTTCTTATTAGTTTTGGAGATTGAAAGCGACTTGGAGACCATTGAAGATCGAGAGCAAGAAGCGAGAGGGGGGGCATCAGTTCTTGACAACAGATTCTATTCTCTTCTCTCATCTTACTTTTATCTTTTGATGTCTATTCGGTTGTGGATTCTTGGTTTTAATTCATTAATTATGAACTAACTATTTTTTTGAGATTTCAATTGAACTTTTTATGGCTATGAATTAGTTATTCATTATATTCTAATTATTTATGTTAAAGTGAGTTGTTTATCTTGTCTTGTGCTTATTGATTAATTATTTGATCGATAATTACTTTGTTACTCTAGAAGGAATTGGAAGAGGAATTCTAGGGTTAGAAGCTGGGCATGATATCATGTGACTTAGTTATTTGCATGATGAATAATTAGGTTTGTGAATTGAATGGAAATATCTTTTACGTGCATGTAACACGTAAGGAATTGGGATTGGAAAGAGTTTAATTCAATTGTTTTGCATAGGAATATAGCAAGATTAATCTGGATTAAATAGAAGGCAATTGATCACTTGGAAAAGGACTTTTGGCATTTGAGAATTCACATTAACAATTGATGAGGCATAATAATTGGGATAATTGGATAATTGATTTATAATTCATAATTGGGGATATTGAAGTCTTAATCTTTATTTATTTGAATTCATTAGTTTAAAATCTTAGTTTTAATTAGTTAATTTAGTTTTCTTAATTAGAAAAAACACGATTTGAGATTGTTTAAATAAAATTAGTTTGGTTAAGAATTAGTACTTGGTGATTTTTATTAAATAATTCCTCGTGGGAACGATACTCTACTTTCACTTTATTACTTGTTGGCCAGTGTATACTTGCGTATTCATTGATTACTTTGTGTATTAATTATTGATGCTTACGTGAGAAGTTACTCAATTTTGTTCAATTATTGCTACAGTAATTGCTGCATAGTATCTCACGTTATTTGATTCAAATATTGTCAATATTGTATATATTATTAAATTAATAATTGAGATGACAAGTTATTCTAATTATTATATGCATAATTAACAATGTCTAGAAAGTTCTGTCGAGGAAAGGGGTTTGGTCACCTAATTGCGCGCCAATAAGGAGAAATCCTTATCGGAAAGTCCCCTCTTTCCTGGAAACGATTTGGTTGTTAATATTACGAGTTATAATAATGTTGAATAAATGTTGTTAAAAATATTGAGGAAATTTTTAGGAAGTATTTATGGACCCCCACTTACAAATTTTTCAAAATAGTCAGGAGAAAGTTATCTCAGTTTTCGTTATATACATATATGAAAGGTGGGGGGTTTGGATGGCACGGGAAGGAGTACTATATATATATATATAATGGTTTGAAAAGTTGGCAAGGGTGAATTCACGGGGGAGCACGGTGTTATTATTATTATTATATATATATATATATATTATATAAGTTTTGTTTTATTAGATTATAAATAGAATATATTATATTATATTTAAAGTATTTGTTTTATTAGAATATTTTATTACATAGTGCTGCATAGTAAATCAAAATTTTTCGTAAATCACCAGAATTCATGGCTTGCCTTGTGTTTTTATCTTGTCGTCTGTGATTTCTAAAATTCAAATAGTATCCTTTCCATTCTCCTATAAATAGGATGCTTAGTTAGAATTGAAATTCACACCAGAATCAGAGAATTCTTCTTTAATAATATTGAGCGTATTTCTTTCGAGTTTTAGAAAGCTTGAGCGTAAAAAATAGTAAAAGTTTTCTTCAAGAATATTCCCGCTATACCAGTTGGAATAATCTTCTTTTCAAGGTAAGGGATGTTATTTTTGTTCAATATTCGCTTGGAATACTTTTCTTATGATCGGTATCTCTTCTAACTTCGCACTCTTCTGCTGTGTATCAACTATGTAGGCTAAATATCCTACACTTCCTTGTTTTAACAACTTCTTGGCTTGCATCACCGTTAGACAACTTGCTTGTCGAGGTGACTTGTTGCCATAGAACATAACCTTTGATGGAGTCATAAGGTTAACACATTTTCTTTGGCAATCAATTACTGCTCCGTGATTGAATAACAAATCCATTCCCAGTATAACAGTAAATTCACCTAGTCTAATTGGTATCAAGTCTACCATCATCTCTTGACCCTTAATAACCACTCTACAATTCTTATATATGAATCTAACAGGAATCACTTCCATATTCGTAATCTCTATGCCCAATGGATAATCTAATTCTTCCTTAGGAAAATCTAAGTTCTGAGCAAATTCATCGGATATAAATGAACAAGTAGAACCCGCCAAATAGTACATACGCATTAATAGCATTAATTGGAATGATACCTGACACCATATCCTTAGACTGAACAACATCATGCACGGTCATATTGAAAGTTCTCGCAGTAGGTCGGCTTGACTGTGCTGGTCCAGTGATAGTTAATGCACCACCACCGTTGTTGTTTCCTTTTCCTCCACTTGCACTCCCCATTAGCTTTTTAGGACAATCACGAGCCATGTGATCCTTCGAACCGCAGGTAAAACATGCTCCTTTCTTTGGGCTAAAAAAGTTAGGTGCAATGTGTCTCTCCTAACCACAGTTGAAACACACCCGCTTTCCTTTCAAACATTCCCCAGTATGGTTCTTTCCACAATTAGCACAAGCTTGAAACTTTTTCTTCTGTTGACTTCCTTGTTGTCCTCCCGTAGTCGAATTCTCGTTCCACTTCCTCTTCTGATTGTTATTTCCAACGTTACTTCCACCAACCTTATTTTCATTCTCATTCTTTCTCTTCTTCTGTTCTTGATTGAATTTGGTCAAGGCATCGCTTCCACCTTCTGTAATAATTCCCTTTTCCAGTACAACCGCAAATGTATTTAACTGGAACATTGAAACCTTGTTATACAGATAGGGTTTCAATCCTTGTTCGAACCTTCTCGCCTTACGCTCATCCGTATTGACTTGATAAGTGGCAAACCTTGCCAACTCGTTAAACTTCGCAACATATTGTGGCATCATTATAGTTCCTTGTTTAAGCTCCAGAAATTGCACCTCCAACTGATTCTGAGAACTCGCTGGAAAGTACATTTCGAAAAACATCTCCTTAAATCTATCCCACGTTATCACTCTTTGTCCCCCACGAACCTTATTTGTTTGCCACCAGTATCTAGCTTCGGACTTCAGCATGAACGTCGCGAATGCGGTCTTTTGATCTTCGTTAACTCTAGCAACGCCAAACACTTTCTCTATTTCCATGATCCAGGTTTGGGCTTCCACTGGATTCATAGACCCTTGAAACTCTGGCGGTCCAACCTCTTTGAATTCCTTGAAGGTCGTGACTTGAGCTTGCAGTTGATTCACAAGTGCTCCTGTCAACAAAGTCTCCAACTGCTGAACCGGGTTAGCGTCGGCCTCGTTGTTATTGTTAGTAGACCCCTCAGGAGGTGGTTGTTGACGTGGTTATCTTCTTCTAGGAGACATTTTCTGTTAAAATACACGCTTATTAGTTCATTTATTAAATTCCTTGAATATTTTAAAGTTTAACTTTAAACATTCTAAGTTTAAAGCTATAACACATAACATTTCAAATAACTTGATATTTTAATCATTTATAATGCTTTAAAACATATAAAAGATAACATATCTGCTATTAACATCCACTTTCCTGAACTAGACAAGTTTCAGGATTACATACTCATACTACCCATTTATTTATCTCAAAATAAGGGATCTAAAATTTTATTTATTCACATAAATAACCACATATTATTATCACTCTTATTCTTCCTATATATGCATATTAAGACGTCGAGAGGCTTCCTTGCGCTCTTCCTCCATAATACGACACGCCGTCTTACGATCCATCATGAACCACGACGAATCTTAAAATTGAGGCGGGTAATAAAAGACTCGATCTTGGGCCCTATCAATCGCAGAATTAAAGGCATGATCCATTTCGTTCATTTTTGATTTCTTCATTTGGACCTTAGCTTCAGCACGGTCTGCGCGTTGAGTCGCCTTCATCCAAGCGTCCTCTGCTCTTGCACACTTAGATGATTCCTCTTTGAAATCATCTTTTAATTTCTCCATGTCAGTCTTCATTTTCTCGTTCACTGCCAACAGATCTTCATGTTGACCCTTAGTATGAACTAGGTCCCACTCTGTGTTTCCAAGTTTTGAGTGAAGTTTGTAGATCTCTACATCCTTCTGCTCCATCGAAGCGTGATGCATCTCAAAAAACTCCTTCAGTTACTCAACATTATCCTGTAACTCTATGTTACGGTCGTACAAAGCATCATACATCTCCACCGATATGGAGTTTGGTGGAAACTCCACAGGATCCTCTTCCTCATCATCCGCCTCTATCTCCTCAGAACTATCCTCCTCAGGATCGGTCACAGGCTCATCCTCCTGGATCAACTGTTCCTGCACCACGTGAATATCCCGGGGTTCGTCATCTCTAGGTAACTGAGGTATCACCTTCCTAGCTGTACTGGACCCCACTTCGTTAGACATCCTGTCAACAAAATATTTGAAGTTTTACTTAACATTATCGATACTCGCGAGCACATAAGTTATTAACACATAACAAATAATGTCTTTTATTGTTTCGCTTCAATGGATGCCTTAATCCATTCCTTAAAACCCGATAAGAGTTAAACACCTCTATTTTTTCTGTTTCCTTAAAGGCTACTTGTTAAGGTTTCCCCCACCTAAGGTTCATAACCTAAGGCTTTGATACCAACCTGTGACACCCCCAAATCCGGGTACTTCATTCCCATAGGATTTGTTGCTCACTATCAAAATAATTACATATAACTACCCATAATAAAGGATAAAACATCAATTAATTTAAACAATAATCTTTCCCATTAAAGGGTTACATCATCTCATAAACAATCCCTGGTAATCTAACCTTAAATTATTACATAAGTTTGCAGAAAACATCATAAAATAAAACAAGTCTTATAACATCATGCATTTAATTAAATAAAGTTTAAATAATTCTTCAACACTTGGACATCTTGCCCATTCCTTTGCTAGTAGATGGCTCATCGACTCTTTCAACTTTAGCAGCAGTGTTAATTGCAAGAGTGAGCAAACAATTGCTCACTGATATAAAGAGTAGTAATAACAATAATATGAGAATGAACAACGAATGCTGAACAATAATGAACTTGTTTTACGAATAAGTAATAGAAAACAAGTTTGAACTTTAATATCTGAGGGTCCTAAGACCACGAACTATGTCCACGGTAATTAGGTATTACTACCCCAACCTTAACATTCAATTAGACTATACAGACCCTTCTTAACGTACTTAGGGGGATCAGCCCTTTGTACCATGTATTGTGCACAAACATCTAAATGTTAACACGTACAAAATTCCCTATGTTAGGGTTGTTCATCTCAGTTTAACTTTAGAATTTCTGCACTAAAGAGAGTTTAGCTCGGAACTAACTTATCAGTGGTTCTAGAATTTTATAACACCATTCATAATAGATTAGTTCAATCAATAAAAGTTTACTTACTACTTGGAAGTTTAATATAATCAATATAGATTTGGATAAGGTTATCAAAGTAAATGACCGAATAACAACAACGTATAATTGAATAAACATGGTGTACATGCAAAGTGTTATATCCACAAGAGTTTGAACAATCTCATTTGAATCGATGCATTAGAACAATATATGCTTTGAATAATGATATCAAGATTTAGAAAAGTAAAACTCACTCGAGGTAACGAATTAGGTTACAAGAGCTTGTACAAACATACGCAAGATAGATTATGTTTGCTCAATTTCAACATAAAAATTAGAAACTTATACAACGATAGCTTAGGAATAGAAAACTTGCATAAGTATAACATAACAATGATAAGTAAACCTTGCTGAATAATTAGGTAGCATAAATTAGGGATACTTGCTCAATAAAAGTTTAGGATAAGAAATTTGCCTTGTATGGAAGCTACATAAGTATAATAATTTTCTCCAATTACCCTACACATATCATTGGAATCGTAAAAATCAATTAGTTGTATTAATATTAACTTTATGGGATTAACCCATCATTTAGGTCATAACCTTACTTAACATTTAACCATGTTGATTAATACCTTTAACGAATCTGAAATTACATTATAACTAACATAGACCTCATCATTTACTTTTAACTTCCATAACATCATTTTTTTTATTCATTAAATTATAGTCTATTGTTTCAACGTTGTGATTACAACATGTTATTATATCTTATAACACATTTTAGGTTTCTCTACAATCATCAAATAAGTTAGGTTAACAATTTCCAAGCTATGTTAACGGTTAAATTACAGGTATGATTGACAACCTGGCGACCATGGCCGAGTGGTTAACAAGTCAAGCGGCTACCACAGCGTAGGCTATTTGCCCCGTATACATATGAAGACGCCCAAGCGCTCGACACTGAAATCGTTTTTGTAGACTCTCGAAATCAGACTCTACTCTAGGCCAAAATCCCAATTCCACAAAAATTCCTGAAACCTAGCAACTAAAACTTTGTAATAACATTACTAAACATTATATTCTCCATTTCAACTACATAAACATTATATATATATATATTCAGTTTTGAAGAATTAAAACCATAAGTTTCCAAATTTCTTTAATTTTGACACTTTTAGCGAATTCGATCGTCACGAATTCGTTTCTTAACCAATTGACATGATTTAAACTACGCCGCTTTCGTTTCTTAACATACTAACATAATCCAACATCAATTTACAGATTATAACATATATTGAGCATAAATTTTTGTACTTTCTTAAGCTATTTTTCATGCATAAACACTGTTAATTTTTGAAATCTTCTACTTCAAACCCAATTTCATGTATTCTAATCATCAAATAGCAATCACACACGATTATTAACAAATTGTAAACCATACACACTTGTATATCTATCAATCCAACATGATTAAGCACTTTACAGAAGATGATCATGGAAAAAAATCAAAACATAAACAATAGAAGTATAATATACCTTAAATCTCTCGTTGTATGCTAGCAAAAGATATTGTCAAGGCTTATAAATTCCTCTCATTTCTCTAGACAATCTCAGAGAATTCTCTCTTTCACTGTGTTTTTCTCTTTTGCTTTCTCCTACTCTCTCTTAGTTAGCCTTAGGAAAATAAGACGCGTAAAACAAATAACTGATATAGCCTCTTACTTAACGCATCAGGTTAAAAACCAAAGAGTTAAGTCAGTTGCAAAATGCCAAAGGCCACAAGGCCTTGTTTGGCTAAACACAACTTCCCGCTCTCAATTTATTTTAATAATACTTATATTGTATAGTTTTCACTTGTCACACCTTAGTTAATTTAAATAGCTTACAATTATAATTATAAAATTATAATTTTTCATTATAGTTATACTTATGATTAATAAATAATTATATATCTAATTTAATTAATAAATTAGACTTAATCATAACTTTATTTAATTTACTTATTTTCTTAAATATTAAGCAGTTCATTTAATTTAATTATTTTCTTAAATTAAATCTTTCAAATAATAAAATTACTATTCATTAATTTAGTTAGCATACATACCCAACTAAATTATTACATCACAATTCATCAAATATTTATTTTTCCCGACAAATAAATTATTTAAAATATTTATTTAATCAATAAATATTTATATTAAATTACAAATTTCTCGATCGTTACAATAAATCCCAACAACTTGCCTGATTTGACACCAATGGCACACTTGGCCAGATTCAGTTTCAAGTTGTATTTACGCAACCAGTTGAAAAGCTTTTTAAGGTGGTCGATATGGTCATCTTCCTTTTGGGATTTAATGATGATGTCATCCATATATACCTCTATTTCTTTATGCATCATGTCATGAAAAAGGGCCATCATGGCACGCTGATAGGTGGCATCGACATTGATAAGGCCGAAAGATAAACTTTGTAACAAAAGGTTCCCCAAGGAGTGATGAAGGCTGTTTTCTCCCTGTCCTCTTCAACAACCATGATCTAATGATGCCCGGCGAAGCAATCAATAAAAGAATGCATGCCATACTGCGCCGTGTTGTCTATTAGTATGTGGATAAAAGGTACTGCAAAGTTGTCCTTCAGACAAGCTTTGTTCAAATCCCGATAATTAACGCATACTTGTACCTTCCCACTGGGCTTAGGCATATGAACTATATTAGACAACCACTCAGGGTAGGTTGATACCATGATGATGCTGTGGGACGCCCCCAGAATAGATCCACACGACCTATTCTGGGTCGCCAAAAATAAACTACTAAATCCAAATACAAATATTCCTTTTTACAACTATTAACTGTCATCCAAAATACGACAACACATAAGCTGTGAGTTTCAATTCAAATATTGTACTGAATATAATACGAAAATATACACACCCAAATTATTACAATGTCATATAAAATACAACAATAAATATTTCAAGTCCTCAAAGGAACACGAGAAGATTTATGTCCTCATTCTAATGGGGTGCATTTTTGATACTTTCAAAGTTAGGTTCTTGTCACCCTTATTGTTGTTCACCAAAATTAACTATTAAATGACGTATAAAATACGACACACACATTTTAAGTTCTCAATACAATTATATATTGTCATGTTATTTTATAATGTATTGAGAAACTTCAACAGTCACATTGTGACGACCCCAAAATAGGTCCATTCCATCCAACCCATTTTGAGTCACCAAATACATGGTACAAAAACAAATACAACTTCAGTAATACAAATGTCGTGCAAAATACGACAACACATTATGTGATTTTAAATACAAATATTTTCTTCTAGACAATATCCACAATCAAATAAGTCCTCATTACAATTATTCAAACACTATTTTACAGAAATAGTGAGGACTGCTAAAACATCTTTCTAGAACCATCACTCCATACCCCGACTAGATCACAACTATATTCTCATTTCCTGAAGAGAATAGTGAAAGAAAGGGTGAGCTTAACTAGCCCAGTAAGAAATATTATGACTAAGATAATATACAACAAATTATCATTAGTCTTCAACAGGGAAAAATCTGATAAAATATAATAGACAACAAGTTTTAGATCAACAATCGCGATTGGAATAAGCAATCCATTAGAAGAGTCAAGTAGAGAAAGAATTCTACTATCTTCTATGAATTTAAAAGTCCATCATCAATATTTTATTCTGTAACATCAATCAATACACATCTTTAATCAAATATTCATCTTTGCAATGCGGGCAAAGATATTCATTTGTATCACCACCGGTCATATTCATCTCAACACTGCTCATCTTTGCACTACGGGCCAAAGATATTCATTAGGTAATCATTCACCTTTGCACTACAGGCCAAAGATATTCATCAGTTAATCATTCATGTTTGCACTACAGGCCAAAGATATTCAGTAATATCATCATTTAGGACTGAGGATGATGAAAAATATTTTAAAGGAACGAATCCAGTGAAACAAAATAACAAATATTAGAGATTCGTATTACAGTTTATCAAAGATCAATAATACTTCATAATAACCAATTTTGAAGCAAAATTCAAGAATAAAGATCAAAACATGGATACAATCAAAGATAGTAACCATAATAGACACCTTGGATAAAAAGAAAAAAATTTCATTTTTCGGTGAATAGTGTCATATACGTGAATAGTGTCGTATACGTGAATAGTAACTCCGACACCAAAAGATAGAAATTCCACAAGAAAAATCATCATGCTTTGTGAATAGTACTCCTGAATAGTAACTCGTGAATAGTAACCCCGACAAGAAAAGTTCCAAATTTGATAAAAAGTTCCAACCAATATTTCGGCATAATGATATTGAAGAAATAATATCACTTACGAAGAAAATAACATCCCTTAAGAATATTAAACGAAAATAATATTTCTTTTGAATATTGAACGAATATAATATTCCTTACGAATATTAAATGAAAATAATATTTCTTGCGAATATTGAACGAAATAATATTCATACGAATATGAAAAATAATATCTCTTCAGAATATGAAATAAATAATACCCCTTACAGGTACAACAAATAATATCCCTTACCTCAAAAAGATAATACTTCTGGCTGGAATACTGGATATAGTGCTGAAGGAACTTGCACCGTATAGCAACACTCAAAGTATAAAAATACTCACAAAATACACTCGATAATCTAGAGAGAAAAAGAGAGAAAACTTGTTTCTGGTGTGATTTTCAATTCTAACTAACCACCCTATTTATAGGAAAATGCTTAGAACGCCATAGAAGACTAACCTGCTACCTGATGGCTTTACTTGTTACTATTGTCACCAACCACATTTGAAATTCAATTGAGCACATTTCTCACCAACAAATTCTAGAATTTTCCAAAATGTTTTATCATTTAAACAATAATCAGAAACTTTAATAATTCATAGAAAATAGCCCGTTTATCAGAAAAATACGAATTTTATATCCATTCCACACGAAATCGATTTCTCTACAACTTTGTAGCTTTGAATTTTCCAAATTCTAAACAGAAAAATATTCGAAATCCACCAACGGATAATTTTTAATACCTCCAATCCGACAAAATACTGATAAAACACCTCAGCATTAATTCCTTCATTTATAACCACAATAAATATATCCAACATTTATATCCACATAAAATAAATATTTCCTTATCATATAAATCAATAATTTAATTATTCACAAATAATATTACAAAATCATAATTATGAAAACCAGGCCGTTCCTAGGAAAGAGGGGGCTTTCCGATAATCATTTCTCCTTACTGGCGCGCAATTAGGTGACCAAACCTCTCTTTGACAGAACTTTCTAGACATTGCCAATAATGCTATCTAATAATATTATTCAAATAATATGAATTATTGATCTGATAATGGAGATACTGTGCAGTGACAATTATTGAACAACAATAATATAAAGTATCAACGTAGCAATTATTGAATCAATAAAATAAAATATTGAACAATAATTACTGTAACAATTATTGAGTAGTGCCTTCTTACGTAAGGATCAATAATTCAACAATACTATGCAATCACGCGTATTACTATATTTTAACCACCGGGTATTCCAACAGTCTTAATGGTAACAACTACGCCGTTATTCAATTTTATTGTTTTCTTCATCCGACAGTTATTCGTTATGGGGCCCACAAATAGTACGTCTGCCGTATTTAAATATTCTCCGATGAAAAAGAATATTCCATGACCAAACGAATATTCCCCGACAACAATGAATATTATATAACCACTTGCTTATTTTGAAAATTTTCACATTTCACCCATAACCAAAGTATTATATCAAATTAATACCTTATTATTCACAATAATAAATAAAGGAAATTTGATTTTTATTTATAATAAGTTGGGGTCTTACAACCTCCCCTCCTTATGAAATTTCGTCCTCGAAATTAATGTACGTACCTGGTGTTTCGAAAAGGTGAGGGTACCTCGCTTTCATTTCTGATTCCAACTCCCAGGTCATTACTTCAATAGCATGGTTTCTCCATAAAACATTAACTTGAGGTATAACCTTTGTGCATAGGACATGTTCTTTCATATCCAAGATCTTAACAGATACCTCCTCATACGTTAAATCTTCGACTATCTCGTCTGGTTCTAACACAATAATATGATTCGGGTCCTCCACATATTTATGTAACATCGATACGTGAAAAACGTTATGAACACGCGATATACATAGCGTTAAGGCGAGTCTATAGGCCACAGTTCCTACTTGATCAAGGTTTTTAAATAAATTGAAGGCTTGAGCTTTCTTCTCTTCATCGACTCTTACTTCTAGAATAACGCATTCTTGCACCTTCTTCTTTATATTCATCAGCTCCAGTGTGTAGCTTGAGCGGTTTTAACATTATCGATTAAAGTCGATTCTACTCATATATTCGTTATCTTCACGTGGGTCCCTAGAGTCTTTAACTCTATCTTCATCATTTGTAAGTCATATAAAATAGATTTTTGTGTTAACAACATCGCACTCGTAAACGCATACGATCTTCTATTCAACGCGTCAGCTACCACTTTCGTTTTCCCACGATGGTATTGAATGGTACGATCGTAATCTTCAACAACGCGAGCCAACGTCTTTGGCGCATTTTACGTTCGTTTTGGGTGAAGAAAATATTTTAGGGTTTAAGAAATGGGTTTTGTACTGGGGTCAATACAAAATTCGATTTCACGCTCTAGGGTAGGCTAAGAAGTCTTTAAGAATACGTCAGGAGATTTATTAACAATAGAAATATCATTCAAAACTGTGACTCTCATCCAAGACTTGGATAGCACATGTAATAAAGGTTTCTCCTAACGGAGTTTCAACCAATAAGTCAAAATCTAACTTCTTCGGAGTCAGATTTAAACGTTGAGCGCAAGCAAGAGAGATAAAAGAATGGGTAGAACCGGTATCTAATAAGGTATAGACTTCACAAAAATTTATAATTAACTAACTCGTGCTAACTTTGTTCGGGTCACTCGCTTTTTGAGAAGTCACGAAAAACGCTCTTCCTGAAACCACCAACTTCGTTTTGTCCGTATCCTCCTTTGGTGCCACCGTCCCAATTGGACTTGATTTCGCTACAAGACAAAATCAAGATATGTTACCGTCTTTTCCACAACTAAACATATCTTGGAAAGCTGTGAACAGTTTGGACTTATATGTCCTTCCTCTCAGCATTTGTAGCATCTAACTGACGGTCGTTCTCCTCCCCTAGAATTTGTTGCTGGTGCTGGTGCTTGTGCTTTTGCTGACGTCTTCCCGTCATCGTTAAATCTTCTCTTCTTGAAATTTCCACTTGAATCATTTCTTCTATTATCTTGGCCATGATTACCACCGAAGTGGTTACCATTTTTGGCATGATAATTTCTTCCACGATGGTTATCATTGTTCCGATGACCGTTGTCACCGGTACAATTATTATCGTGTTGTTGCTCGTTATCGGGTTGGGCTGGGTCATTATCGCGCTCCAATAACTGAGCCCTATTCACTACATCTGAATATAAAAAAAGTTTATGAGAAATGAGGTATTGACGTATTTCGGGTTTCAAACTTCACAGAAACATTCGTGTCATTCGTTCCTCATTATCAACCAAATGGGATGAAAATCGGGATAACTCCGCAAACTTAGCTTCGTACTGCGACACGTTCATATTGTTTTGCTCCAACTTGATGAACTCAACCTCCTTCATGTGACGAATACTTTCGGGAAAGTACTTGTCATTGAACAATTCTTGGAACTTCTCCCAAGACATCTTCAGTGCGGCAGGTTGAGTACGCTTTACCGATTCCCACCAGTAATCTGCCTCTCCTCGCAACATAAAAGTGGCAAAGGGAACCTTTTGCTCCTCGGAACATCCCAAGACATCAAATATCTTGGTGATCTGCTTTATCCACGTCTCTGTCGTAAGTGGTTCTGGCTTTCCCAAACACTCCGGTGGTCCCAGCTCCTTGATCTACTTAGCGGTGACCGACTGTGGGTTGCCAATGTTTCCACCTGCATTTTGAATAGGAACCGCTTTCGCCTGATGTTGCATGAATTGCATAAAGCCTCTGAACATCCCATCGTTCACCATTTCATCGGTGTTATTGTTTACCTGAGGATTATTGTCTTCCTGCTGCACCTCATCCTGAGTATTGATTAAAGGTGTCTCCACTGTCTCATTCAAATATTTCCTGATGCCATTCTTAAATACTGCCATAAAATAAGGGTTAATTAAACAAATTAACATATTATCCCAATACTCTGATCGACCAAATAAATACCAAATAAACTTAGGTAGGTCATACTAGCGAAGGAATTCCCCGTCTCTCCCCTCCTAGTTCTTATCTCACACCTCAGCCAGGGATCATATCCCTAAGCTTTGATACCAACTGTGATGACCCCAAAATAGGTCCATTCCATCCAACCCATTATGAGTTGCCAAATACATGGTACAAAAACAAATACAACTTCAGTAATACAATTGTCGTGCAAAATACGACAACACATTCTATGAGTTTAAATACAAATATTGTCTTCTAGACAATATCCACACTCAAATAAGTCCTCATTACAATTATTCAAATACTATTTTACAGAAATAGTGAGAACTGCTAAAACATCTTTCTAGAACCATCACTCCATACCCCGACTAGATCCCAGCTATATTCTCATTTCCTGAAGAGAACAATGAAAGAAAGGGTGAGCTCAACTAGCCCAGTAAGAAATATTATGACTAAGATAATATACAACAAATTATCATTAGTCTTCAACAGGGAAAAATCTGATAAAATATAATAGACAACAAGTTTTAGATCAATAACTGCAGCAGAATAAGCAATCCATTAGAAGAGTCAAGTAGAGAAAGAATTCTACTATCTTCTACGAATTTAAAAGTCCATCATCAATATTTTATCCCTGTAACATCAATCAATACACATCTTTAATCAAATATTCATCTTTGCACTACGGGCCAAAGATATTCATTTGTATCACCAGTTAGTCATGTTCATCTCAACACTGCTCATCTTTGCACTTCAGAGCCAAAGATATTCATTAGGTAATCATTCATCTTTTTGCACTGAGCCAAAGATATTCATCGATTAATAATTCATGTTTGCACTACTGAGCCAAAGATATTCATAGAATATCATCATTTAGGACCGAGGATGATGAAAAATATTTTAAAGGCGAATCCAAAGAAACAAAATAATAAATATTAGAGATTAAGATTACGGTTTATCCAAGATCAATAATACTTCATAATAACCAATTTTGAAGCAAAATTCAAGAATAAAGATCAAAACATGGATACAATCAAAGATAGTAACCATAATAGACACCTTGGATAAAAAGAAGAAAATTTCATTTTTCGGTGAATAGTGCCGTATTCGTGAATAGTGTCGTATACGTGAATAGTAACTCCGACACCAAAAAATAGAAATTCCACAAGAAAAATCATCATGCTTCGTGAATAGTATTCATGAATAGTAACTCGTGAATAGTAACTCATGAATAGTAACCTCGACAAGAAAAGTTCCAAATTTGATAAAAAATTCCAACCAATATTTCGGCATAATGATATTGAAGAAATAATATCACTTACGAAGAAAATAACATCCCTTACGAATATTAAATGAAAATAATATTCCTTTCAAATATTGAACGAATATAATATTCCTTACGAATATTAAATGAAAATAATATTTCTTGCGAATATTGAACGAAATAATATTCATACAAATATGAAAAATAATATTTCTTCAGAATATGAAATAAATAATACCCCTTACAGGTACAACAAATAATATCACTTACCTCAAAAAGATAATACTTACAATTTGGAATCACGGATATAGTCTTTGAAGGAACTTGCATCAGATATAGCAACACTCAAAGTATCAAAATACTCACAAAATACACTTGCGATAATCTAGAGAGAAGAGAGAAAAACTGTTTCTCGTGTGATTTTCAATTCTAACTAAGCACCCTATTTATAAGAAAATGCTTAGGAACGTCATAGAAGACTAACCTGCTACCTGATGGCTTTACCTGTTACTATTGCCACCAACCACATTTGAAATTCAATTGAGCACATTTCTCACCAACCAATTCTAGAATTTTCCAAAATATTTTATCATTTAAACAATAATCGAATTAACTTTCTAGACATTCCGATGTTATCCTTATTAATCACATAATTATTATATCATCATTTCAATAAATACAATTCAACAATTATTATCTATTGAAATATCACGTAAGGATCACAATTAATCATCATTTGCATTATCAGACAATCATCGTTCTATCATTAATAATTATTCAAGCTTTCATCCAGATCAGCCATCGATCATGTAATATTCTTTACAACAACGAATATTATATAATGTTTATTTTTGAAAATTTGCACATTTCACCCATAACCAAAGTATTATATCAAATTAATACCTTATTATTCATAATAATAAATAAAGGAAATTTGATTTTTATTTATAATAAGTTGGAGTCTTACACACATACCATCACTCTATTCCCCTGTTATCCCGCTCGACCCAGCTACACTCTTATTACTTGAAAGGAATTGTGAAGTAAAAGAGCGAGCACAAATAGCCTATTAAATAATAGTATGACTAAGATAATCTAGAACAAATTATCTTTAGTCCTCAACAGGGAAAATTCTGATAGAATACAATAGACAAAATGTAAGACCCCAACTTATTAATGAATAAAATAAAATTTTCTCTAATTATTATTGTGAATAATAAGGTATTAATTTGATTTACTACTTTGCTTATGGGTGAAATATGCAAAAATTTTCAAAATAAGCAAGTGGTTATAAAATATTCATTTGTCGGGGAATATTCGTTTGGTCGTGAAATATTCTTTCGCTTCTGAATATTTGTACGACGCTACAAGCAAATGCATTTGTGGGCCCCATATCTGGATAACCTTCTGATGAAGAAAACGCACAAAATTGAATAACGATTTAGTTGTTACCATAATAATCGTTGGAATACCCAAAGGTTAAAATACAAAGAATACGCTGTGGTCACAAGAAGAAGACACCAGATCAGTACAAAGATTATCAATTATCGATTCTTACGTAAGAAGGCACTACTCAATAATTGTTACAAAGAATTATCGCTTAATATTTTATTTTATCGATTCAATAATTGTCGTTGATATTTTATATTATCGTTGCTCAATAATTTTCACTCCACATCATCTCCATTATCAGATCAATAATTCATATTATTTGAATAATATTATTAGATAGCATTATTGGCAATGTCTAAAAAGTTCTATCGAGGAGAGGTTTGGTCACCTAATTGTGCACCATTAAGGAGAAATCCTTATTAGAAAGCTCCTCTTCCCGAAATCTACCGTCATCATAAATGTGATTATGTAATATTATTTGTGAATAATTAATTATTGATTCATATGATAAGGAAATATTTATTTTATGTGGATATAAATGATGGATATATTTATTTTTTTGTGGATAAAAATGAAGGAATTAATGCTAAGGTGTTTTATCAAGATTTTGCTTTGCATGGATGTATTAAAATCATCCGCTTCAGGATTTTATATTTTATGTTTGGAATTTGGAAAACTTAAAGCTACAAAGTTGTAGAGAATTTGATTTCATGCGTAATGGACATAAAATTGTGATTTTTCCCGATAAACGAGCTATTTTATATGAATTATCAAGTTTTTGAAAATAAAATAATTTTTATTAAATTATTGGTGGACCCACTTTGTTTGATTAACACATGGGTCAAAAATTTTCAAAGATTGAGGGCCGGGTCTTGAGTCTTGATTAGCATGCGAGAGAATTGGTTAAGTAATAATATATTTTATTATTTTAGTCTCCTACATGCTTATAAAGATTTCCTAAAATAGACGCTTTAGGTTAGAATTGAAAATCACACCATAAACAAGTTTTCTTTCTCTATATTGTTGTTTATTTTAGTAAGTATTTTGATACTTTGAGAGTTGTTATTCAAAGGCAAGTTTCATAGCACTATATCCGAAATTCACCAAAAATACTTGCTATTTTGAGTTAAGGGGTGTTATATTCTTCTTAAAATGATATTTTCTTCAATATGATTATACCGAAATGTTGGTATGAACTTTTTATCAAATTTGGAACTTTTTGTGTTCGGGTTATTATTCACCTATACTAAGACTATTCACTTAATACTAAGACTATTCACCAAAAAATAAAATTTTCTTCTTTTCATTCAAGATGTCTATTATGGTTACTATCTTCGATCAGATCAATGTTTTGATCTTTTTTAATTCTCGCATCAAAATTAGTTATTATTAAGTATTATTGAACTTGGATAAAACTGTAATACGAATCCCTAATATTTGTTCTATTATCTCACTGGATAAATTTTCTTTAAAATATTTTTCATCATCCTCAGTCCTAAATGATGATATCACTGAATATCTTTGGCCTCAGAAGTAAAAGATGAATGATTACTCTAATGAATATCTTTGGCCCAGTAGGCAAAGATGAACATGTGTTGAGATGAATACGACCAACTCGGTGATACAAATGAATATCTTCGCTTTGCAGCAAAAGATGAATATTTGATTAAAGATGAATATCGATTGTTGTTATGTGGATAAAATATTGATGATGGACTTTAAAATCTTAGAAGATAGAAGAATTCTTTCTCTACTCGACTCTTCTAATGGATTGTTGTTTCACTACAGCATTGTTGATCTAAAACTTGTTTGTCTATTATATTTTATCATATTTTTCCCTTTTGAAGACTAATGATAATTTGTCAGATATTATCTTAGTCATAATATTCTTTATCGGGCTAGTTGAGCTCACCCTTTTCCTTTTTGTTCCATTTTTCTACAACAATAGTGTAGCTTGAGCTGCTTTTAACATTATCGATTAAAGTCGATTCTACTCATATATTCGCTATCTTCACGCGGGTCCCTAGAGTCTTTAACTCTATCTTCATCATTCAGAAGTCATATAAAATAGATTTTTGTGTTAACAACATCGCACTCGTAAACGATACGATCTTCTATTCAACGCTACCCTACCACTTTCGCTTTCCCACGATGGTATTGAATGGTACGATCGTAATCTTCAACAACGCGAGCCAACGCTCTTCGCGCATTTTACGCTCGCTTTGGGTGAAGAAAATATTTTAGGGTTTAAGAAATGGGTTTTGTACCGGGGTCAATACAAAATTCATTTCACGCCTAGGGTAGGCTAAGAAGTCTTTAAGAATACGCCAGAGATTTATTAACAATAGAAATATCATTCAAAATCGCGGACTCTCATCCAAGACTCTGATAAAGACATGTAATAAAGGTTTCTCCTAACTGAGTTTCAACTAATAAGTCAAAATCTAACTTCTTCTGAGTCGATTTAAACGCTGAGCGCAAGCAAGAGAGATAAAAGAATGGGTAGAACCGCAGATTCAATAAGGTATAGACTTTCACAAAAATTTATAATTAACTAACTCGTGCTAACTTTGTTCGTCACTCGCTTTTTGAGAAGTCACGAAAAACGCCTTCCCGAAAACCACCAACTTCGCTTTTGTCCGTATCCTCCTTTCGGTGCCACCGTCCCCAATTGGACTTGATTTCGCATAAGACAAAAATCAAGATATGTTACCGCCTTTTCCACAACTAAACATATCTTGAAAGTCAGGAACAGCTTGGACTTATATGTCCTTCCTCTCAAAGATTTGTAGAAGATCTAACCGACTACCGCTCTCCTCCCTAGAATTTGTCATCGGTGTCGGTGTCAGGCCGACGCCTTCCCCGCCATCGTTAAATCTTCTTCTTGAAATTTCCACTTGAATCATTTCTTCTATTATCTTGGCCATGATTACCACCAAAGTGGTTACCATTTTTGGCATGATAATTTCTTCCACGATGGTTATCATTGTTCACGACCGCTGTCACCGCATACAATTATTATCGTGTTGCCGTCATTCTCAAGTCAATCAATATCGCTACCCAATAATCGAGCCCTATTCACTACATCCTAATATAAAAAGTTTATGAGAAATGAGGTATCGACGATTTCGGTTTCAAACTTCACAGAAACATTCGTGGTCATTCTGCCTCATTATCAACCAAATGGGATGAAAATCGGATAACTCCGCAAACTTAGCTTCAGATCGCGACATCGCTCATATTGTTTTGCTCCAACTTGATGAACTCAACCTCCTTCATGTGACGAATACTTTCGAAAGTACTTGTCATTGAACAATTCTTGAACTTCCCAAGACATCTTCAAAGGCGGCAGTCGAGTACGCTTTACCGATTCCCACCAAAGAATCAGCCTCCTCAAGAATATAAAAGTGGCAAAGGGAACCTTTTTCTCTTCTAACATCCCAAGACATCAAATATCTTGGTGATCCGCTTTATCCACGCTCGTCGTAAGTGGTTCTCGCTTTCCCAAACACTCCTATGGGTCCCAGCCTCGATCTACTTAGCGGGTGACCGATCGTGGGTCGCCAATGTTTCCACCGCATTTTGAATAGAACCGCTACCGATGTCGCATGAATCGCATAAAGCCTCCTAACATCCCATCGCTCACCATTTCATCGGCAGTTATTGTTTACCCGAGGATTATTGTCTTCCCGCCGCACCTCATCCTCGAGTATTGATTAAAGGTGTCTCCACCGCTCATTCTAAATATTTCCGATGCCATTCTTAAATATCGCCATAAAATAAGGGTTAATTAAACAAATTAACATATTATCCCAATACTGATCGACCAAATAAATACCAAATAAACTTAGGTAGGTCATACTAGCTGGGAATTCTGCCTCCCTCCTAGTTCTTATCTCACACCTCACCAGGATCATATCCCTAAGCTTTGATACCAACCGTGATGACCCCAAAATAGGTCCATTCCATCCAACCCATTATGAAAGTTGCCAAATACATGGTACAAAAACAAATACAACTTCAGTAATACAATTGTCGTGCAAAATACGACAACACATTCTATGAGTTTAAATACAAATATTGTCTTCTAGACAATATCCACACTCAAATAAGTCCTCATTACAATTATTCAAATACTATTTTACGTAAATAGTGAGAATCGCTAAAACATCTTTCTAGAACCATCACCCATACCCCGACTAGATCCCAGCTATATTCTCATTTCCTGAAGAGAACAATGAAAGAAAGGGTGAGCTCAACTAGCCCAGTAAGAAATATTATGACTAAGATAATATACAACAAATTATCATTAGTCTTCAACAGGAAAAATCGATAAAATATAATAGACAACAAGTTTTAGATCAATAATCATAGCAGTAATAAATCCATTAAGAGCCAAGGAGAAAGAATTCTACTATCTTCTACGAATTTAAAAGTCCATCATCAATATTTTATCCCTGTAACATCAATCAATACACATCTTTAATCAAATATTCATCTTTGCACTACGGGCCAAAGATATTCATTTGTATCACCAGTTGGTCATGTTCATCTCAACACTGCTCATCTTCGCACTACAGCCAAAGATATTCATTAGGTAATCATTCATCTTCGCACTACATGTGCCAAAGATATTCATCGCTTAATAATTCATGTTTGCACCACAGCCAAAGATATTCAAAGAATATCATCATTTAGGACCGAGGATGATGAAAAATATTTTAAAGGAACGAATCCAAAGGAAACAAAATAATAAATATTAGAGATTCAGACATAGCTTTATCCAAGATCAATAATACTTCATAATAACCAATTTTGAAGCAAAATTCAAGAATAAAGATCAAAACATGGATACAATCAAAGATAGTAAACCATAATAGACACCTTGATAAAAAGAAGAAAATTTCATTTTCTATGAATAAAGGTCAGATTCGTGAATAAGGTCGATACGTGAATAAGAATCTCCGACACCAAAAAATAGAAATTCCACAAGAAAAATCATCATGTCAGAATAGTATTCATGAATAAGAACTCGTGAATAGAAATCATGAATAGTAACCTCGACAAGAAAAGTTCCAAATTTGATAAAAATTCCAACCAATATTTCAAGATAATGATATCAAGAAATAATATCACTTACGAAGAAAAATAACATCCCTTACTTAATATTAAATGAAAATAATATTCCTTTCAAATATCGAATCTAATATAATATTCTTACTTAATATTAAATGAAAATAATATTTCATAATATTGAACTAAATAATATTCATACAAATATGAAAAATAATATTTCTTCGTAATATGAAATAAATAATACCCTTTACAGTGTACAACAAATAATATCACTTACCTCAAAAAGATAATACTTCGGGCTTTAATCTCGATATAGTGTCAAGGAACTTGCATCAGAGATAGAACACTCAAAGTATCAAAATACTCACAAAATACACTCGATAATCTAGAGAGAGAAAGAGAGAAAACTTGCTTTCGTGGTGATTTTCAATTCTAACTAAGCACCCTATTTATAGAAAATGCTTGTAACGCCATGTAAGACTAACTCGCCACCCGATGGCTTTTACCTGCTTACTATTGCCACCAACCACATTTGAAATTCAATTGAGCACATTTTTCACCAACCAATTCTAGAATTTTCCAAAATATTTTATCATTTAAACAATAATCGAAACTTTAATAATTATAGAATAGCCTTTATCGAAAATACGAAATTTATGTCCATTCCATTCCACTAATGTCCATTCCTTGAGTTTTCAAATTCCAAATAAATATCAAATTTTAATACTAATCAATCATAATTTTAAAGATAATTCCTTCATTTATAACCACAATAAATATATCGATAACATTTATATCCACAAAATAATAAATAAATCAATAATTTAATTATTCACAAATTTTACAATCAATTATGATAATGCTCCTGTGTCGGGCATTCCGATAAGGATTTCTCCTCATCGGGGCGCAATCAGGTGACCAAATCTCCTCGATAGAATCGCCAATAATGCTATCAATAATATTATTCAAATCATTATCATAACGGAGATACCGCGTTGACAATTATCGAACAATAATATAGTATCAACAATTATCAACAATAAAATAAAATATTGAAATAATACATCAAATAATTATCATATCCACGAAGGATCATTTAATGTGCATACCGCACATCACAATCACGCCATTTCGTATTTTAACCAATCGATTCAACAATCTTAATTCAGAATACGCCGTATTATTTTGTCGCGACAACAATAATATTCGCCGCATTTAATATTCCCCGATTATTCGATTTATTTTATAACAAATGAATATTTCACCCATAACCAGTATTATATCAATTAATACCTTATTATTCATAATAATAAATAAAGGAAATTTGATTTTTATTTATAATAAGTTGGAGTCTTTACACACATACCATCACTCTATTCCCCATATCCTCATCCGAATTCAAATTAATACACTCTTATTACTTGTAAGACCCCAACTTATTAATGAATAAAATAAAATTTTCTCTAATTATTATTGTGAATAATAAGGTATTAATTTGATATAATACTTTGCTTATGGGTGAAATGTGCAAAATTTTCAAAATAAGCAAGTGGTTATAAAATATTCATTCGTTTGTGAATATTCGCTTTCGTCGTGGAATATTCTTTCCGTTTGTGGAATATTCGTACGACCTACCGCACCCATTTGTGGGCCCCATATCTGATAACCTTCTGATGAAGAAAAAACGACAAAATTGAATAACGATTTAGTTGTTACCGCTAACACCGCTGAATACCCAAAGGTTAAAATACAAGAATACGCGGTGGTCATAAAAGAAGACACCAGATCGCATAAAGATTATTGAATTATCGATTCTTACGTAAGAAGGCACTACTCAATAATTGTTACAAAGAATTACCGCTCAATATTTTATTTTATTGATTCAATAATTGTCATATTGATATTTTATATTATTGTTGTTCAATAATTTTCACTCCACATCATCTCCATTATCGATCAATAATTCATATTATTTGAATAATATTATTAGATAAAGATTATTGGCAATGTCTAAAAAGTTCTATCGAGGAGAGGTTTGGTCACCTAATTGTGCACCATTAAGAGAAATCCTTATTGAAAAGCCCCCTTTCCTCGAACTACCGTTGTCATAAATGTGATTCTGTAATATTATTTGTGAATAATTAATTATCGATTCATATGATAAAGAAATATTTATTTTATGTGGATATAAATGATGGATATATTTATTTTTTATGGATAAAATGAAGGAATTAATGCTAAGGTGTTTTATCAAGATTTTGTTTGGATTGGAGGTATTAAAAATCATCCGCTTAGGGATTTCTTTATATTTTATGTTTTGAATTTGGAAAACTTAAAGCTACAAAGTTGTAGAGAATTAAATTTCATGCTATGGAATAAAATTCAGATTTTCTCGATTTTTCGATAAAATTTTATTTATTATGAATTATCAAGTTTTTGAAAATAAAATAATTTTTATTAAATTATTGGTGGGACCCACTTTTTGATTTTTCAACATGTGGGTCGGGTTTGTTTTTCAAAGATTGAGGGCTCGGTCTTGAGTCTTGATTAGCATGCGTAGAGAATTTGTTGATTAAGTAATAATATATTTTATTATTTTAGTCTCCTATGGCGCTTATAAGATTTCCTATAAATGTACGCTTAGGTTAGAATTGAAAATCACACCATAAACAAGTTTTCTTTCTCTATATATTATTAAGCGTATTTTTGTAAGTATTTTGATACTTTGAGAGTTGTTATTCAAAGGCAAGTTTCACAAGACTATATCCAAATTCAAATAAAATACTATTATTTTTTGAGTTAAAGGGTGTTATATTCTTCTTAAAATGATATTTTCTTCAATATCATTATACCAAATATTGGTATGAACTTTTTATCAAATTTGGAACTTTTTGTGCTTCACGTTACTTATTCACCTATACGATACTACTATTCACTTATCACACTATAGACTATTCACCAAAAAATAAAATTTTCTTCTTTTTGTCCAAGATGTCTATTATGGTTACTATCTTTGATTGTATCCATGTTTTGATCTTTTTTTTTGAATTCTCGCTCAAAATTAGTTATTATGAAGTATTATTGAACTTGATAAAACCGTAATACTTAATCCCTAATATTTGTTCTATTATCTCACCGGATTCGCTTTTCTTTAAAATATTTTTCATCATCCTCACCCTAAATGATGATATCACCGAATATCTTTGGCCCGTAGCAAAAGATGAATGATTACCTAATGAATATCTTTGGCCCAGAGTGCAAAGATGAACATGTGTTGAGATGAATACGACCAACCGGTGATATAAATGAATATCTTTGGCCTGCGAGTGCAAAGATGAATATTTGATTAAAGATGAATATTGATTGTTGTTACAGTGATAAAATATTGATGATGGACTTTAAAATCTTAGAAGATAGTAGAATTCTTTCTACTTGACTTTTCTAATGGATTGTTGTTTCCACCGCAGCTTGTTGATCTAAAACTTGTTGTCTATTATATTTTATCATATTTTTCCTCGTTGAAGACTAATGATAATTTGTTGTATATTATCTTAGTCATAATATTCTTTACCGGGCTAGTTGAGCTCACCCTTTTCCTTTTTGTTCCATTTTTCTTCTCGTGAGGTGAGAACATAAAGCAGATCTAATGGGTATGGAGTGATGGTTCTAGAAAGATGTTTTAGCAAATTTCACTATTTCTCGTAAAATAGTGTTTGAATAATTGTAATGAGGACTCCTTTTGAGTTTGTATACTCTCTAGTATACAATATTTGTATTCAAACTTACAAGATAGGCGCTTGTCGATTCTCGCACAACAATTGTATTATCAAGTTGTATTTATTTCTGCATCCATGTATTTGGCGACTCATAATGGGTGTCAGATACCCGCTTTGGGGGCATCACAACTTGGTATCGAAGCTTAGGATATGATCCCCGGCCGAGATGTGAGACAAGAACTAGGAGGGGAGAGATGGGGAATTCCTTCGCTAGTATGACCTCGACTAAGTTTATTTGGTGTTTATTTGGTCTGGTCGTAGTATAGGGATAATATATGACATGACTATTAACCCTTGTTTTATGGCAAGATTTAAGAATGGCAAATTGAGAACGTTAATAATGGAGTAAATCGCACTGTGGAGACACCTTTGATCACCACCTGTGGGAACGTGCAAATGTGAAGGCAATATTCCTCCGTAAACAACACTACCGAACAAATAATGAATGATGGATGTTTAGAAGTTTTTGCGCTTTATGCAAAACCGCATTTAGGGAAACTCGTGCACGTAATACTTGTGGAAATGCTAGCAATGCGCGCGGCTTGTCACAAATGCAAGCGCTTCAAAGAGTTGGGACCACCGTAATTTAAGGGAAAGCCGATCCGATCATGCGGAAACATGGGTCAAGCAAATTACCAAGATATTCGATGTCTTGGGATGCACGGAGAACAAAAGGTTCCATTCGCCACCTTTATGTTCCATGCAGGCGTATCATCGGTGGGAGTCTCAGAAGCATACCCAAACCACCGCACTCAAAAATGTCTTGGGAAACATTTCAGAACTATTCAATGACAAGTACTTTCCCGAAAGTATTCACTATACGAAGGAGGTGGAGTTTATCGATCGAACAAAATAACACGACGGTGTCCCAAAGACGAGGCGAAGTTTGCAGAGTTATCCAGGTTTGCACCTCATTTGGTCAAAAATGAGGAACGAATGACGAGGATGTTTCTGAGAGGTTTAAAGACCGAGATTCGACAATATCTTATATCTCATAAATTTGCTTTATACTCAGATGTTGTAAATAGGGCTCAATTATTAGAGCGAGATAATGAGTATGTGCAACAAAGGGACCACAACTGTGGTCATACCAAAGGCAAATACCATCGAGCAACGACAACCGTAGGGAAGGAAAGCATTTGGATTAAAAGCGGAAACCACTCTGGTGGTAATCGTGGGCCGATGATAATAAAAGGAGCGAGCCTGGAGGAGATTTCAAGAGGATAAGGTACAACAATGATAACGTGAAGACGCTATCACAAACATCAACTATTTTTAGGGGAGGAGAACGAGCACCTCATCATTTGTTACAAATGCGGAAGGAGGGACACATCACCCAAATCGCCCACAACAATCCAAGGTGTGTTATAACCAGGAAAGGAAGGTCATATAGCTAGAGATTGTCTAGTTGCAAAAACCAAGTTCAACAGGATGGTGACTCCAAAGGTCATTCCCGACAAGTCAAAGTCTGTGGTTCCAGAAGGGCGCTTTGTCGTGATCGCCAAAAATGCGAGGAACCCAAATGAGGTGATCACGGTAAGCTAATCATAAACTCTTGCGAAGTTTATACCTTATTAGATACCGCTTCTACCCATTCTTTTATCTCTCCCGCTTGTGCTCAACGCTTAAACTTGACTTCGAGAAATTAGACCTCGACTTATCTCGCTGAGACTCGTTAGAGAAACTTTTATTACATCTACTGCCTATAAATCTTGCTTGATTCAAGTTGGTACCATCACATTACATGTCGACCTTTTATTTCATTGAAAATTCTTGCATTTGATGTGATTTTAGGGATTGATTGGTTAACCACGATCATGCTAAAATTGATTGTTTTCGTAAGGTTGTTAGTTTTCATATTCCTAACCAACCTATTATGCTAATTCAAACAACCAAACCATTAAATTCAATCACTATCATATCAAGCCATAAAGCTATTCGCTTATTAAAAATGGATGTCAAGCTTTCTTAGCCCATGTCACAGACTTGAACAAAAACACGCCGATTTGAATACTATTTCCGCTATTAGTGAATTTCCGACGATTTCAAGAACTTCCTTGCCTACCCCGTAACGTGAAGTTGAATTCTTTATCGACCTTGAACCCGGTACAAAGCCCATTTCTAAAACCCCATATCGAATGGCTCCTATTGAACTTCAGAGTTAAAGGTTCAACTACAGTGAGTTTTTGGACATCGCTTTTATTCATCCCCAGTACATCTCCTCGGGTGCTCCTATGTTATTCAGAAAGAAGAAAGACGGGAGTATGCAACTTTGTATCTACTACCGAGAAATGAATCATGTCACTATCAAGAATAGGTATCCGCTACCTCGCATTGATGACCTGTTTGACCAGTTGCAAGGAGCATAATTCTTTTCAAAGATCGATCTTCGCTCGATATCATCAAATCAAGATTAAAACCGAGGATATTCCAAAGACCGCCTTCGTAACTCCCCAGACGGCATTATGAATTCTTAGTCATGTCTTTTGAATCGACTAATGCTCCTCGCCGCTTTCATGGATATGATGAACCGTGGTATTCAAGGAATATTTGATCGGCCTCGTTGTTGTCTTTATTGATGACATCCTCATCTATTCCAAAAGCCGTGAAGATCATGAGCACCATTTGAAGTCGGTATTGCAAAGGCTTCGTGATAACAAGCTATATGCCAAGTCAAGAAATGCAAGTTCGCTTTGAGGAAGTAGCATTCCTTGGGCATGTGGTGTCAAAACATGGATTATCTGTCAATCCGCCAAGATTGAAGCCATACAAAGTTGGGAGCAACCAAGTCATGATCAAGTATGTAGCTTTTCGGCTTAGCTTGGTTATTATCGAGATTCGTGGAAGGATTTTCTCAATCGCTATCTCCGCTAACTCAACCGACTCAGAAAGATATAAAATTTGGTTGGAGCGAGGATCGTGAGAAGAGTTTTCAAGAACTCAAGAGAAGAGTCATTTCGCACTGCTCGACAAATACCATCCGTTCTTGATGGATTTGTTATCTACAAATGATGCTTCGAGCAAAGGGTTAGGATGTGTCTCATGCAACATGGGAAAGTCATAGCCTATGCCTCACAAGAACTCAAAGAATATGAGAGAAATTATCCTACTCATGATTTGAGTCAAGGCAAAGCATTTTTTTATGCTGAAAATCTGGAGACACTACCTGTATGGGGAGAAAGTGGAGATCTATACAAATCATAAAAGCCTCAAATATTTCTTCACCCAAAAGGAACTCAATATGCGGCAACGACGTTGGCTCGAGCTGTTGAAAGATTACGATCATACCATCCAATATCATCTTGGAAAAGCAAACGTGGTAGCTGACGCATAGAGTAGAAGATCATATGCGGGTACGAGTGCAATGTTGTTAACACAAAGGTCCATTTTGTATGACTTGCAAAGGATGGAGATAGAGATAAAGGCTCCAAGTACCCACGTGATGATATCAAACATACGAGTAGAATTGACTTTAATCGATAAAGTTAAAGCTGCTCAAGCTACAGACATGGAGCTGATGCGTCTGAAGAAGAAAGTGCAAGAAGGTTCTATTCCAGAAGCAAGAATCGATGAAGAAGGAATTCTTCGAGTCAACTCCAGACTTTGTGTTCCTAACGATTCTGACTTGAAGCATAGAATCATGATGGAGGCACACAACACACCGTTTGCAATCCATCCTGGGAGTACCAAAATATATCATGATCTTCGACATACATTTTGGTGGAGAAATATGAAAAGAGAGATCGCGGAGTTTATCTCGAGGTGTTTAACTTGCCAACGTGTAAAGGCGGAGCATCAAATGCCAAAGGGTCCATTACAACCACTTTAGATTCCAAAATGGAAGTGGGAACACATTACTATGGATTTCGTTACGGGTCTTCCCAAGGTTTCTCAAGGCATAGATGCGATTTGGGTTATTATTGATAGATTAACCAAGTCTACCCATTTCTTGCCTATACATGAGACTTATTCCCTTGAACTTCTTGCTAGTATGTACGTGAATGAGATTGTGAGATTGCATGGCATGCCAGTATCCATAGTTTTGGATCGTGACCCAAGATTCACTTCACGATTTTGGGTTAGCTTGCAGAAACCTATGGGCACGGATTTATGATTCGGCCGCATACCATCCTCAAACCAGACGGACAATCGTAGAGGACTATTCAAACTCTTGAAGATCTATTAAGACTCGTGGTCTTAGATTTCAAAGGAGTTGGATAAGTACCTACCATCGGTGGAATTCTCCCACAACAACAGCTTATCGTGCAAGTATAGGTGTGGCTCCATTTGAAGCGCCATGGAAGAAAATGTCATTCTCTAGTATGTCGACGAGGTGGGTGAAGAAACATTGTTGGGACCAGAGTTGGTACGAATGACTACAAAGAAGATCCAAACGATTTGACAACGATACAAACGGCATACAGATCGATAAAAGAGTTATGCTGGATCTTCATCTCAAGGACGGGAATTTAATATCGGGGATCATGTATTGTTACGTGTTGCACCATGGAAGGGAGTTACAAGATTTGGGAAGAGAGAAAAGCTCAATCCACGATTTTTCGGTCCATTTGAGATTCTCGACCAATAGGAAATGTGGCATATAGACTCGCATTACCTCCAAGTATGTCTCGTGTTCATAATGTTTTTCACATATTTATGCTTTGTAAATATGTTAAAGACCCGAACCACATTATCGAAAGTTAGAACCAGATTTAGATAACCAAGATTTAACGTGACGAGGAGGTACCATTAAGATCATGGATAGAAAGAGATGTCCTACACACGAAGGTTATACCACATGTTAAGGTTTTGTGGAGAAACCATGATATTGAAGAAATGACCTGAGAGTTAGAATCAGAAATGAAAGCGAGGTATCCTCACCTTTTCGAAACACCAGGTACGTACATCAATTTCGAGGACGAAATTTTATAAGGAGGGGAGGTTGTAAGACCCCAAATTATTAATGAATAAAATCTAATTTCTTCTAATTATTATTGTGAATAATAAGGTATTAATTTGATATAATACTTTGGTTATGGGTGAAATGTGCAAATTTTTTCAAAATAAGCAAGTGGTTATAAAATATTCATTTGTCGGGGAATATTCGTTTGGTCGTGGAATATTCTTTCTGTCGGGGAATATTCATACGGCGGCGCAGCCATTTGTGGGCCCCATAACGGATAACCGTCGGATGAAGAAAACGACAAAATTGAATAATGGCGTAGTTGTTACCAAGCTAACACCGCTGAATACCCTTGGTTAAAATACAAGAATACGCTGCGGGTTGCACAAAGAAGATTACCAGATTGCATACAAGATTGTTGAATTATTGATTCTTACGTAAGAAGGCACTACTCAAAAATTGTTACAAAATTATTATCGCTCAATATTTTATTTTATTGATTCAATAATTGTCATTGATATTTTTTATATTATTGTTGCTTTCAATAATTTTCAACGCACATCATCTCCATTATCGATCAATAATTCATATTATTTGAATAATATTATTAGATAACATTATTGGCAATGTCTAGAAAGTTCTGTCAATGAGAGGTTTGGTCACCTAATTGTGCGCCATTAAGGAGAAATCCTTATTAGAAAGCCCCCTCTTTCCTGGGAACGGCCTGGTTGTCATAAATGTGATTATGTGATATTATTTGTGAATAATTAATTATTGATTCATATGATAAGGAAATATTTATTTTATGTGGATATAAATGATGGATATATTTATTTTTATGTGGACAAAAATGAAGGAATTAATGCTAAGGTGTTTTATCAGTATTTTATCGGTGTGGAGGTATTAAAAATCATCCGTTTGTGGATTTCGGATATTTTATGTTTGAAATTTGGAAAAACTCAAAGCCACAAAGTTGTAGAAATTAATTTCAAATGAAATGACATAAAATTCAATTTTTTCTGATAAACGAGCTATTTTCTATGAATTATTGAAGTTTCGGAAAATAAAATGTTTTTATTAAATTATGGGTGGGACCCACTCTTGTTTGACAACACATGGGCTGTTGAAATTTTCAGCATTGAGGGGCTGGTCTTGAGTCTTGATTAGCATGCATGGAGAATTGGTTAAGTAATAATATATTTTATTATTTTAGTCTCCTATGGCGTTTTAGCATTTCCCTATAAATAGACGCTTAGGTTAGAATTGAAAATCACACCATAAACAAGTTTTCTTTCTCTCTATATTGTTGAGCGTATTTTAGTAAGTATTTTGATACTTTGAGAGTTGTTATTCAAAGGCAAGTTTTTGTCAAAGACTATATCCAAATTCAAATGTAAATACTAAGTATTTTGAGGTAAGGGTGTTATATTCTTCTTAAAATATTATTTTCTTCAATATCATTATACCAAAATGTTGGTATGAACTTTTTATCAAATTTGGAACTTTTGTGTGTCGGAGGTTACTATTCACGATACTAAGATTATTCACGATACTAAGACTATTCACTATCACTACTACACTATTCAATCAAAAAATGAAATTTTCTTCTTTTTGTCCAAGATGTCTATTATGGTTACTATCTTTGATTGTATCAATGTTTTGATCTTTATTTTTGAATTCTGCTTCAAAATTAGTTATTATGAAGTATTATTGAACTTGGATAAAACTGTAATACGAATCCCTAATATTTGTTTTATTATCTCACTGGATAAATTTTCTTTAAAATATTTTTCATCATCCTCAGTCCTAAATGATGATATCACTGAATATCTTTGGCCTGTAGTGCAAAGATGAATGATTACCTAATGAATATCTTTGGCCCTTAGTGCAAAGATGAACAGTGTTTGAGATGAATACGACCAACCTGGTGATACAAATGAATATCTTTGGCTCAGAAAGCAAAGATGAATATTTGATTAAAGATGAATATTGATTGTTGTTACAGGGATAAAATATTGATGATGGACTTTTAAATTTTAGAAGATAGTAGAATTCTTTCTCTACTTGACTCTTCTAATGGATTGTTGTTTCCGTTGCAGTTGTTGATCTAAAACTTGTTGTCTATTATATTTTATCAGATTTTTCCCTGTTGAAGACTAATGATAATTTGTTGTATATTATCTTAGTCATAATATTCTTTACTGGGCTAGTTGAGCTCACCCTTTTCCTTTTTGTTCCATTTTTCTTCTTAGGAGGTGAGAACATAGCAAGATCTAGTCGGGGTATGGAGTGATGGTTCTAAAAAGATGTTTTAGCAGTCCTTACTATTTTTGTAAAATAGTGTTTGAATAATTGTAATGAGGACTCCTTTTGAGTTTGTATACTCTCTAGTATACAATATTTGTATTCAAACTTACAGTATAGGTGTTGTCGTATTCTGCATGACAATTGTATTACTGAAGTTATATTTATTTCTGTACCATGTATTTGGCGACTCGGAATGGTTGTTGTATACCTGTTTTGGGGGCGTCACACAAAAAGTTTTAGATCAACAACTACAGCGGAAACATCAATCCATTAGAAGTGTCAAGTAGAACATAATGTCTACTATCTCCTTCAAATTAAAAGTCCATCATTAATATTTCATCCCTGTAATATCCATCAACAATTCTTTGTTGTACCCAAGATAAATAGAACTTTCATCACCTGTCTTCACCTGAACCACCAAAGATTATATTTTAATTCATAATTCATGTTTATAATAATGTAAATCAACAGTTTGTCTTTACCAAAAAGTCTTAATAAAACTTTCACTAAATGTCCTTGCCACAAAGGCTAAAAAAACTCAATAATCATATCTTCTTTACACCTTACACCAAAGACATTCAAATGTAACAACAATGGTCATGATCATATCAATCAATTGTCTATCTTTGCACTACGGGCCAAAGATATTCAACTATAATATCAATGGTCATGATCATATCAATCAATTATCTATCTTTGTACTCTGGGCTAAAGATGTTCAACTGTAAAACTAATGATCAAAAGTTCATCTTTGCACTTCGGCCAAAGACATACAAATGTAAAATCAATAATTAACAGTCCATCTTTGCACTACGGGCCAAAGACATACAATTATAAAACAAATAATCAACTTTCCATCTTTGCACTACGGACCAAAGACATACAACTGTAAAACCAATGGTTATGATTATACCAATAAACAATTCCGTTTCATGATTATACCAATACACAATTCCTGGTCATAATCATACTAATCAACAATTCTTCTTTGCACTACATGCCAAAGATAACTTCCAACAAAAATTTAAGTCTAAGGATTATAACAATGATATAACGAATCAATCAAGTAAGATCAAGAATAAATATTAAATATTATATTTCAATTTATCAAGAGTTCAAGAATGTCCAAATTGTCAACATAATAACTAATTGTAGAGTAAAATTCAAGATTGATATTCATGTATCAAAAATAATTTGGATAGAAAGAAATCAATTTTGTCATGAATAGTACCCCGTGAATAGTACCCGAATGAATAGTACTCTGGTATGAATAGTATCCATAAATGGAGAATACGAAAGAAAACGATATCCCTTAACGAGTACAAAAGAAATGATATTCCATACAAGTATGAAAGAATATACGAAACAACAAATGGATTTTCACCCGTCATGCGGTAATCCACGTAGACATATCATTTCAACAATTTAATAATGAATATGAAGGGTTATTCACCATGCATGCGGTAATCCGTGTAGATAGGTTACTCCCACAGATTAATAAGGAATGAATACGAAGGGTTATTCACCATTCATGAGGTAATCCGCTTATACATGTTACTCCCATAGATTAATATAGAATGAATACGAAGGGTTATTCACCATGCATGCGGTAATCCGCGTAGACAAGTTATTCCCGCAGATTAATAAAGAATGAATACGAAGGATTATTCACCATGCATGCAGTAATCCCCGTAGACAGGTTACTTCCGTAGATTAATAAAGAATGAATACAAAGGGTTATTTACCAGGCATGCGGTAATCCGTGTAGACAGGTTATTCCCACAAATTAATAAGAAATAGAGTGACAACCCTTACGAGTATGAAGAAAATAACATCCTTTACAAATGTGAAATACATAATACCCTTCATGAATACGAAAAATAATATCCCTTACCTTAGGAGATTGGATACTACAATAGTGTATTAGTAGAATACTCTTCTTGTTTCTCTCTTATTCTCTCTATAGTTTCTCTCTAGAGTTTTAGTGAATTCTTAAGAAAGAATGAAGTAATAAACTTCTATTTATAGGAGAATGGACTAAATAGTAACGGATTCATGAATGGTCCAGATTGATTTACTATTAAATAAACGGTCCGTATTGATTTACTATTATAACTTCAACTGACAGTCTATATTGATTTACTATTATAACTTCAACCAGCGGTCCATATTGATTTACTACTATAACTTCAACCAACGGTCCATATTGATTTTTATTATAACTTCAATCGGCGGTCTGAAAAATTAACACATCTCCCCATAGAATAATAAGTCAAACTTACAACAAACGCCTCATGACAAATCCCTCTATTTATATAAAAAATTAAATAAATATTTACTAAAAATTATTTATCTTCAATCAAAACATTTTTAATCTTTCAACAATTATTCATCATATAATATTATAACTAACAATTTTGACAATCAGATCGTTCCCAGGAAAGAAGGGGGCTTTTCGATAATGAGTTCTCCTTACTGGCGAGCAATTAAATAACCAAACCCCTTTCCTCGACAGAACTTTCTAGACATTTTCAATAATGCTAATAATAATATGAGTAACTGTGTCGTGTTAATTATTGATTTAATAATATAAAATATTATGCAGATGATAATGTGACAATAATTAAATCAATAATGTGAGATACTATGCAGAAATTACTGTGGTAATTATTGAATGAAACTGAGTGACTTCTTACGTAATCATCAATAATCAGAGATACTGTACAATACCGTGTGCTACTATAAAACAACGCGTATTACTGTACTTTTATCATCGGGTATTTCAACAGTTTAACGATAAAAGTCTTGCCATTATATTTATGAAAAGGTTATTTTTGTCGTTTTCTATATCCGCTAAAAAGAGTATTCCCAGACCAAACAAATATTTATTGACAACTTGTTTACTTTGTAAAATTTTCAAATATCACTCTTAACTTTAACCTTTTATCAATTTAATTATTTAATAATTATAAGAAAAATTGAATATTTTTATTTTATAAAATTCAGGGTCTTATAATCTCCCCTCCTTATAAAATTTCGTCCCCGAAATTTACGTACCTGGTAGTTCGAAGAGGTGAAAATACCATGCTTTCATTTCAGATTCTATCTTCTCGGTCATTTTCTTTGTATCATGATTTCTCTATTGCTCATCTCTTAGATATCATTCCAGAATACAACTTCAAAATAAAAGTTAATTAACATATCACAATTTGTCAACTTATTAAGTAAGAAAATTCAGCTTAGGTAGGATACATCCTAGCGAAATATATTACTCGTCTCTCCCGTCCTAGTTCTAGTCTTAGATCTCCGCCAAAGACCATATCCCTAAGCTTTGATACCAATTGTGACTCTGGACACCAACTTGTGTCAGCACCTCACCAGGGTACCTATCAACTTGCCATTATCTACTTACGGCGTCCCCTACGAAAAGTCTGGCTTCGGTGCATCCCCTAACCGGGAGTCACTAACGAAAGGCTAGGGACTCTTCTCATAAACTTGTGATTATAGCTTTGATACCAACTGTGACGTCTCCAAAATAGGTCCACACGACCCATTCTGGGTCGCTAAAAACACACTACTAAATCCAAATACAAATATTCCTTTTTACAACTATTAACTGTCGTGCAAAATACGACAACACATGAGTTGTGAGTTTCAATACAAATATTGTACTGAATATAATACGACAATATACACACCCAAATTATTACAATGTCATATAAAATACAACAACAAATATTTCAAGTCCTCAAAGGAACACGAGAAGATTTATGTCCTCCTCATTCTAATGAGGTGCATTTTTGACGTTTTCAAAGTCGGGTTCTTGTCACCCTATTGTTGTTCACCAAAATTAACTATTAAATGACCTATAAAATACGAAACACACATTTTAAGTTCTCAATACAATTATATATTGTCATGTTGTCTTATAATGTATTGAGAAACTTTAAAAGTTACAGACCATCACTCAATTACCCTGTTATCCCCGCTCGACCAAACTACACTCTTATTACGTGAAAGGAATTATGAAGTAAAAGGGTGAGCACAAATAGCCTAGTAAATAACATTATTACTAAGGTAATATAGAACAAATTATCCTTAGTCCTCAACAGGGAAAAATCTGACAGAATACAATAGACAACAAGTTTTAAATCAACAACTGCAGCGGAAACTTTAATCCATTAGAAGAGTCAAGTATAACATAATGTGTACAATCTCCTCCAAATTAAACGTCCATCATTAATATTTCATCCCTGTAATACCCATTAACAGTTCTTTGTTGTACTTAAGACAAAGAGAACTTTCATCACCTGTCTTCACCTGAACCACCAAAGGTTATAGTTAAATTCACCATTCATGTTTATAATAATGTAAATCAGCAGTTTGTCCTTACAACAAAGTCTTAATAGAACTTTCACTAAATGTCCTTGCCACAAAGGCTAAAAACACTCAATAATCATATCGTCTTTACACCTTACACCAAAGACATTCAAATGTAACAACAATGGTCATGATCATATCAATCAATTGTCTATCTTTGCACTGCGGGCCAAAAATATTTAACTATAATATCAATTTTCATGATCATACAAATCAATTGTCTATCTTTGTACTATGGGCTAAAGATGTTCAACTGTAAAACCAATGATCAACAATTCATCTTTGAACTACGGCCAAAGACATTCAACTATAAAATCAATAATCAACAGTCCATCTTTGCACTACAGGCCAAAGACATACAACTGTAAAACCAATAATCAATAGTCCATCTTTGCACTACGGACCAAAGACATACAACTGTAAAACCAATGGTTATGATTATACCAATACACAATTTTGGTCATGATTATACCAATACATAATTCCTGGTCATAATCATACCAATCAAAAGTTTTTCTTTGCACTACGGGCCAAAGATAACTTCCAACACAAATTTAAGTCTGAGGATTATAACAATGATATAACGAATCAATCAAGTTAGATCAAGGATAAATATTAAATATTTATAATTCAATTTTTCCAGAGTTTAAGAATGTCCAAATTTACAACATAATAACTAATTATGGAGTAAAATTCAAGATTGATATATATGTATAAAAAATAATTTGGATAGAAAAAAATTAATTTTGTCGTGAATAGTACCCGAATGAATAATACCACGTCATGCAAAGTACCCCGAATGAATAGTGCCCAATCGTGCAAAGTACCCTGAATGAATAGTACCTTTGATGAATAGTACTCTGGTATGAATAATACCGATAAATGGATAATAAGAAAGAAAATGATATCCCTTAACGATTACAAAAGAAATGATATTCTATACAAGTATGAAAGAATATACGAAACTGCAAATGGATTTTTACCCATCATACGGTAATCCGCGTAGACGTATCATTTCAAAATTTTAATAAAGAATGAATATGAAGGGTTATTCACCATGCATGCGGTAATCCACGTAGACAGGTTACTCTCGCAGACTAATAAGGAATAAATACAATGGTTATTCACCATGAATGCGATAATCCGCTTAGACATGTTACTCCCGCATATTAATAAAGAATGAATACGAAGGGTTATTCACCATGCATGAGGTAATTCGCATAGACAAGTTACTCCCACAGATTAATAAAGAATGAATACGAAGGATTATTCACCATACATGTGGTAATCCGTGTAGACATGTTTCTCCTAGATATTAATAAATAATGAATACGAAGGGTTATTCACCAGGCATGCGGTAATCCGCATAGACATGTTATTTCCGCAGATTAATAAGGAATATAATGACAACCCTTACGAGTATGAAGAAAATAACATCATTTACGGATATGAAATACATAATACCCCTCACGAATACAAAAAATAATATCATTTACCTTAGGAGATTGGATACTGCAATAGTGTAGTCACAAAATACTCTTCTTCTTTCTCTCTTATTCTCTGTATAGTTTCTATCTCTAGAGTTTTAGTGAGTTCGTAAGAAAGAATGAAGTAATTGTTAGCTTTTGTGAAAATCAAAGTAGCAATCAAATTGGAAAAATAGCGGAAGCAAAGTAAAATCAGATTTTAAAATTTTTCACAAACCAATTACCCGGATCATCCTTTATGCATATTATTAATTAAAACGAAGAACACGAAGTTATGGAATCATACCCTTGTAGATACGAGCTTCTACAGGTACAAGTTCACCTCCTACTTCTTCGCGATCTCCTTGATTCTCTGGGTAGATTCCTTCCTTTGATCAATGTTAGCCACCCAAGTGTATGGCCTCTAGAGGTGATCCACCAAGGAAGAACAATTTTCAAGAAGAATGGTGTATTGGTTCAAACCCTAGTTTTTCCTATCTCTATATAAAAAGGGGGCGTACTCTCCATGTAAGAACCCGAATTTTTAGAAATTATTAAAATAAGAATTTAGTAAATAAAATTCTTAAGGCATGAGAAGGGTTCGAATAAGAATATATGTATATGTTGTGAGGTATGTAGAATGGTGTTGCATGAGATAATATAAACTATGCAATAAGTGATTTCTGTGTTTAATAAACATATTATTATTATATATTTGTTGTTTATTAAAGAGGCGAGTTATTTGAAGTAAAGAAGATGGATAGAAATCTATCTATTGATATTAAATAATTTATGTGAAATTATTTTATAATAGTAAGTTGGTGACATTAAATATGTTTGATAATCACAAATTTCTTGAGTATATGTATGAGTAGGTATCAAGTCTAAGGTAGTGCAACCGTATCATTTAATTGTAGATGTATTGGAGCTGGGCTAAACGATTCCTTCAGAGAGCGAAGGTATATACGAATTAGTAACCGATCTAACTCACTGTGAAAACAGGGTAGACGAGACAGAAACTAATTTGTTGGTTGTTTATGGGAAACCACTCAGTGTACTATATTGAATACTATTAAAGACTCGATGTGTGCTAGGTTTAGACTTGTATATATGTACGTTGTTGACGAGAGAAGGGAATTGATATATCTTTAGATAAATATTGGTTAGAGATTTATTGATTAATATTGAGATATGGTTAAATGTATAGATTAAAGAAATTGTGTTGAGACAATCTATAGAAATGGAAGAGAAATAATTATAGTATATTTCTACTAAAGGATATTAAAATAAATTCTAGCATTTGATTATTTTAATAAAATGGGGAATATTATTTTGATATTACCTTATATAGTTTTGTATGAGGTAATGTGTGTGAGTAAGTAATATGATAAATATATTAAAATATATTTGATATATAAGTTGATGGAAACAATTTATCATAATAGGAAATAAACTTATTTTCTATATATAGTGTGTAATGTGTGTCGTGTATATAAATATTTTAATAATACATAGATATTATATTAAGAGTAATATCTTGAGAAAATGAGTAAATTGTGTTATTATGATTTGTTCTTATATTTAGAGAAAACGTGATAAAAACATCTTATGTTATGGAGAAGTACATAATTTTGATTATAGTAATGTGGTGGGAAATGAATAAGTAATGAGAATAAGTAATAAGCTTAATGTAAGCTTGTGTGATATGCTTAGTGTGGCAAAGTGATGGAATAAGCATTCATTAAATAATCTAATGAATGAATAATTGAAGGAATGAATTTGTATGTGCAATGATTTTATATTATATAGTAGCTACATCTATATGATATGAATTGAAGTGTGACACTTCAATAGTAACTATATAATATATGAAGTATTTGAATACATATGTATAAAGGCTTGTATGTTAGCATTATGTATAAGTGAGATAATAAAATGTAACATGGTGCAATAGATTACTTCCATGACCATGTTATAAGATGTAATATTGAGAATAATATTATTTTGTGAGATTATATTATTATAAGCTTGTGGACTATTAATTACTAAGTTCACATAATTATGTCTTGTGTGGCATAACTAGGGAAGTTAAATCAAAGGGGGGATTTAATGGGAAAATAAATGAGGAGTTAATATAATTGATATTAATTATCATAATTGGGTATATTTGAGATGATAAATTTTATGGAAAATGATGGGTTGAGAATATCCAACTATTTTATAATTAGCCCAATTAAAATATTTATTGGAATAAACCAATGTACATGGACTATATAATTCTATGTGAGTGAGTATATATGTATGCACATTTGGGGGAAAATATCAAATAAACCTAAGTAGGCTATTAATACTATGGAATGCTGAGTTTTAAGGATGGTGTCCCAATTTGTGTATCATTTCTCCATTCACGTGAAATGCAAAAACCCTAGTTAGCTAGCTTGCTTCTTCTTCTCCAAAATCCATAGCTTCCAAATGATGAAAAGGGGAGTGGGCATAATGATGTGAATCAACTACCATCCAATAACTCCTTCTTGTCTAATGAATTCTTCTTCCTTTCACTAGTTTGATTTTTAGGGCAAAGCGATTGCTTGGATAACACTTTCTCTATAAATAGAGACTCTCTCATCTTATTTTCTTTCGTTGAGATGTCTGAGATTTTGGCTATGGAAGGATAGTAGAATAGAGAGTCATTGAGGTTGAGAGATAAGGGAATGTGAAGAGAGCTTTTGCAATTTGGCAAATACAATAAGAAGAAGAAATAAGCATATGAAGTAGAAGAGCTCTTCAAAGGTACTAACTTCTTCTACTCTATGTTTCTATAAACTGAAATCAGTGATAGAATGGTGAAAGCATGATGATTGTGTGATTGTAATACATATATATGTTCTTCATTTCAAGATTATGAAATCCTTAGTAATAACAAGAAAAAGTCACTTTTGAGTCACAAAATTGATGGCTAAGGATTGTTATAATCCATGAATTGTTGTTAGATATTGTTAATATAGTCAAATACGAAATCAACGGAAGTTAAACGAACCCATTTGGTTGAGAAACGAATTCGTAGTAAACGAATTCGCTAAATTATCCAAAACATGAACATTTGCATGAACATGAGTTATAGATTCATATTTGGGTTAGTTAATGTTTATGTTAGTTGATGGGTATTATAGTATGTTGTAGTTCTATGAATTACGAATCCATTGAATCGAAAACGGACTAATTTGGACATGTATAACTCAAATTATGAAGGTAGAAAGGATTTTTGGCTTGTTATTTTGTAGCAGAGCATGAATCCATGAGTTAACAGTAGCTATGCCCACCCCGGAGGGCAATTTATAGGGCATGACCCCCGCCCTAGCGGGGGTGGTCTAACTGCAACTGCTGAGAAAAAATCTGACAGAACATGCTTTACTAAAATAGCCATAACGTTTTCATACAAACTACGATTGAGGAGATTTAAGATGATCCGGAAAGAGAACGAATAGACCTACAACTTTTGTGCTTTAAGGTTTTCAATTTGAGGTCATTAGGAAGGGTAAAAATAGTTATCTTTGTGACTGTTACATAATCGAAGGCCATTGGAGGGCGTCGAGCGAGCACATACGCAAGTATAGTGCTCCCGATGATGGGATATGTTATTCTAAGTAATGTAACATGAAAATGCATGATAATAGACATGAAATATAAGATTACCTTACTCATTATAGAATGCTTTAGCATGGCTTAGTATGTGTTTGAAAAGAAACTTAGATTTTTGAAAACAAACATTGACGAACCTTGAGTCTTTGAAATTATGATATTTTAACACATACATCTTGTTGAGTTATGAGTATACTTAAGAATGAGAAGTGATTTAAAGTTGCTTTACTTATTATCAACTTACAATAGATTAGTTGAAAATGATTTCTAAAGAAAACTTGAAACTTTAAGAACGAACTTAAAGTAACTTGTGGACTTAAAGTTCTAAATGTAATAACATACATACATGGATTACTTAGCTATGAAATGAGATTAATAGTTGCACCTAGTTTCTTTACCTTGGCCTAGAATAACTTTTAAAAGTGAACTTGAACGCCTTATGCCCCTAGACATGACGATTATGTTCATCTTTTAGCTAAGCATGAATTGTACGTTTCAAGTGTGATTAAATACGTTTTCAAATAAACTATGTTATATACATGTGAAGCATGCTAGTAGAGGCTTATTAGTTTAAAAGCTTATAACATAGAATCTTGTTAAAGAAAGTTGTTAAGCTTTATTGATTGAAATAAATAATCATGAAACTAAGTAGTTTGAGTATGAACGATATAGATCACGTATCTTTAAACTTTAAAAATGTGCCGAACACATTGCTAGTCAAGTGTGTGATAAATGTTTATGAATGTTGATGTAAAGTACGAGTGGTTAAGGTATACCTATACATACCTAGCTATTCTAAGAGTATGATGAGAAAATGAAATGTAGGTGTTACGAACCTAGTTAGAGAATAATGTAACATTATTATTACATTGAGAATGTATGAAATATGTGACTAATGGATATGAATCCATGATTATATAACTGTGTAGGAATACACGAAGTGTAGTTAAGCGTTAAGCAGTTAAGTCGTAGTTCATAAACTATGAATCAGGCAAGTCTTTCAGTTCCTATTTGATAACTATTAGTTGAGCTATATTATGCGATGCAAATGTTGATGTATATATATGAAATGCATATGAGATATGTATGCAATGTGAAAGTTGATCTTTGATGATATGCTTGTGATATAAACCTATATGCTTGTTATGTGAGAAGTAACATGTGTAGTAAATATTAATTAATTATGAATGCATGAACTGAATATGCTATTATATGCTATGTGCTGCATGAAAACTGTTAGAATTGCTGGGCTATCGAGCTCACCCTTGCAAATAACCACTTTTGCAGGTTAAGGACTCACGGTAAAGATTTCGTGTTTCTTGGTTGACAAAGTAGATAGTTTCGCAATGAAGGATACTATTTAGATTATTTCTTGAACCATGTTTAGGTTCTAGGAGTGTACTTGATATATACTTACGATGTTTATTACTTGTTGTATGGTAAGGATGTATTAGTTAATACATAGAGGATATCGAATCAAGATGTAAAATCTTATACAGTAATTCGAATAGAATGAATCATAACATAATTTGATTCAAGGATATGTAATCGATTTAAGTTAAGAAATCAATAGAAGATTTATTTTCAAAGGAGATTGAAAAAGTTTAAATTATTCTGCATATTTATATTATATCAAATGTAATGTAAAACATGAATAATAAATGACCAAGTTGTGAAACTTATAAAAGTTTGGGGTCATTATATAGATCTTGGAAATGGAGAGAATTTATATTCTAAATTGTAATAAGTAAAGTTTTATTCATTAAGTTACGAATAAAAAATATAAATAGTTTGACGATAGTAGTATCGTGGCGGACCGGATCCGTGGTCAAAGGGACTCGAATTTGGGGGCGTCACACTCCAACTCTTAGAATTACGTATATCTGATATCTGATATAAGACTCCTCTTATAAAGATATCAGGTAACCCTATTTAAATAAAATAAGGTATTATTTATTTAATTAAACTCCTTTAATTAATTGGGCTCCCTAATCTTATTAGGGATAATTAATTAAACTCCATTAACTAATTTTCCCTCCTAATCCTATTGGGAATAAATGAGAGTACTAATATTAAATTAATTCCTGAATTCTTTTAGAAATTAAAATAATAATAATTGTAATAATATTAATAAGACTCCTCTTATTAATTTATATTTAATATTTCCTAAATATTAAATAATAAATATTAAGCTATTTAATTTATTCTATCACCATAGATTAAATTAAATATACTTAACATATTATTACGATTATACCATTAACTTCTTAAATAATTATTCTTCCTTTTTTTATGGTGTGACCATTTAGGTTCTCCATATTAAACCAGGTTGTGAATAAATCAATTAGAACAATTCTAATCTTATTTAAATAAATAAATTACACTATTAATTTATTTAAATGAATAATATTTATTCTACAATAGGGATAAGCCTCCTAGCGATCAACGACGCTCCGTATAATATAGATTTCAACATTAATCATAAAAGGACCTTTGAGTAAATAGTTACCGTATAATTCAATCCTTCCACCATACAATGTCCCAATTAAATATAAGACATGGAATTACTGTCAAGTCTTATTTTTATTTAATTATATATATTTCAATTCCTAAATGCACAACTCCTAATGAATGCAAATTAGAAACTACTTTCTAATTTCATTCCACCTTGGCCAAGGATTCCTGGGTTGTCATTTATCGAATCACATAGGATATTTCTCTTCTTTTACTAGAAGTGGTAGATTTTTTATTGATCATTCATTATCTCCATATATCACTTATTACACCCAAGCATATCCTTTGATGTAATCTAAGAGTCTTAAGGAATAAGTCAAAGTGTAATTCATTATATATAAGATACTATGATGATCTCAAGTCTAAGGATCATTTGTACTACTATCACTACATGAATTCCTATTGACAGGAAAGTAAAACTCCATTAGGTATTCCTTAGTGAGTCACGTTCATTGAACTTATTATCCAATAAGCATCTACATACTTGCTTTAGTGTCTCTACACAAATGATCATGAGATCAATCATCCTCATCCAATGAGCAAGCAACGTATGTACCAATCTATCCGGATTCACTAATCCCCTTTTTAGTAATCCATTGATTAGGGAAAATTTTAGTTTTAAGCTATCTAAGAATTTAGATCTCATTAGCATAATCTCATCATGATTCTAAAAGCATTGCTTAAAACTATGGGTTTATCACATATTAATAAAACAGCACCATGTAGATAATTAAATGCGTTTAATAAATAATTCTTTTATTAATAAATAAATAAGATTGATTACAAAATATATGCTTTATCATCATACATGATTGGCTTGTATGCATACTACTTACAGTAATGAGCTTCTATTTATAGGAGAATGGACAAAATAGTAACAGATTCACGAATGGTTCAGATTGATTTACTATTAAACGAACGTTCCATATTGATTTACTATTAAAACTTCAATCGACGGTCCATATTGAGTTACTATTATAACTTCAACCAGCCGTCCATATTGATTTACTATTATAACTTCAACTAACGGTCTATATTGATTTATTATTATAACTTCAACCGATGGTCTGAAAAATTAGCACATCTCCCCATGGAATAATAAGTCAAACTTACAACAAACGCCTCATGACAAATCCCTCTATTTATATCAAAAATTGAATAAATATTTACCACAAATCATTTATCTTCAATCAACACATTTTTAATCTTTCAACTTTTATTCATCGTTTAATATTATAACTCATAATATTGACAACCAGATCGTTCCCAAAAAAGAGGGTGCTTTCCGATAAGGATTTCTCCTTACTGACACACAATTAAATAACCAAAACCCTTTCCTTGACAGAACTTTCTAGACATTTTCAATAATGCTAATAATAATATGAGTAACTGTGTCATGTTAATTATTGATTTAATAATATAAAATATTAGGAAGATGATACTGTGACAATAATTGAATCAATAATATGATACTGTGGAAATTATTGAAACTGAGTGACTTCTTACGTAACCATCTATAATCTACGATACTGTGCAATACCGTGTACTACTGTACAATAACGCGTATTAGTGTACTTTTATCACTGTGTATTTCAACAATTTAATGGTAAAAGTCTTGCCGTTATTTTTATGAAAAGGTCATTTTTGTCACTTTCTATATCCGACAGTTATTCTGTTATGTGGCCCACCAATGATTGCGCCATCGTACGAAGATTCCCCGACAAAAAGAATATTCCCAGACCAAACGAATATTTATTGATAACTTGCTTACTTTGTAAAATTTTCAAATATCACCTGTAACTTTAACTTTTTATCAATTTAATCATTTAATAATTATAAGAAAAATTGAATATTTTTATTTCATAAAATTCGGGGTCTTATGTAAGACCCCAACTTTTATGAATAAAGATGAATTTTCTATAAATATCATTTTTGAATATTATAGATTGAATTTGATATAATGTTATAGTTGTGGGTAATATTTATAAATTTTACAAAGTACGCAAGTTGTTATATAATATTCGATTGGTTGGGGAATATTCGTTTTAACAGGAAATATTCGTACAATGACACAATCATTGGTGGACCCTACAATGTAATTATTGTCGAATTGAGAAAATGACAAAAATACTTTATGAAAATAACGGCGGAAGTTTTGGATTAATCTGTTGAAACACACCGTGTTAAAAGTATAGTAATACACGTAGTTGTATAAGTAGCACACGATATTGATTATTGATGCTTACGTGAGAAGTCACTCGCTTTTGTTCAATTATTGTTACGATAATTCTTTGATAAGTATCTCACGTTATTTGATTCAATTATTGTCAATATTTTATAATCAATAATTGAGATGACAAAGTTATTAATATTATTATTTGCAATATTAACGATGTCTAGAAGTTCTCATCAAGGAGAAGTTTGGTCACCTAATTGCGGCGCGCCAATGGGGAAAATCCTTATTGAAAGCCCCTCTTCCTAGGAAACGACACAGGTCAATTAATATTGTGAATTATAATATTGATGATGTTTTGTTTTATTAGTATTATTAATGTAATAAAATGCGAATACTTTTATAAATTTATTCATTTTATTAGACTAATAGTAAAATCTTTTTATATAAAATGTAATACTTTTATAAAGTTATCTATTTTATTAGACAATAATTAGAATATATTATATTTATTATGCATAGTGTTTGCATAGTAAAATCTCTTTATATAAAACAGAATACTTTTATAAACTTATTCGTTTTATTAGATTATAAATAGAATATATTCTATTTTATTATAAACCAATCTGGACCGTTCGTTTAAAGTAAAATCAATCAACTGCTTCATGAATTAGTTACTATGCGGTCCATTCTTTACATATAATAGAAGCTCATTCCTTCATTATTTCTTACGAATTCACTGAAACTCTAGAGAGAGAAACTATAGAGAGAGTTCTTCTTCTATAATCTTGAGCGTATTTCTTTAGAGTTTAAGAAAGCTTTGAGCGTAGTGCAAGTTTTCTTTGAGTATATCCTCGCCCTACCAGTCAAAATACTCTTCTTTTACGGTAAGGGGTTTGGGGTATTCCTTCTTTCTTATTGGTGAAATTCTTTTGTTATTCCACTCTTTATTATTCTGTTGGAATAACCTGTATACGCGGGATACCCTATACTTGGTGAAATTCTTCTGTTATTCAATTATTTATTATTCTGTTGGAATATCCTGTCCGTGCATTTACGCATGACTTCGGTTCCATTATTTATTATTCATTGGAATAACCTCGTCATGCATGCGATCTATCGCATGCTTGGTGATTTCTTTTGTTATTCCATTCTTTATTATACTCGGTTGGTTAAAGTTTTGACTTTTTATACTCCATGAAATTAGTGGAATATCTTTGATATTTGCGCTCCATCCAATATCTTTTCATGGAAATATTCTTCCGAGCATTCTTGAGTGTTACTCTCTGCAAAGAAGTATCATGTTGACAATTTGGACATTATTAGTTCTGGATAAATTAATTCTTGAACTTGTTTTATTGAATTCTTATATCATTGTCATCATCCTCATGTTTATATTATGTTGAAAGTCATCTCGTGGCCTGTAGTGCATAGATGGACTTGGTATGATTATGACCGAGGATTATTGAATTGTAATCATGGTAGTAATGTTACAAATAATTTGGAAAAAGTCCTCATTGACCCGTAGTGCATTGATAGACAGCTTGTTGGCATGATCATGACCATTGATAAATACAGGAATATCCTTGGGCGTGGTGCATGGATAATTTTTAGTTGTGATACTAATGAATATCCTTGGTCGTAGTCGTGGGGATGATGTGGATTATTTATTAAAAATCGAGTCTCAAATGATAAAAGTCATGAAAACCTTTTAAATCATAGAAGATAGTAGATTTTATTCTCTACTTGACTCTTCTAATGGATTGCTTGTTCATTGCAATTAAACTTGATGTTTGTTATATTTTATCCGCTTAACAATCGTTGAAGGCTAATGATAATTTATTCTCGCATTATCTTAGTCATAATATTTCTTCTTGGGCTAGTTGAACTCACCTTTTTGCTTTCATTGTTCTCTTCGTGAAATGAGAACGTAGCGAGGACTAGTCGAGGAAGAGTGATGATCCAGATAATAGCATTAGTAGTTCTCACTATTCTATGAAATAGTGTGATAATAAATGTAATGAGGATCCCATTGAGTTTGTATATTGTCTAAATGACAATATTTGTATTAAAACTCACAGCATATGTTTAGTCGTATTTTACACGACTGTTGTATAATTATGTTGTATTTGAATTTTGTACCATGTATTTGGCGACTCAGAATAGGTTATGTATACCGATTTTGGGGGCGTCACAGTTGGTATCAAAGGTTAGGGATATGATTCCTGTGGCTAAGATATGAGAATAGAAGTAGGAGGGGAGAGACGGGGAATTTCTTCGCTAGTATGACCTACCTAAGTTTATTTGGTATTTAATTGGTCGGTCAGAATATAGGGATAAAATGTTATAGGTCAATTAATCTTTGCTTTGTGGCAGTATCTGAAAATGACATCCGAGAATGTTGAGAATAGCAATGGAGCACATGCGACCGTTGATTCACCATATATCAATAATCAGGATAATGTGCATCAAGAAGGCGACAATCCTCATGCAAATAACAACACTGACCAAATGATGAATGATGGAATGTTCAGAGGCTTTATGCAATTCATGCAACAACAGGCAAGAGCGGCTCCTGTCCAAAATGTAGGTGGAAACACTAGTAACTCTCGGACGGTCACCGCTAAACAGTTCAAGGAGCTGGGACCACCGGAGTTTATTGGAGAGCCAAAACCACTTAAGGCGGAAGCACGGATAAAGCAGATCACCAAGATATTTGATGTCTTGGGATGCTCCAAGGAGCAAAAGGTTCCCTTTGCCGCCTTTATGTTGCGAGGAGAGGCGATTCTTTGGTGGAAATCGATGAAAGCGTACTCAACCTCGCCGCATCAAGATGTCTTAGGAGAAGTTCCAAGAACTATTCAATGACAAGTACTTTCCCGAAAGTATTCGTCACATAAAAGAGGTAGAGTTCATCAAGTTAGAGCAGAATAATATGACCGTATCGCAGTACGAAGCTAAGTTTACCGAGTTGTCTCAGTTTGCATCTCACTTGGTGGAGAATGAAGAGAGAATGACGCGGATGTTTTTAAGAGGTTTAAAGTCGGAGATACATCAACATCTTATTTCTCATAAACTGTGTTTGTGTTCAGATGTTGTAAATAGGGCTCAATTAGTAGAGCGTGATAACGAGTCAACGCAACCAAAAGAGAGCAGCCGGCAAAATGATAATACCAGTGAGAGAAGTCATCGAAGCGGTGACAATAAGCGTGGAGGGAATCAACAGGCCAGAAGTGGTAACCACTTCGGTGGTAATCAGAGCCAAAACAATAAGAATGGACATTTCTAGAAGACGAGATTCAACAATGATGGAAAGATGTCAGCACCAGAACCCGTTGTTAAGGAAGGAGAACGACCACCTCATATGCTTCAAATGCGGAGGGGCGGACACATCGATCAAACCGAGCGATGCTTAGTCAAGCATGTTATAATTGTGGAAGAGAAGGTCACTTAGCCCGATTTTGTCGTTCACCGAAGACAAGTTCAGCTAGGATGGAGGCACCAAAGGCCGTTCCAGAAAGTCAAAGCCGGTAGTGTAAGGGAGAGCGTTTGTTGTGACCTCCCAGAAAGCAAGGAACCCAAATGAGGTCATCACGGGTAAGATTATCATAAACTCTAGCGAAGTCTATACTTTATTTGATATCGGTTATACCCATTCTTTTATTTCTCCTACATTCGCTCAACGATTAAATTTGACTCCGGAGAAATTAGACTTTGACTTATCTGTGGAAACTCCGTTGGGAGAAACTTTCATTACATCCACTGTTTATAAGTCTTGTTTGGTTCAAATCGGTACCCTCACATTACCTGTCGATCTTATTTCATTGAAAATACTTGCATTTGATGTGATTCTAGGGATTGATTGGTTAACTACTCATCATGCTAAAATTGATTGTTTTCGTAAGGTTGTTAGCTTTCATATTCCTAATCAACCTATTATGTGAATTCAAGTGACCAAACCATTAAAATCAATCACGGTCATCTCAAGCCATAAAGCTATTCGCTTATTGAAAAATGGATGTCAAGCTTTCTTAGCTCATGTCACGGATCTAAACAAAATACGTCGGTTTTGAATGATATTTCTATTGTTAATAAATTCCAGACGTAATCCCCTCAAGAACTTCATGGCCTACCCCAGGCGTGAAATTGAATTTTGTATCGACCTTGAACCCGGTACAAAACCCATTTCCAAAGCCCCATATCGAATGGCTCATATTGAACTTCGAGAGTTAAAGACCCAATTGCAAGAATTATTAGACATTGGTTTCATTCGGCCCTAATCGTCTCCTTGGGGTGCTCTGCTTCTATTCGTGAAGAAGAAAGATGGGAGTATGCGACTTTGTATTGATTATTGGGAGTTGAATCATGTCACCATCAAAAATAGGTACCCATTGCCACGTATTTATGACCTGTTTGACCAGTTGCAAGGAGCCAAATTCTTTTCAAAGATTGATCTTCGTTCCGGATATCACCAATTGAAGATTAGAACCGATGACATTCCAAAGATGGCTTTTAGAACTCGGTACGGGCATTATGAATTCCTAGTCATGTCCTTTTCATTGACTAATGCTCCTGCTGCCTTCATGGATATGATGAACCGAGTATTCAAGGAATATTTGGATCACTTTGTGGTCGTCTTTATTGATGACATCCTTATTTATTCCAAAAGTCGTGAAGATCATGAGCAACACTTGAGGCTGACACTCCAAAAGCTTCGTGAATACAAGCTTTATGCCAAGTTAAAGAAATGTGAGTTCTGGCTTGAGGAAGTAGCATTCCTTGGGCACGTAGTATCAAGTCATGGAATATCTGTTAACCCGGCAAAGATTGAAGCAATTCAAAGCTGGGAGCAACCTAAATCAGTGACCGAAGTACGTAGCTTTCTCGGCTTAGCTAGTTATTACTGGAGATTCATGGAAGGATTTTCTCGAATAGCTACTCCATTAACTCAGCTGACTCGGAAAGATACAAAGTTCGGTTGGAGCGAAGAATGTGAGAAGAGTTTTCAAGAACTCAAGAGGAGACTCATTTTAGCACTGCTCGACAATACCATCCGCTCGTAGGGATTTGTCATCTACAGTGATGCTTCGGGCAAAGGGTTGGGATGTGTTCTCATGCAACATGGGAAAGTCATAGCCTATGCCTCAAGACAACTCAAAGAATATGAGAGGAATTATCCTACTCATGACCTAGAGTTAGCAAATTTCTTTGTCTTCGCACTTAAAATTTGGAGGCATTACTTGTATGGGGAGAAGGTGGAGATCTTTACGGATCATAAAAGCCTCAAATATTTCTTCACTCAAAAGGAACTCAACATGCGACAACGACGTTGGCTTGAACTGTTGAAAGATTATGATAATACCATCCAATACCATCCTAAAAAAGTGAACGTGGTAGCTGACGCATATAGTAGAAGATCATATACAAGTACGAGTACGATATTGTCAACACAAAGGCCCATTTTGCGTGACTTGCAAAGGATGGAGATAGAGTTAATGTGGCGACCCCAAATCCGGGTACTTGCAACCCGAACTCGGTTCTCCACGATACCATTTCTTTAAGCTGAATAATACTAAATAATAATACATTCGAACTTAATTTACATACATCAAAGTTTACTTCCCCAGGTACGTGACCTTCAAATACATTCCTTACAATACCTGACAATAGATTCCATTGTCTTACTAACTATAACCATTAACTCATACTAATTCTCATTCGAACAACTTTTCTTTCCCTTTATGTGTGCCTGAACCTTCAGGTTGCTCATATATAACTGAAAACATTTAATTTAAGCAAGGATGAGCATTTGAGTGCCCAGCAAGTAATAGCAATTATATATATAAGCTAAAAGAATATAAGTATTCTCTTTACATAACACTTCTACAACGAATCGAAAGTTGTGAAGTAATCTGTACTGATAAAAAATTCACATAACAACTCTCTTTCAATTTCTTGAAATTAGGCTCCACCCATGAATAGGGTTTAAGAATCATACTATGAACATTCTTTTTCATTTTCGAACAGGTTTGGCAGAAATCCATCCGTAAACCGTTCTAGCTTACGGGTACGGAAGGGTGATCAGCCCCGTTGTACCCTGTATTGATCAATACTACATAACTTAAACGAAATTCATCGCTCACTCTATCCGCCTTGGCGCAAAAAATCTTCCCATATAGGGATGTTCATACATGCACGGTTCCAAACCCAAGGTTTTAATCTTGCTCAACAATATTATGTAATTCAACATATATATATATACGGGTAATTGACAAAAGTGTATCAACATGTGAATAAATGCCATGATTATCCAAGTGGAGACACTTGTATAACCATTTAGAAATCAACTTAATAGAATATATATCTGAGCTAACATGTTGATAATCAAAGCGTACAAAATCATGTGACAGAATAGAATAATTCAAAACTTCTTACTCATGTCCATTGCATAAAAGGAAATGCAAAGGTAAGATACTTGCGATTTATTTGATTACAAATCTCAACTTAGGTTTTATCTCTTTTCACAACCTATCAATAATCGATCATTTGTTCGATTAGAACAATATATCATAACACATAGTATCGCTTATTATTACAATTACATAGACGTAATCTAATCACGTCATCACATAATCGCAGTGATCATACTTTTAGTTCATATTATGTATTTGAAATATTTTTATACATTTTTCAAATATCTCATCCATGTTTTTACAGTAGTCTTTTCTTTCTTTTATAAGGTCTGACATTTGTCGGCGTACCGACAGCTTTATCGGGTAATTACTGAGTCTAAGACTCTTATTCTGCACTTCAACATCTCAGAATATCGGACATTTTATTTTAATCATTTTCAAAATTTCCAAAATTGAAAAATTTAAAATAATTCAAATCATCACTAACAAAGCTTATAGTGATATAATCATTACTATAGGTGTTCTTCTTCAAATTCAGAACTTCATAATCGGTTCTCAAGTCAGCTAGTTTGGCCGGCTATAACTTTCAAACATCGGAATCATAATTAAATGATTTAAACATTAAACAATTCCATTATCATTAATAATTAATTTATATTAAACTTTTAATGAAACCATTGCCAAAATATAAAAGTTATTTATAATAGCTCAAACTATTTTTAAAACATTTATATTACCCTTAAATGATTATTAAAATAATTAAAATCATTTTTAAATAATTACCATTAATATTTAAATATTAATGTACTATTTATCCAAATATTAAAAGTCATTAATTATAACTTAAAATATTTTTAAATCCTTAATATCCTCTTTAAATGATTTTAAATAAATAAAACCATTTTAAACTATTTATAAATATTAAATAAACTTAATATCACAAATCATTAACTAAATATCATTAATATATAATTATTAATGAAATTATCTTCTAAATATTAAAAGTTATATTTTATAACTCAAAATATCTTTAAATACTTTATTTTCATCTAAAATGATTTTTAAAATATTAAAATCATTTTAAACTAATAAATAACTTTAATATCATTAATATTAATTAATTAATTAAATTCATCACAAAATATTAAAAGTCATAGAAAATAACTTAAAATATTTTCTTATACCATAAAATAATTTTTCATGATTTTTCATGAATTAAAACTATTTTTAAATCATTTATTTAATATTATAATTAAATAAATAAATACCTTTATATTCCAAAAATATTAAATATTTATGAAATATACTCAAAATAATTAAATATTATTTTTCTGGACTTTAAAATAATTTTTTCGAATTTAAAATCTCATTTTTCTAATTTTTAAATCATTTTCTAATTTTCGAAATTAAAAATTTAAAATAATTCAAATCGTCATGTGACGGGCCTATAGTAGCCAGGCAAATAACCGCATATAGGTGTTCTTCATCTCAAGAACAACATCGGAGGAGCAAAGCGTGTGAGGGGACTACTTTGGACCGTGAATAACTTTGTGCTCTTTAACGAATCTGAAATCTATGACTTGGATCTTGTAGATTTAAATACCGTACTCACAATAACCAACAATCATTACTTCTAAACAACATCGATCTGGGAGAATTAGCCATCAAAGTAGTTATCGGTAATGCTCTTCATGAAGAACATCGATTCGTGATGCCTACTTTGGGCCTCTATAACTTGACGATCGATCGTAACGTTTATGTGATCTATCAACTCCAATTAGGTAGACAACATATAGGACTACAACTTTAACACTTAACATCATCATAACAACAAGAAATCAAGCAAATTAAAGTATGGTCAAACCTTGTCGGAAAAATCAACACTTAGAAAATTACAGGTCATCCGAATTTTTCCAATCAATCTTACAACCCACTTTGACCTTAAATAACTCTTAATCCATAATATATATAGACCTGATTCTTTTTGGAGGTTAAATACCACATAAAAAGCTACACATAACAACCTTTAAACAACAAAACTCATGATCGAACAAAGAGTTATAGCCTCTAACATTTGGTGAAAAATAATGTAATTGATTTTTTCCAACTTGCTTAAATCTTCAAATTGCACTTTGATGTTATGGGTCCGTGTTTTTACAACCCGAACATTAATAGACTCCTATTACACTACATTAAACAATCAATTGCATCAATTAACATCGAATCGAAGGATTTCTAGAATTTAAGGTTTCCTACCTTTTCAAGCTTGATTTTTGATTTTTGACTTCTTGATGCTTCTGATTTGTTGTTTGTGATTGTTGGGCTTTGATTATGAGCTTATGGGCAAGACAATTTCAGAGGTTTGGGGTTGAGAGAAAATAGCTAAGTGTTTGTGAGCAATTTTAGTGTAAATGTGCATTCCCTCTCTCTTTAATCCATATAAATAATGTATGAAATGATTGTAATGGTTGATTTATGGTAATACTACAGTCCATAGGTGATTTCTAGATTGAATGGCCGGATTTGTGGAGATTTGGTAACACAATAATGCACAAATAATTCACCAATAATGCATTAAAGTGAACAAAAGGGCAAAATGGTAATTTCCCCTCCAATAATTGATTTCTTCCTTTAATAATGCACAAGGGCATTTTGGACTTCTCTCTTTCACTAGTAAGGGCATTATAGACATTACCCATAACCATTAGGGTTTATCACTTTAGATTTTAAAATTCCATAAATAATATAACTAATAATACACTAAAATGGTATTTTGGTAATTTCACATATAATTTCATGGGCATTTTTGTACATAGCAATTAAATGTAGTATTTAATCACTAGATGGTAATTCTTATCATTTACCAATTACTTCTATCATTTGGTAAATTAAAACTTTTATACATTAACATCGTAATTAAACCCGATAATTTTAAATTAGGGTTTTTGATTGAAAAATTAGGGTTCTATAATTAGGATTTCTTAACGCCATCAATTAGGGTTTCTAATGGACCATTAGGGTTCTCTAATTATCTGTGTATGTTCTAACACAGTCATTACGATCTCTAACTTCAACCGATTAGGGTTGTAATAATTAGGGTTTGTCCTAATTATCGACATACATACAACGATAATTAGGGTTTTCTTCTAATTACTGAGCATCTTATACACAGTAACCTTCATATACACAGTCACTACTCAGTCATATCTCATAACTGAGTTTAATAATTAGGGTTTCACAGCACGGTAATATGTTATGACCTAATTGACTGTCATTGCACAATATTATCTGTCCGCACGTACACAGTACATAATTATGGTACTGTAAAATTATAATATTAATAATATTATATTACTATTCTCATCTCTTAATCACAATCCCAATCCAGGGTTTGGATCTCATATCTGAATTAGTCTTCGTACACAGCATCAATAATCAAGTTAAAATAATTAACTTAAATATTCTGAACAAATCATATAATAAAATATTTATTATATAATTCTAATTATCACTTCATATATTATTTCCAATCATGTTATCATGGAAAATAATTAATAAAAACATTTCGCTTCACAAATTAATTACCATAACAATATAATTTGTGGTAATTGATTATTCCAAAATTATTTCTAATTTATAAAGAAATAAATATATTCGTATTTATCGTTCACTTATTCTCGTCATTAAATAAAAAAAAAATATACGCAAATTTTCTTATTTATTTTATTTAGGAAATCTCGGGTTATTACATTCACCTCCTTATAAGGATTCCGTCCCCTAATCACTTTAAAAAACTCATATGCAGTATGGGTACATAGCATATAATCATTGTACGTAGACCTCGATCATACTTGATCGAACTGATCTTTAATTATTCTTCATAACACTTGATTAGGCAGAAATTTGATTTCTAAAAGAACTCAAATTCCTTCCTCAAAATTTCTTTAATAAAGTAATCTACTATATGTATATATACAGGAAAATCATATAAGACACATACGTTATTCAAATAGCACCTGGAGTTCTGCTTTCCACCGCCACCGTATCCTGGGACCGTTATGTTGTAGACCTCGCATGATTGGGTTGTTTGTTGAAATTGGTTTCGTTGTCGCTTTATATCTTCACGTCATTTCTCGTATTCGCATTCCTTATCTCACTTCTCCTTCTTGAATAATCTTTCACCTTATACTCCATTGATTCACAAATAAAACATTCGCTATACATTCTTGAATTGGGACAATTAGAAGAGATATGTCTCTTCTGCCCACAAACTTTCTCTTTATCTCATTTCCCTTTTATCGTATAAGTGATAAAAGTTATCTTTTGCCCTTTCCGTTATCCTAACTATCATAAACGCTTCTACTGAGTCACTTAATCCTCTATACCCTAGCAATAAGATTGCCTTAAAGTCTTTGGCGTTTGACGTTCGATTATCTGGTTGATCTTCCGCGGCTGGTTTTCGTTTTCGTCTCGGTGACATAATCGTAAATTATTCTTCATTTCCTTACATTCTAAGCCTCATCGTATACATTCGACATATAACACAAAATTTTCTACTCAAATAATCATGTATTCCAAAATATTAAATTTTGAAACTTGGTTTACTATATTAACCAATATTCAGATAAATATATGCTATCTTTATAACAACTTACTTCATTAACCCAACATAGACTCATATTCATAGCACTTAACATACCATAGCACATATTGCTTTAAACATCAGCTATCCCTTTGTGACTACGAAAGTCGGGATTTAAAATCTTGACCAACATAAAAGTTGAAAATAGTTCATTACTTATCACACATATTACATAACTCATACTAATTATTTACCAAGCCTTTCTTCTCGGACATTCATTCGCTCGATGTCCTTCCATTCCACAATTAAAGCATCCACCTTTCTTATAGTTGGGGCAACGAGGAGAGGTATGTCCCTCACGGTATAAATATAACATATCTTCTTCCTTTCTTCTTAATGAGTTTTCCTAAGTCGATCTTCTGCCTTTCTTTTCCCTTACCTCTCTGAATCGCACGACGATGTGTTGCTTGAGGCTCCCATCTGATCAATTTGGATCTTAAGCTTATCTTGCTCTTCCATTGTTTCTTTTAATGCCTGACGCAACAACTTTTCTATCTCCCACAACCTTTCCAGGGAAGAAACCTTGTTCTCCAGATCCTGCACCTCCATTGATGCTTGAGCAGCTTCAACTTTAGTGTCTGAATCACTATTTGTCAAATCCACCATTTCTGGATCTGATGCTACGTTTTCCACGATAGCCACCTCGTCCGACTTGGGTTCCCTGTGAGCCTCTATTTCAGCTGTTGGCCTCGATATTAGCTCGGGGGTATGGATCTGATCCTTCTTATTCCACATATCTTTTCCACCAGACATCTACATACATAAGTTACCCTGATTAGCATGTAGTATATATACACAGCAATCAAGAGTTCTATATACGTTGTCTCTTATTTTGTTTGACCATGAATTTATTCAATCCATCTCTATAAACACATCAACGCCTATCTTTCTCTGCCGAAAGGCAGCTCCATCCACTCTGCATTGAATCGCATAAAGGCGATGTCTAAAGCCTGCTCCAAGGTATATATCTTGGTGTCTTTGGCTTCTATCTCAACCTTCAACTGTCCTATCTCAGATCTCTCTCTCTAACCTCCTCATAACTCTGTTAACTCCATCGTGTTCGGTGAAGCGGCGTCTTGTATCTTCTTGTTCAAAATCTGGAGAGTACGATTCTCGTGCCTCACTTTGCTTTCACTCTAACCTTTAAGTCGTCGTTCCTAACTATCAAATCTCTTATCATCTCACTGTCTGTGTACTCCTCGCTAGAGTCCATCGTATCTTGGGTCAAGGAATTACTATTTTGACTTTCGTCATCCATCCTATGACCACAATAAACGAGACAACATTAGTACTGAAATAAAATATGTTGATCGATAAAATGAAGGAATATTTTATTTAGTACCACTTGATGAATCTTCTCGACTCATCATCTATCTAACATATCCTATAATTCTTCACCAGAGTACTTCGTCTCTTGGTTTACTGAATATCTATCTTAACTTTCGTTCTCCATTCTACTAAGGTTATAACCTAGGTTTTGCATTCCTAATGTTTATAACCTACAGCTTTGATACCAACTTGTGGCGACCCCAAATCCGGGGGTACTTGTAACTTAACTCGGCTTCTCCACGATACCATTTCTTTAAAATTTGAATAATACTAAATAATAATACATTCGAACTTAATTTACATACATCAAAGTTTACTTCCCAGTGCGTGACCTTCAAATACATTCCTTACAATACCTGACAATTGATTCCATTGTCTTACTAACTATAACCATTAACTCATACTAATTCTCATTCGAACAGCTTTTCTTTCCCTTTATGCGTGCCTGAACCTTCAGGTTGCTCATACATAACTCGAAAATTTTAATTTAAGCAAGGATGAGCATTTGAGTGCCCAAAGAAGTAATAGCAATTATATATATAAATTTGAAAGAATATAAGTATTCTCTTTACATAACACTTCTACAACGAATCGAAAGTTATGAAGTAATCTGATTGATAAAAATTCACATAACAACTCTCTTTCAATTTCTTGAAATTAGGCTCCACCCATGAATAGGGTTTAAGAAACATACTATGAACATTCTTTTTTCATTTTCGAAAAGGTTTGGCGTAAATCCATCCATAAACCATTCTAGCTTACTGCACGAGGGTGATCACCCCGGTCATGTACTGTATTGATCAATACTACATAACTTGAACGAAATTCATCGCTCACTCTATCCGCCTTGGGCAAAAAATCTTCCCATATAGGGATGTTCATACATGCCCCGTTCCAAACCCCAAGGTTTTAATCTTGCTCAACAATAATATGTAATTCAACATATATATATATATATATACGGGTAATTGACAAAAGTGTATCAACATGTGAATAAATGCCATGATTATCCAAGTGGGGACACTTGTATAACCATTTAGAAATCAAGTTAATGTAATATATATCCGAGCTAACATGTTGATAATCAAAGCGTATAAAATGCATGCAGAATAGAATAATTACAAACTTCTTACTCATGTCCATTGCATAAAGGAAATGCAAAGGTAAGATATTTCACTTGATTTCTTGATTACAAATCTCAACTTAGGTTTTATCTCTTTTCACAACCTATCAATAATCAGATCATTCGTTCGATTAGAACAATATATCATAACACATAGTACTGTCTATTACAGTCAGCACATAGTCTAATCACGTTATCACATAATCGCAGTGATCATACTTTTAGTTCATATTCTGTATTTGAAATATTTTTATACATTTTTCAAATATCTCATCCATGTTTTTATAGTAGTCTTTTCTTTCTTTTATAAGGTCTGACATTTGTCGGCATACCGATAGCTTTATCGGGTAATTACTGAGTCTAAGACTCTTATTTTGCACTTCAACATCTGTAAATATCAGACATTTTATTTTTAATCATTTTCAAAATTTCCAAAAATTGAAAAATTTAAAATAATTCAAATCATCACTAATGAAAGCTTATAGTGATATAATCATTATTATAGGTGTTCTTCTTCAAATTCGAACTTCATAATCGGTTCTCAAGTCACTAGTTTGGCCTATATAACTTTCAAACATCTAATCATAATTAAATGATTTAAACATTAAACAATTCCATTATCATTAATAATTAATTTATATTAAACTATTAATGAAACCATTGCCAAAATATAAAAGTTATTTATAATAGCTCAAACTATTTTTAAAACATTTATATTACCCTTAAATGATTATTAAAATAATTAAAATCATTTTTAAATAATTACCATTAATATTTAAATATTAATGTACTATTTATCCAAATATTAAAAGTCATTAATTATAACTTAAAATATTTTTAAATCCTTAATATCCTCTTTAAATGATTTTTAAATAAATAAAACCATTTTTAAACTATTTATAAATATTAAATAAACTTAATATCACAAATCATTAACTAAATATCATTAATATATAATTATTAATGAAATTATCTTCTAAATATTAAAAGTTATATTTTATAACTCAAAATATCTTTAAATACTTTATTTTCATCTAAAATCATTTTTAAAATATTAAAATCATTTTTAAACTAATAAATAACTTTAATATCATTAATATTAATTAATTAATTAAATTCATCACAAAATATTAAAAGTCATGGAAAATAACTTCAAATATTTTCTTATACCATAAAATAATTTTTCATGATTTTTCATGAATTAAAACTATTTTAAATCATTTATTTAATATTATAATTAAATAAATAAATACCTTTTATATTCCAAAAATATTAAATATTTATGAAATATACTCAAAATAATTAAATATTATTTTCCGGACTTTAAAATAATTTTTTTTCAGAATTTAAAATCTCATTTTTTTGATTTTTAAATCATTTTCGGAATTTCCAGAAATTGAAAAATTTAAAATAATTCAAATCTGTCGTCAAAGGGGCCTATAGTGACAGAACCGTCGCTATAGGTGTTCTTCATCTCAAGAACAACCGCCGAGCAAGCGTGAGAGGGACTACTTTGACCGTGAATAACTTTGTGCTCTTAACTAATCTGAAATCTATGACTTGGATCTTGTAGACAAAATACCGACTCACAATAACCAACAATCATTACTTCTAAACAACATCGATCCTGGGAGAAATTAGCCATCAAAGTAGCTATCGAGCTATTCTTCGTGAAGAACAAACAGTGATGCCTACTTTGGGCCTCTATAACTCGATTTATCGTGTAACGTTTATGTGATCTATCAACTCCAGTGTGTAGAAAACATATAGGACTACAACTTTAACACTTAACATCATCATAACAACAAGAAATCAAACAGCTAAAGTATGGTCAAACCTTGTCAGAAAAATCAACACTTAGAAAATTCTTGGCTGCCCAGAATTTTCCGGTCAATGCCGGTCAACCCATTTTGACCTTAAATAACTCTTAATCCATAATATATATAGACCTGATTCTTTTTGGAGGTTAAATACCACATAACAAGCTACACATAACAACCTTTAAACAACAAAACTCATGATCGAACAAAGAGTTATAGCCTCTTACATTTTGTGAAAAATAACAGAATTCAGTTTTTCCAACTTGTTTAAATCTTTAAATTCGTGCACTTTGATGTTATGGGTCTGTGTTTTTACAACCCAGAACATTAATAGACTCCCTATTACACTACATTAAACAATCAATTGCATCAATTAACATCGAATCGAAGGATTTCTAGAATTTAAGGTTTCCTACCTTTTCAAGCTTGATTTTTGATTTTTGACTTCTTGATGCTTCTGATTTGTTTTTTGTGATGGTTGGGCTTTGATTATGAGCTTATGGGCAAGACAATTTCAGAGGTTTGGGGTTGAGAGAAAATAGCTAAGTGTTTGTGAGCAATTTTAGTGTAAATGTGCATTCCCTCTTTCTTTAATCCATATAAATAATGTATGAAATGATTGTAATGGTTGATTTATGGTAATACTACAGTCCATAGGTGATTTATAGATTGAATGGCCGGATTTGTGGAGATTTGGTAACAAATAATGCACAAATAATTCACCAATAATGCATTAAAGTGGACAAAAGGGCAAAATGGTAATTTCCCCTCCAATAATTGATTTCTTCCTTTAATAATGCACAAGGGCATTTTGGACTTCTCTCTTTCACTAGTAAGGGCATTATAGAAATTACCCATAACCATTAGGGTTTATCACTTTAGATTTTAAAATTCCATAAATAATATAACTAATAATACACTAAAAGGGTATTTTGGTAATTTCACATATAATTTCATGGGCATTTTTGTACATAGCAATTAAATGTATTATTTAATCACTAGATGGTAATTCTTATCATTTACCAATTACTTCTATCCTTTGGCAAATTAAAACTTTTATACATTAACATCGTAATTAAACCCGATAATTTTAAATTAGGGTTTTTGATTGAAAAATTAGGGTTCTATAATTAGGGTTTCTTAATGCCATCAATTAGGGTTTCTAATTGACCATTAGGGTTCTCTAATTATTTGTGTATGTTCTAACACAGTCATTACGATCTCTAACTTCAACCGATTAGGGTTGTAATAATTAGGGTTTGTCCTAATTCTCGACATACAACAGTAATTAGGGTTTTCTTCTAATTACCGACATCTTATACATAGTAACCTTCATATACACAGTCACTACTCAGTCATATCTCATAACTGAGTTTAATAATTAGGGTTTCACAGCACGGTAATATGTTATGACTTAATTGTGTGACGCCCCCAAAATTTCAGACACTCATATCTCGAATTTTGGTGCATCACGCTACTACTACGAATATCTTACAAAATCATTAACAACGGAAATAATAGAATAATTTACATTGATGTAATATAAATATTCACGTCCCAAAGTACCGTAACCATTACTACAACAATTCTGTGATTACCTTAACATAGCTTAATCATTCTTGAATACATCATAATAATCATAACAATAATAATAATACTTCTAGTCTTAAGGACTAAGTTATTCTCGCCGCATTTGCCCTTTCTCTTGTCCTTTCTGAAATACCGCTTGCTTTTCTTCGCTTAAACTGTAATGTTTTAGGAAGCAAGAATGAGCAACAAATTTGCCCATGAGTAATATAGCTAGAAGAACAAGCGCTTATAGCATTTGAATCTTTCATGGGGATAATAATAATTGATAGTTCAAGGATATCAAGAATACCAAGAGTATTCAATAAGTGTCGCTATGGACCGAAGGATATCAACAAAATTTTAGGATTTACTCATTTCGAGGTTCAACATAATTGGGTCGAAAGCGATACTAAGACCAAGAACTCTTACTAGAATTAGCGATATTACATCGTAATCCAACATCCACGAGTACATCAAAAGATCACTTAAAGTACCCTATGTTATGCATAACATTTAATCATACTATATATGCATAGCGTCGCTTCCCTCTCGACAATATATAATTTCCTTCTATGAGGGTTGTTCATCTAAGTAGATTTACGATAGTCCGCACCAAATCAATCGGTTTGGATAGCTCTTTAACTCATAATAATAGTCTAGCCAAATCAAGGGCTTGAGCAGCTTTTTCATCATGCATTTAGGAATGATAAGTCCAATGCTTACAACAACGTCAAGGTATACAAGTGATTTTCGAATATAAGCGAGATATTTGCTTGAAAAAATATGATTGATATGACAACAATTCAACGATAAAGTGTGTGAATTTAAGGAACTTGCAACACAATAATAACGGTGTTCTGATACTTGCTCAATGTAAATTTGAGTGAGGTTAGGGAACTTTCCCAACAATAACAATAAGTTAGGGATAGAAAACTTGCATGATATAAGTAACAAGTTTTTTAGGGATAGAACTTGCCTTTAGCGTTGATTACTACTAATAGCGAAAATCACCTCAACGAACTATGTCCTCATCCTATTCATGTAAAGTGCAGTATTTATTAGCCAAACACACTTGATATATATCAATAACATGTACACATAACACATCTTTCTTTCTATCTCATTGCACCCATCAAAACTCATAACAAGTACACTAACATGTTCATACTATTGACCAACGCTAGCTTATTCATAATCTTTCTTCCTCGAAGTTCTAAGAGGTTCATTGCTTTAAGTAGACCATAACGCCTATTAATCCCACCGACCTTCTTCTACGCATGTTTGCAAGTATTAGATTTATTTTCCGGTTGGTACAACTCTCCACTTAGAACTTATTCGTACTAATAGTTTACAATAGTATAGGAGTATTTTTAATCCATCCTCATATCAAGTTATGATGTTGTCTCCGAGTCCCGTGACATCTCGCCATGTCCAAAGATATTATGACTTGCTCAAGACAATATGCTTCGTCCGAAGACATCGCGCTTCGTCCGAAGACATCACGCTTTGTCCGAAGACATTACGCTCTGTCCGAAGACATCACGCTTTGTCCGAAGACATTACGCTCTGTCTTAAGACATCACGCTTTGTCCGAAGACATCGTGCTTTGTCCGAAGACATTACGCTCTGTCTGAAGACATCACGCTTTGTCCGAAGCAGCTCCTTCAGAGACTTCGGTCCACACTACTTTGACAAAGTTTAAGTTCGTCGGGTTAATTTTCATTAAGACTTCACTATATGCATACAACCTTAGAGAATTTCTTAATACATGGTCTAACATGACCGAACCCATCGCTTGGTTCCTAAACGCAGTGCAATTAGCACCCCATGGATTTCGTAAGCGAAGAACATGCTCTGCTTTGCAGAGTAGTCACAACTTGATTCCGATAATTTTTAACGTATTCATGCACGAAGGTAAACTTTCTAAACACCCTATATCATGCTAATTCATCATACTTGACCTATTAATCAAAAAAGCGAGAATCAACAAGACTCAAGTTAAGAACTGAGTAGAAATTATACCTTCTCGAGCTTTAACCTTGATATCTCACACACTGATTTGGTAATGCTTAGCAACTAAGAATTCTTTACTCAGATTTCTCCAACACTCTTATCACTAAAACAGACTGCCCTGGTGGCTTGTATTTAAAGAGAAAACATGGACTAGACACTTGCTTTACCCAATGTTGGGATTCATGGTGCAATAGAAATGAACAATGGTTACTTAAGGAGTTGTTCAACCACTCCATACCAGCCACTCAGCTAGCCATGCATGCCTAGGATTAGCAGCTTGAAGTTTGCATAAAGAGAGTTTAGGCTACTGTTCTTTGTACTTGGTGACCCTAATTTGTGGACAAGATAGTAGATCTCAGACATAGACAAGGGGCTGGGCTGCCGTGCCCACCGCCTTGCACGCCACATTTTAATTTAACCAATACTTGTACTCCCGCTTAACTATTTTGTTGGGTTCCTAATTGATTCTAAATATCCCAAGTTTATTAATAACCTAATGATCCATCAATTAACTTATTGGGCTAGACTCCCAATTTATTATTTGGACTTTAAACATACAAATACTTAATCATCCTTCACTAAGTCCATCATCAGGTCACACAAGACATTTCATGAACCTATCTTATCGATCATCAACAAATTTCAATTTTAATTCAATTGAGTTACTCTCCTCATGCCACGTAAGCATTTATAAAATAAATAATTCACCTAGGCTCTATTTAATAATAAAAATTAAATCATAAAATTTACGGGTATTACAAATTGACTGTCATTGCACAATATTATCTCATCTCACATATACACGATACATAATTATGGTACTGTAAAATCATAATATCAATAATATTATATTACTATTCTCATCTCTTAATCACAATCCCAAACCAGGGTTTGGATCTCATATCTGAATTATTCTTCGTACACAGCATCAATAATCAAGTTAAAATAATTAACTTAAATATTCTCGAACAAATCATATAATAAAATATTTATTATATAATTCTAATTATCACTTCATATATTATTTCCAATCATGTTATCATGGAAAATAATTAATAAAAACATTTCGCTACGTAAATTAATTACCATAACAATATAATTTGTGGTAATTGATTATTCCAAAATTATTTCTAATTTTTAAAGAAATAAATATATTCAGTATTTATCGCTCACTTATTCTCGTCATTAAATAAAAAAAATTATACGCAAATTTTCTTATTTATTTTATTTAGGAAATCTCGGGTTATTACAGTTAAAGACTCCAGGGACCCATATGATGATGGCGAATATACGAGTAGAAACGACTTTAATTGATAAAGTTAAAGCTGCTCAAACTACAGACCTGGAGCTGATACATATGAGGAAGAAAGTGCAAGATGGTGGTATGCCGAAATCAAGAATCGATGAAGAAGGAATACTTCGAGTCAACTCCAGACTTTGTGTTCCTAACGACCCTGATTTAAAGTATAAAATCATGATGGAGGCGCAAAACACACCATTTGCAATCCATCCTGGGAGTACCAAAATGTATCATGATATTCGTCATACATTTTGGTGGAGCAATATGAAGAGAGAGATAGAACTGTTTATCTCAAGGTGTCTAACTTGTTGACAAGTTAAAGAGGAGCATCAAGTACCAAAAGGTCCATTGCAACCACTTGAAATTCCAGAATGGAAATGGGAGCACATTACCATCGATTTCATTACCGGTCTTCCTAAGGTTTCTCAAGGTATAGATGCGATTTAGGTCATTGTTGATAGATTAACCAAGTCTGCTCATTTCTTACCAATACGAGAAACTTATACACTTGAACGTCTTGCTCAGTATACATAAATGAATGATTGTAAGATCAGTATGGTATGCCAATATCCATAGTTTCTGATCGAGACCCAAGATTCACTTCACGATTTTGGGTTAGTTTGCAGAAAGCTATGGGCACAGATTTACGATTTAGCTCGGCATATCATCCTCAGATGGACGGGCAGTCGGAGAGGACTATTCAAACTCTTGAAGATTTATTAAGACTCTGTGTCCTTGACTTCAAGGGATGTTGGGATAAGTTCTTACCATTGGTGGAGTTTTCCTACAACAACAGTTATCAAACAAGTATTGGCATGGCTCCATTTGAGGCGTTGTATGGAAGAAAGTGTCGTTCTCCAGTATGTTGGGATAAGGTGGGTGAAGCAACGTTGTTGGGATCGGAGTTGGTACGTATGACTATGGAAAAGATTCAAACGATCTAACAACGTATAAAAACCTCACAAGATCGACAAAAGAGTTATGTTGATCTTCATCGAAAGGACGTGGAATTTGATATAAGAGATAATGTGTTGTTACGTGTTGCTCCATGGAAAGGAGTTACGAGATTTGGAAAGAGAGGAAAGCTCAATCCTCGATTCACCAGTCCATTTTTAATCCTCGATCGAGTAGGAACTGTGGCCTTTAGACTCGCTTTACCGCCAAGTATGTCTCGTGTTCATAACGTTTTTCACATATCCATGTTACGTAAATATGTGGAAGACCCAGACCACATTATTGAGTTAGAATCGGACAAAATATCAGAAGATTTGACGTATGAAGAGGTTCCTGTTCAAATCTTGGATAAGAAGGAACATATTCTACGCTCCAAGGTTATACCTCAAGTCAAAGTTTTGTGGAGAAACCACGATGTTGAGGAAATGACTTGGGAGTTAGAATCTGAAATGAAATCAAGGTATCCTTACCTCTTCGACATACCAGTATCGCACCACTAATTTCGAGGGCTAAATTTCATAAGAAGGGAGGTTGCAAGACCCCAACTTTTATGAATAAAGATGAATTTTGTATAAATATCATTTTTAAATATTATGGATTGAATTTGATATAATGTTATAGTTGTGGGTAATATTTATAAATTTTGCAAAGTACGCAAGTTGTTATATAATATTCGATTGGCTCTGGGAATATTCGCTTTAACAGGGGAATATTCGTATAACGAAGACAATTATTGGTGGACCCCACAACGTAATTATTGTTTTGATTGAGAAAATGACAAAATACTTTATATGAAATAACGGCGGAAGTTTTACCGTTAACTGTTGAAACACCTTGTTTAAAAATGTACATGAATACGCCAGTAGTTGCACAAAGAGCAATACGGTATTGATTATTGATGCTTACGTGAGAAGTCACTCGGTTTTGTTCAATTATTATTACAGATAATTGTTGCATAAGATTCTTCGTTATTTGATTCAATTATTGTCAATATTTTATAATCAATAATTGAGATGACAAAGTTATTAATATTATTATTTGAAATATTAACGATGTCTAGAAGTTCACAAGGAGAGGTTTGGTCACCTAATTGCGCGCAAATGGGGAGAAATCCTTATTGAAAGCCCCTCTTCCTCGAGAACGACTTCGTCGATTAATATTATGTAATTATAATAATGATGATGAGTTTTGTTTTATTAGTATTATTAATGTAATAAAATAGAATACTTTTATAAATTTATTCGCTTTTATTAGACTAATAGTAAAATCTTTTTATATAAAATGTAATACTTTTATAAAGTTATCTGCTTTATTAGACAATAATTAGAATATATTATATTTTATTATGCATAGTATTTGCATATAAGGCCTACATAGTGTTTGCATAGTAAAATCTTTTATATAAAATGTAATACTTTTATAAAGTTATTCATTTTATTAGATTATAAATAGAATATATTATATTTTATTGTAAACCAATCTGACCGTTCATGAATTAGTTACTATGTATTCCATTCTTCTATAAATAAAGCTCATTCCTTCATTATTTCTTACGAATTCACCGAAACTCTAGAGAGAAACTATAGAGAGAGTTCTTCTTCTATAATCTTGAGCGTATTTCTTTAAAGTTTAAGAAAGCTTTGAGCGTAGTGCAAGTTTTCTTTTAGTATATCCTCGCCTTACCAGTCAAAATACTCTTCTTTTACGGTAAGGGATATTATTTGTTATACTCATTAGGGGTATTCCTTCTTTCTTATTGGTGAAATTCTTTTGTTATTCCTGTCTTTATTATTCTGTTGGAATAACCTGTATACACGGGATACCCTATACTTGGTGAAATTCTTATGTTATTCAATTATTTATTATTCTGTTGGAATATTCTGTCGGTACGTTTACGCATGTACTGGTTCCATTATTTATTATTCTGTTGGAATATTCTGTCGGTGCGTTTACGCATGACCTAGTTCCATTATTTATTATTCTTTTGGAATAACCTGTTTGTGCGGTCTATCGCATGCCTGGTGATTTCTTTTGTTATTCCATTCTTTATTATACTTAGTTGGTTAAAATTTTGACTTCTATACTCCATGAAATTTGTGGAATATCCTTGATATTTGCGCTTCATCCAGTATCTTTTCATGGAAATATTCTTCTGAGCATTCTTGAGTGTTACTCTACAAAGAAGTATCATGTTGACAATTTGGACATTATTAGTTCATGGATAAATTAATTCTTGAACTTATTTTATTGAATTCTTATATCATTGTCATCATCCTCATGTTTATATTATGTTAAATGTCATCTGTGGCCTGTAGTGCATAGATGGACTTGGTATGATTATGATCAGGGATTATTTAGTGTAATCATGACCGTAATGTTACAAATGATGTGGAAAAAGTACTCATTGACCCGTAGTGCATTGATGGACAGTTGTTGGCATGATCATGACCATTGATGAATACACGAATATCCTTGGCTGTGGTGCATGGATAATTTGTGGTTGTGATACTAATGAATATCCTTGGCCGGAAGTGCGGGGATGATGTGGATTATTTATTAAGTTGAGTCTCGTGATAAAAGTCATGAAAAACCTTTTAAATCATAGAAGATAGTAGATTTTATTCTCTACTTGACTCTTCTAATGGATTGCTTGTTCCGCTACAGTTAAACTTGGTGTTTGTTATATTTTATCAATTTAACACTGTTGAAGGCTAATGATAATTTATTCTGCATTATCTTAGTCATAATATTTCTTATCGGGCTAGTTGAGCTCACCCTTTTGCTTTCATTGTTCTCTCGAAATGAGAACGTAGCGAGGGACTAGCTCGGGAACAAGAGTGATGGTCCAGATAATAGCATTAGTAGTCCTCACTATTCTATGAAATAGTGTGATAATAAATGTAATGAGGACCCCATTGAGTTTGTATATTGTCTAAATGAAAATATTTGTATTAAAACTCACAACATATGTTTAGTCGTATTTTACATAACTGTTGTATAATTAAGTTGTATTTGAATTTTGTACCATTGATTTGGCGACTCAGAATAGGTGATGTATACTGATTTTGGGGGCGTCACATCTTACATGCTGGCTTTGAATTGTTTAACAATTTCTTCCTTGACTTTCAGACTCCACTCAGATTTTAGTCGCCTAAGATTATGTTTGACTGGCTGAATCCTTCCTTAATGGGCAGTCAATGAATGATAATATCAGTAGACAAACCAATCATGTACTCATGTGACTATGTAAACACATCCTGGATTTGAATTAGTAGAGCAATCATGTCTTTTCCTTGGTTTGGGGTATGGTCCGTGCCTATCTATATATTGACATAGGTGGTTTGATCGAGGTTTAGTTTAGTTTTGTCTTCGACCCATTCTTTGATCTCCTCAGACACCTCATTGTCATCTATCTCCTCTTGCTCAGTCCCCATCAAGTCAAAGTCAACTCTGGAGTCTTGAAAACAAAATGCTTTCACTTAATATATGAAATTGTTTGATCATACAAAGCATTAACAAAAGCATGTCAAAAGTAACTAGTACTGTGAAATAAAAGTAAGCAGTTAATAATATCTACATTTCAGGGCAGATGGATTCTCTGCCCTTTTTACCCTTTTCGACTAATGCAAGGAGTACTGCTCCAATTGCCTAGGGTCAAATCCTCATTGACTAGGAGGATAAAGGGATTGATGTTATCCGTATCCTCCTTAATGATGACTAAGACAACATTCTCATCAAGGTTGACATCCTCCTTTGAACCACTCCCTTCAACTCCATCCGAGCCAAGGATTTTGAATTAATCTTCTTAATAATCATCCTTTGGGATATCATTGTTCATTCCGTCAGTATGCACTAGAAAGTACATCTTTGATAACCAATTTTGCAGTTCTTATTTGATTCTCTCATTCATTTCCTCACTTTCTTTATTCTGAATTAGGACTTCTTTTCCACTAGCCGGCTTGGCCCTAGGAATCAGCATACCAACCACAGAAACATGGATTTTCCTCATAGGCTTTATAAATCCTGCATCTCTGAGATTAGGTAACAGAATAGTAGAGAAAGGTACCAGTGGATGCTTATGAAAGTTCAGGTGATTTGATCCAGAGGAATAGCTCAATCCAACCTTTCATTTCTGGCTAGGAATTTGAACTGGACTTTTGATTCCTTGTTGACTCTTCCCTAGCCCTTGTCCAGGTCAGAAACCCAAGGATATTATTTCGTGACTAGCCGACATTAGTTCGGTGGAAACTCTGGGCTTTAAAGTTGGGGCTCCAATTGGTTGGTACCGATTGTTTCTCACCTCAAGGGCTTAAAAACTGAAAGGCTCAATTCCTTCATTGAGACTGATTACATGTATATCACTTTGTGTATGAACAGGATATTCTGGCTCGGCATTGACAGTTACCAGATTACCATTAATGATGTATTTGACCTGTTGATGAAGGGTAGACGGAACTGCTCCTGCCATATGGATCCACGGTCTTCCTAACTATAAATTGTATTCTGTGGTAATGTTTGACACTTAGAAGGGTACGCAGAAAGTATGGGGACTAATCTCTAATGGAAGTTCAATTTCTACTACAGCTTCCCGCCGAGATCCATCAAAAGGCCCTTATGACTACATGACTAGTCCAGATTCTCTTTGGATTGATCTTCATTCTTTCCAATGTGTCATAGGGACAGATGTTCAAGAACGATCCTCCATCTATCAACACACCTCCTACCACATATCCTGAGGACATCACTGCTATGTGCAATGACTTACAATGACCCCTCCCTTCTAATGGTATGTCATCATCAATGAAAGATATCACATTGCTGTTGAAAATATGATTTATCAAATGATGAAACTTTTTGGTATTCACCGTCTTTGGCAGCTGAGCTTATTCCAGTACTTTCACTAAAACCTTACGATGATCTTCCGAAGATAAAACCAAATTTAGGATAGATATATGTCGGGGGTGCTTCTTTTAATCTTTGAACCACTTTGGCTTCATTATGTCCAATCTTTCGTAGGAATTCTTCAACTTTCTCCTCGGGCACTCTCCCCTTGGATTTAATGACTGTGTTTATTACTCGCTAAGGTAGATACAACGAGTTTTCTTTTGATATAACAATAGTTTGGTTTGATGTTAATCCCCCATCTTTCCCATATTTCCATGAGACTCTTTTCAAGCTGATTACAGGATATTGCAGCCTGAATGGCAACATCAGAGGCTCGGGTGCAGCCACTTTCAAAGGATTCTTTCCATCTTGATCCCTTTTTCTTTGAATTATTAGAGGTACCGTAGACAAGTCTCTTTCATAGGATATGACTGCTATAACTTCCCTTCATCTCTATGTTCCAGGAGGGAATACATCCTCTTCTTCATGTAAGATATTACCACTATTTGCCATTTATAGGTTACCGCTATCAATATTATTTTGGATTAGATGACGAAGTGCCCAACAGCTTTTCGTGTTATGACTCTGAGTATTAATTAGAATGGTATTGACAGACCCAGGTAGCATCAAACCTCTTGGAACGTGAATTGATTGGGGGTAACATTTCTATGATCTTCCCTTCATTGATTAACATCTGCAAAATCTCCTCCATTGGTTGACCCAAAAGAGTGAAATTCCTTTGGTTTGCATAGTCTCGAAGAGACTGGGATCTAATTTTTCTTGCAAGTTTCCAAAGTTTCATTCTCTTGGAATTTTTTTTGATTCCTTGTGATAAGGGAGAGGATACTTGTATGCAACTGACTGATCCGTTGTCGAGTTACTCGGTGCTGATGTATCACCAATTCTTCCAGTTGATCAATCTGTTCTTTGATAGACTTCAGTTCTCGCTCTATCATAAACTGGAATTTCGAATAATCCCATTTATCAGAATTATCTTTGCTTGATTGGGGAGAATCACCTACATATTTGAGGTAATTGGAACTTTCACCACTCCCCCTGTTGATCATATTGGCGCCCTCTTCATTGTGTTGAGGTAGAGGATTATCTTGCACATGTGGTTGTTCTTGTGTTGTCACTATAATTTCTCCATTATCTATCAGATCTTGGATTTTGTGTTTGAGAGACCAAACAATCTTAGGTATCACGGCCTGGAGCTCCAGAATGATAAACACATTTTTATACTTAGGTAAAAATTCCTTCCACTTGGATTGGCTGGGTGAAGGAGGTGGATAATCTTCTTTTGCGTTGTCAGAAGTTTGAGTATATTTTCCAGTAAGTCTCTTTAGGGTGAGACTGTTCTGCGACGTTTAACTTCTCCTATTTTTTGAAGTGGAGGATTTGAAGATTGTGCAGGAGATTGGAAAGGGGAATAATTTCTCCTTTGAATGTGCAAGTTTTGATTACTCCTCTAATTTTGTCCTTGCAATACCAAGGATATATCCACTTCTTTCTTTTTATGACCCTTTCGAGGATTATTCATATAATTTCAACCCCATTTCAACCATTTTTCCGTGTTTAATCATTTTCGAGAATCGTTTTCCTATACATGTTAGGACTCTCTCGTAAAATGGAGCTTCTTGTATATCAATGAATGTCATTACCATTTCTGTTTATGTCATTGATGGAATGACTTTGGCATCCAGACGTCTCAACCGTTGCGCATATTCACTGAAAGATTCACTGCTTTGCTTCTTAACCTTGGTGATTTGATACTTATCTGGAGCCATTTGTGATTGGAAACTGTATTGACTTAGAAAGGCATGTGTTAGCTCCTCCCAGCTGTGATCTTTGGAATTTTCCAGTCTGGCATACCATGCTCTGGCCTCTCTAATTAAACTTTTCTGGAACAACTGCATCCTTAGCTTTTCATCCTCGGCATATGACCCAAGTTCTCCAATAAACACCTTCAAATGAGTGTAAGGATATCCCAATTCATCATAATTTTCAAAATCTGGAGTTTTGAACTTGCAATGCAAGAAAAAGTCTTATTTCTGACTCAGAAATAAGCCTATTCTGTCAAACATAGGTTATTTCCGACGGAATATTCCATCGGAAATTTGGTCGTATATATACGTCTCGAAGATACCATCCGTCACAAATTCCGTCGTACCTATCTTATCTACGACGGATTATCTCCGATGGAATTTCGTCGAAAATAAGTTATTTACGACTTCATAAATAGGATGAAACTTTCTGTCGAGTATAATATTCCTTATTTCCGACGAAACTATTCCCTCGGAAGTAACCTATTTCCGAATGAAAATTAAAATATACCGGTATTTATTAAAAATTGGGTGATTATAAAATCCAACAAAATTTCCGTCGGAAATACCTTATTCCGTCGGAATTAACTGTTTTTTAAATGCATATTTTAAAAGTGCAGTTTCTAGGTGTTTAAACCCATTTATATACCTGTAACCTGTCACAAACTAATACACAGTAATATAAACATGTATCTCACATTCAAATATTCAACGTAGCGCTAAAAATGATAGCAACACATCCTGCAAAAACTTAATCTACTAACTGATTATCATCAACACTACTGAGCTAACAATTACAAATATAAGATAATGTTTCATAAATGATAAACAATATAATTTACAATACTTATACAGACGCAATTAGACACTACAATATATACAAATGTTCTACAATACTTATACAAATGCAATTAGACACTACAATATATACAAATGTTCTACAATAACATTAATACAAATGAACTATAAACTAGTAAAAGTTTCATCATCGGGCGGAGGTGAACGACGCTGCTCTGGTGTATGGAAACCACTTTCGTCCGCCTACTCGTCATCGCCACCCTGTTGATAAAATCAAAAATATAAATAATTAGTTCGTATATATATGTGAGAATTAACAAGCTAGCCTTAATTGAGAAAAACATAAACAATAAGAATACCATAATAGGAGGGGGCGGATGAAAAGCCTCCTTCAAAAGGGTAATCACTATCTAGAGCATCTCGTCGCTGAAAGCATCGAACTGCTCCCGCGGTAATCATGTACTCTCTGCGGAGGCCCCTGTTATAATATCTTGAGCAATCTAGTAAAGACGAGAACTGGTAGGCAACTGCTAATGCCAAAAGATCGGATCGGTACGGAACCTATCCAACACGGCCCCTATCAGCCGCTGGAAGATATCGTCATCCAAACCAACGCTCGTATGAGATGGTCCGACATGTGCTCTCGGACGCTGGCGCTAGCTGGAGCCTATAAAAAGATACAAATTCGATTACTAATAATAATTTATATAATGTGATAAATTCAGATAATTTCATGATACATCAAAAATATTATCTCTAAGAAGTGTATATGCGGGTATCCTCGACAGACCCAACACTCGATATCTACCGGTACTGCTAGTAGGGGGATCCTGAGACGCGACCCATAGTCTCAGCTCCTCATCTCGATCTAATATAATATCGGGAAGAGGGGTGGTAGAATATAACAGCTCTAAACTCCTCCTAATAGCCTCTAGCTCAACTATATGCTCGTCCCAAAGCCTCTGAAATCGGTCCTGTAATTTATTTTGTATATGTGTGTTAATCATATCATTTTATTTACAATTGAATATTACTAAAAACTAAATAGTAATATGAATTTTACCCGTATACCTAAAGCTGCCTGAGACAAAGCACGCGCTCGGCCTTAGGCGTGTGTGCTCGATTCCAAAACTCTAAAATGGTAGGATCTCGGCCCAAGGTCCTTCTCAAGGCCTAATAAAAATATTCATAAAACAGGTATTAAGTATTTGTGTGAGAACTTGATAACTAAACAACTAAATATAACGCACTTACTGTCTTTGCCTCCTCGAATGACTGAGAACCAGTGGTGTGTACTATCCGGAGCTGACCACGGTTCTTCTTCGTCTACTCAGAGTTTTTCTTGAATTCATCAGCATCCCAGTGCGCACACATAGCCTCCCAGGCAAAATCGGAGACTATGCGGGGCTAATAATCTCTGATGGTGGTCCCGGACTGGTCCTCAACTGCCCAGGCTGCCCTCTGTCGCATCTCATACAACCAGCTGGAGTAATTCCTAGCAACATGTGAGTTAAGCACATTGTCGTCAGCTGTCTGAGAGATGCTCAGGTCAAATCTATAATAAACCTATAACAAAAGTTTAAAAATTATGAACAATTGATTTTGTCAAACTAATACAACTATGTAGTAATTAATATAATATGTTTAACTTACGTGGAACTCCCACAAGACGGTTTGCATAAAAGTGGCATCGTACCGCACATACTGGCTAAATCGCATGCACCCTCTCAGGAAATGCGTCAAACAGATCGCGTGTAGGGTGTGTTTAGCCACCGAGTCTTGTATACTATAGAAAAAATATAACAATATATGTTATGTGAACTGTGTTTTGCAATTAACAAAAATATTACCAATATATTAACACTTACTATCCAGAAGCGACATCCACCAGTACTATAAGTGGCACTGCCGGCAGACGACCAAAGATACCGAGGTTCGTCCCTCAGTGTCATCGACGAGGTGCATCTATAATAATTTTATTTAACTGAGTCAATAAACATAAACTAATGCAACTTGAGATATATTTAAATCCTAGTTAAGTTAACTTACTAGCGCCTGAAGAAGAGCCTCCATCGTGGCTACCATCTCTAGTACCGGATTGCCCACCACCTTGGTGACCTCCACCGCTATGTCTAGCCATGAATATCCTACTGCAATAACTAAATTGGTAGATTATGAATATGTAAGGTTTAATAATATATGGTATGTACTAATATGAATGCTCATTTTCAATTGCGTACGTCATCAAACCCATCAAAATCAACGTGTATATCATTCTTAGATTCGGTACCTTCCTCATCCTCAATTTCGAGATCAGTTGCATCATCGTTATCATCCTCAACAACTACATAATCATTCATGTGTACGTTTGGCTCAGCATCCTCATCGTCAGGTACGTCAATGACATCAGTACTCATCACATCTTCAGCATTGAACACTAAGGTCAAAGGGTTGCTAACATCTTCTTGCAATGCCTCATCCATACCAAACATGTTCTCAGTATTAAATGAACGTATTTTAGTTGTGACTACCGTGTACCCAGCTTTGAGTATTTACGACATTAGGAGCGTAATACACTTGAGTCGCTTTACTTGATAACGCGAACACGTCATCAGACTTTAACATCGACTTGATATCTATGGTTATGATTCTATTACGATCAACTTTAACCCCTTCTTCACTTCGTAATAATTCGCAAGAAGAGTATGATCCTTGGGTAAGAAGTGTCCAACTATAGTAAGCAAATCATTGAAACCTCTCTCACTACAGTCGTGCTCATTCTTGAAGTGTAAGGGCATCGTCATTGCAGAAAGCTTGGTGTCCATATCATTTCCCGAATACAACGCGACCCTAGATTCAGATAGCAACTTGTAAAAAGCAGCAGCTGTATCATTTGGCACTTGCTTAGCACTGCTTGAAGAAGGCTCATTTTTAGCCCAGTCAATATTAGTAGGGCCATAAGCATTGACCAACATCTCCACTGGACCATAGTTTTCGACGTATGAATCCCGTAGAATTGGTTATTCCACTATATTTTCAAACACTTTTAATTCCCCGTGATGAGTCCATACAAAGTTCCCATCCACAAATCCACGAGAAAATAAGTCAAATTTAATCTCGTCGACTTTCTTCCAAATCAGGTTTTTACACTTAACACACGGGCATCACATCTTCCCGTTCGGATCATCAACATATTCTATTGCTTTGTTCAAGAAATCTGACACCCCAACACAATAAGTTGAGACTAATCCCCTCCCATCACTGGGTATCCTATTGTACATCTAACTCTGGTCAGCTGACATTTTTAACTACACAAGAGATGCATTCAGTTAATTTGGATATTTATTCATGAATTTAATTTACCTAGTATCTCTACTCTACAGGACAGGGGTAAGGCTTCTATCCCGTTATTGGATGCATCTCGTCACTAGTGCCAACACGTTGAGTACGTTTCATGAGTTTCAAGAAAATTTCGGTAACACCTCCCCATGGTCTCCAAGCACACGAAATAGATTAAGATAACTTAATCTAAGTATGCACTCGAAGAATATATAGAGATAACAGTTGAAAAATCCTCAAAACAACAAAAAAAATACAGTTAAATTATTGACACCTACCCTAAGTGAGAGACATAACATCCAAAGAATAATCCCAAATCGATCGTTTCGACATTCACTCCTACTGAGTGAATGTCAAACGGGTTTCTAAGTTCCAAAGTATAGTACATCTATTATTGAGTGTATTGAAGATTAAAGGGAGAGTATTATTGAGTTTATTGAAAATTATAGCAAACTAAGCAAATGTTACTTAGTTTATTTTGTCAATGATAAACTAAGTAAGTGTTTATGAGAATTGTTATTTGGAATCTATAGAGACTATTGTTCGATATTCACTTTTACTTGTCATACAGGTTTCTAAGTTTCATAGCAATTGCAACTGTAATGACTACTAGGAGAAAAGTCAAGGACTTTCTTATATGCAGGGTTCGACATAGCAGTTGCAGCTAATAGTACTCCAACTAAAAAAAGGGTCGTAGTTCCTTTCTGTGTCCTATACTCGAATAATAAAGTTAATTGAATTATTGCGTACATTCCTCATTGTTCCATCATAACAGATGACAACATTCCGAAGGGGTTCCATTAAGCTATTGAATAAAGTTCCAGGTTAAACAACCCTCTAGATGAACGAACGATCACTTCTCTACTAGGAATGAATCGCTACCTGATATGGGTCCAATCCATGACATAGATAACTTCTCACCACTCTGAATTCCTCAGATGGGTAGTTCTCATAGAAAAAGAGGTGAGACGTTCTGTGAGAACTACCCATCTGAGGAATTCGAAGTGGTGAGAAGCTGTCTATGTCATGGATTGGACCCATATGGGTAGATGATTCATTCCTAGCAGAGAAGTGATCGTTCGTTCATCTAGAGGTTTACTTAACCTAGAACTTTGTTCAACAACTTAATGTCACTCCTTCAAGATGTTGTCATCTGTTATGATGGAACAGTGAGGAATTTCCGCAGTAATTCAATTAACTTTATTATTCGAGTATAGGACAAACAGGAACTACGACCCATACTCTTTTTAATTGCTGTCGAGGAACCGGTTGGAGTACTATTAGTTGCAACTGCTATGTCGAACCATGTATACAAGGAAGTCCTTGACTCTTCTCCTAGTAGTCATTACTCATGGGCGAGAAATATTCACTTCCAAATTAAGAGTTGTTATGTGTGATAACAGCTGAAAAATCTTCAAAACAAAAAAAACGTACCGTTTCGTATTGGCACCGACCTAAGTGAGAGACATAACATCCTAACAGTCCCAAACTGGGGACTGTTCGACATTCACTCCTACTGAGTGAATGTTAAACGGGTTTCTAAGTTTCAAAGTATAGTACACATATTATTGAGTGTATTGAAGATTAAAGGGAGAGTATTATTGAGTTTATTGAATATTGCGGCAAACTAAGCAAATGCTACTTAGTTTATTTTGCCAATGAAAAACTAAGTAAGTGCTACTTAGTTTCTGAGAACTGTTATTTGGAATATATATGGAGACTACTGTTTGACATTCACTCATACTTGTCAAATGGGTTTCTAAGTTTCATATTATAGTACATATATGTAGGGAGAGTATTATTACATTTATTGAAAATTGTGACAAACTAAGCAAATACTACTTAGTTTATTTTGTCAATGATAAACTAAGTAAGTGGTACTTAGTTTATGAGAATTGTTATTTAGAATCTATAGAGACTACTGTTCGACATTCAGTCATCCTTGTCAAACGGGTTTCTAATTAAGTTCCAAAGTATATTATTTTATTTAATCGAAAACATTCTTATTCAGATTCTTTTAATTGCAACCCAACTAAGCAAATGCTACTTAGTTTATTATTATATTATATTTTATTTTATATTATTTTACATTATATTATATTATAGTATATAATTGGTTTATTTATTTATTAAATTAAATTAAATCATTTTATTTATTTTATTAAATCAGATTAAATTTATTATATTATTTTTATTTTATTTTTTATTATATTATATAAGTTTTAATTTTTTTAATTAAACTAAATTAAATTTATTTTAAATTATTTTAATTAAATTAAATTAAATTAAATTTATTTATTATTTTAATTTAATTTAGTTTATTTTGTATTATATTATGTAATTTTTAAATTTTTATTAACTTAAATTCATTTAATTTAATTTAATTTAAATTATTTTAATTAAATAAAATTTAATTTATTTATTCTATTTTATTATTTTTATTGAATTGTATTTTATTTGTATTATATTATATATTTTGAAGTATTTTTATTGAATTTAATTTATTTATTAAATTAAATCAAATTTGTTTTATTTTATTCAATTTTATTTAATTTATTATTTTATTTTATTTTACTTTATTTTGAATTATATTATATTATCTAATTTTGAAAATTTATTTTACTTAATAAACTAAATTATATTAAATTTATTTTATTTTATTTTAAGTAGTAAAAAACTAAGTAAATGCTACTTAGTTTATATTTTAATATTGGGAAAGTAATTACTAATACAATACATGCAGGGCCCACAAATCTTGTAAATGAATAATTACGATAATTTTTTTCGTAATGTAAATTCATTTAAATAATAGCAAATATATCAAAATTAAAAACAGTCCTAAAATAAGTTAAATTTAAGATTGAAAACAAATTAAAATACATAAACAATGCAAACAATGTATACTGCAGAATTATCAATTCTCAATCAAAATGAATTACACTTTCCAAATATATACCAATTTTCAGCCTCAAATCAATATATACATACAATATAAAAATTATTCATTCTACTGAATGTGTACATCATCATCAAATTGAAACAATATTTGAACTCATACATTTTGGAGCTAATAAAACTGTCCGGCATGTGGTGGTGGTGGTCGGCGGCTGGAGGTGGTGGTGGATGGTAGCTGGAGGTGGTGGTTGGTGGCAGCTAGAGAAAGACAGAGAACTGAGATGGTGGTGGTGGTCGGCGACTAGAGGTGGTGGTGGGTGGCAGCTGGAGGTGGTGGTTGGTGGCAGCTAGAAGAAGATAGAGAACTAAGATGGTGGTGGTGGTCGGCGGCTGGAGGTGGTGGTGGGTGGAAGGTGGGCACCGGAGATGAGAATGAGAGAGGAGAGAGTGATATGAGAGTGAGACAAGAGGGAGTGAAGATGAGAGTGAGAGATGAGAGGCGCCAGAATAAGATGAATCTGATTAGGTTTTATAAGATAGTTCCGATGGAATGTCCGTCAAAAATACGTCCCTCAAAAATAAGTTATCCTCGACGAAAAGTCCCTCAGAAATAACCATAGTTTCGTCGAACTTAAGTTTCGCACTGGCGGGAAACTTGGCACCAAATGAGGCCTTATAATTCCGACGAATTTCCCTCGTAAATAAACTATTTTTGACGGAATTATGTTCGACAGATTATTTCATCGAAAATAACTTATGTCCGACTGAATACAGTCCGTCGAACTTAATTCCGTCGAAATTAAGACTTTTTCTTGCAGAGATCCGAGTAAGTCATGCTCTAGTCCCTTTGATTGGTCGGATGGTTTCTTCCATTTGTTGCACTTTCTTTCAAATATCACCAGTTTCTTGATCTTCTTTAAGATTTGTGATTTCGAGAGTTTTGTTGGGTTTTTGGGTTTGAGGTTCAAGTATCTGCATTTCCTTTTCTTTCTTGTCAGTATCCTGGCTTTCTCTTTGTGCAGAGGACTTTGTTTGAGTGGGTTTTTGTTGACCCTGAGTCCTTTTGTTTTGTTCTTTCAAAATGACAACTAATTCTGTAATCTGGTTTCTTAGTCCCTCGAACTCCCCTCAAGAAACAGGAGTAAATTCAGGTTGGGTGTAATGCCCCCAAAATAGGTCCAATCTAACCAACCTATTCTGAGTCGCCAAAAATATGGTACAAAAAAACAACTACAACTTTATTACTACAATTGTCGTGCAAAATACAACAACACATATGTTGTGAGTTTTGATACAAATATATACCAAATGTGACTAATGTCCCAACCTTGGATAGTACATCACAATGACACCTTACATAAAGGTACAGTCAATAACTGTTTTAGAAATTAAAATCTTTAGGAAGTGCTCAAAGAAACCTTCGTACATGGGAGGCCATGCGTCTAGGTTATGATAGATATCATATGCCCACAGAATTATCCTTGGTTGACCCAATAAACCCCAAAGAAAAATGAGAAGATTAGTATCATATTCTTTCCAATGGTGAGTCTTCTCTTGACATATCATTATCTCCACCGTCTCTACTTGAGAATTATACTTCAACCAAACTCCAAGATCATATAGGTAGTGCTTGTAGATATACTCAACAAGTAGATGTGCACAACTTTGTCTTATGATAACACGAAGTCGCATGTCATTAGACATCTTGTATGAACGTTGGGCTCGCCTCACCCTATTTGATTCACCAAATATAACCACTAAATGATGTATAGAATATAACACACTTTTCTATATTGTTTAGGAGAACCTCCACAGCCTAGAGACCACTGCTCTATTCCCTCATACCCCAGCTTTCGACCAGCCTACACTCTTATTACACGAAAAAGGAATTGTGAAGCAAAAGGGTGAGCACAAATAGCCCAGTAAAGAATATCATGACTAAAGATAATTAAATTTTCAATAGCATTTATCAATAATAAATCAGAGATTTAGAACATATGGTAGATGATAAAACTTTTCAACCATAGTTGCGTGAATGAATGAGCAATCCATTAGAAGAGTTAAATAGACCATAAAGTCTATTATCTTCTCCATGTTAAAAGTCCACCAACAATGTTTTAACCTCAGAACATCAATCAACAGCCTCATCCCACAATCATGTGAATAACTTATATCATAATTGTAGTTCTAAATTCCTTTTCGCATTCAGGAATTAAGATAATTTTCATCACCGTCTTTACCCAAACATCAAAGATCATGGTTATACCAAATCTCAGGTTCTTGTTCATAATCATATTAATAAATTCATCTTTCCACTACTGCAGCCTAAGATATTCATCAACAGCTCATCTTTTTGCACTACTGAGCCAAAGATATTCAACAATGTGTCATCTTTTGCACTACAGCCAAAGATATTCATATCTAAAAGAAATACATAATCATTTCAGAATTTATATAAACCATAATTATAACCATGTTGATCAATTCACCTTGCACTTAAGCTAAAAATATTCCATTGTAAATTCAATGGTTGTGATCATACTAGTCAACAATTCAACTTTGCACTACTGGCCAAAGAGAACCCATAGTCACGATCATACTAATACTTTACCCTTCTTTACACTCAAGTCAAAGAGAAATTCCATCACCAGGGTTATAAAAATGTTATATATGATAATAAAAACAATAGGATCAATAACTACATTTAATTTCAAGAGCAATATTCATAAATCAACGATAATTTGGTCAGAAAAAGAAACCAATTTTGTCGTGAATAGTACCCTTGAATAGTAACTCGTGAATAGTACTCCGTATTTGTACATAGTACCGTATACGTAAAAAATGTCATATACATGAATAGTGTCGTATACGTGAATAGTGTCGTATACGTGAATAGTAACCCCGACACAAAAAGTTCCAAATTTGATAAAAAATTCAAACCAATATTTCGGCATAATGATATTGAAGAAAATAATATCAGTTAAGAATAAATTAACATCCCTTACAATCCCTTAAAATTCCTTATTATCCCTTACCTCATAAAGACAATACTTTTGACTAGAATACTGGATATAGTGTTGAAGGAACTTGCACCGTATAGCAACACTCAAAATATCAAAATACTCACAAGAATACGCTCGATAATATAGAGAGAGAAAGAGAGAGAAAACTTTAGTTTCTGGTGTGATTTTCAATTCTAACTTAAGCACTCTTATTACCTGAAAGGAATTGTGAAGCAAAAGGGAGAGCACAAATAGCCCAATAAAGAATATCATGACTAAAGATAATTAAATTTTCAATAGCCTTCATCAATAATAAATCAGAGATTTAGAACATATGGTAGATGATAAAACTTTTCAACCATAGTTGCAGCGGAATGAGAAATCCATTAGAAGAGTCAAATAGACCATAAAGTCTATTATCTTCTCCATGTTAAAAGTCCACCAACAATGTTTTAACCCTGTAACATCAATCAACAGTTCCTGTCCACAATCATATGAATAACTTATAATCATAATTGTAGTTCTAAATTCCTTTTCGCATTCAGGACGAAGATAATTTTCATCACCTGTCTTTACCTAAAACATCAAAGATCATGGTTATACCAAATCACAGTTCCTGTTCATAATCATACTAATAATTTCATCTTTGCGCTACGGGCCAAAGATATTCATCAACAGTTCATCTTTGCACTACAGGCCAAAGATATTCAACAACAGGTCATCTTTGCACTACATGTCAGGGTTTTAAAAATGTTATATATGATAATAAAAACAATAGGATCAACAACTACATGTAATTTCAAGAGCAATATTCATAAATCAATGATAATTTGGTCAGAAAAAGAAACCAATTTTGTCGTGAATAGTACCCGTAAATAGTAACTCATAAATAGTAACTCGTGAATAGTAACTCATGAATAGTAACTCATGAATAGTACTCCATATTAAATACATAAATACCGTATACGTAAAAAATGTCATATACATGAATAATGTCGATATCGTGAATAATTGTCGATATCGTGAATAGTGTCGTAGGTATCGTGAATAGTAACCCTACACAAAAAAGTTCCAAATTTAATAAAAATTCAAACCAATATTTTGGTATAATGATATTGAAGAAAATAATATCATTTAAGAAGAAATTAACATCCCTTACAATCCCTTAAAATCCCTTACCTCAAAAAAAAGACAAAGATTTCGACTAAAATCTCGGATATAGTCTTCAAGGAACTTGCACCGTAGTATAGAAACACTCAAAATATCAAAATACTCACAAGAATACGCTCGATATTATATTGAGAGAAGAGAGAGAAAACTTTAGTTTCGTGTGATTTTCAATTCTAACCTAAGCACCCTATTTATAGGAAAATGCTTAGAACACCAAAGTAGAAAATTTAATAAAATATAAATATATTTTCTTAACTTTCCTATGCACACATCTTTGGTCCAACATCATTACACACCTCACCAAAAGTCACAAAAACGTTTTTTCTTATTAAAATCATTTAAAACTCCAAAAATCAATTATTCCTAACTTCAATAATTCATAATAAATAGCCCTTTTATCGGAAAAATTCAACCTCATGTCCTTTTTATAGGAAATTTCATTCTCTACAACTTTGTAAGTTTAAGTTTTTTAAATTCCAAATAGAAATTGACCTAAATCCACAAACGCGATTTTTACTGTGCTATAATCAAATTTCGGTCAAGAATGTGGTCCACAAACATGTTTAACATGTTTTAAATATTTTAGTAACAAAAATACTCTTCCTCCTCATTTACTCATATATCTCACATTCATTGTAAAATATCACCATTATTATATTATTATAATATAATAATATATTTAAATAAATTATTTTATCGTAAAAGATAAAATATCAATTTTTAACAATTGTCACTTTAAAAATTTTCTCCATCTATATCCACATAAAATGAATATTTTCCTTATCATAATAATCAATAATTAATTATTCATAAATAATATTACGAAATCACAATCATCGACAACCGTGCCGCTCCCGGGAAAGATGGGGCTTTCAATAAGGATTTCTCCTCATCTTGGTAAATTAGGTGACCAAACCTCTCCTTAGGCGAACTTTCTAGACATTGCCAATAATGTTATCTAGTAATATTATTAAAATAATATGAATCATTGATCTGATAATGAGAAATACTTTGTAGTGACAATTATTAAAACAACAATAATATAAAATATCAACGTAGCAATTATTGAATCAATAAAATAAAATATTGAACAGTAATTAATGTAACAATTATTGAGTAGTGCCTTCTTACGTAAGAATCTATAATTCAAAAATACTGCATGCAATACCGTATTACTCATCGTGTAACAATGCGTATTCGTGTTTTTAACCACCGTATTCCAAAGGTATTAACTCAGTAATAACTACGCTGATTTATTTATAAACAACTTATACTTATTGTTTTATTCATCCAATCGCTTTCAGTTATGGGGCCCACAAAAGAATCCGTCATCATCGCATTTAAATATTCCCCGACAGGAAGAATATTCAACGACCAAACGAATATTCCCCGACAACAATGAATATTTTATAACCACTTGCTTATTTTGAAAAAATAATTTCACCCATAACTTTAAACTTTTATCAATTTAACCATTTACTGAATAGTATTTATAAGAAAAATTGAATACTTTTATTTCATAAAATTCGGGGTCTTACAATCTCCCTTCTTTATGAAATTTCATCCCCGAAATTTATATACATGGTATTTCAAAGAGTTGAGAATACCTTGCTTTCATTTCGATTCCATCTTCCTTGTCATCATGATTTCTCCATTGCTCATCTCCCCGTATTTCGGGAGATATCATTCTAGAATACATTTCAAAATAAAGGTTAATTGAACAAATTAACATATCACATAATATCCTGATATTATGACTGACCAACAAATAAGCTTAGGTAGGACACACTAGCGAAGGATTTACTCGTCTCTCCCCTCCTAGTTTTATTCACCGATCTCCGCCAGAGATCATATCCCTAAGCTTTGATACCAAATGTAACGCCATCCAACCAACCTATTCTGAGTCGCCAAAAATATGGTACAGAAAACAACTACAATTGTCGTGCAAAATACAACAACACATATGTTTTAAGTTTTGATACAAATATATACCAAATGTGACTCATGTCCCAACCTTGGTTAGTACGTCACAATGACACCTTACATAAAGGTACAGTCAATAACTGTTTTAGAAATTAAAATCATTGGGAAGTGCTCAAGGAAACCTTCGTGCATGGGAGGCCATGCGTCTAGGTTATGATAGATATCATATGCCCATAGAATTATCCTTGGTTGGCCCAATAAACCCCAAAGAAAAATGAGAAGATTAGTATCATATTCTTTCCAATGGTGAGTCTTCTCTTGACATATCATTACCTCCACCGTCTCTAATTGAGAATTATACTTCAACCAAACTCCAAGATCATATAAGTAGTGCTTGTAAATATACTCAGCAAGTGGATGTGCACAACCTTGTCTTATGATAACACGAAGTCGCATGTCATTAGACATCTTGTATGAACGTTGGGCTCGCCTCACCCTATTTGATTCACCAAATATAACCACTAAATGATGTATAGAATATAACACACTTTTCTATATTGTTTAGGGAGAACCTCCACAGCTAGAGACCACCGTTTTATTCCCCTGTTACCCCCGCTCGACCCAGCTACACTCTTATTACCTAAAAGGAATTGTGAAGCAAAAGGGTGAGCACAAATAGCCCAATAAAGAATATCATGACTAAAGATAATTAAATTTTCAATAGGCTTCATCAATAATAAATCAGAGATTTAGAACATATGGTAGATGATAAAACTTTTCAACCATAGTTGCAGCGGAATGAGCAATCCATTAGAAGAGTTAAATAGACCATAAAGTCTATTATCTTCTCCATGTTAAAAGTCCACCAACAATGTTTTAACCCTGTAACATCAATCAACAGTTCCTGTCCACAATCATGTGAATAACTTATATCATAATTGTAGTTCTAAATTCCTTTTCGCATTCAGGACGAAGATAATTTTCATCACCGCCTTTACCCAAATAAACATCAAAGATCATGGTTATACCAAATCACAGTTCCTGTTCATAATCATACTAATAAATTCATCTTTGCACATCAACAGTTCATCTTTGCACTACAGGCCAAAGATATTCAACAACAGGTCATCTTTGCACTACATGCCAGGGTTATAAAAATGTTATATATGATAATAAAAACAATAGGATCAACAACTACATGTAATTTCAAGAGCAATATTCATAAATCAATGATAATTTGGTCAGAAAAAAAAACCAATTTTGTCGTGAATAGTACCCGTAAATAGTAACTCATAAATAGTAACTCGTGAATAGTAACTCATGAATAGTAACTCGTGAATAGTACTCCATATTCGCATATAGTAATCAGATATCGTAAAAAATGTCATATACATGAATAGTGTCGTATACGTGAATAGTGTCGTATACGTGAATAGTGCCGTATACGTGAATAGTAACCCCGACACAAAAAGTTCCAAATTTAATAAAAAATTCAAACCAATATTTTGGTATAATGATATTGAAGAAAATAATATCATTTAAGAAGAAATTAACATCCCTTACAATCCCTTAAAATCCCTTACCTCAAAAACAAGACAATGATTACGACTAAAATCTCGGATATAGTCTTTGAAGGAACTTGCACCGTATAGAAACACTCAAAATATCAAAATACTCACAAGAATACGCTCGATATTATATTGAGAGAAAGAGAGAGAAAACTTTAGTTTCTGGTGTGATTTTCAATTCTAACCTAAGCACCCTATTTATAGGAAAATGCTTAGAACACCAAAGTAAAAAATTTAATAAAATATAAATATATTTTCTTAACTTTCCTACGCACACATCTTTGGTCCAACATCAGCCACACACCTCACCAAAAGTCACAAAAACGTTTTTCTTATTAAAATCATTTAAAACTCCAAAAATCAATTATTCCGGAACTTCAATAATTCATAATAAATAGCCCTTTTGTCAGAAAAATTTGAACCTCATGTCCTTTCTATAGGAAATTTCATTCTCTACAACTTTGTAAGTTTAAGTTTTTTTAAATTCCAAATAGAAATTGACCTAAATCCACAAACGGCGATTTTACAGGCTATAATCAAATTTCAGTCAAGAAATGTGGTCCACAAACATGTTTAACATGTTTTAAATATTTTTAGTAACAAAAATACTCTTCCTCCTCATTTACTCATATATCTCACATTCATTGTAAAAATATCACCATTATTATATTATTATAATATAATAATATATTTAAATAAATTATTTTATCAGAAAAGATAAAATATCAATTTTTAACAATTGTCACTTTAAAAATTTTCTCCATCTATATCCACATAAAATGAATATTTTTCTTATCATAATAATCAATAATTAATTATTCATAAATAATATTACGAATCACAATCATCGACAACCAGTAGCTTCCTGGGAAAGATGGGGCTTTCCAATAAGGATTTCTCTTCATCGCGCGCAAGAATTAGGTGACCAAACCTCTCCTTAGACAGAACTTTCTAGACATTGCCAATAATGTTATCTAGTAATATTATTAAAATAATATGAATCATTGATCTGATAATGAGAAATACTTTGTAGTGACAATTATTAAAACAACAATAATATAAAATATCAACGTAGCAATTATTGAATCAATAAAATAAAATATTGAACAGTAATTAATGTAACAATTATTGAGTAGTGCCTTCTTACGTAAGAATCTATAATTCAAAAATACTGTGCAATACCGTGTGCTACTGTGCAACAATGCGTATTACTTTGTTTTAACCACCAGGTATTCCAAAGGTATTAACGGTAACAACTACGCCGTTATTTATAAACAACTTATACTTATTGTTTTATTCATCCAATCGCTTTCCGTTATGGGGCCCACAAAAGAATCCGTCATCGTACGAATATTCCCCGACAGGAAGAATATTCCACGACCAAACGAATATTCCCCGACAACAATGAATATTTTATAACCACTTGCTTATTTTGACAAAAATAATTTCACCCATAACTTTAAACTTTTATCAATTTAACCATTTACTGAATAGTATTTATAAGAAAAATTGAATACTTTTATTTCATAAAATTCGGGGTCTTACAATCTCCCTTCTTTATGAAATTTCATCCCCGAAATTTATATACCTGGTATTTCAAAGAGTTGAGAATACCTTGCTTTCATTTCAGATTCCATCTTCCTTGTCATCATGATTTCTCCATTGCTCATCTCCTGTATTTCAGATATCATTCTAGAATACAGCTTCAAAATAAAGGTTAATTGAACAAATTAACATATCACATAATATCCTGATATTATGACTGACCAACAAATAAGCTTAGGTAGGACACACTAGCGAAGGATTTACTCGTCTCTCCCCTCCTAGTTTTATTCACCGATCTCCGCCAGAGATCATATCCCTAAGCTTTGATACCAAATGTAACGCCATCCAACCAACCTATTCTGAGTCGCCAAAAATATGGTACAGAAAACAACTACAATTGTCGTGCAAAATACAACAACACATATGTTTTAAGTTTTGATACAAATATATACCAAATGTGACTCATGTCCCAACCTTGGTTAGTACGTCACAATGACACCTTTTATAAAGGTACAGTCAATAACTGTTTTAGAAATTAAAATCATTGGGAAGTGCTCAAGGAAACCTTCGTACATGGGAGGCCATGCGTCTAGGTTATGATAGATATCATATGCCCATAGAATTATCCTTGGTTGGCCCAATAAACCCCAAAGAAAAATGAGAAGATTAGTATCATATTCTTTCCAATGGTGAGTCTTCTCTTGACATATCATTACCTCCACCGTCTCTAATTGAGAATTATACTTCAACCAAACTCCAAGATCATATAAGTAGTGCTTGTAAATATACTCAGCAAGTGAATGTGCACAACCTTGTCTTATGATAACACGAAGTCGCATGTCATTAGACATCTTGTATGAACGTTGGGCTCGCCTCACCCTATTTGATTCACCAAATATAACCACTAAATGATGTATAGAATATAACACACTTTTCTATATTGTTTAGGAGAACCTCCATGCCTAGAGAGACCACTGCTTTATTCCCACATTACCCCCGCTCACCCAGTTTACACTCTTATTACCTAAAAGGAATTGTGAAGCAAAAGGGTGAGCACAAATAGCCCAATAAAGAATATCATGACTAAAGATAATTAAATTTTCAATAGGCTTCATCAATAATAAATCAGAGATTTAGAACATATGGTAGATGATAAAACTTTTCAACCATAGTTGCAGCGGAATGAGCAATCCATTAGAAGAGTTAAATAGACCATAAAGTCTATTATCTTCTCCATGTTAAAAGTCCACCAACAATGTTTTAACCTCAGAACATCAATCAATGGTTCACCCACAATCATGTGAATAACTTATATCATAATTGTAGTTCTAAATTCCTTTTCGCATTCAGGACGAAGATAATTTTCATCACCTGTCTTTACCTGAAACATCAAAGATCATGGTTATACCAAATCACAGTTCCTGTTCATAATCATACTAATAAATTCATCTTTGCACATCAACAGTTCATCTTTGCACTACAGGCCAAAGATATTCAACAACAGGTCATCTTTGCACTACATGCCAGGGTTATAAAAATGTTATATATGATAATAAAAACAATAGGATCAACAACTACATGTAATTTCAAGAGCAATATTCATAAATCAATGATAATTTGGTCAGAAAAAAAAACCAATTTTGTCGTGAATAGTACCCGTAAATAGTAACTCATAAATAGTAACTCGTGAATAGTAACTCATGAATAGTAACTCGTGAATAGTACTCCATATTCGTACATAGTACCGTATACGTAAAAAATGTCATATACATGAATAGTCGTAATATCGTGAATAAGTCGATATCGTGAATAGTCTTGAGTATCGTGAATAAGAACTCCCACACACAAAAGTTCCAAATTTAATAAAAAATTCAAACCAATATTTTGGTATAATGATATTGAAGAAAATAATATCATTTAAGAAGAAATTAACATCCCTTACAATCCCTTAAAATCCCTTACCTCAAAAAGACAGTACTTCTGACTAAAATACTGGATATAGTGTTGAAGGAACTTGCACCGTATAGAAACACTCAAAATATCAAAATACTCACAAGAATACGCTCGATATTATATTGAGAGAAAGAGAGAGAAAACTTTAGTTTCTGGTGTGATTTTCAATTCTAACCTAAGCACCCTATTTATAGGAAAATGCTTAGAACACCAAAGTAGAAAATTTAATAAAATATAAATATATTTTCTTAACTTTCCTACGCATTTGATCTTTAGTCCAACATCGCCCACACACCTCACCAAAAGTCACAAAAAAAACATTTTCTTATTAAAATCATTTAAAACTCCAAAAATCAATTATTCCTAACTTCAATAATTCATAATAAATAGCCCTTTTGTCGGAAAAAATTTGAACCTCATGTCCTTTCTATAGGAAATTTCATTCTCTACAACTTTGTAAGTTTAAGTTTTTTAAATTCCAAATAGAAATTGACCTAAATCCACAAACCATGATTTTACAGGCTATAATCAAATTTCAGTCAAGAAATGTGGTCCACAAACATGTTTAACATGTTTTAAATATTTTTCGTAACAAAAATACTCTTCCTCCTCATTTACTCATATATCTCACATTCATTGTAAAAATATCACCATTATTATATTATTATAATATAATAATATATTTAAATAAATTATTTTATCAGAAAAGATAAAATATCAATTTTTAACAATTGTCACTTTAAAAATTTTCTCCATCTATATCCACATAAAATGAATATTTTCCTTATCATAATAATCAATAATTAATTATTCATAAATAATATTACAGAATCACAATCATCGATAACCGTGCCGCTCCTGGAAAGATGGGGCTTTCCAATAAGGATTTCTCCTTACTGGCGCGCAATTAGGTGACCAAACCTCTCCTTAGACAGAACTTTCTAGACATTGCCAATAATGTTATCTAGTAATATTATTAAAATAATATGAATCATTGATCTGATAATGAGAAATACTTTGTAGTGACAATTATTAAAACAACAATAATATAAAATATCAACGTAGCAATTATTGAATCAATAAAATAAAATATTGAATAAAGAATTAATGTAACAATTATTGAGTAGTGCCTTCTTACGTAAGAATCTATAATTCAAAAATCTCGCAATACCGGTGTATTCTTTCTTGCAACAACGCGTATTATTGTGTTTTAACCACCATGTATTCCAAAGGTATTAATTAACAATAACTACTAGCGCTATTTATAAACAACTTATACTTGTTGTTTTATTCATCCAATCGCTTTTCAGTTATGGGGCCCACAAAAGAATCCATTCATCGTATTTAATATTCCCGACGTGAAGAATATTCCACGACCAAACGAATATTCCCAAACAACAATGAATATTTTATAACCACTTGCTTATTTTGAAAAAATAATTTCACCCATAACTTTAAACTTTTATCAATTTAACCATTTACCTGAATAGTATTTATAAGAAAAATTGAATACTTTTATTTCATAAAATTAGGGTCTTACAATCTCCTTCTTTATGAAATTTCGTCCCCGAAATTTACATACCGGTATTTCAAAGAGTTGAGAATACCTTGCTTTTATTTCGATTCCATCTTCCTTGTCATCATGATTTCTCCATTGCTCATCTCCTCAGATTTCAGATATCATTCTAGAATACGACTTCAAAACAAAGGTTAATTGAACAAATTAACATATCACATAATATCCTGGATATTATGATGACCAACAAATAAGCTTAGGTAGGACACACTAGCGAAGGATTTACTCGTCTCTCCCTCCTAGTTTTATTCACCGATCTCCGCCAGGAGATCATATCCCTAAGCTTTGATACCAAATGTAACGCCATCCAACCAACCTATTCGAAGTCGCCAAAATATGGTACAGAAAACAACTACAATTGTCGTGCAAAAATACAACAACACATATGTTTTAAGTTTTGATACAAATATATACCAAATGTGACTCATGTCCCAACCTTGGATAGTACGTCACAATGACACCTTACATAAAGGTACAATCAATAACTGTCTTAGAAATTAAAATCATTGGGAAGTGCTCAAGGAAACCTTCGTATACGGGAGGCCATGCGTCTAGGTTATGATAGATATCATATGCCCATAGAATTATCCTTGGTTGGCCCAATAAACCCCAAAGAAAAATGAGAAGATTACAATCATATTCTTTCCAATGGTGAGTCTTCTCTTGACATATCATTATCTCCACCGTCTCTAATTGAGAATTATACTTCAACCAAACTCCAAGATCATATAAGTAGTGCTTGTAAATATACTCGAAGAAGTGGATGTGCACAACCTTGTCTTATGATAACACGGGTCGCATGTCATTAGACATCTTGTATGAACGTTGGGCTCGCCTCACCCTATTTGATTCACCAAATATAACCACTAAATGATGTATAGAATATAACACACTTTTCTATATTGTTTAGGAGAACCTCCACACTAGAGACCACCGCTCTATTCCCTCATACCCCACCGACCCAAAATTACACTCTTATTACAGAAAAGGAATTGTGAAGCAAATGGGTGAGCACAAATAGCCCAATAAAGAATATCATGACTAAAGATAATTAAATTTTCAATAGCCTTCATCAATAATAAATCAGAGATTTAAAACATATGGTAGATGATAAAACTTTTCAACCATAGTTAGTAATGAATGAGCAATCCATTAGAAGAGTCAAATAGACCATAAAAGTCTATTATCTTCTCCATGTTAAAAAGTCCACCAACAATGTTTTAACCTCAGAACATCAATCAATCAGTTCTCGCCCACAATCATGTGAATAACTTATAATCATAATTGTAGTTCTAAATTCTTTTTAGCATTCGTGACATCAAAGAAGATAATTTTCATCACTGTCTTTACTCCGAAACATCAAAGATCATGGTTATACCAAATCACAGCCTCGCTCATAATCATACTAATAAATTCATCTTTGCATCATCAATTCATCATTTCACTACTAGGTGCCAAAGATATTCAACAACAGTCATCTTTTGCACTACATGCCGTGGTTATAAAATGTTATATATGATAATAAAAACAATAGGATCAACAACTACATGTAATTTCAAGAGCAATATTCATAAATCAATGATAATTTGGTCAGAAAAAGAAACCAATTTTGTCGTGAATAGTACCCGTAAATAGTAACTCATAAATAGTAACTCGTGAATAGTAACTCATGAATAGTAACTCATGAATAGTAACTCGTGAATAGTACTCCATATTCGTACATAGTAATCGTGATATCGTAAAAATGTCATATATACATGAATAATGTCGATCATCGTGAATAGTGTCGATATCGTGAATAAAGGTCGATATCGTGAATAGTAACCCCGACACAAAAAGTTCCAAATTTAATAAAAAATTCAAACCAATATTTTGGTATAATGATATTGAAGAAAATAATATCATTTAAGAAGAAATTAACATCCCTTACAATCCCTTAAAATCCCTTACCTCAAAAAGACAGTACTTCTGACTAAAATACTGGATATAGTGCTGAAGGAACTTGCACCGTATAGAAACACTCAAAATATCAAAATACTCACAAGAATACGCTCGATATTATATTGAGAGAAAGAGAGAGAAAACTTTAGTTTCTGGTGTGATTTTCAATTCTAACCTAAGCACCCTATTTATAGGAAAATGTTTAGAACACCAAAGTAGAAAATTTAATAAAATATAAATATATTTTCTTAACTTTCCTACGCACACATCTTTGGTCCAACATCAGCCACACACCTCACCAAAAGTCACAAAAACGTTTTTCTTATTAAAATCATTTAAAACTCCAAAAATCAATTATTCCGGAACTTCAATAATTCATAATAAATAGCCCTTTTGTCAGAAAAATTCGAACCTCATGTCCTTTTTATAGGAAATTTCATTCTCTACAACTTTGTAAGTTTAAGTTTTTTTAAATTCCAAATAGAAATTGACCTAAATCCACAAACAACGATTTTACAAAGCTATAATCAAATTTCTATTAAGAAAATGTGGTCCACAAACATGTTTAACATGTTTTAAATATTTTTAGTAACAAAAATACTCTTCCTCCTCATTTACTCATATATCTCACATTCATTGTAAAAATATCACCATTATTATATTATTATAATATAATAATATATTTAAATAAATTATTTTATCATAAAAGATAAAATATCAATTTTTAACAATTGTCACTTTAAAAATTTTCTCCATCTATATCCACATAAAATGAATATTTTCCTTATCATAATAATCAATAATTAATTATTCATAAATAATATTACAGAATCACAATCATCGACAACCAGCTGCTCTCAGAAAGATGGGGCTTTCCAATAAGGATTTCTCCATCTTCTTGGCGCCGCAATTAGGTGACCAAACCTCTCCTTAGACAGAACTTTCTAGACATTGCCAATAATGTTATCTAGTAATATTATTAAAATAATATGAATCATTGATCTGATAATGAGAAATACTTTGTAGTGACAATTATTAAAACAACAATAATATAAAATATCAACGTAGCAATTATTGAATCAATAAAATAAAATATTGAACAGTAATTAATGTAACAATTATTGAGTAGTGCCTTCTTACGTAAGAATCTATAATTCAAAAATATTGTGCAATACCGTGTGCTACTGTGCAACAACGCGTATTATTGTGTTTTAACCACCAGGTATTCCAAAGGTATTAACGGTAACAACTACGCCGTTATTTATAAACAACTTATACTTGTTGTTTTATTCATCCAATCGCTTTCCGTTATGGGGCCCACAAAAGAATCCGCCATCGCATCGCATTTAATATTCCCAGAAGCGGAAAGAATATTCCACGACCAAACGAATATTCCCCGACAACAATGAATATTTTATAACCACTTGCTTATTTTGAAAAAAATAATTTCACCCATAACTTTAAACTTTTATCAATTTAACCATTTACTGAATAGTATTTATAAGAAAAATTGAATACTTTTATTTCATAAAATTCGGGGTCTTACAATCTCCCTTCTTTATGAAATTTCGTCCCCGAAATTTACATACCTGGTATTTCAAAGAGTTGAGAATACCTTGCTTTTATTTCAGATTCCATCTTCCTTGTCATCATGATTTCTCCATTGCTCATCTCCTGTATTTCAGATATCATTCTAGAATACAGCTTCAAAACAAAGGTTAATTGAACAAATTAACATATCACATAATATCCTGATATTATGACTGACCAACAAATAAGCTTAGGTAGGACACACTAGCGAAGGATTTACTCGTCTCTCCCTCCTAGTTTTATTCACCGATCTCCTGAGATCATATCCCTAAGCTTTGATACCAAATGTAACGCCATCCAACCAACCTATTCTGAGTCGCCAAAAATATGGTACAGAAAACAACTACAATTGTCGTGCAAAATACAACAACACATATGTTTTAAGTTTTGATACAAATATATACCAAATGTGACTCATGTCCCAACCTTGGATAGTACGTCACAATGACACCTTACATAAAGGTACAATCAATAACTGTCTTAGAAATTAAAATCATTGGGAAGTGCTCAAGGAAACCTTCGTACATGGGAGGCCATGCGTCTAGGTTATGATAGATATCATATGCCCATAGAATTATCCTTGGTTGGCCCAATAAACCCCAAAGAAAAATGAGAAGATTACAATCATATTCTTTCCAATGGTGAGTCTTCTCTTGACATATCATTATCTCCACCGTCTCTAATTGAGAATTATACTTCAACCAAACTCCAAGATCATATAAGTAGTGCTTGTAAATATACTCAGCAAGTGGATGTGCACAACCTTGTCTTATGATAACACGAAGTCGCATGTCATTAGACATCTTGTATGAACGTTGGGCTCGCCTCACCCTATTTGATTCACCAAATATAACCACTAAATGATGTATAGAATATAACACACTTTTCTATATTGTTTAGGAGAGAACTCCACATGACTAGAGACCACCGATTCTATTCCCCTCATTTCCCCGGCTTCGACCCAAATACACTCTTATTACACGAAAGGAATTGTGAAGCAAATGGGTGAGCACAAATAACCAATAAAGAATATCATGACTAAAGATAATTAAATTTTCAATAGCCTTCATCAATAATAAATCGTAGATTTAAAACATATGGTAGATGATAAAACTTTTCAACCATATAGTTACGTGAATGAGCAATCCATTAGAAGAGTCAAATAGACCATAAAGTCTATTATCTTCTCCATGTTAAAAGTCCACCAACAATGTTTTAACCTCAGTAACATCAATCAATGGCCTCCTCATCCACAATCATGTGAATAACTTATAATCATAATTGTAGTTCTAAATTCCTTTTAGCATTCGGAGATGAAGATAATTTTCATCACCGTCTTTACCGAAACATCAAAGATCGTTGGTTATACCAAATCACGCCTCTGCTCATAATCATACTAATAAATTCATCTTTGCACATCAACAGTTCATCTTTGCACTACAGGCCCAAGATATTCAACAACAGGTCATCTTTGCACTACATGCCAGGGTTATAAAAATGTTATATATGATAATAAAAACAATAGGATCAACAACTACATGTAATTTCAAGAGCAATATTCATAAATCAATGATAATTTGGTCAGAAAAAGAAACCAATTTTGTCGTGAATAGTACCCGTAAATAGTAACTCATAAATAGTAACTCGTGAATAGTAACTCATGAATAGTAACTCATGAATAGTAACTCGTGAATAGTAACTCGTGAATAGTACTCCATATTCGTACATAGTACCGTATATGTAAAAAATGTCATATACATGAATAGTGTCATATACGTGAATAGTGTCGTATACGTGAATAGTGTCGTATACGTGAATAGTAACCCCGACACAAAAAGTTCCAAATTTAATAAAAAATTCAAACCAATATTTTGGTATAATGATATTGAAGAAAATAATATCATTTAAGAAGAAATTAACATCCCTTACAATCCCTTAAAATCCCTTACCTCAAAAAGACAGTACTTCTGACTAAAATACTGGATATAGTGCTGAAGGAACTTGCACCGTATAGAAACACTCAAAATATCAAAATACTCACAAGAATACGCTCGATATTATATTGAGAGAAAGAGAGAGAAAACTTTAGTTTCTGGTGTGATTTTCAATTCTAACCTAAGCACCCTATTTATAGGAAAATGCTTAGAACACCAAAGTAGAAAATTTAATAAAATATAAATATATTTTCTTAACTTTCCTACGCACACATCTTTGGTCCAACATCAGCCACACACCTCACCAAAAGTCACAAAAACGTTTTTCTTATTAAAATCATTTAAAACTCCAAAAATCAATTATTCCGGAACTTCAATAATTCATAATAAATAGCCCTTTTGTCAGAAAAATTTGAACCTCATGTCCTTTTTATAGGAAATTTCATTCTCTACAACTTTGTAAGTTTAAGTTTTTTTAAATTCCAAATAGAAATTGACCTAAATCCACAAACAACGATTTTACAGGCTATAATCAAATTTCGGTCAAGAAATGTGGTCCACAAACATGTTTAACATGTTTTAAATATTTTTAGTAACAAAAATACTCTTCCTCCTCATTTACTCATATATCTCACATTCATTGTAAAAATATCACCATTATTATATTATTATAATATAATAATATATTTAAATAAATTATTTTATCAGAAAAGATAAAATATCAATTTTTAACAATTGTCACTTTAAAAATTTTCTCCATCTATATCCACATAAAATGAATATTTTCCTTATCATAATAATCAATAATTAATTATTCATAAATAATATTACAGAATCACAATACTGACAATCAGGCCGTTCCCAGGAAAGATGGAGCTTTCCAATAAGGATTTCTCCTTACTGGCGCGCAATTAGGTGACCAAACCTCTCCTTAGACAGAACTTTCTAGACATTGCCAATAATGTTATCTAGTAATATTATTAAAATAATATGAATCATTGATCTGATAATGAGAAATACTTTGTAGTGACAATTATTAAAACAACAATAATATAAAATATCAACGTAGCAATTATTGAATCAATAAAATAAAATATTGAACAGTAATTAATGTAACAATTATTGAGTAGTGCCTTCTTACGTAAGAATCTATAATTCCAAAATACTGTGCAATACCGTAGTCTTCTTTGTACAACAACGCCAGATTATCGTGTTTTTAAACCACCGTGTATTCCAACAAGATTAATCTGTAATAACTACGCGTGTTATTTATAAACAACTTATACTTGTTGTTTTATTCATCCCATCGCTTTCGTTATGGGGCCCACAAAAGAATCATCATCGTATTTAATATTCCCCGACAGGAAGAATATTCCACGACCAAACGAATATTCCCCGACAACGATGAATATTTTATAACCACTTGCTGTTTTGAAAAAAATAATTTCACCATAACTTTAAAATTTTATCAATTTAACCATTTACTGAATAGTATTTATAAGAAAAATTGAATACTTTTATTTCATAAAATTCGGGGTCTTACAATCTCCCCTCTTTATGAAATTTCGTCCCCGAAATTTACATACCTGATATTTCAAAGAGTTGAGAATACCTTGCTTTCATTTCAGATTCCATCTTCCTTGTCATCATGATTTCTCCATTGCTCATCTCCTGTATTTCAGATATCATTCTAGAATACAGCTTCAAAACAAAGGTTAATTGAACAAATTAACATATCACATAATATCCTGATATTATGACTGACCAACAAATAAGCTTAGGTAGGATACACTAGCGAAGGATTTACTCGTCTCTCCCCCTGCTAGTTTTATTCACCGATCTCCGCCAGAGATCATATCCCTAAGCTTTGATACCAAATGTAACGCCCCCAAAATAGGTCCAATCCAACCAACCTATTCTGAGTCGCCAAACATTAATTTTTTAATGTTTTGCTGTAAAACAGATGTCACTCATTTTGATGACAGGATAACATGACATGTTTTAACAGGGAATGGAATGCAAATTCACATTTTATTTTCTTTTCTTTTATATTTACATGGAATGGTAATTTACACTGAATTGAAAGGGAAATGCATGAAGAGACTTCCCTTCGAGTTTAGTTTCTTAGAGGCTGGCCTATCTTAGTCTACTCTCGCAGCTTTTCTGCATGAAGGTCCTCAGATCACCGCAATCTACTAAATGTGAATCTAATTTGATCTTTCAATTGGAGCGGATCTGAGTGGTGCCTTTCCTGAGCCTCGCGAGATTATTTGTAACATCTCGAAATCCGGTCTATCTTCACACCCGAATTTAGTACATCATGAGTCATCTTCTTCCAAACATACATCATTATATAGCTAAATATAACAACATACATTCTCAAATCCCAAGTTCTAATACCTTATAACTTCGTTCATTACAAATAATGATAATTACATTATTCTTTACATCATACAAGAGTGACTTTCATCCGGCATAAAGGATTCATAACAGTTCATTAAACTATTTTATATTACAAATCTTGACTTGATCTTCTCGCTAATTCATATACTGAATGACACTTCATCTGGATACCAAAAATCCAATTACGCACAACACGCAAGTATACGTGGTCAACAAGCAATAAAGTGTAAGTAGAGTATCGTTCCCACGAGGAATTATTAATAAAAATTACCAAATACTAACTCTTAACCAAACTAATTTTATTTAAACAATCGATTTAAGATTATAAAATAAATTATTTAATTAAACTAATTCTAACTACCACTAGTTAAAAATCAGATAATAGAGATTTAGGATTACAACTTCACTTATTGATTCATTTAAATTATTACACTTATTATCAATTATGCTCACTATTCTAAATTGTTAATCAAGAAGACATAAGTAAATATGACCATCTCTCAATGCATCATACTCAATTCAACTTAAATCCACATATGATAGAATTTTAAAGAACACAATAATTCACTATATCTCTATGTGAATTACAATTAAAGATGATTTAAAACACAAATTCTTTATCAAATTACATGTGATGTATAGGTATATCTCTATCCTAGACATAAATTATGAATTCCAACGCCATATAAAAAACACAATCACATGCTATTATGATAAGATCTAAATCTATAATCCATCTCTCGAGTTCATATAGATTATCACAGTAATTGTTAGCTAGGAAATTAAGCATTAATCACAAACCATTATAGACAATCCAAGAATAATCACAATAATTAATAAAGAAGCAAACTAAAAATAAACTATGGAATAAGATCCATTGTAATCCTAAACAAAAGATTTAGTTCATGATTAATGAATTAAAACCAAGAATCCACAATTGAATAAACATTAAAAGACAAAAATAGAAGTAGAGAAGAAGAATAAATATGTTGTCTGCATATTTGATGATTTGTCCTTGCTTCTACTTTGAATTTTCAATGGTCTCCAAGTTGCTTCAATCTCCAAATCTAATAAGAACTAGGATTTTGTCCTAATCTACTCTAAATCTAATCTAATGGAATACCCTCCCCAATCCTTGTGATTCTCCTCCTTTTATATGCCTCTTCATGTGTCTCCTTAAAGTCCTTGAAACAAACAGCTCGAACCAATCCTTCTTGAACTCAAATTCTGAAAACTCATTTTTCTTCCCGACATGCCCGCCCCGGCGAGCTTTTTATTCTAGGAAACCCCCGCCCCGACGGGGGTAGTTTTTTAGAAATTACAAAAAATGCCACTAAGCTCCAATTTTCATGTTTTAACCTTCCAAAGCCGTTTCCTACAACACAAACACAAAACAAAGTAAAAAAACACTAAAAGTACTTAAAGTTAAAAAAAGAATTAAGTCCTAAAGATATCCAAATCATATGTATAAAACCCACTCATTTATACCGGTCAGCTTGATCTTTACGGGATCCTTAAGTTCTTTTACTAGTACGCTGAATTTGTTTTTCATTTAAAGCAAGTGTCAGCATTCAATTGCTCAGCAAGTTATAGCAGTTGAATAAACAACATCAATAATTTAAACATTCTGTTAAGACTTCAATAACCAAACAAAGGTTATGAAGCGGCTCGAATAATAGGAATAAATTTTGATTCCTATCATTTTAAAACATTAGTCACATTCACTTTGAAATACTTTCATTTTTCTACCTTTTCCGTACGTATTTTGTCTAGCTAGAATCATTAGCATAGACTTAACAATAACGGTTCATGTATAAATAGAATTTCTTCACATAGAACAGTTCATTTCACCGAAACACCGAAGTGTTAAAAATTATGTCACAAGGCCTCATACATTTTACCACCTTGTAAAAACATCACACATTTGCACATAGATAAAACTTCTCATGTTCAAAATCTGAGAAAGTTTAAGAAACTAACATTCATATTAAACATGAATGAAGTTAGGAAACTTGCCTTACACACAGCTATAACTTACAGTTTACACTGAATTGCACATCGCAATCCCTATATATTACATAAGGAATAACATGTGCCAATTAGTCATATTTTTAACATACACATTGGTTTAAACTTAACTTTACTTCTTAGGGTTCGGTTTCTTGCAATCTAAGTTTACGCGGCCAACTTTCTTTACCAGTTTATGGCGTTATGACATACGAAGATGTCTTAACTCATACGATCATCATATTTGATGATTTACATTCTTATCTTCTTCTTATATTTTTTTTCTAGGACTTAGCACACATCGAGTCTTTACTAGTATTCCATATGGTACTCTGAGTGGTTTTCCACAAATAACCAACAAACTAGTTTCCCGTCTCATCTACACTGTCTTTCACAGCGAGTTAGTGATAAATAGGTTTTCTACCTATTTATTGGATGTTAATTCACGAGAATTATGCTTATCTCAAGTAGATTTTACTATGTTTTGTGCATTTTATGTTGTTTAGCATTTCTTGTAGTGGAACTCCTATGGCAAGGAAAGGCATGTAAAAGGCAAGAATGGCATGGATAATTATAGTGACATGAGCTAGCAAGGACTAGGCATGATGGACATGGGTAGATAAAGAACTAAAGTAGTGGATGACTACTATGCAGAAAAGGAAAGATGAAGAACAAACAACAAAGCAAGAAGAAACAGCAGAAGACAGCAAGCAGTAGCTGCGCGGCTAATTAAGCCTTACAACACGCACCCGCGCCACTTGAAGACAGATAGTTTTGCAAATCGCAGCACTTTTGCTTTTAGCAGCAAGAAGGAACTTCACAACGCTGCGCAAAAGGCTTCTAGACACACACTAGCGTCTTGTGCCATGCTTTTTACACTAGGATCACGCACGCGGCCATGAGTCCTCTCGATCTATTGTTGACTTTTTGTAATTTGAATTTTGAGCGCTTGAGGCTCATATGAACAATACTGGTTGGTACCAGACGTGTGTTATTGGGTCTTTTATCAGTTTTTCATATCAAGTAATTAGGGTTCTTATGTTTTAACTAGTCTAGAGAGGATTTGATCAATTTTTGATACATTCTATATCCTCTCTTCACTTTGGTTATTGAATAATCGTTAATTTCATTTTCTGGAGATTATTGGTACTTTGGAACACACATTGGAGCAGATTCTGCAACTGGGTTTAATCATTTCTTTTTCATCTCTTATTTGCAATGTTTAATTCCATGTGTTGTGTAAGACCCCGAATTTTATGAAATAAAAGTATTCAATTTTCTTATAATATTATTTTATTTCGTAAATGGTTAAATTGATAAAAGTTTAAAGTTAAGGGGGAGGTAGTGAAAGATTGATAATACTTGCATGACTAAGTTAAAAATGGAGGTATAGATGAAGGTACTATAATGTAATTATTTTTTTCACATGTTTAGAACTATTGAGTCACATGATTTACTATTGATTCACATGATTTACTATTAAGGGAGTTGGTGAAAGATTGATAATACTTGCAGGACTAAATTAAAAATGTAGAAAAAGAGGAAGGTATTATACTGTAATATTTCGAGCCCCAAAAACGTACAATTATCGAAACTATATTTTCCTATAAATAGAAGCTCATTCTTCCTTCATTTCTCACCAATTCACTAAAGCTTTAGAGCAATTATTATAGAGAGAAATTATAGAGAGAAAGAAGAAAAGTATTCTGCTACTTCATTAATCCTATATTCAGTACTCTTCTTTTTAAGGTAAGGGATATTATTTGTTGTACTCGTAAGGGGTATTATTTCTTTCTTATTCATGAAGAGAACTTCTGTTATTCCATTCTTTATTATTCTGTTGGAATAACCTGTATACGTGGACTACCCTATACTTGGTGAAATTCTTCTATTATTCCATTCTTTATCATTCTGTTGGAACATCCTGTCTGTGCTTTACGCATGACCTGGTTCCATTATTTATTATTCTGTCGGAATATCCTATCTATGCATTTACGCATGACCTAGTTCCATTATTTATTATTCTGTCGAAATATCCTGTTTGTGCGTTTATGCATGACCTGGTTCCATTATTTATTATTCTCGTTTAATATCATGTATACATGCGTGCTTACGCATGACCAATTCCATTATTTATTATTACATTGAAAATAACTTTTGTTGGTGCGGTCTATCGCACGCATGGTGAATCCTTCATTATTCCATTCTTTATGATTCTCATTGGAATAACTCGTTTCATGTGGATTACCACATGCATGGTGAATGATCCTTTGTATTTCATTCCTTATTAAATTGTGGAAATGATCTGTTTACGTGGATTATGATGAAAGTCATAATAAAAGCATTGCACTAATGAAAATCATCGGTATATGTGGTATTAGTAAGTGTTATGATGAGTTATGTTGGTTATTATGTGAGAACATGAAAGTTTCTTAGAAATCACAAAGGGTTGAAAAATCAGATTTTGGTGAAAATGGAACATGAAATTCAATTGACCATATCTCCTATTATATTTAGAATTTTTGAGTTTGGTCAAGTTCTAGAGTTAGGTCTATGAGTTTTATAACTTATCCAAGTGGAATTACTGGAAAAGGTGTTGTAGATTTTTGTGTGGACTGATTTTAGCAAAGTATGAAAAACTATAAAATATGAAAAAGGCTGCTGCCACGATTTTAAAAGGGTTGTTCTGGCCACTTAATTTGTGAGAAAAATTCTGGCCTTTTGGGACATGAAAGTATATGGCATAAAGTACCTCCTGTCCAAAAATGAGCTCATTCCGACTTAAAATGAGCAAGTTATGACCATTTCAATATTTAGGTTTGTCTGACAAAAAATGCTATAACCGGAGTTCTAGAACTCCGATGACCATGAAATTTAAACTGAAAGCTCATGTTAACATGTGTAAGATCCTGCCAAGATTTGGGAATTTTTGGAATTAAACTTGAGGTAGCTAATTTCTTAAGGAATGAGTATGACATTTTTGGTGATGAAATCTTATGAGTATGACATTTTTGAATGATTAAATGCATTATTTGGAAAAGTGTAAATAATTAAATGTAATTGTTTATAAGTTTAAGAAGTGATTAAAATATTGTTATAGTATTAACAGCATTAGATTATGATTTTATTATGTGATTGATAATGTCTGGATAAATTTAAAGTCTTTAATATTTATCCTTGATTTAGTTTGATTAATGCTTATAATATTGTCTTCATCCTCATATTTATATTATGTTGAAAGTCATCTATGGCCTGTAGTGCATAAATGGACTTGGTATAATTATGACCAGGGATTATTCAGTATAATCATGACCGTAATATTGCAAATGATGTGGAAAAAAGTCCTCATTGGCCCGTAGTGCATTGATGGACAATTTTTGGTATGATTATGGATATGGATTCTCTTCGGCCAAGGGTGCAAAGATGAATTATTTTATGGCATGATCAGGACCGTTAATGAAAACACGATTATATTTGGCCCGTAGTGCATGGATAATTAAGTGGTCGTGATACTAAAGAATATCCTTGGCACAGAGTGCGGGGATGATTCGATGGCGTGGATTATTTATTGAAATGTGAGTCTCAAGAATGAAATATTAATTCATGGATGTGATAATAATGAATATCTTTGGCCGTAGTGCAAAGATGATTTAATAATTATGAGCATGAATTGTGATTTGGTATAACCATGATTTTTGATATTTCAGGTGAAGATATGTGATGAAAATTATCTTCGTCACAGGTGCGAAAAGAATTCGAATCACAATTATGATTATGAGTTATTCATATGATTGTGGGCGAAATTGTTGATTGATGTTACGAGGATAAAACATTATTGGTGGACTTTTAACATGGAGAAGATAATAGACCTGATGGTCTATTTGACTCTTCTAATGGATTGCTCGTTCTGCTGCAACTATGGTTAAAAAATTTTATCATCTACTATATGTTCTAAATCTCTAATTTATTATTGATGAAAGCTATTGATAATTTAATTATCTTTAGTCATGATATTCTTTCTTTGGGCTAGTTATGCTCACCCTTTCGCTTCATAATTCCTTTCGTGTAATAAGATTGTTGCCGTAAGAGTGTTCTTAAAGTCAAGCGGGGATAACAGAAATAGAACATTGGTCTCTAGGCTGTGGAGTTCTCCTAAACAAAGATAGAAAAGTGTGTTGTATTCTATACATCATTTAGTAGTTATATTTGGTGAATCAAATAGGGTGAGGCGAACCCAACTTTGGAAGGGTGTTTTGCCACTATCACACAAGATGTCTAATGACATACAACCTCGTGTTATCATACGACAGGGTTGTGCGCATCCACTTGCTGAGTATATCTACGGGCACTACCTATATGATCTTGGAGTTTATTTGAAATATAATATTCACTTGGAGACAGTGGAGATAGTTATATGTCAAGAGAAGACTCACCATTAGAAAGAAGATGATAGTAATTGGGTCAACCAAGGATAATTTTGCGGCCATATGATATCTATTATAACCTAGACGCATGGCCTCCCATGTACGAAGGTTTCCTTGAGCACTTCCCAAAGATTTTAATTTCTAAAACAATTTTTGACTATACTTTTATGTAAAGTACCATTGTAAGGTTGTGGTCGAGGCACCATGAGAGTTACATACATTTGTATTAAAACTCACAGTTAACTGTGGTCATATTCTATACGACAGCTCAACAGCTATATAAATGAAGTTGTATCTGAATTTTGTACTATGTATCTGGCGACTCAGAATGGGTGATGTATACCTAATTTTGGGGGCGTCACATGTTGCTTCAATCCCATAATGGCTTTTGGTTCAAAAATGAACTAAACTCCATTATGGGATTCTAATGGATTTTGATATGTAGTCTAAACTTATGTAGCTGATTGCATGATTGTATGTTTATCATTGGATTACCTATTATGATTTCGCGTAATGAATGAATTTTTTATCACCATTCACCTTGTATGCTTATATGGATTTGAAAAATAAAATATGAGTATGGATATAATCATAATAGCATATATTTATGAGGCCGAGTTGTTTAGCTTTGTAATTCGTGAATCGGATAGAAATATACCATTTCACCGTGTGTAGTACTGAAAGAGCATGTGCTTTAATTCATTATTGCTGCAATATCATATAGACATATAGTGATTTTGGTAATAGTGTTGCTTACATGATTTCTATTATATGTGGAAGTAATGTAAATAGGTCATAGTTCATTGAAAAATGGTTATCCACCTTTATGCTCTTGACTAGTTTTCCGTGATAAATTTATAAGCTTTACATGATAGTTGCAAGTTAGATGAATTATTAAATGAAGTTAGAATCCCATTATTTCCAAATTTGATTTCATTATTGTAGTAATATATTTTTATTCATTAATTGAGTTTAGTATAAATTATAATTGTGAGTTATTCGTTAAAGCATATAAAAATAGTGACATGATTGATGTATGATAATAAAGATTTAATACCTTTCTCCGTGGATCGATACTTTTCTTACTCGGCACTACTTGTTGACCCATGTATGCTTGCATGAGTTAAAGTCCTTTTGTTAGACTAAAAAGGAGGCAACAGTTAGATCGGTTGATAGTTCATATATACCTCCTCTCTCTGAAAGAATTATTTAGCCTAGCTCCCATATGTTAACCATTAACGATTAAGATTGTACCACACCCTAAAATTAACTTAACTTATCCTAACCATTAAACTGTAATGTTCATTAAGTTAATTTCCTCATTCTTTATGGCTTTTTGGCAAATAAATGCCATACATCGGGATTTATTCCTTATCGTCTAAGTTATACAGTCTTTTGTATACTTATAACGATCATTCAATGTTAATACTATGCGTTCTTAGCGTTAAGCATTTTACATTACCTTATTCATATCTTATAACATTCGGTTCATTCAACTCGGAATGTTATCCAAGTTATATTCATTAACTCGGCTTCTTAATGTTATACGTGATTATCTTTAATTCAATTTCTTCACCGTTCACGGGTTTAATCATTAGTCTTTATTACCTTATGGTCAAATCATAACCGACGTGTAAGTTCTGCCCATTTAATATTCGCGTACACTCAACCCTTATGCCGGCTAAAGTGTTTAACGCTTACATTTAATTCTAACATTCTCTATCCAACTCACACTCGAACATTCATTAATCTTATTACCGTTCGTTACGGCTTTCTTGATAATTCATATCTTACTTACTACCTTCATTAACGTCTAAGTCATATAACTAATGTATACTTAGAACGTTTGTATAACATGAATTACGTATTCTGCGTTCACATTGTTCATCTTTTAATCTCTCATTCAACCTTTACCTAAGGTTTTAATCGCTCTCCTTCGTGATCCATTACATGAACACTACGTTCATCATCCTTTCTTAATGTCGAAGCCATACGATTCGTGGTATTCTAAGACCGATCATTCATCGCATTTACGTTATGTTTACATTCTTTGTCTTTTAATCCCGTTCAATCTTTCCGTTCAACCTTTACTAAAGGTTTAAATCACTTGTTTAAGTGATACATTATGTAAACTATATGTTCATTATCTTTCCTTACATTTCCCCAATAGTTAAGCAGTTAAAAGCTCTTCTTTGGATTTTTCCTTGCACCGATGATGTTCCCTTTGTTATTGGTGGTGCTGCAGCGTTAATTACTAGTAGATGACTCCCGATTGGCCGCAATCGCTGCGCGCCATTTCTAGTTCAAATCAAATGCAGTATTAGTTCAAAAACTCAGTTTTTTCTTTAAGTGTTCCAACATAGTTGAGATGCTTACTTTGGAATCGCATAACTTCTTCGTTATAACTCAGAACGAGGTCATTTCAAGCCATTTTCTTCCTTATCTTACGTACTTTAACTTCCCTCGGATAGAAGTTCATTCTGTATCCATTAACATGCCATTCAATTGGCTTAAATTTCATCATTCGTTTATTTTACGTTATTAACACTCTTCGTTCGTTCGTCCGTAATTTGATCATCAGAACTCGGAATTCATTTATTTTTGAGTCCACGACTCACATTTTCTACATTTTCTTACATTCTTATGAAATCCTACACATTCAGGTTTATTTACATACTTCCCACTTTTCGTTCATCTTTTACAAAAAAAAATTATAACTTCGTTATAGCTAAGTTTAATCCGTTCTTCATGAACATTTCTAGCATTCCTAACCAAGCAATAAGCATCTAACTTATACGTGATGGTTTTAAACTTTTCTATCAACAACAAGTTCTAATTACGATGGTTTTAAATTTGTCCATCAACAACGTTCTTCGTGTTTTTCCCGTGTTCTTCGCGTTCTTCATTTGTTCTTCATTTTTTAATCGATACTTTGATTATAATTTTACTTTTTCTTACATTTTAACGTTATAAGTTTGATAATTCATCCTTATAACATCGGAGAGTTCATATAACTCATTTGAATCGTCCATTAACATCAAGAAATTCATAGTCCCTATGAAAAGCTTTTAAGAAAGTTTACAAATTAATTCTTAAATTCTTATTTCTTCATTTTCTTACGATTCAACAGTAAGGAAATCGTTTCTTAACACCATACTTCCATTTTTATTAAGCTATTTTTTTAACAAAAGAAACTTAAAGAAAATTAACTTAGAAGTTAGGTTTTTAATACCTTTCTTCTTAATTATTCTTTCTCTAGACAAAGTCAGCGATTTACTAGCTTTAATATTTCTAGACCTTCTCCGATCCGAGCAACCATGCTCTTTCTCTTCCTTATTCTTCTTCTCCAAGCTCTCTCTCTCTCTCTCTCTCTCTCAAAGTGTTGGTTGATTTCAAAGAAATCAACTAACACTTCTCTTATATACATTTTTAAGGCTAGGGGCATTTTGGTAATTTTGTAAATTGCCTTACTATTCACACCTCCTTACTATTCATGAAGCTTCTCCTAGAAGCTTTGTTGTCCAGTCTTTCGGGATTAGTCCGATAGTTTTAAAAACTTTAATTCTCGAAATCCAAATATTTTTTGATATTTCATCTTTCCTCTACAGATTTACTTTTACGCATTCTTCGGAACTTTGAAAAACTGAAAAACACTTTTTGATGATAAGTGTTTTCTTTTACGTTTTCCCCTAACGTAGTTAAACGAATGAAAAGTACATAATAACAGTACTATTCCTCATTTTTATTTCTTCTGATTTATGTACATTTTTTGAGAAAAACTTTTATTGGCTAACTTAACTTTCACGACATATTATCGTTAAATCTTTCGACGGAATGTCATTTTGACATACCAATTTCTCGGAAAGGCTTAGGTTATTCAAACTCTAACCCTTAGGTTTCTTCGGGCGAAAGTGTTTACTTCGTCTTTTTCCTCAGAAATATTTTCGTTCCTGGATTTTTTTTATTTTTGTCTTAAAATTTCCTACTCATCCAGTCTAGCTCGTAGCCAGAATCCTCCCATTTTATAATTATCTTAGGTTCTAGAACGATTAATACACACATAGCACATAATATTAAAAATAAAAATAAAAAATTCATTTTATTAATAACTAATTCTTTAAACTTAAATTCTAGACAATCCGATTTTTCGGATTGTCACATTATTCTCCGTTGAATCCAATAATCAATCACCGACGGGTTTCCCTCCTGGTGGAGGAATCACACAACATACATTCACATACATTGTATCTCACCGTATATAATGATGATGTTGTGTGAGGCACTAATATAAAGTAGTAAAAAAATTATTTACATCCATTCAATTTAAAGATAAAATCCACACACAAATAGATAAAAAAGAAATTTGAAAAGCGGCTTAAGCCCTCTACTGTCCCCAGCAGAGTCGTCATATGTCGACGTCGGGAAAATTTTCTTTTTTTGGAATTCCTCTTTAAGTCTTTCTACCATTTATGTTCTCTATATGTGTTTTGATTTTTTTTGAAAGGGCGAGTTTGACAAAAGAGTCCAACACAAAATGTCAAATATTTGATAATTCAGAGTCGCCAGTTGGTAGTAGTGAAATGGTTGTACCAACTCAACCGAGTTATGAAAAGTTTTGCAAAAAGGCCCAATTATTGGACTCTATTTAACAGGCCTTGGAAACCAAGATTCATAAAGTTTGGGGGCTTAATTAAGTGGGGGAAGGTGTTAGGAACCCCCCGACTTCCTTGAAAACACAGTTACCGCATCTTTTTAACTCTCTAATAATTTGAAGTGTTTGTGCAGTTAGTTGGGCCTAAGTGCATTATTTGGAAGTAGTACTATACCTCGTTTGCACCTATATACAAAAGGTTTGACTTGTATAAAAGTTCAATTTTAATATAAGGCATGTAAAATGATATTTTGAAAACAAGTTTTGAAACCCTTATACATATAAGTGTCAAGCTCCTTATGGGCATGAAAGCCATCAAAGCAACCCAAACACCTCATCTAGGATTTGTAAGCTGGATGTACAACGGATAAGGGTCCATTATGGGAACCAGATATAGATCCGTCAACTAGATTTTAAATCACATGGTTCCTAGGCTCACATAATGTCACATGAATAACCTGCATAGCAAATATACTAAAATTAAATAGATACTTAATCTAAACGACGCAAAACAAAGGATTCATTAGTTAAATCTTTGCATGCTTAATATTTTGTATTCAATTGTCTATAATACCCTTAAATAAATATTTTCATTCTAAATAAAAATCTAGGAAAGCGTGGTTGCTTAATATTTTCAGAAAGAAAACTATATTTAAATAAATATTATCCATTATAGCTTAACGGTTCCAGTTTTACAACTTTTGAACCTGTTAAAAGTTAGATATGGCTAGATTTAGATAAAGCTAGTCTACGAACATTAATATCATAACTTTACATTGAATAAACAGTTAAAATAGATATTTTAATCATGGTCAACTATCAACACATATATATAACTTATATATATATATTAAAGCAATAAAAAGCCATGAATTTATAATCTAGGCTCGACTGTTCGATTTCAAGATATATATATATATATATATATATATATATATATAGGGATTTAATCCGTGGCAACCGGTTGCCATAAGAACTGTTCGTAACCAAGTTTTCATCCGTCGATCCATACATTTAATGGCTCAGATTAAATAATTTTCCACCCCTGCCGCTACAGGCTGTAGCGGCAGTCCAACCCCATTCATTCCCGTTAGCTTATTACATAATTGCCCCTCAAATTTAATCCTTCTCTGCCGCTACAGCCTCTCTCGGCAGGAGCACAACTTTATGACAACAATATCCACTTTTTATGACAAAGTTGATTGTTTTTATGACAAAGTTGACTGCCTTTCATGGATTTTTATATGCTCTGCCGCTACATGCTGTAGTGACAACCAGCATTTTTTTTAAATACCATGCTTTCTTCTTCCATTGTTGAATTATCTCTTCAACCTTTCCTCTCACAGATCTGAGTTCTTAGTTTCCTCTCGATATTTATTTCCTTTGTTTCAGATTTGTTTTTTTTGTTGATGTTATTGTCCAATTTTATTCTCAAGTCCAAGTTGAAGTACTTATCTGGCGTTTCTTCCTTCTTATTTCAGAATGGCACACAACATACCTGCTCATAAAAGGTTTGTATCAAGTTCTTCAGATTATGTTGCTAGTTTAAATTGTGAAAATACATCTGAGTTTGTAAGTGAAGTTAAAAGTAGTAAATCTGAATTAGTGCTATACGTTGGTTAATTATTTTCTAAGTTAGAAGAAGTTGAATATTTTTACAGGTCGTATGCTAAAAATAATGGTTTTGAGATTAGAATTGCAACTAGTCATAAACATGATAGTACTAATGATATGTCATCTAGGTTGTATGTTTGTAAAAAAGCCGGTACACCAATTTCTGTAAAGAGTTTGCCTGATGATGAAGATGGTAGTCAAAAATTAACTAGCACTACAAGAAAAAGGGCCATCTGCGACAAATGATATCAGCGACCGCACTATCCGCTAACTGATAATAGTAATAGCGACCGCTATCTGCGACCGCGAAGGAGTCTAGTCGCTAGTATATCTCAGCGACCGCATGCGGTCACTGAGAAGAGTTTCCCACCCAAATTTTTATACGAAACTTTGGCGCGACGACCAATCTATATCAGCGACTGCTAGCGGTCGCTGATCTGTCCACATCATTAAAAATTAGCGACCACGTGCGATCGCTGATTCGTATAACCTTAATCAGATTCAGGCATTCGCTCGAACCAGTCGACAAGAAAAAAAAGAGGGAGAAACGCAACGAGTGAGAAGAGGGAGTAAGGGGAGAAGAGAAGAGGAACAACAAACATCCGGCCGGCCGACGCCTTCACCACCACCATACCACCACTGATAAACCCTATCTTAAACTCCTACAGCTCTACCCTTCTTAGCCATTCCTTCAGTCTATACCTTCAATCTAATTAGATAGTTTCCGATTCATTTTCATAGTTGAAATGTTAATTTCTTTTTGTGAATTCTTAATATTTTGTATTCAATGTGCCTATGATGGGTATAAATATACTTTGAGTACTTTTTTACTATGAAATGAACCTAAAAATGATTGTTTTATATAAACCAAAAACCTTACATACCATTTGTTTGATGAAAGGCTAGACTAAGGGATGTTATAGTGTCAATATATGCTAGTTGTGATTTAGAGTCTAAAATGATGCTAGTGCTAAAAAAGTATATGCTATGCTTCAATTATGATCTATACATAAATATAACATGTTTTAAAGAACCTTGCATACCATGATAGCTTTGTTAATGAACAAAACAAAGTAGATTTGGACTGTTAATTAAGAGCTCGTTTATGAGTGACTTGCCATGCTTTTAAGGTTGTTTTCATGCTATACATGGTGTCTAAATATGCTAAACCTTGAAGTTTAATGGTAGTGTAAGTATGTAACTTTGACAAGTGATAAAAGAGCCAAAATAGGGGCATTCTGGGCCTGTTAAATCAGGCCAGACCATGCCACTATTTTGGTGTGCTTGAAAGCTAGCTTAAATGTCTATTTGAGATATGTTAAGGGTGTAAACTGCTTAATGCCACCTAGATCAAAGCAATGCCTGATAAAGGTTATGTAAAAGAGTAATCAAAGCTTATATGTTGCATAACCATGCTATTTTGTTTGATAGGTTGTCAAACCATGCTTCCTTGTGGAATTTAAAAGCCTAATATGGACTATTTTGAACTGAAGCTATAATTCTTACATAATAAATGTTTTAAACCATGAACATATAGTATATATAGTAGGTTCATGTTGTGATAATGCATATACTTCGATGCTTGGGACTGTTTTGGTGAAATGGTGTTAACTTATGCTTAATATGCCTAGAAAATGGATTGTTTTAGTGTTAGAAACTGAACTAACATTTACACGCATGCTAATGTCTATAATGTTAAGTTTTAATGATGATTTAAAGTTTGTATGAGGGATTAAAGGTCCCTTGAGTCCTAGGTTAGGACTATTTACGATTTAAAGCCAAAACTGTTCTTAAATGGGGACTTTTATAGCAAAAGTCAGTACCTGGACTTATTAGTAAGTAAGGAGACCATAATATGTCCAAAAGGGGTATTTAGAAGGTGATCCTTCACTTAGTTGAGGTATAAGTTGTGTGTTGTCCTAATTTCATGTCTAAAAGCTATGAAAAGTGAGCTTTAAGTGGAAACTAACACCTAATCAAGGAATTATAATACCTGGACCATTTAAGCAAGTTTTATTAGCTATAACATGACATAAATAAGCTATAAAAGATAAATAAATCAAGTCTAGAATGTGTTGAGTGTTATCCTTGTGAAAATCATGTTTTAAAGCCAAATATGGACTATTTTGAGTAATTATTTGCACCTGACCCTAAAAAATTGCAATGATCTCATATAAAGTCTCTAATGCATGCTAGTAAATATCCCCAATCATAGCTAAGACTGATGTTAACAAAAGAATCAAGTTTGTGTGTATTTAACAAGTACAAAGTTAGCTTTAATAGGACAAATTTGGCTAGGCCAATAAATAAAGTGAGATTATGATAAAAGTAACCTTAGGCAACTAAAATACATATTCCTAGACTATCCAAGTAGCCAAAACTGGGAAAATAGAAAACAATCAAAAATAGTTTTTGTGAAAAGTTGGAAATAAACCAGTTTGAGCCCCTATTTTGGGAAGATTAACTGACTGGATAAGACTATCAAAAATAGTTTTTGTAAAAATGTTTATGTACCTTTCATTTATAGTTGTCGTAGTTAACTATTTTTTCCTTTTCTATAAAATGAATGTTTAGTTTTAATTGTATTACATACAATCACATATATACATGTTCTCTATATCTTTGACATGTTTGTGTACCTTTCATTTATAGATGTCTTCTGAACCAGCAGCACGAAAGCGTGGGTTGGGTCGGGGCCCTAATCATGTGCTGATGGCCCCAGCTAATCCGGATGATCGCATTCTCATACAGATCCGTCCTCTTCCAAAAAGCACGTAAGTTAAACATCGTGTATATATAACAATTTAATATTTCCATTGTTATAAATATATTTTAATGTAAATTATTGTATATTGTAGTGATTTCCAAGATAGTAAAATTGTGAAGTGCATTTCACAATTATACTTATAGAACTGGCCTACGTCAGTGATTACATGAGCGAGCACACCTCTCTCCCATAAGGATGCAGTTTGTGTGACACCCCCAAATCCCGGTACTTCATTACCTCAAGATTTGGTGTTCACGTAATCAAAACATTCATATATAACTACCCAATCATAATAAATTGAATAATAAAAACCTGCCCATACAGGATTACTTAAATAAAAACATTATCTCCCAGGTTCTCTAACCTTTAATACAATCATTCAAGTGCGGAAATAAAATTATTACATCACATCATTATTAAATATCTATCATCATAACGATAAAGAAAATTATAAGTCTTCATCACTTGTAAATTTTTTCCTTTCCTTTGCTAGTTGTAGGTTTATCTACCTTCTCATTCATAACTACAATAAATGTATAAATATGCAAGAGTGAGCAAACAAAGCTCACTTAAAATAAGAATAAATATCTTTACAACATTTGCCAAATAATAGGCTCAATAGAACTGAATAATATGTTCTATTAACATTTCAATACTTGCCAACTCATAGGCTCAATAGAACTGAATAATTTGTTCTGACAACATTCTTAAATAAACTACTGAGGGTCAAATGACCATGAACCATGTCCACAGTTATAAGTAATCTTTCAACTTTAACTTTAATGATCGTATGACTATAAGGATCGCAGCGTTTACTTAGGAGGATCAATCCTTCGTACAATGTATTGTGCACAACCATTTCAACGTTAAGCGTAAGCCCCTAAACATAGGGTTGTTCATCTCAGAATTTAGAGTACAAGTCCACACCAAAGAAAGTTTGGTTTGGATAAGCTTTCAAGGGTAATTGAAGTTTAATGATCATCAACTAGGGAACTAGTTGAATCAACAATGCTTTAATAATACAACAGTTATTTAATAACAACATAACTTAGAACATTTGAGAATCATAAATGAACTAATTCTATATATCTATCTCATGCTTGAAATAACTATAGAGCATAAGTATTCAATAGAATGAATAAAATGGTTAACCTTTGCTTGAACAGTAAAATAAGCTAGGTTCAAGTTTTATAATATTAGAAATGAAATTCCTGAACTTTAAGAAACTTGCTTAACTGTAAACAAGTTAGAATGAATCAATAAATTAAGAATTTCCAATAATACTAGAGTTATAGTTTGCTCAAATGAATTTTGGAAACAATTTACTTATTCAATAACAGTTGAGATAAAAACTTGCTCAATCAAAAGCATGAAGTAATAATAAATGAACTAACTCAATGAAAGTGTGGAGTTAGAAGACTTGCATCAATCATAACAAACTAACTCAATGAAAGTATGGAGTTAGAAAACTTGCATCAATCATAACAAACTAACTCAATGAAAGTATGGAGTTAGAAAACTTGCCTCGAGCGTAAGCTATAATATCAAACTCACGTTCACCTACACATAGGTTTAGAATCATAATCTATTAGTTATACTAACATTCTTGTTCCATCATAACACACATTTCTAGATAGGCTTATTAATTTAGCACAAGTCTTTTATTACCATATACGTTTCAGAATTTTCCCAAGCGTTAACCTCGCAACGCTTAACTAACGTTCATTGTATAACTAATTTATAACATAACACGTTCATCACTTACAATCCCGTTTATAAAGTTGAAATCATAAATGACACGACACGTTACTGATTTAACCTCCTTGTTACTTGTTTAACTCCTTAACACAACCTTAAATCAAGCTAAAGTGGTGTTACAAAGTCTGCGATAGTGAAAGAGACCTTCTTGTCTCGGATTGGTATGGCATGCAGCCACGCCATACACAAGCTCCTGGACCGTAGGCAGTATCTTTATTTTTGCCTTGCCAGAGTCGGTTATGAATAGTAGTCGACTTTAGCCCAACAAACACAAATTTCACCCACCAAACAGTGAAATTAACACGTAGAATAAATATAACAATATCATAAACATGATTTCTCACATTGACAACCAATTAGCACAATTTAACACTAACAAAAACTATTTTAAATTCTCAAAACTCATGTTTTTCACAAAAACTCAACTTTTCTTGACATTGTTCTAAAAATCATCACTGTGAACTCACTAGTTGGCCAAATCATCTCATTCAAATTACATAATGCTCATAACTCACTAGACTAACATATACAAGCTTCAATTTATACTTTAACATAAGAATTGGTCACTAAAATTTCTACTTTTACTCAAGCCATATGAAGAACTCAAACACTGTCAAAATTTCTTCTACTGTAAACCGAATTTAGCATGCGATTTCTTGTTTGAACATAAACTCTAGCATTATAAACATGTATAATCATAATTACCAACTATATAGCAACAATTCACAAATTTTGATTTTCACAGAACATGCAATTTTTTGCCGTGAAACCCATATATGCATATATAATATCAAAGTTGTGAACATACCTTCAAGTTAGCTTACACAATCTTGCAATTGCAGACAAATTCTCAGGTTTCACTCTCAAACTCTATATGATTCTCTGTAATTTTTCTCTGTAGTTCTTCTTAGGTTTAGGCTTAGACAATATACATAATACGTAAAAGAAACTGACACCTTAATACGCATACTAATGATATTAACGGTTATAACATAAATGTATATAATATAAATATATTATATTTATTATTTGATTTTATTTTATTTATCTACAAATCTCAAAAGCCATAAGGCTTGTTTGGCAAGTCATTTAAAATATTAAAGAATTAATATATTAAGCCTTGTTTGGAAAACACTAAATTAAATTACTTTAATTTATTTTAATAATTCCTTATAATATAGTTATTTTTCACACTATATTTAAATCAAGCTTTCATATTTATTTTAATTAATTCAAATCACAATTAATTAAATAAATCCTTTAATCACATAACACAATACAAATAATATATCATTTAATTGAAATATCAATATAATAATCATTTCCTTAATTCATCAATTATTTATTTAACAAATAATTCTCCAAATAATATTAAATCAATTACAAAAATATTCATTTACCAATAATCACATCCATTAAATATTTATATAACTCAATAAATATTTAAAATAACATTTAAAAATTCTGGAATGTTACATCATTCCCTCCTTAAAAGGATTTTGTCCTCAGAATCACAATTCAAACAATCAAATCGTCACATTCTTCCCTACTTACAAAGATTATGCCCCTAAAATCGAAGACATAGATTAAACAAATAACTCATGGTAACTTTTCATCATTTCAGTTCGAGTTCCCACGTTGCCTCTTCGACATTGTGGTTTCTCCATATCACCTTCACAGAAGGTATCACTTTCTTTCTGAGCACTTGTTCTTTCCTGTCGACTATCTGGATAGGAACTTCTTCATAAGACAAATTGTTATCAAATTACAATGGTTCGTACTCGATCACGTGTTTTTAATCGGGTTTATACGATCGTAACACCGAAATGTGAAAAATATTATGAATGTTTTCCAACTCTGGAGGTAGAGCTACCTCATAAGCCACTTCCCCCACTCTTCGTAGTATTTCAAACGGTCCAATAAATCTTGGGCTGAGCTTTCCTTTCTTGCCAAAACGAATCTTCCCCTTCCAAGGAGAAACTTTTAGGAAAACAAAATTTCCTACTTCAAATTCGCGAATCTGCATGTGTTGATCGGCATACTTTTTCTGTCGATCTTGGGCTGCTACCAATCTTGTCCTGATGAGTTTGACAACTTCAACAGTTTGTTGTACCAGTTCTGGTCCTAACAGTTGGCGTTCACCGACTTCATCCCAACACAAAGGTGCGATTCAAGACTTTCTACCGTCTGATAATGCCTCGTAAGGTGGCATGCCGATGCTCGCGTGGTAACTGTTGTTGTAGGAAAATTCTACCAACGGTAAATGTTCATCCCAGCTTCCTTTGAAATCCATGATGCATGCTCTCAGTATATCTTCCAACGTTTGGATTGTTCGTTAGTTTTGCCCGTCGATTTGCGGATGGTATGTTGTACTCATTCGTAACTGTGTTCCCATACATTCTTGTAGTCTCTTCCAGAAGTTTGATGTGAACCTTGGATCTCTATCTGACACAATTGACACTTGGAACTCCATGTCTTGACACGATCTCTTTAACGTCTGAGCCATTTAGGCGATCAAGATTAAATCTAATCTTTATTGGCAAAAAGTGTGCAGATTTTGTCAATCTGTCCACTATCACCTATATCGCATCCTATCTTTTCCGAGTCATTGGAAGTCCTACCACAAAATCCATTGTGATATGCTCCCATTTCCATTCCGATATTTCCAATGGTTTAAGTAACCCGCTTGGTCGTTGATGTTCAGCTTTCACTTTCTGACACATCAAACATTTTGCAACGCATTCTGCAATGTCTCTTTTCATATTCGGCCACCAAAAATGACGCCGCAAATCCTGACACATCTTTGTACTTCCTGGATGAATCGAATATCTTGTGCTATGTGCTTCAGTCAAGATTTTGTCTTTAAGCTCTGGCACTGCTGGAACCCAAATTCTTTCTTCGAATCGTAGTAGTCCTTAGGTGTCGACCTTGTATTTTACATCCCTATCCTCAACCACTTTCTCTTTGATCGTTTCACATTCTTTGTCTTGTAGTTGAGCACTCTTCACTTTGTCCACCAAAGTTGGACTGGTATCTATCTGGAAGAGTCGTTCATCGGATTCCTTTGGAAATTTGATTTCCAATTCTAGCTTCGTCATTGCTGAAATAAGCTCCTCCTGAGTAGTTATCAGCATCAACTTCTCCTGACCTTTCCTGCTTAAAGCATCTGCAACCACATTCGCTTTGCCCGGGTGATAAAAGATCTCACAATCCTAATTCTTTATCAATTCCATCCATCTCCTTTGTCGCATATTCAAGTCCTTCTGTGTGAAAATATACTTCAGACTTTTATGATCTGTGTAGATTTCACATTTCTCTCCATAAAGATAGTGTCTCCATATCTTGAGAGCAAACACTACTGCAGCCAATTCCAAATCATGAGTCGGATAACCTTTCTCATAATCCCTCGGTTGTCTTGATGCATACTGTGATAACTTTGTCGATTACGCATAAGAACACATCCCAACCCTTTATGTGAGGCATCATTATACACCACAAAGTTACTTGTACTATCCGGTAATGACAACCACAAAGCCATGCTTAATTTCTTCTTCAAATCCTGGAAACTTTCTTCACATTTCTCCGTCCAAACAAATTTCACAGATTTCCTGGTCAAATTTGTTAATGGAGTAGCTATCTTAGAAAAATCTTGAATAAATCGTCTGTAATAACCGGCCAGTCCCAAGAAACTCCTCACTTCCGACGGTGTTCTTGGTTGTTCCCAATTTATTATAGCTTCCACTTTTGATGGATCCACAAAAATCCCATCTTTGTCAATCACGTGCCCAAGAAATTGCACACGATCTAGCCAAAATTCGCACTTAGAGAATTTCGCGTACAACTTTTCCTTTCTTAGTGTTTCCAATGTCAAACGTAAACGTTCCACGTGTTCTTCTTGGGTTTTGGAATACACTAGAATATCATCGATGAATACCACTACAAACTTGTCTAAGAATGGTTTAAACACTCTATTCATCAAATCCATGAATACAGCAGGTGCATTGGTTAAACCAAAAGACATCACCAGAAACTCGTAATGTCCATACCGAGTTCTGAATGCCATTTGTGGTATATCCTCCTTCCTCACTTTCAATTGGTGATACCCACTTCTCAAATCTATTTTTGAAAAGTATTTAGCACCCTTCAACTAGTCAAACAAGTCATTTATTCTTGGTAATGGATATTTGTTTTTAATAGTGACTTTGTTTAATTCTCTATAATCAATGCAAAGACGCATTGACCCATCCTTCTTCTTCACGAATAACACTTGCGTTCCCCACGGGGATACTCGTGGTTGAATATACTTCTTGTCTAATAATTCTTGCAACTGTAGCATCAGTTCCTTCATTTCTACTGGAGCCATTCTGTACATGGCCTTTGATATCGGTGTTGTCCCTGGCACTAAGTCGATCACGAACTCAATTTCTCTGTCAGGCGGAAGTCCTGGAAAATCCTCTGGAAACACATCCTCAAATTCCCTCACCACTGGTATCTCTTCCAGTTTTACATTCTTTTTCTGAGTATCGACTATGTAAGCTAAATAGCCCACACAACCTTGACTTAACAATTTTTTGGCTTGCATAATTGTCAGACATTTCATTTGTCTAGGCGATTTGTTACCATAGAATACTACCTTTGACGGAGTCATAAGGTTTACACATTTCTTTTGGCAATCAATTACCGCTCCATATTTGAACAGCCAATCCATTCCCAAAATTACATCAAACTCTCCCAATCTAATCGGAATCAAATCTACCATTAGGATATTCTCCTTAATGTTCACCCTACAGTTCTTGTATACGAATCTAATAGGGATTATCTCTTTATTCGCAATCTCTATATTCAAAGGGAAATTCAGTTCTTCTCTAGGCAATTCTAACCTCTTAGCAAATTCATCAGAGATAAACGAGCAAGTAGCACCCGAATCCAATAATACATAAGCATCAATATCATTGATTGGGATAATACCTGACACGACATCTTTTGATTTCACAGCATCTTGCACAGTCATGTTGAAAGTTCTAGCTGTGGGTTTGTTTGATGTTGTTCCTCCATTGTTACCTCCATTGCTTCGGGTTGTCACTCCATCCTTCTTCTTAGGGCGTCTGAACTCTTAAGCGTCTCCTCTGAACCTATTTTATCTTTCTCTTCCTGCTGAACCTCAGACTTTTCCAGATTTTCTTTCTCAGCAGCTAGCTGCTCTGCCTCGTCTTGTGCAACAGGTACAGGCGAACGACTTGCAGTGTCTGCTGTGTTTTTCCCAGATCTTAATGTGATTGCTTGACACTGTTCTTTCCCTTCTCTTCTTGGATTTGTCTCTGTATTACTTGGCAATAAACCCTGGGGCCTGTTAGTAAGCATGTTCACCATCTGCCCCATCTGAGTTTCCAGATTCTTAATAGCCACTGCTTGGCTTTTGATCATAACCTCTGTATTTGCCATGTATTTCATCATCATCTCCTCTATTTCTGATTTCTTTTCTTGCTGAGGTGCAGCTGGAGTGTGATGATGTTGTTGTTGTTGAGAAAATCCCGGCGGAAATGGTGGTCTAGGATTAAACTGTGGATGCGCTGGTTGTGAATGAAACTGATTATTTGATTGAAACTGATTCTGCTGAGTCCCTTGGTTATTTGACCAACTAAAGTTTGGATGATTTCAGTTGTTGGGGTGGTATATGTTCTGAAACTGACCTTGGTCTTTTCTATAATTACTCACATACTGTACCGACTCTGAGCTGATAGCACATTGCTCTGTCGAGTGTGACCCCGCACAAATCTCACATACAAGGGCAACCGTCTTCATTTTACCCTCTGCTAATGTATCTATTTTCTTCGCCATGGCGGCCATTTGTGCTGACAACTGTGTGATAGCATCAACTTCCAACACGCCTCTGCAACCTTGGGCTGTGGCATTCGAGATGTAGGATTCTGAAAATCATTTGATGTCATTGTCTCGATAAGGTTATAGGCTTCCTCATAGCTTTTTGCCCATAATGCCCCTCCGGCAGCTGCATCTACAATTGGTCTCGACTGCCATCCCAATCCATTATAGAACGTGTTAATCACCATCCAATCTGTCATTCCGTGGTGTGGACACTTCCTCGGCATCTCTTTATATCTTTCCAATGCTTCATATAAGGACTCACCCTGTTGTTACTCAAACTGAGAGATAGATGTCCTCATCTTTGCAGTCTTAGCCATTGGAAATAACTTGGCTAAGAATTTCTGTGCTAAGTCCTCCCATGTAGTTATAGACCCTACTGGCAAAAAATGAAGCCAACTTCTTGCTTTGTCACTCAAAGAGAATGGGAATAGCCTAAGTCTGATAGCATCCTCTGTCACACCGTTGTATCTGAATGTATCATGAATTTCGATGAAGCTTAACAGGTGTTCGTTCGGATCGTCTGTAGCGGCACCCCCAAACTGTACTGAATTCTGTACCATCTGAATAGTGCCTATTTTTATCTCGAACGTATTGGCTGCTATCGCTGGTCTGACGATGCTAGACTGTAGTCCATTAATATTGGGCATGGAATATTCCTTCAGAGCACTATGTTCCTCTCTTTGCTCTTCTCCTTGTACCTCGGCTGCCATATTAGATGTGGTACTTTCTAACTGTGCTTGTAAATTTCTACGAACACTAGCTTTCCAACCTCTCCCGTTTATGTTGTCTTGAATAGGTGTTAAGTCGGGGTTGGATGACCGCGTGCGCATAAAAATTTATCCAAATTCCTGAAACAAAAACAAAAAATGGAAAGAGATAAGAATGGATTTGTCTAAGTCATACAATATAGCTTAAAACTAATGATAATAATAATAATTTAAACCCTTTTCCCCGAACAATGGTAGCGCCAAAAACTTGTTGCCTCTTTTTAGTTCTAACAAAAGAGCTCTAACTCATGCAAGCATACATGTGTCAACAAATAATGACAGAGCAAGTAAAGTATCGATCCCACGGAGAAAGTGTTTAATTTAAATCACTATGCATTAATTAAATCACTATATTTATATGCTCAAACTAATGACTAAGATTGGTTTGTTATTCTAATTCCAAATAATGATTAAACAATAATAAATATGTAATAAATCAAATCTGGAAGTAATGGGATCCTAACTTCATTTAATATTTCATTCAATCACCACGATCATGCATGACTTGTTCACATATCACAGGAAAGTAGCCAAGAGCACTAAAATAGTCATAGCCATTTTTCAATGCACTATGACCTACTTACACAGCATCCACAAATGATAGACTCTGTGTAATCATCAATATAACCAAAATCACTATATGTCTATGTGAAATTGCAACTATATTGAATTTAAGTTCAAGCCCTTATTCTAACTCATACGGTGAAAACAAATATATGTCTATCCGTTCACGAAATACACAAGCCATATAAAATGCATTTACATATATCGTATATACTATCATGATTATAATCCATACTTGCATGTTCATTGTCAATTCCATACAAGTATTGAAACGAATGGTGATCAAGCATTCATACATGCAAAACAATCATGATAGACATCCCATATGATATGTAAAACAATCCAGCATTCAAGCATACAATCAAACTACATATTAAAATCCGTTAGAATCCCATAATGGAGTTTAGTTCATGACTGAACCAAAAGCCATTATGGGATCAAATCTAAACATGATTAATAAACAAACAATTGAAAGATGAAAGGTATAAACGATCAAACCCAATTGCTGAATATAATCCACTATTCAAATCCTCATATGAATCCAGCAAATACTAATAATAATCCCCTCTGGTAGAAAATCCCAAGAAGAAGTAGAAAAGTAGAGTTTTGGCCTCCTTCTACGTTGGAATCTCTCCCAGAGAGTAAAACACCCTAGTTACGAAGTTAAAAATACGTAAAAAACTGAATAATAATATCTATTCCTCTGACACCAGTCAGATATATCGTTTTAAAAACCAATTACAACCATTTTAATTAAACATTAAAATAAACAACTCAAAGTGAGGATTAAACATCGCATGCGCTACCGCGCTCCCCCAAAGTCTTCTCTCTCGCGGGCGCCAAGAACTTGCAGTGTCTCATGATGTCCAGTCAAGTGCTCGCACGGGCGCGCGTTCCCATGCTTGTCCTGCCACACGGCTTCTGCACTTTTGAATCCTGGTTCTGTTGTTGCACTGATCTATTCCTGATGCTCATTTCTTTGTTCATCCCTGCTGTGTCTCTGCTCCACTTGATCCTCATGCCACGCATCCACAACTTGTGCCTCGCTTCATGTGTCCATTCCCCTTGTGCCATCTAAGTCCACCAAAAGGAGTTTTAAGTATATGCAATGAAAACTAACATGAAATGCAACTAAAACACACTAAAATGTACTTGAGATGGACATAGTTCGCGTGAATTGGTACTCAATAAGGAGGTATAAAACCCACTTATCAAATAACCCCAAACTTGAACTGTTGCTTGCCCTCAAGCAATACATACTAATAAACAATGAAAATGCAGCTATATTACTATGCAACTAAACTATGATGCAACTAATCTCACATTGATCCAACTACCATAGAAATTCAGTCCAAATTGCCTCAGCGAACTTTTCTAGATTCAAGAATACAGATTCAAACCAAACTGTGGGCATAATGTCATACACTCGGATAATTCACAAATGCTATATAGATGTGTTGTGTGTGTGTGTGTGTGTGTTCGCCAAAACTTGATTTAGGCACGTAATACTCATGTTATTAGACACAGCAAACAGTAAAATTTGGTAGAACCAAAATGCCCGGTTTTTTGGTGGGTTTGGAAAACAAAGGCACATGTGGCAGTGGTGGCAAACTGTGCACGACCTACGGCTACATGAGCTTCTCCTTTAATTTTTTTAATTTTTTTTACAAACTCTTTGCTACACCGAAATAGTAATAATAATAAATATTAAAATAATAAAATAATTAATAATAAACAATAATACAAAACAAACACGATTACCTACATTAACTACATATCTCAATTAATTAAAATTTTAATAGTATTATAAATTAGTATTATTAATTAATTACCTACATTAACTACATATCTTAATTATACAATCCTGTCGATTAGTTAACAAGGACCAAATTGGGTACTGGCCTTTTACTATTCAGATTATATTTTCCTCTTAAACGATGCATGTTATTTTAGCCTTTGGATAATATTTTTTTTGTAATGATGTTTTGTTGGTCTAATAATTATTTCTTTTGTTTTCGGGGTCTAAAGATATTCAATGTGGTACATGTAATTGATTTATTGATTAAGTCAAGATTTTATCCAAAAGTTTGCTCAATCAATCGACTTTTGATTTTTCCGCATGTAAATTGTGGGCGGGGAGAAGTTTTTTCAATGGCAAAGCATTCTTCCATAGAACTTTTGAAGAGGCGAGCATCCATATTCCAAACAAAATGAATATCATTTGAGAAAATAATACAGCTTTGTTAATGAATATCATAAGATTGCATTAAAAACAAATAGTTGTTGTAGCTCAGTTGGTTTGAATTCTTATTTATTTACTTACAAGTCTTGTGTTCAAGCCTCACAACCCACAAGTAGTAACATTTTATTTATTTATTTTTAAAAAAGTTCATGGGCCACGGGCAGGCCAGGCACCCGCGGGCTGGGCCTTCACGAGTCGAGCCAAAAACGGGTTGGGCCAAAAGGCCCGGGTTTTCGTGGGCTTTAAAATGCGGCCCAAAGCTTCTGGTTTTATGCATGGTCATACGAAACCCACCAAGCTTTGGGCCCATTTACCAGGTCTACATGCTATATTGCTCAAAATAGAAAATTATAGTTTAAATCAAGATCCATGTATACATATACAACAAAGACTATTTCAACATATCAAAACAAACTGAGATTCAACAATGGGCTTAACTGCTTTATTTTTACTCACGAGGGCGATTTTTCACACTTTCCCGCAGTGTTTATTTCTATTTTTTCTTTTCTTTTTCTTTTTCTCTTCTGTTTTTTTTTTCACATGACTGTGCAATGTCTTACTCTATTAGGCAACACTGCTACCCCTTAGCGAAGCTTTCAACTAATGACTCCTGTGCCATGAAAGACCTTAGGCGCTAGGTGTAGAGACAATCCCCTGCATACTTACTCAAGTAGCTGGGGCCCAAATAAGACTAGCCACGTTATTACTATTATTCTTTCTTTCTTTTTTTTTTATACATAGATACCCATGTTTTCCCAAAGTTTAAAAATCAATGTTATAAACCTGCCAAGTTCACTTTCCATGATTTCCTTTTAAAACTATATTTTCTATCGAAAGCAATGCAATGAGATACTTCTTATACCTACAAGTGATTGTGAACACATTCGTGCAAACCGAAAGCATTTAAACAGCATTATGAATTGCATTATGTAAAACATTATATCTAGGTTCATGTTATCCAATATACTCAAAAATCGTTTAAAAATTCACTATCATCACTCCATTGTACAAAAAATTTCTATACTGGCAAGAAGCTGTGAGATATGCAAACTAAACATGAACATGCAACTATATACGCAAAAATAAACTATATGATGCAAAAATTTAAACTAAACATGCGAAAACTACAAAATTAAACTAATCATGCTAAACTACATGCAACTACATTACTACCCCAATACCCCCAAACTTATAATATTCAATGCCCCATTGAATGAAGGTAAAGGGTAACAAAAAACTCCCCTAATGATCAGTGTTACCACCCTCCTCGGGTGGCGAATCTAGTGGTGGATATGGCATTCCTGTTCCAAACTGAGGCCACACTAGCGACATTCCTTGCTGCGCAAAAGCTTCAGCCAAGACCATCGTGAGTCCCATCGCAAACGTGCCCAGATTATCGTACATGGCATCGAATTTTTGCTCCAACCTTCGGAGCTGGCGATCACCATGGGTGGCATGTACTTGCGTGGACGGGCCTGCCTTATCTGTCTGAGGTGGCTGCTGTGACGTCTCTGGAAAAGTAGGCTGAAAGATAAATCCTCATCCGCGTGGATGCGGTTCACCTCCCGTCCAATCCTCAAATTTGGTAATTATGGCATGAGTTATGTCCTAGCTTGGGTATTGCATTTGTTCGTTGCCCTAGTTGCATCCCTGATGATCACATAGCATAGCGACCACTGATGCGTGTGGAATGCTCCCAATGGTGCCTCCCCGCAAATATCGCAACATATTCTGATGGATGAGATGGCCAACATCAATGTATTTCCTGGTGATTATGCCCCATAGAATAATTACCCTCTCAGCTGTGATTTTGTGCTGATGAGAGGAAGCACGAGTTTGGCACATATGAATAGATTCCACGCCTTTGCATAACGATTCAGGGCTACGGCTGGGAATGTGCGAGGTTGAGTTTTGCCAACTTTATAGGTCCATTTCGTGCCAGGCACGCACAACTCAGCAATAACCAACTCCAAGTCTGTCCCCGAATGTGCAACGGTGACCCAATTAGCAACCCCTGTTAGCGGTGTATCGGTAAGTCCAAAAATGGTGCGGATGGCACGGGGTCTGTAATCTATCTCAACACTGCGAACCAAAGCTATACCTCTCATGGTAACCTTGGCATTGGCGTAAAACTCGCGGACTATACTCATTGGAATGGGTGTGGGAGTGGCAGTTAGTCCTCCCCAGCCTCTCTCATGAATTATGGCACATAATTGCCCATATTGCCTCTATGGTTTAAAACCGCGCTCCTTGATAAATGTCTTTGCCAGGATTCGGTAGTACTCCTGCTGAGCTTCTAAGTTGAAAAACTTGGTGTGGTCAACAATGTCCTCCCCTTGGCTACCTGAGGAGGATGAAGAAGAAGATGACATAGAGCGTGCTCGTTTAGGCCCCATTTGCAGTTGATACACTTCGCACAGATGATATGACTGAGAATGAAAAAGAACAAATGATGATATTGCTCGCCAAATTTGTTCTGCCCAACAAAATAGAAACCCTAGTTTTATACTTCAATTTGATGAGAGCGTGGGTTTAAGCTTTGAACGTGGAGAGAATCGTTGATATGTGATTGAGAGATGTATGGCTTCAATTTGTAACTAATAAAGAGATATAGACGTGAGTTATGGAGAGATAGTGTGTTTGCTCTTCTGTTTTGTTTGCAAATGAGAGTCCAACCTATCTCCATCACGTTTTTAAACTGAAAAAAAATTTCCACGTCTGCTATCGCGCGCGGCCGCGCGAGGTTTTAATGGGCTGGGCGTGCGGTTGGCAAATCTGGTCTAACAGGCTTATCATAGCGGACGCTTGAAAGCCTTATCTTGAACTTGTTCTTGTGCCGCACGTCCCTCGATAATCGCATCGCTAGCTTTTGTTTTTCTAGAATCTGCAAGACAGAAATGCATGCTCTCCAATACACCTGCAATAACATCAACAGACCTTATAAGAGCATGGTTTACTAAATCAAAATGAATGACTATTCTGTCTCCCTAATATCAATGCAATGCATGCACGTGCTCTTCTGTGATTCGATTACTATGACTAAGCAGATAAATGTACTCATACTATCCTAACAAGTACTGAGAATAAGCTAAACCAAATAACTTGAACTAAATAAATACTAAGTAGAGATGGAAACAATGAGTTGCCTCCCATCAAGCGCTAAGTTATAGTTAATTAGCTTGACTGTCTCTAAGTCTCATGTCAAAGATAGAATCGAGGTGATTTTTTTTCTGTCCACCTCATCACCAGAATCACTCTTCAATCTCTGACCATTCACTTTAAGATGCTTGTCCGGAAACTTATCACATACTGTAATGGTTTCATACTATGGAGTGGTATCCAGATATTAAACGAATCAATTTAAGTCCTCATCCTCCACAGTTGAATTTTCAACAATGATACTTCTCAGTGGTTCACAATCCCCTCTACTCTATACTTCATCATTTAGAGCCCATTTCACCACATCAACCCGAAAGCATTCTTCTTCATCTGTTGGGAACTTCATTGCCTTAAAGACGTTAAATGTCACCTCCTGATCATGTACACGCATTGTGAGTTCCCCTTTTTGCACGTCTATCGAAGTCCTGCATGTGGCTAAGAATGGTCTTCCCAGTATAATTGGTATACTTTTATCTTCCTCATAATCCAAAATGATGAAGTCAGCCGGAAAGATAAATTTGTCCACCTTTACCAAGACATCTTCAACAAGTCCCCGTGGATACGTGATGGATTTGTCAGCTAACTGTAATGCAATATGTGTCGGCCTTAGAGTAAGTAATCCCAACTGATTGAATACTAACAAAGGCATCAAATTTATGCTTGCCCCAAGATCACACAAACATTTTTTAAAATTCATCTTCCCGATTGTGCACGGGATTGTGAAACCGCCTTGATCCTTCAAATTTCGGAGTAACTTCATCTTGTAATCTTGACCGCATTCTTCTCATCAAGGCTACTATCTCAAATTCATCTAATCTCCTCTTCCTTGATAGTATACCCTTCATAAACTTTGCATAGCTTGGCATTTGTTCCAATGCCTCAGTGAAAGGTATATTGATTTGCAGCTTTTTAAATACCTCCAGAAACTTGTTGAATTGCTTATCTTCCCTTTTCTTATTTAATCTCTGCGGATACGGAACATGAGTATGAATTGGTGGTACTGAACTCTTAAGCGTCTCCTCTGAACCTATTTTATCTTTCTCTTCCTCTTAAACCTCGGACTTTTCATTTTTTTTCTTTCTCAGCTAATTTGCTCGCTGCCTCATTCTTGTCAGGCAATGTGCACAAAGCGCCGACTTGCGATGTCTGCCGTGTTTTCCCAGATCTTAATGTGATTGCTTGACACTCGTTTTTTCCTTCTCTTTTTGGATTTGTCTCAGACACTTGGCAATAAACCACAGGGCCTTGTTAGTAAGCATGTTCACCATCCTTCCCATCCGAAGTTTCAGATTCTTAATAGCCACCGCTGCTTGCTTTTGATCATAACCTCTCAGATTTGCCATGTATTTCATCATCATCTCCTCTATTTCGATTTCTTTTCTTGCCGAGGTAGGTGCAAGTTGAGTGTGATGATGTTGTTGTTGTTGAGAAAATCCCGGCGGAAATGGTGGTCTAGGATTAAACTGTGGATGCGCTGGTTGTGAATGAAACTGATTATTTGATTGAAACTGATTCTCTGCTTGAGTCCTCGGTTATTCGACCAACTAAAGTTTGGATGATTTCAGTTGTTGGGGTGGTATATGTTCAAACCCGACCTTGGTCTTTTCTATAATTACTCACATATCAGTCATCGACTCTCGAGCCGATAAAGACATTGCTCACATCGAGTGTGACCCACAAGACAAATCTCACATACAAGGGCAACCGTCTTCATTTTACCTCTCTCGCTAATGTATCTATTTTCTTCGCCATGGCGGCCATCTCAGGTTTATTAACCGTGTGATAAAGATCAACTTCCAACACGCCCGCAACCTCAGGGTGTGGCATTCGAGATGTAGGATTCAAAATCATTTGATGTCATTGTCTCGATAAGGTTATAGGCTTCCTCATAGCTTTTTACCCATAATGCCCCTCCGTAAATGCATCTACAATTGGTCTCATCGCCATCCCAATCCATTATAGAACGTGTTAATCACCATCCAATCATCATTCCGTGGTGTGGACACTTCCTCAAGATCTCTTTATATCTTTCCAATGCTTCATATAAGGACTCACCCTGTTGTTACTCAAACCGAGAGATAGATGTCCTCATCTTTGCGCCCTTAGCCATTGAAATAACTTGGCTAAGAATTTCAGTGCTAAGTCCTCCCATGTAGTTATAGACCCTCTACCGCAAAAAAATGAAGCCAACTTCTTGCTTTGTCACTCAAAGAGAATGGGAATAGCCTAAGTCTGATAGCATCCTCTGTCCCACCGTTGTATCTGAATGTATCATGAATTTCGATGAAGCTTAACAGGTGTTCGTTCGGATCGTCTGTAGCGGCACCCCCCAAACTGCATCAATTTCGCATCATCCTAATAGTGCCTATTTTTATCTCGAACGTATTGGCTGCTATCGCTGGTCTGACGATGCTAGACTGTAGTCCATTAATATTGGGCATGGAATATTCTTTCAGAGCACTATGTTCCTCTCTTTGCTCTTCTCCTTGTACCTCGGCTGCCATATTAGATGTGGTACTTTCTAACTGTGCTTGTAAATTTCTACGAACACTAGCTTTCCAACCTCTCCCGTTTATGTTGTCTTGAATAGGTGTTAAGTCGGGGTTGGATGACCGCGTGCGCATAAAAATTTATCCAAATTCCTGAAACAAAAACAAAAAATGGAAAGAGATAAGAATGGATTTGTCTAAGTCATACAATATAGCTTAAAACTAATGATAATAATAATAATTTAAACCCCTTTCCCCGACAACGGCGCCAAAAACTTGTTGCCTCTTTTTTAGTTCTAACAAAAGAGCTCTAACTCATGCAAGCATACATGTGTCAACAAGTAATACAGAGCAAGTAAAGTATCGATCCCACAGAGAAAGTGTTTAATTTAAATCACTATGCATTAATTAAATCACTATATTTATATGCTCAAACTAATGACTAAGATTGGTTTGTTATTCTAATTCCAAATAATGATTAAACAATAATAAATATGTAATAAATCAAATCTGGAAGTAATGGGATCCTAACTTCATTTAATATTTCATTCAATCACCACGATCATGCATGACTTGTTCACATATCATAGGAAAGTAGCCAAGAGCACTAAAATAGTCATAGCCATTTTTCAATGCAATATGACCTACTTACACAGCATCCACAAATGATAGACTCTGTGTAATCATCAATATAACCAAAATCACTATATGTCTATGTGAAATTGTAACTATATTGAATTTAAGTTCAAGCCCTTATTCTAACTCATACTATGGTGAAACAAAGATATGTCTATCTGGTTCACGAAATACACAAGCCATATAAAACAGCCCCATATACGTATACTATCATGATTACAATCCATACTTGCATGTTCATTGTCAATTCCATACAAGTATTGAAACGAATGGTGATCAAGCATTCATACATACAAAACAATCATGATAGACATCCCATATGATATGTAAAACAATCCAGCATTCAAGCATACAATCAAACTACATATTAAAATCCGTTAGAATCCCATAATGGAGTTTAGTTCATGACTGAACCAAAAGCCATTATGGGATCAAATCTAAACATGATTAATAAACAAACAATTGAAAGATGAAAGGTATAAACGATCAAACCCAATTGCTGAATATAATCCACTATTCAAATCCTCATATGAATCCAGCAAATACTAATAATAATCCCCTCTGGTAGAAAATCCCAAGAAGAAGTAGAAAAGTAGAGTTTTGGCCTCCTTCTACGTTGGAATCTCTCCCAGAGAGTAAACCACCCTAGTTACGAAGTTAAAAATACGTAAAAACTGAATAATAATATCTATTCCTCTGACACCAGTCAGATATATCGTTTTAAAAACCAATTACAACCATTTTAATTAAACATTAAAATAAACAACTCAGCAGTGATTAAACATCGCGCGCTCCCCCCTGTACTCCTCATGCGCGCGCCAAGAACGATGTCTCATGTCTCACGATGTCCAATGCTCCGGCTGCGGGCGCGCTGCTCCCATGCTTGTCCTACCGCGCGACTTCTGCACTTTTGAATCTCGGTTCAACTGCAGACCGATCCGTTTCTTTGCTTCATTTCTTTGTTCATCCATGTTGAGTCTCTGCTCCACTTGATCCTCATGCCACGCATCCACAACTTGTGCCTCGCTTCATGTGTCCATTCGCCTTGTGCCCTCTAAGTCAACCAAATTAGGCCGTTTCCTGCACTTTTCCACCAAAAGGAGTTTTAAGTATATGCAATGCAAACTGACATAAAATGCAACTAAAACACACTAAAATGTACTTGAGATGGGCATAGTTCGCGTGAATTGGTACTCAATAAGTAGGTATAAAACCCACGTATCAATTAATATCCATTGATCATATTTGTTTTCAGTTAATTGACATGAGAGTAGTCTTCCTTTGTCTTTCCCGTCATATATATCATCTGACACATGATTTTGTTGGTCGTTAAGGACACTTGGGTCAATTGGTCCATAAATCCAATTGCCCATCTAGTACCTAAAAAAATAACATAAAAGGTTTTTCATATTGTTTAATAACTATGTAACACAATTATATCTATATCTTAATAATCAGAAAAAAAAAACTTCATTTTAAAATAATTTTAATAATTCTTTTTTTTGCACATTTTCATAGTAATTAATCAATATTAGTCACAATACTCACATGCATATTATATCCCACATAACTCACTATATTTTTTCAAAATAAACATTCATAATAAAACAATACTCCATTACAATTATTAAGCAAATAATTTAATAATAAGTCAAAAATTATAATAACTACTTCACCGCATAGTTATATAATTACCCAAACACATAAATCACAAAATTTTCTAAACATTCACATGCATATATGTAGACATAGTAATGATTGATAATTTTCCTTAAAAGTTTAAACATTTTTATTTATTATAAATACATTTTAAAAAAATAATTATAATATTTATTTATTTTTAATTGAACATTTGAAAAATAAATCTTACCAAAATAATATTTGAATCTGAAAATTTGTAGATGAACCGGTTGTAATCCAACTTTCTCTCACAATATCTCTTTTGCTGCTTGAATCGAAGTTGATTTAGGCAAGGGAGGGAATGTGTGTAGCGGTAGGGAAGAGAGCAAATGAGCTTTGAGAGGGAGAGAGGAGCGACAGTTAGTTAAAATGGGGGAGGGCCTGCCGCTACAGCTTGTAGCGGCAAAGGCGTGAATTTAATTTCCTGCAATTTTGAATTTCGTGTGTTGCCTTCCGTTTTGTCAGTCAACGTGTTTTGGCTTCCGTGTTGTCAGTCAGTGTTTTGGCTTCCCAAAGCATTAGAGCCTACCGCTACAGGCTCATGCGGCAAGGGCTTCCCATTTCTACCATTTCTAAGTATATAAAGGAGGGGCAGTTCAGTAACTTAGCAGCAATTTTGGGATTGAAGGACTACCGCTACAAGCTATAGCGGCAGAGGGGAAAATTGTTTAATCTGAGACATTAAATGTATGGATCGATGGATGAAACCTTGGTTGCTGAACAGTGCTTATGGCAACCAGTTGCCATGGATTAAATCGCATATATATATAGAGAGAGAGAGAGAGGTCAGATCCTGTCCGGGAGCCCGGACAGGTTTAAAATCCGAACCTTTTTTTTTGGCTTTTTTTTTTTAAAACAACTAATTTTTTTTTTAATATTTTATAGAACTGGAATTTTTACATAATACAGAGTTTTGGGTGTGATTTGGATACATATAACAAAACATGTCCATGCATGCATCGCATATATATGTTTTGTTATATGTATCCAAATCACACCAAAAATATCAGATATTATGTAAAATTCCAGCCCCATAAAATATTAAACTTTTTTTGTTAGTTGTTTTAAAAAAAAGCAAAAACAAATATGGGTCCGATTTTGGTCCAAAAAGAGTCCTGGACCGATCCATTTATATATATATATATATATATATATATATATATATATATATAGAGAGAGAGAGAGAGAAAAAAAAAAGCGAATAAAAGCTTCAGATCTAAAAGGATATTACGGAGTGTAGCGAGTAGTGCTTTAAACCGCTTTTGAAGCTTGAAAACTCTGTTTTCATTGGTTAAAATTTTATATGTTGTAGTATATATGTATACAAGTGTTTACAAAGAAGAATATCGATGTTTGGAACACTATAAGATGGGTTAAGAGCTGAAATGGACGGAATTCCCTCTATTTTCATTTTTCTTCTCTTTTTTCATTTTGACTAATGGGGGTCTATTTATAGACTAAAGTAGTCATGGGTCTACCTGCGACTGCCCGGGTGGACCCGAGACCCGTGGGTCCCATTGTCTCAAAGTACGTGCACTCCGGTCAACGCGATGTATACTGGAACTTTCATAACTTTTAATCTGGGAATTCGATGGAGACGTTTTATACCTTTCCGGAAATCCCTTTCCGAGGGCCACAGAATGAAATGAGATTTGACCTTTTTCAAATCTGGGAAGATGGGTCCATGACCAGATCTTTGAGTCTTCGCAGTCCATCTATTGAGCTGTCTAGTGCTTTTTTCACTCGGGATTAACGTTATGGTTCTACATGACTTCTTTTGTAGTGATTTGAGTTGAATTGATGTTGAGTTGCCAAAATTACTATTTTGCCCTCCTAGGTCAATTTTGGACTTGATGTGGCAACATCTGTCTTCCTCGGGGAGGTTGGCTTGCTATTTGTCTTTAGGGTTATTTATGAAGTTGATTTGATTCCCCGGGGTTATGTTCGGGTTTGGATTTGATCTCTCGGGGTTGTCTCTAGGGTTTGACTTGATTTCCCGGGGTTGTCACCGGGGTTTGACTTGATCTCCCGGGGTTGTCTCCTGATTTTGACTTGATATCCCGAGGTTATCTCTGGGTTTTGACTTGATCTCCCGGGGTTGTCATCGGGGTTAGACTTGATCTCCCAGGGTTGTCTCTGGGGATTTTAACTTGATCTCATGGGGTTATCTATGTGGTTTTGACTTGATCTCCCAGGGTTGTCACCGAGGTTTGACTTAATCTTCCAGGGTTATCACCGGGGTTTGACTTTATCTTCCGGGGTTGTCATCGGGGTTGGACTTGATCTATCGGGGTTGTCTTAAGGGTTTGACTTGATGATTTTGACTTCCAAGGTTGTCTCTAGAAGATAAAAGATGATTATGCCCTCCTGTATGATTAGTAATAGAAACGCAAAATTTTGAGTGTCTACAAACATGAGACAAGGTTCATGTTTTGCAGTCATGATCGGTTCATGACTAATAAAGAGGGTGTGATAAAAAAAACAAATATACCTTTTAAGATTTTAAGGTATTTTTCAATTACACATCAGTTAAAATGATTGTACATGTCTTCCAAAATAGTTGAACATATAACTTGACATGCGAAATCCCAAGCTAAAGATGGAGAACTAACCCATCCCGCAGATGGGCAGGCTTGGAAAGATTTCATCTTAGCACATCTTGGGTTTGCATTAGAACCTAAAAATGTGAGGTTTAGATTGTCCACTGATGGTTTCAACCCGTTCGGCCACTCAACTGTCCCGTACTCCTGCTGGCCTATAATTGTTACTCTGTACAACTTGCCTCGTTGGATGTGTATGAAATAACCATACTTATTTCTTTCACTCATGATTCCTGGTCCCAAGAGTCCTAGAAAGAACATAGATGTTTACTTGAGACCTCTGATAGACTAGTTGAAGGTATTATGGGATGATGGAATACAAACTTGGGATGTTTTCACGAAAATAAATTTCAACCTTAGGGATGCGGTTATGTGGACTATAGGTGACTTACATGCTTATGGTATGTTAGTTGGATGTAGTACACACGGGAAGTTGGCTTATTCGTATTGTATGGAGCATACAAAGTCTTTCAATCTATCAAAAGGTAGAAAGTCGTGTTGGTTTGACTGTCATCGTCGTTTCTTACTGGTAGATCACCCATTTCGAAGAAATGGAGAACACTTCAGGAAAGTAAAAGTAGACAATGATATGCATGCACCGCGATTGTCAGGGACAGAGATCTGTAACCATATGATGAGATTGACAGTTATCCCGTTCAGAAAGATTGTTACCTCAAACATATTCGATGGGTTTGGCGAGTCTCATAATTGGGTTCACAAAAGCATCTTTTGGGAACTGTCTTATTGGTCTATAAATTTGATTCGGCATAATCTAGATGTGATACATATTGAGAAGAATGTGTTTGACAATGTTTTTAACACCGTGATGAGTGTTACGAGCAAGATGAAAGATAATGATAAAGCACAGTTGGACATGAAAGATATTTATAAGTGTCTTAGATTAGAACTTTATGAATCTTCAATTATTAAGATGTTCAAACCGTATGCAAGGTACACATTGTCCAAAAAGCAGGTCAAAGATATATGCACATGGATTAAGTCTCTCAAACTACCAGATGGATATGCGTCAAACATTGCAACGTGTGTTATGGGTGGGAAATTGCAAAGGATGAAGAGTTATGAATGTCATGTGTTCATGGAGATACTCATGCCTATAGCATTTCGGGATATGCTTAATAAACCAATATGGGATGCTTTGGCTGGTCTTAGTTATTTTTTCAGAGACTTGTGTTCCAAAACATTAAATGAGAAAAACATGTCTATACTTCAGAAGAACATCATTGAGATCACGTGTAAGCTTGAAAAAATATTCCCGCCTGGTTTTTTTGACTCCATAGAGAATTTGCAAATCCATCTTCCCTATGAAGCTCGTGTTGGGGCTTCAGTTCAATATAGATGGATGTACCCTTTCGAGAGGGTGATGGGAAACCTTAAGAGAAAAATAGAGCTTATGCCGAGGGGTTGATATGTGAGGCATACAATTATGATGAGATATCTACGTTTGTCTCAGATAATATGTGAGTCCCAAAACATGATGGTGGCAGTGTTGAACTAAATGGTCGACTTTCGGTATTTGGTCTATCGAGTCCCGTTTTTGGAAAAGGGAAGTGCATATTCCTCTCTGAGCAAGAATTGCATGCTGCACATACTTACATGCTTCTCAATTGTGAGGAGATTGACGAATTTGTGAGGTACACATGCAATATTTCAATTATTTTAGGGATATTTATATCTTAACCTGCAATGACATACATTCTGATATGTTAATGTTTATAAAATTTATAGATCATGCGATGATGAGTTAAAAGCGAATCAGCCTGGCATAATTGATAAAGATGTTCAAATCAATCGTGATAAAAAATTTGCAAGGTGGCTAAAGGAAAAAGTAAGTTAAATATATTAAACACGACATAGATACTCCATTAATTTTTGACTTCATTTAATGTAATAGATTTTTTGTAGGCTCTTATGAAGGAACGATTCCGGATAATGTACAAGTCCTAGCTATGGGCCTAGTCAGGGACCAAGTCAGCCGCAATGGTTACAAGATCAATGGTTGTGAATTTCATACAAAGGCATATGATCGCGGTAAACGAACAATAAACATTAAAGTGTGTGTGTCCAAGGAGATTTTTACATTGAGCTTGGTCGTGCTTTTTTTGAGGAGTTAGAGGAAATCACAGAGTTGTCGTACAAGGGCACTTACGGGGGTCAGATTAACTTGTTCAAGTGTCGTTGGTTTCATACATAAAAAAGGATACGTGTCGATTGACATGAAATCATCGATATTGACCTCCATAGGTCCACGTACGCCAACGAACCATTTGTGTTGCCAACTCAAATAGTACAAGTATACTACACTCCTAGTCCTGTTAGGAAAAGGGATAAATCGTTTGCAGATCGCGTGTTATAATTCATATATTCAGGTAATGCGATGGTATAATTAGTAGACCGGGAGTTCTACCAAGAGGAGATGTTTTATAGACCTACGCCAATAAATGTAGAGGACGACAATGAAGTAATATTGTTAGAGGGTGGAGATGAACCTAATGAATTGGATCCTAAGTCAATACTTGTGCCAAATGACATTAATACTGAGGAAGAAGAGTTACTGACTGACACTGAATCTGAAGAAGATGATGGCTATGAATCTCCAAACCGTATACAAGATGATTCTGACTAAAAATAAAATGTATGTTTAGTATTATTTATAGTACATACAATTATACATATATACATGTTCTTTATATCATTATCGTGTTTATGTATCTTTCATTTATTACTGTGTTGTAGTTAACTATTTCATACAATTACCTATAATTATTGTCATTTTATTTGTATATGTAATCAAATATATTACTGTATTAACATCATGAAATTTGTTTTTACAGATGACTTCTGAACCAAATTGCAAGAAAATGCTATTGGGTAGGGTCTACTTTCAAGTCTTAAGGCCCCGAACAAATTTGGATGATCAATTCTTTTTGATTCGTTCCTCCTCCGACAAAGACATGTATGTTAAACATTTATATATCAACATTTTATATTTCAGTTCTTGTAAATATACACTAATGTAACTTGCTTAAAATATTATAATCAAACATTCGTATTTAATGTAAATTGTTGTATATTGTAATGACTTTTGTGATAGCAAAATTGTGAAGTGCATTTCACATTTATGGTTACAGAACTGGCCTACGCTAGTGATTACGTGGGCGAGCACACCTATCGCCCACAAGGATGTTGTTTTGGATAAATTTTAGGTATACTTTTATGTTAATGCTGATCCTAATATAATTAATAAATTTTTATTGATCAGTAGTGTTGGATTAGTTAATATCATCGTTTAAATATTATTAATGCTTGTTTTATTTGTAGAAGAGATATAGATGGGATGATGCACATGCATCAGTTATTCAGACACTATTCTGGCATAAGTGCATCTTTCGAACCAAAGACAATCTAAATAAGGAAAGACAAAAAGCCCTTCATAATGCAAGGATAAACCATCCAGAACAGGGTGAGGAGTACATGCAAGAGCATAGTCCCTGGTGGTGCACACAGAGCATATGGGCAGATATGTGTGTCTAGTGGAGAGCCGAGGGTTGGATCAAGAGACGGAAGACTTCCTCCTCGAATAGATCCTCAGGTGTACCTACATGCAAAAAGGTAAAAGGGACCTATAAGGGCGACAGTACATCATAGTTGCAACACATTACTGCCAGGGTACGTATTGAGTATAAAGTTTTAGTTTTAGCTTTAGTTTTAGTACATCAAACATGTTTACTTATTAATATATGAGCATATTAATTTTGTAGGAGGCATCGTCTCAAGGTCAGCCCATCCATTGGCTGGATGTATATGTGGCCACCCGCGATGGTTTGCCTGAGGCTATTGTTGGGTAAAATCTAATTACACACAGCACGCAAGTATACGTGATAAACAAGTAATATAATGATAAGTAGAGTATCGTTCCTGATAAGTAGGTAGTATACCTACTTATCCGGTATCTGTTACTTAAATTAGTTGCTTATACCCATGTTTCTTAGTTACTTTTTATGCATTTTTTGTTCATTTTGTAGATTTTATGCTTGGGAGTTGTGTGAGCGACTTTTGGTATGAAAATGCAAGAAAAAGCAATCCGGACATTGTTTAGGCTTTCATGTTCATTTCATGTTCTTAGCTTACAACTTGAACTAGGTTGTAGAGCAACTTCTTAGCTTTTTGGAACTTCTTGAATCATTCCAATCGAAGTTCGGATGCAAGAGTTATGGCCTTTGTACCAACGGACGTTGAACATCACTATTTTGGGTGGCCATTTGCATAGCTATCACCTACAACACATTTTTCAGCCTCCATCCTTAAATTATTTCTCAATTATCAAAGAATAAAAGTTGTAGAGCTCGTCGAGAGCTTCGATTTGTCAGGTGGTAGGCCCCATAACATTTACCGGATCAAAGGTTATGGTCGTTTTACCAGAGGACACTGCAGTAGAAAACCAATGGCGCGGGCGCGCGAATTTATAGTGCATTTGTTGCGCGGCCGCACAAGTCCCTGGACAAAAAAACGCGTTTTTCTACTTTAGCGCGGGCGCGCTTAACTCCAGGCCATTCCCAGCGCGGTCGCGCCACTTCTGAAGTTGACTAGAGCTTACTTTTTCACTAAACAGTAAATTAGAGCGTAACATGAAGGGGGGTTCATTGAGGGCTTATAAATGAGACGTATTATCAGTATGTAAAAGGGGATTCCACCCCTTGGGGGATCACGTAGCTAACATATGCTCTTTTCTTTTCTTTTCCTTATTAGATTAGAGTAGATTAGAACCCTAGATTAGCTAAGATTTGGGGGTTGAAGCAATTGAAGATCCTTGAAAGTTCAGAAGTGAAATAAGAGGAGAAACTCAGATTTGCGATTCTTAATCCCTAACTCTCTTTACTTCTATTTGTATCTTTCAATGTATATTCAATTGTGGAGCATGGATTCTAATTCAACTATGAGTTAAACTCTATTATGAGATTGCAATGGATTCTATGGATTAGTTATTTCTGATATATTTCATTGTTAGCCTTATTGATTGCTATGGGCTTGTCTAATTAGATTCATGCTATTTGCTTAGTTGATTGGCCATCAAATACTATGATAATCCATATGGACTTGAGAGAAGAAGTATGGGTTTAGATCTGATCTTATTAGCGTGTGATTGTATGTTCTACAATGCATTGGGATGTATGATTCGTGCTTAAGATAAACATATACCGAAGCACCATTCGTAGTTAATTGAGAACTTGGGCTTAAACCCTAATTATTTGTAAATCACTTAGACATATAGTGGTTTAGGTAATGTGGGAGTTCATGTGTATTCTATCAACTGTGGATTACATGTGATTTGTGTATGGTACATTGAGAGATGGCTATACTTTACTTTCATGTTCTTGACTAACAATCTGGTACAATTAGTTTGGCTTAACATGAAATGTGTGGATTTGAATGAGTCAATAGATGAAATTGTGATCTCAGGTCTTCATTATCTAGTCTCACTCTAGGAATAGTTAGGTTTATTTAATTTCATAGTTTAAATATAAAATATCAAATCATTAGTTTAAATAAGACTGAAATGGTTATGGGCTAGTGTTTGGTAAACTTTATTAGTTAATTCTCCGTGGAAACGATACTTTGCTTACTCTTTATTACTTGTTGACCGTGTATACTTGCACGCATATATTGATCGGTAAAATGACCAACAAGTTTTTGGCGCCGTTGTCAGGGAGTTAGCTTAATAAATTTTTTCCAACATTAATTTCAATCAAATTGGTCTTAATTTAAACATTTTTATTTTTTTAAAATTATCTTCTTATATTTCTCTCTTTTCAGGTACCATGGATGACTTTGTTTATCAATGGCCTTATGCAAATATGCATCAACCAAGGGACACAAGAACTGAAGGACTCAATTATTTTCTACATTGTCAGCACAAATTGCAACACTTTCGGAGAGGTTGGATGTTCTTGCAGCCCAACGCACTCGGGAGATAGCAGTTACATGTGAATATTGTGCTGGCGAGCATCCGAGTTATCAGTGCAACATCAGTGTTGGACAAGTACAATTTGGGTGTGATTACCTCAACAACTATGTTTATCCCAGTTATCATCAAGGTTGGGGGTATCACCCAAATTATGAATGGAGTTATAACTATCAAGACCAATACTGCATCCCAAGCCCAACATATCCATCAGATTTCTCAAATCCACCTCCAATACAACAAGAAGAAAATTCAGATTTGAAGGAATTCATGTCAAGGATTATAGCAGAAAAAGAAGAGATGATAATGAGTCAGGAATTATCAACCCAAAATCTTAATAGACAGATGGAACAACTCATTAACTCCTCAATGAATGGTCCTCGATACATGGATTTCGAAACTAAACAAGATAATTCAAGATTGGAGGATTTGTGGTTCAAATTTGTAGCATTAACTGAGGAGAAGATGATTGAGCAAGAGAGGTCAATTCGAAATCTTCAGAATCAGATGGATCAAATGTTCGAAGCCTTGAACAATCGCCCTCCAAACAATTGGTGTTATGACATGGACGATGAAACTGATAGAGAGATAGAAGTGTACTTGCCACTGAATGAACTCAAAGAAGTTGTCATTGAGGAGACAACTGTGAGTATAGAAAATGAAGAACATGAGCTGACTTGTATAATACCCCAAGTGCCTTCTTAGTTAGAGTTAAAAAAAAATTAGTGAACTTTTCACACCCATGTCCCCTTGGTAGTCACATCCAAAGTAAGAATTTCTGCGATTATGAGGCCTCTTACAAACCATGGTTGGCTGAGGAAGAGATAATAGAAGAAGAAAATTCCGTTGTATCTGTCATGCCTCAATGCAAAAATTTATTCACAAATACAACGGACGAAGCACCTAGCTATGCAATAGAACTGGGGGCATCATATACAGAAAATATGTTAGGTTGTTTCAATTCACAGACTCGCAAGATGGGGAACCTACCTACGCACATTGCAGTTCTAATTGATAGAGGGTTCCTAGCTTTTCGTATAGGAATTGGATAGTGGTGTCAAGAACAGAGTCCAGCTAACGGACTATAAACTGAGCGCTAGATGGGAGGCACCCCATTCAATCTTTCTCCCTCCTTGTTTAATTCTTATTTACATTTCTATTTACTTTTTCTATGTTTAATTCTTCATATTTTCTATATTTAATAGATGTTTGATAGTTATAAGTCTTAATAATAGTTTGATTGTGACTCCTCTCAGGTTCAATCCAATTTCTATAAGCATTCAGGAACAAACAGAAGTCAAAAACTAAAGCTGCCAAGGTACAGGGTAGTGCGGCCGCGCCCAACTACAAGCCAAACATAGCGTGGTCGAGCCATATCTCAGTCATAGAAAATAAACACTGCTCAATTTTTAGAATTTCTGACTCAAGCATTCGGACAGTTAGAAGCCCACAATCAGTTTCCAACTATAGAATATCTCAAACTTATCCATCGCCTGATATACCATCGGATCATGAGGCGAACGGAGATGACATTGCCACTTAGGGGAGTATTCTTTCACTTTTAATTACAATGAGGGCATTGTTAATTTTAAATTTAGGGGTATCGGGCTGTAGTGAGTAGTTGTTGCATATAGTTAATTGCGTGTTAGTAGTTATTAGTTTAATTTTGTAGTAAATTTTTTCTTTTTGTTTGCTTAATATCTGTTTAGTTGCATAACATTGCATAATCCCAGGTTTTTAGTTAGTTGAAATCTAATTTGACCATTGATAATATAGAAATTTGTATAGATTTTTGAACTCAGTTGATAACTTGAGCTTAGTTATAATTTCATACATGATGTAATCTATGTCTGTTGTTTAGATGTTACCGGGTAGCACGACAGTGTTCCTTTTTGCTTGTTGGTTAAGATTAGCATGCTTGTCTGCTGAGAGGAAAACGTTGTTTTTAATGATAGAATCGTGTAGAAAATGAGTAATGACTATAAGACACGGAAACTCAAGTTTTGGGAACGCATTGGGTATACTTGTTATTCCCTATCAAAAAAAAAGAGAAAAATATGAAAAATTATCGTAGCTAGTCTTGTTTCGGGGCCTTTGTTTCTTGAGCAAGTATGCTCGAGGGGATTGTCTTTACACCTAGCGCCCTAAGGTCTTTTATGGTTTGGGAGTCGTTGGTTGAAAGCTCGCTAAGGGGTATAACTATTAGCCTAATGGAATGAGGCATTGCACAGTCATGGGAAATAAAAAAAATCAATAAACACAGCTGGAAAGTGCGAAAATCGCCCTCATGAGTAAAAATAAAGCAGAATAAACCCATTGTTAAACCTTAGCATGTACTGATGTGTTGGAGTAGTTGTTATTTCATTTATATGCATAGTTCTTGATTTGAACCTCAGTTTTCTTTCTTAAGAAGTATAGCATGTGAAATCTTCACCTTTTTCAAGCTTATCTGTGAACACAACACACACACACATCATCTTTATAGCAAGTGAGGATTATCTGATTGTATGTCATTATGCTTGTAGCTTAGTTTGATGCTTTGTTCTAGGATCTTGATATTTCTCTGAGGCATATCTTATTGGAATTCTTAACATGGCTGAAAATCTTGGGATTCATTGTCATAGTAGCGTCGCTTGCATAGCATGTAGATTGCATTATGTTGTGTTGTTTGGGGACAAGCAACAGTTTAAGTTTGGGGGTATTTGATAAGTAGTTTTATACCTACTTATCTGGTATCTGTTACTTGAATTAGTTACTTATACCCATATTTCTTAGTTACTTTTTATGCATTTTGTGTTCATTTTGTAGATTTATGCTTGGGAGATGTGTGAACGACTTTTAGTATGAAAACGCAAGAAAAAGCAATCCAGACATCGTTTGGGCTTTCATGTTCATTTCATGTTCTTGTCTTACAACTTGGACTATGTTGTAGAGCATCTTCTTAGCTTTCCGGAACATCTTGAATCATTCCAATCGGAGTTCGGATGCAAGAGTTATGACCTTTGTACCAACGAACGTTGAACATCACTGTTTTGGGTGGCCATTTGCATAGCTGTAACCTACAACCCAATTTTCAGCCTTCATCCATCAATGATTTCTCAATTATCAAAGAATGAAAGTATTAGAGCTCGTTGAGAGCTTCGGTTTGATAGGTGGCAGGCCCGTAACTCTTCCCGGATCAAAAGTTATGGCTGTTTTACCAGAGGACACTGCAACAGAAAACCAATGGCGCAGGCGCGCGAATTTGTAGTGCATTTATAGCGCGGCCGCGCAAATCCCTGGACAAAAAAACGTGTTTTGCAACTTTAGCGCAGGTGCGCTTAACTCCAGGCCATTCCCAGCGCTACCGCGCCACTTCTGAAATTGACTAGAGCTGACTTTTTCACTAAACAGTAAATTAGAGCGTAACTTGGAGGGGGGTTCATTGAGGGCTTATAAATGAGACGTATTATCAGTATGTAAAAAGGGATTCCACCCCTTGGGGGATCACGTAGCTAACATATGCTCTTTTCTTTTCTTTTCCTTATTAGATTAGAGTAGATTAGAACCCTAGATTAGCTAAGATTTGGGGATTGAAGCAATTGAAGATCCTTGAAAGTTCAGAAGTGAAATAAGAGGAGAAACTCAGATTTGCGATTCTTAATCCCTAACTCTCTTTACTTCTATTTGTATCTTTCAATGTATATTCAATTGTGGAGCATGGATTCTAATTCAACTATGAGTTAAACTCTATTATGAGATTGCAATGGATTCTATGGATTAGTTATTTCTGATATATTTCATTGTTAGCCTTATTGATTGTTATGGGCTTGTCTAATTAAATTCATGCTACTTGCTTAGTTGATTGGCCATCAAATACTGTGATAATCCATATGGACTTGAGAGAAGAAGTATGGGTTTAGATCTGATCTTATTAGCGTGTGATTGTATGTTCTACAATGCATTGGGATGTATGATTCGTGCTTAGGATAGACATATACCGAAGCACCATTCGTAGTCAATTGAGAACTTGGACTTAAACCCTAATTATTTGTAAATCACATACATATAGTGGTTTAGGTAATGTGGGTGTTCATGTGCATTCTATCAACTGTGGATTACATGTGATTTGTGTATGGTACATTGAGAGATGGATATACTTTACTTTCGTGTTCTTGACTAACAATCTGGTACAATTAGTTTGGCTTAACATGAAATGTGTGGATTTGAATGAGTCAATAGATGAAATCGTGATCTCAGATCTTCATTATCTAGTCTCACTCTAGGAATAGTTAGGTTTATTTAATTTCATAGTTTAAATATAAAATATCAAATCATTCGTTTAAATAAGACTGAAATGGTTATGGGCTAGTGTTTGGTAAACTTTATTAGTTAATTCTTCGTGGGAACGATACTTTACTTACTCTTTATTACTTGTTGACCGTGTATACTTGCACGCATATATTGATTGGTAAAACGACCAATAGTTCCCACAGAGACAAGTATTAATTTTAATCTAACAACTACCAGCTTTATATTATTTTAATTTTATTAAACTTATCGAATTAACGGTTGGATATAATGAAAAACTAGTAAACTAAAAATCAAAATAAATAAACACAACTAAGTACCGTAAATTTTAATCAGATAATGAAGAATTAAGCCTACAACTTCACTTTAAGCTTCACTCAGATTATCACACTTCTTTTCAATCCAATTAACTATCCCAATTCATTGATTAAGAACACAAAAGTAGAATTAGACATCTCTCAATGCACTAACACCATATCAACTTAAATCCACAATTGATATAATTAAGCCAAACACCCTAATTAACTAATTCACTATATCTCTATGTGAATTACAATTAAAGAAGGTTTAAATTCCAAGTTCTTATATGATTAAATGCGATGTTAGGTATATCTCTATCCTAAACATACATCATGAATTCCATCAAAACACAGAAATCCTGAACACATGCTATTATGACTAAGTCTAGATTCATATCTCATCTCTCGAATCCATACAAATCCACATAGAATTGGTGATCAAGCAATTCATAAGTTAAGAACAAATCACAATAGATAAACTAAACAGATAGCTTCATTAAACTGAAATCAAAGTATGATAATCATCGTTTCACTTAAAGATCCATTGCAAGCTTAATAAGAAATTTAGTTCATAAATAATGAATTAAACACCAAGTAGATTAAAGAATACATCATCCAAATTACAGAAACTGAAATAAAGATTAAGAATAGTATAGAACCACCCTTCTTTGCACTCAGTTCTGAAATCTTCGTGATCCTTCTCCTTCTATCTGCTCCTCCACGATCTTATCTGAAATTAGGGCTTCAAAGTAGAAATTGATTGTATGATTGATTGGTTAATTCCCTAGCTTCAGGCTTTGTAATAGTTGATAAAAACATCCCCAATCCAGCCCTAATTGAAGCCAAATTCGTTCAGTCCACACCACAGTAGTATTCAAATTGCATCAAAACTCTCCTCTCGTCTTCACAGACTTCCTCATGAAATGGTTTTTAGCCTTGAGCGGGGTATTTAGCCTTGAGAAACCCCGCCCCGACGGGGTTCTAACTTTCTGCCACGTGTACCCCAGCCCTGGCGGGGTAATTCTTTTGTTATCTTCTCGCCCCGACGAGGTGATTACTACAGTTTATTGTTTCATTTGCTTTTCCATGTTAATCTTCACCACATTACAACCATTATACCAAAGCTAACACGTAATGAAACCTGCAAACAAAACAAACACAAACATGTAAAACTATACTAAAATAGACATAATAAACACTATTTAAGTCCAAATAGGAACCTGATTCGTAGGTTTGAAACCCACTCATGAAACTCCCCCAAACTTAAACCGTGCTAGTCCTTGACCACAATAATATGCAATGCAACTAACTATATGCCTTCAAATCCAACTATAGTCAGAACACAGTCTATTCACTTGGCCTCAGAGAAATCACAATAGACATGATAGTATATCATACCAAGACAAATCAATAACTTCTCAATCAATCACCAAATCTTAACATATTATAACTAATATAGTGTGTGTGTGCTCAACAACCATGCTAACCGACATAAAGTTAAATAAAACACATAATAAACCTCTTAAAAGGAATCATACAGCGTAAAGTCAAGAAATTCACAAATAAGCAAGATCCTGCTAAAATCAAATAGTTACCAATTTCAAAGGTCAAAATGAGATACTTATGCTTTATTTATTCAATGCGGGGGATTTTTGCACTTTTTCTCATTTTTCACTTTTTTATTTTTCTCATGGCTGTTCAATGTCTAATCCTCTTAGGCTTTTCAGTGCTACCCCTTAGCGAGCATTCAACCAACGACTCCCAAACTGTCAGGCTTTAGGGCGCTAGGTGTAGAGACATCCCCTTGAGCATACTTTTTCAAGTAACAAAGGCCGCAGAACTAGACTTACCAAGGTGCTTATTCATATATTTTTTCTTCTTTTTTTCTTTTTTTATAGCTTATATCCCAAATTTTCCCCCAAACTTAGGTTCTTTTCTAATCTTAGCCATCGCTACCTATTCATGATTTTCTTTCACTAAAACTAGCATTAGCCTTAAGAGTTCCATTATGTATCCATTTAGAATCAATCAATCAACATAGTTGTTTCTTAATGTGATATCCTGATTATACCAGTTTCAAACAGATAAAGATCTAATTCATGATAAGAAATCACATCAAAGCCTTAACATTCAATACTATTCTTATCTACGCAATTCCAATCTCATAATTGGCCAAAACAGACTTTAATCCATCTATAGCGGGAATAATGCAAATATGAACTAAATGCAATATAAAAACAGTAAACTAACTAATATTTTTGAGATTTTCAATTTTTCAGTTTACTTTTTTTATTTTTATAGATATGATTCAACAAGAAACAGAAACAGAAAACTAAACTACTAAATTAAACTAAAGATACAACTACATGAATACATACATGAACTGTGGCATGAAAACTAAATGCAAACTAAACTAACTAACATAAACAAACCAACATAAAACATAACAAATAACTAAAACTAATAACTAAAACTCCCCCAAACTTAACATACACAATGTCCTTATTGTGAAAATACTACATTAAAGTAAAAGAGGACTTCCCTGTAGCATGCTAAGCATGTGGTGGTGGTGGTGGTGGCATTGGGATTGGGATTGAAAACTCCTCCACATCAGAGTCAGATGGTGGATACTGCGGCAATGGCTCTAGGACTGGAAACTTGAATTGGTCGGCAACAGCTAGATTCATTCTTTGAAATGCCTCAGTCAATGAAGCATGGTAATTATTCATTGTGTTAAACATGTGATCCTACCTTGCTGTAATTCTCTTCAATTTTTTATCTTCTTCATTATCCCTCATGTCAATATGCCTCTGTAGACTGCGAAACTGGGTACTAAACATGTACTTGGCAGACCTACTACCCCTCGTAGCCTCCTCCTCACCAGACATCTCATCACCCTTGAACTCATCATCCTTAATGGTATCATTTGCCTCCTCCTCCTCAAGAGCATCAGGAAATACAAAACCTAAACCTCGAGGATGCGATTCCCCTCCAGCCCAAACTGAATATCTCACAATCATTCTTGAATCAAGAAGCTCGAGAGGCTGTTGCACGGGCTCATCAGCTGACCATCGAACTTTGGACTGTCTACACAACCCACAGATAAGTGATGGGTGTGGTAATCCTCCTGAAAATGGCCCACACAAGCATCGCTGAATTGAAAAGCTAATTATGGCACCGACATCAATGTCAAAATCCTTCATTATAACATATAAAAGTAGAACCTTTTCATTGGTAACTTCACTGGTATGTGTCGAAGGAAACAGCTTCGCACACAGGAATGCATACCAGATCTTTCCATATAAGCTCAAATCCTTGCTCATGAACAAAGTCCCTCCTTTCTTCCCCTTCGCTCATATAGTGTCAGGTTTTGATATCTTTGTGAGAATCTAATCATAATTAGGATTACTGTCTCTCAACTTAGCATATTAACACACAGTAGGGGCTCGCACGCTATAAAACTCATTTATTACCTCTGAAATGAAAGGTACTTGCTTACCCCACATAAACGCCACAAATGGTGCTTTATCTTTAGCATTAGGATAGAACTCTTTCACTATTATCACCACTACAGGCTCTAGCTCATCAATGAATACTTCCCAACCATGTTCTTAAATCTGTCTCTACATTTGGCCCTCGAACGCATCTGGTCTCAAGCCCCTCTCTGGTGTCAGAGCCTTAGGTGTGAGATAATCATACTTGTCCACTGCATTTGCCCTAACGAATTTGCGCTTGTCGAAGCTCTTTGTAGGTGGAAAAGAACCTTTGCCCCTTTGGCGTTTCACATGTGTTTTAGGAGCCATGATATCACAATGCTATCAACAACTCCCCCAAACTTTGTTCTTGACAATTTCACAAACATGTGGTGTACACCACAACTTATAATGCCCAAAATTATAGAATGGAATTCAAGTATAACGAAAAACTAGTGAAAGTAGCTTATCCACACTAATTTCCTTACTTGATGATGATATTACCAAGGTTGAGTGACCAATTATTGAAGTTCCCCCTTCCTTTCTTGCTGCAAACCAAAAAATGGATGAACCCAAGGATTTGGAGACTGTAATTCGAAGAAGGTGATGCAAATTAGGTGTTTGTGTGGTGAGTAATGGATGGGATTTGGAGTTAGGGTTATATAGGATTGAAATAGTGGTAGGAATTAATGGAGATTGGGGTTTATAGAGAGAGTCTGTGTGGTGTTAGGATGCTTGGGTTCGATTTTAAGTAATGAGAATGGGTAAGCCACGTTCTGCAGAGGTTATTTTAAAAACTGAATCCGTTTCCCCTTGTATGCATATACTGAAACCCCCCGTCGTGGCGAGTGTGTCAGGCGGTGAAAGGGCCCGTCGGGGCAGGGGGTCAGTTTCTACAAGACTTTAGTTTTTCAATAAATTTGACCTACGTGCATGCTCAACTTCATCCTTATTACCTGAAATGCAATAAAACCAACATTTTAAGTTAAACATATGGCGTTTGAGCATGAATGTTGAAAATATTTACAATAACTAACTAATTAACTGCGAATTACATATAATTGAACTATGAACTACTAAAATTCTTAACTAAACTATGAATTAAGCAACATGAAACTAAAATATTGTAAATGACAAAAAAATTGGGATGCCTCCCAATGAGCGCTTATTTTTTAGTCTTTCAGCCTGACTACTCCCTGTTTCTATCCTGGATCTGTTGGGATATTTTCAGCATGCTATTTTTTTATCGCACATAAACAACAATGCTTTATTACATACCCATTCAACTGCAATTTTGGGAGTGGAGTTGACTTCATATCCTCAATCAGTGCTTTTAGACAACCGACCTCTCTACAATCCATATTCTTGACTTGTGTAGATGTCTTGATCAAATCACTCTCCTCCTTGTCACTAGGGATTGGAATTTCTTTGAACACTTTAACTTTCACTACTTGATCAAACACTTTTATGGTCAATTCTCAATTAGGTACGTCAATTAGTGTTCGTCCCATTGCAAGGAATAGTCGTCCCAAGATGATCGGAATGTACTTATCTTCTTCGAAATCTAACACCACAAAATAAGGTGGAAAAATTAATGTATCAACTTTTACCAACACATCTTCTATTATCCCCAATGGATATGTTATTGATCTATCTGCGAGCTGTAGACTGATGTTAGTTGGCTTTGCTTCCTTTAAACCCAACTTTCTGTATATGGATAATGACATAAGATTGATACTTGTTCCTAAATCACATAAGGCTCTCCCCACATCTTGATAACCAATTGCACAAGGAATAGTAAAGCTCCCTGGATCTTTTAATTTAGGGGGGAAGCTTTTTTTGCAGAATTGCACTGCACTCTTCCGTTAATGCCACTGTTTTGAATACACTAAGCTTGCGTTTCTTTGAAAGTATCTCTTTCATGAACTTGACATATCATGGCATCTACTCTAGTGCTTCGGCGAACGAAATATTAATGTGCAAATGTTTGAATATGTCTATTAACTTAGAAAATTGATCCTTGAGCTTTTTACTTTCCAACCGTTGAGGAGAAGGCATATGTGGTGTGACTCCATTCTATTTGTCTTCATTATGCTTTTCCATAACTCTTTCCTTAGTTTTCTTTGCCAGATCAATCCCTTCATTTTCAAAATCCTCATCTTTGCTTGTTTTCCTATCAACATCAGACCCCAATTCTTTACCACTCCTAAGTGTGATAGCATTACACTGTTCATGATTTCCTATAGGGTTCTTTTCAGTATCATTCAGCAATGTTCCTTGAGGCATGTTATTCAATGCCAATGCAAGCTGTCCCATCTGATTTTCCAAGTTCTTGATCGTTGCCGCTTGCATTTTTATAGTTGCCTCATTATCGGATATGTATTTCAACAACAACTCTTCCAAATCTGGCGTTTTCTCTTGATGTGGAACTGATTGTTAATGCTGATTTTGGAAACCTGGGGGATAAGATTGTTGTGGAACCTGCTTTATTTTGGTTATTTCTCCACGAGAAATTCGGATAGTTCCTTGCCCTCGGATTGTAGGCATTTTGATATGGATTCTAAGGTATTCTGTTATACCTACCTACAAGCTGAACTGCAACTGGATTAATAGCACATTGCTCTGTCGGATGGTCCCTTTCACACAATTCATAAACATATGCCACATGCTGAACCTGTGCACCCGTGAGGGCATCCATCTTCTTTTACAATGCTGAAATCTGAGCTGCTAGAGCTCTCACTCCATCTACTTCAAACACCTCAGCGGCCTTAGGTTGTGCCATTCTTGTTGTGGGCCACTGGTAGTTGTTAGCCGTCATCGTCTCAATCAGATCATATGCTTCCTCAAAACTTTTAGCCATAAAAGCTCCCCCAGACGTTGCATCAATGCTAGTACGAAGATTTCCATTCAGCCCATTGTAAAAGGTGTTCATCTGCAGCCACTTGGGTAATCCGTGATGCGGACACTTTCTTAGTAATTCCTTGTACCTTTCCCAAGCTTCATACAAAGATTCCCCATGTTGTTGTTCAAACATTGTAATCTCATTCCTCATCTTAACAGTCTTCGTCGGTGGGAAAAATTTAGCTAAAAAATTTTGAGCGAGGTCATCCCAAGTAGTGATTGACCTTGGCGGTAGTGAATGTAACCAGCTCTTTGCTTTGTCCCGTAAAGTGAACGGAAACAAACGAAGCCTAACTGCATCATCAGATACCCCATTATACTTGAAAGTATCGCAAATCTCTAGAGAGCTCACAAAGTGATCATTTAGGTCATCATTGGCTAATCCCTCAAACTGTACTGAATTCTGTATCATTTGAATCGTCTCAGGCTTGATCTCAAAATAATTTGTAGCTATCGCAGGCCTGGTAATACTTGACTGAATTTCAGTAACCTTGAGAGTAGCATAGTCCCTCAGTGCTTTCTGATCCTCTGCAACCATACTTTCTTGTTTATCCAAATTCTCTCTAGTCTCTTTAATCCACTTACTAAGCCTCTGAAACCTTCGTTCGATGTCGTCTTCGTAATGAAGCAACTCTGGTTTCTTTGACCGAGTTTCCATACACTATGTAAGAGAACCTAAAACAAGAAATAGTAAAAAGAAAAGAAAAATTGTTTAACTAAAACTGAACTAATTAAACTGATATTGAAAGTAATAAAATCAAAACTAGTCCCTGGCAATGATGCCAAAAACTTGTTGGGTAAAATCTAATTACACACAGCACGCAAATATACATGATCAATAAGTAATATAATGATAAGTAGAGTATCGTTCCCACAGAGACAAGTACTAATTTTAATCTAACAACTACCAACTTTATATTATTTCAATTTTATTAACCTAATCGAATTAATGGTTGGAAATAATGAAAAACTAATAAACTAAAAATCAAAAAAATAAACACAACTAAGTACCATAAATTTTAATCAGATAATGAAGAATTAAGCCTACAACTTCACTTTAAGCTTCACTCAGATTATCACACTTCTTTTCAATCCAATTAGCTATCCCAGTTAATTAATCAAGAACACAAAACTTGAATTAGTCATCTCTCAATGCATTAACACCATATCAACTTAAATCCACAATTGATATAATAAAGCCAAACACCCTAATTAACTAATTCACTATATCTCTATGTGAATTATAATTAAAGAAAGCTTAAATTCCAAGTTCTTATATGATTACATGCGATGTTAGGTATATCTCTATCCTCAACATACATCATGAATTCCATCAAAATGCAGAAGTCATGAACACATGCTATTATGACTAAGTCTAGATTAGTATCTCATCTCTTGAATCCATACAAATCCATATAGAATTGGTGATCAAGCAATTCATAAGTTAAGCACAAATCACAATAAATGAACTAAACAAATAGCTTCATTAAACTGAAATCAAAGTATGATAATCATCGTTTCACTTAAAGATCCATTGCAAACTTAATAAGAAATTTAGTTCATAACTAATGAATTAAACACCAAGTAGATTAAAGAATACATCATCTAAACTACAGAAACTGAAATAAAGATTAAGAATAGTATAGAACCACCCTTCTTTGCACTCAGTTCTAAAATCTTCGTGATCCTTCTCCTTCTCTCTGCTCCTCCACTATCTTCTCTGAAATTAGGGCTTTAAAGTAGAAATTGATTGTATGATTGATTGGTTAATTCCCTAGCTTCAGGCTTTGTAATAGTTGATAAAAACGTCCCCAATCTAGTCCTAATTGAAGCCAAATTCGTTCAGTCCATGCCACATCAGTATTCAAATTGCATCAAAACTCTTCTTCTGTCCGCTACCCCCGCCCCAGTGGAGTATTTAGCCTTAAGAAACCCCGCCCCGGTGGGGTGCTAACTTTCTACCACGTGTACCCCAGCCCCGACGGGGTAATTCCTTTGATATCTTCCCTCCCCGGCAGGGTGCTTACTGCAGTTTACTGTTTCCTTTGCTTTTCCATGCTGATCTTCACCACATTACCACCATTGTACCGAAGCTAACACGTAATGAAACTTGCAAACAAAACAAACACACACACGTAAAATTATACTAAAATAGACAGAATAAACACTTAAGTTAAATAGGAACCCAATTCGTAAGTATGAAACCCACTCATCAGTTATCCAAATAGCAGTATACTTTGATATGTTTATACATTTTTACGTCATTTTTAAGCATTTTATATTTATTGTTAACTATTTAATTTCTAACATGCTGACATGACACTTATAAGAACCTATTGAATAAGCGTTATCCTGAAGGCACACCGTGACCGCCGATTGATCAAAAAGTGTGGTAGAAGGCATCAATTGTGAAGAAGAACTATGTCAAAGGCCAAGAACAACGACGACCGATTATTAGTGGCACATGCAGCTCTGCTAGTCAATCTACTCAGTCCTCCTACCATCTGACGCTGCACACTCCTGCTGACTGTATGAGAGCAATATGTCAGGATCGAACTCTTCTTCTCACAGTTGGTGGCCATCTGCAGTCTCTGACTCCTGAGGAGTTAGTAGATGCAGTGGCGAGAGCATCACAGCAGCATGATGAGCCCGAGGTAATCTTCTCATTGTTTAACTTTATGTACTACTTTGCATGTTTAACTTTACATTCAATAATATATGTTTTATTTTTTTATTATAGCCCCATATGGAAAATATTGCTCCGTGAAGGTATTTGTATTCATTCTTTTTCTTGTTAATCGACATTTGATTATTATTTTTACCCACTAAATAATTAAATGCATGTTTATATTATACGTTATAATTAACATTTGTATATAAATTTTACTTGGACGGTACTTGTTTATATATATGAGCACAATCTGCGTGGATGTTTATATTACTATGTTGGTTTTATTAGATTATATATATATATATATATATATATATATATATATGTGTGTGTGTGTGTGTGTGTGTGTGTGTGTGTGTGTATATATATGGATATCAATGTATGTATATATATATATATATATATATATATATGGATATCGATGGATTTGTATGGATGTTGGTTTATTTATATATATTGTTGTGTGTTGGGATATAAAATAGGTAAAAAAATTTGGGAAATCAACAAAACAACCGATTTATTTTAAAATTAATCATCCATGAAATACGTATCACGATCATTAATACTTTTCAAATGACTCGCTTATGACTCGAAGGTGTAAGCAACTGCTTCGGTCGCTATTGTTAGTCGTTGACACTTAGGCCATGTCACCTCTGACACCTAACTCACGGTGACTTAGCAACGACATCAATCGTTATTAGGCGATTGCTGATACGATGGTCGCTAAAGAGTGTCGTTGATGTCCGCACAGTGACCAGATTATCTGCGACCTATATTAGCGATCACGTTCGGTCGCTGATGGCTTTTGACAACCGTATGCGGTCGCGGATAGGCGGTCGTAGAAGATCTTTTTTCTTGTTGTGCTTGTGAAGAAACAAAGACGCAAGAAACCATTGCTACAAACAATTAAAAGTCACGAAGGGATTCTGCAGTGTCGTTTGTGACGAAAAATTTAATCTAACATGTAGATACATGTCGTTAATGCTAACAATTTCGATATTAAGCCGGATACTATTTAGATGCTGTAGAATTCAATACAATGTGGGGGAGTCTGAATGGCAATCTGAATACGCATCTCATGAGTTTTTTGGAAATCCGCGACACTTCTAAGTTTAATGGGGTTTCAAATGAGGCTATAATGTTGAGACTTTTCCCTTTCTCACTCCGTGATAAGGCAAAAAGTTGGTTGCGCTCTTTGTCGTTGGGTCCAATTACAACATGGGCATATCTAGCACATAAATTCTTAGTTAAATTCTTTCCACCAGCTAAGACGGCGAGAATGAGGATTGACATTACCTCGTTCACCCAACTTGATTCAAAGACTTTATACGAGGCATGCAAAAGATTCAAGGACCTACTTCACAAGTGTCCTCATCACGGAATCCCGAAGTAGTTACAGGTGCAGGCATTCTATAATGGGTTGTTTAGCTCCACGATGACAAATATTGATGCAACAGTTGGGGATGCTATTATGGAAAATAATTTTGATGAGGCGTACCAGTTGTTAGAAACCATGGCAGCCAACAACTACCAGTGGCCTAATGCAAGGGTCAATCAGCAGAAGACAGCAAGAAAGTTTGAGTTGGATACAATTACAACTTTATCTGCACAAGTGGCTGCATTGACTAAGAAGTTTAAACAATTTGATTTAAAGGAATTGAGTATGGAAATGAATGACCATTCCGATCAAGCATTCATTTTCGACTTTTGGTATACTAAGTTTGATCGAAATGACCATTCCGACGGAATCACGTTTTCTTTATATATTGGAATCGCAATTCTTTATCCCCTAAAGATTGCGATTCCAATAATAATATATGTATATTTAATATATAATAGAAAATATAGAATATCTAATATAATATATATTATTATATGTATTAGTATATATTATATTTATTTTATGTTATATTATAATAATATTATATAGGAATATATAATATAGTATTATGATTTTAATATATATATATTACTTATTTTGAATTATTATTATGGTTAGTTAATTAGTTAGAGATATTTTGGTAATTATATTATATTTTATATCATTTTGATATAATTTTTAAGTAATATACTAAATACATGAATGAAGTGTTTGATTCTTATTTCATTTCATTATGATTTCGATTCTCATCATCATTCCATTTTGTGTTAAAACAATTCCGTCCAACTAAACCGCGCGCGAATACTGCGAGCATGTTTTTGGTTACTATACCTGGCCACTCTCTCCCCATTGGCCCTTAAATACCCACTAGATTGATATTTAGTTCTTACTCACTCTGCAACAAAACAGAGAAAAAGATACAGAAAGAAGAGAGAAAAACTATTTACTTTTCTAATGGCATTCTGGGTTTTAGTTAGGGTTTAAGGGTAGTAGTGTTAAGAAGAAACAGAAAAGGAGGAGAGAATTAATATAAAGCTAGAGTTCCACCCCCCGTCCCCTCCCCTTCCCTTATTTTTTAGATATATAGACTTGCAGTATATTATATACACAGATCCCTATGGAATGCAGGGTTGATACCCAGCATTTCTTGATGTTATTCATTGTTTTTGCTTAGTTTAAAGGGACAAGTTATTTGGTTCTTCCTTCTGCATATTTTTTCTTGGCTTCAAAAAAAACAAAACAAAAGAAACAAATAAGTTTACAGATGAGAAGGGGGAGAAATAAATAAAGGTTAGATTTTTTAAATGATTAGTTAATTTATTTTCTCTGCCAATCATTGAGTTGCCTTGAATTACTGGATATTCTGCTTATAATCAACCAAAAAAAAACAAGAGAAGGAAAAAGATGAAGTCCATGAATGATTCTCCTAACAACAATGACAGTACTACTACTACTAATAATAATATTAACACTAGCTGGTTGGGTTTTTCCCTTTCACCCCACATGAAAATGGAAGAGCCTCAAAATCAGCTGAATCATCAAATTCAAGCTTCTACTGCTGCAGCTCATAATGTTCCAAGAAGCTTCTATATCTCCTCATGTTATGAAGAAAATGGTGGCTTTCATTCGCCTTTGTCTATTATGCCTCTGAAATCAGATGGCTCTCTTTGTCTTACGGAAGCTCTCTCCAGATCACAACATTCACAAGGTAACAAAAATTGTAGTTATTTTTTTTTTTATCAAGCATTTGATAAAAAGTTGAAATTTTTATGCATCTTTTGTTTATATAAAAAGAAAGGTCGTTTGGCCCTTGCAAAATCTTGTTCGTATAGAAGTTTATCTATTCCCTTTTCTTTTATTTTTTTATAAAACATTTGATAAAGTTGATTTTTTTTTTGGGTATTTTTTTATTTCAAAAGGGCTGGTGCCAAATTCTTCCCCAAAACTTGAAGACTTTTTAGGAGGCACAACAATGGCAGCCCATCAATATGGAAGCCATGAAATTCTTCAACAACCTTTTAGGCAAGAAGAAGAAATGCAATATTTCTCTGGGATATCTTGCCATAATATTTATCAAATATTACCAGGAGAAGAAAATAAAGAAGCACAAATTGGTGACTGGATTTTGGGACACTATGATTCAGCTGCTGCTGTTTCTGGTTCTGTTGGGTCAATGGGTTGTGGGGATTTGCAGTCTTTGAGCTTGTCTATGAGCCCTGGCTCTCAGTCAAGCTGTGTGACAGCTTCAAGGCAGATCTCACCCACTGGGGCAGAGAGTTTGGTCATGGAAACAAAGAAAAGAGGGTCTGCAAAAATGGGTCAAAAGCAGACTGTTCATAGGAAGTCTATTGACACATTTGGGCAAAGAACATCTCAGTATAGAGGTGTCACAAGGTTAGTTCACATTATTTCATTTTTTTTATAGTTAATTTTTTCCTACTTTGAATGATTTCTCTTAGTGTATGTTTAGTTTCATAGCTTTTGGAAGGTTCAGTGCGTTATAAGCTCCAAATGCACGTGTTTGAAGTTCAAACACTACACACCAAAAATGGTGTGGTGCAGGGTATTTGAAGGTTCAAATGCACCAAACATTGCAAACTCTAGTAACCGAACAAACCTTTGTTCTGCAAAACCCCATGTTAAATGCCAATATTTTATTTAGACATAGATGGACTGGTAGATATGAAGCACATTTGTGGGATAACAGTTGCAAGAAAGAAGGCCAGACCAGAAAAGGAAGACAAGGTTTGTATATAGTAGTTAAGATATGCAAAAAGAAAAACACATTTCACACTATCCTTTTGTAACTATTAGTTCCTTTTGGACAGCTATATTTGGCTCATCTTTGTTGAAATGTTAATAATCTGTCTGTCTATTGGTACTAATTTCTTCTCATGCTTGTGCTTGGTGGGAATTTGCTATACAAATCCATTGGTGCATATTTCTTCAGTTTATCTTGGTAAGACTTTTGTAATGATAACAATGAAAATGATTAGGAAATAATGGCGAAGTTTACTTTTGCTAATAAATTTCAATGTATATTATTTCAGGGGGTTATGATATGGAAGAGAAAGCTGCAAGAGCCTATGATTGCGCTGCACTCAAGTATTGGGGATCTTCAACTCATACCAATTTTCCGGTATGGTGTTTCTCAATCATATGAGTAAAATATTCTGTTGATGAGATTTAGTTTTTACTAAACTCTAACGCAATTCATGGGCTATTTTAACAGTTGGAAAATTACCAGCAACAGCTTGAGGAAATGAAAAACATGAGCCGACAAGAATATGTTGCACATTTGAGAAGGTAGAAAATGACATAATTTTGTTATTTAGAAATTGTAGTTACCAATTTTTTAAGGGTAATTCTTTTTTTCCTTTTTTTCCCAGGAAAAGTAGTGGATTCTCAAGGGGGGCTTCTATGTACAGAGGAGTAACAAGGTTTCTATTGTTTTTTGCGCCTTTTTAGATTAGACATAATTTTCTCTTTGGTACTAGTTGTTTAGCCAAACTTCAAAATCATTGTTTTCTTGTAATAAACTTTTAATAGGCACCATCAGCATGGAAGATGGCAAGCTCGGATTGGCCGGGTTGCAGGAAACAAAGACCTCTATCTTGGGACATTCAGTAAGTTTTGTACCATTCAATAATTTGAATTGTAATTTTGATCCGGGTTACCAAAGAACTCTTATTACTTGTATTTCGCGTATTGGGTACTATCATTCACAATCATGGTACAAGATTTAGATGTCTTGTGCTTTTTACCATATGCAGTATTCCTCGTCCTAGTTTTGATTAGCTTTCTTGGTAACTATGGTTTTGATTGCATTAGCTTATACATTACTTTTATTATGATAAATCTGATTAATAATAAAGCTGCATTGCACTACTTGTTAGCTCCACATTTTGATTGTACTTTGGAGGATTGGTAATAATTTCTTGAATCACTTTATCCACTACAACTGCTTTTATAAAGCTGTTAATAATCCCCTTTAGGATTGTATTGTACATAGTGGATTTTCAGTACTTTTTGAAGGCTGTTCTTTTATATCAGAAACTAAAAAGGTTTCTCGAGTAAAAATTTTAGATAAAAAAGCTAATTGCATGTCATTGACATTAAATTTTAGGCACCCAAGAGGAAGCTGCAGAAGCTTATGACATTGCAGCGATTAAATTCCGCGGAGTTAATGCTGTCACAAACTTTGACATAACAAAATATGATGTTGAAAGAATTGCAACCAGCAATACTTTACTACCCGGAGAGCTTGCTAGGCGTAACAAAGAGACAGAACCAACAAATGAGGCCATTGTTGAATACATTAGACCAACAGCAGCTCAAAACTGCGAGGAACTTGTTCAATTGGAGCACAATGGGCCTTTTTTGGATTGGAAAATGGTGCAACAAAATGCTAATTGTGTGGAATCACTTCATGAGAAAACGGTTACTACTGATGGCCAGCAGCATTATAAAAACTCCTATTTTTCAATGGCGCTACAAAATTTGATTGGGATCGAATCGATAAACTCTAACCAATTGATAGCGGATGAATCAAGCAAGATTAACAGCCACCATTTTTCGGATCCTTCCTCTTTGGTTACGAGCTTGGCTAGCTCCAGAGAAGCTAGCCCAGACAAATTGTGTCCTTCCTCGACGCCCTTTGGTAAGCCAAACACTGTTAGTTCTTGGAGGCCTGCTCCAATTTCTATGGGTCACTTTCCAGTTTTTGCTGCTTGGAATAGCTCCTAGACAGGGTTCTGTTTTTTGTTGCGTGTGAAGGTTTTTGCATGGGCAATAAAAAAGGTGAAAAAAATGTAAGGAATTGGTGGGGTTTGGGGGGCATAAGTAAAGTTTTAGGAATTTTAAATGTGTTGGTGGATGACATATTGGGGGCCAGTATGTTTTGTATTAACCATGTGATGGAAACTTTTGAACCAACCACCTTTTGGGTAAAATTACTGGAATCAAGTTTTGCAAAATGGAGGGAATGGTGTAATGGGGTCTCATTATTAAGTCTTCTGGAATGATTTTGCCAAACAATAACATGATATATACGTGTATATATAAAAGGAAAATGATAGGTAACAAGAGGTAAATAGACATCTTTTATCTTAGATAAATCATAGACAAGTCTTTATTTAAGAAAAATGATATTTTTACATGACTTTTTGATATTTTCACATAAAAAGTGTCGCTATAGATGTATAGCGACGGTAAAAATCGTTGCTATAGAATCTATAACGACGATTTTTATGTGAAAATATTAAAAAGTCATGTAAAAATATCAGTTTACGGACGTTCTAAGCAATAATCCGTATCTTTTTATTTGGCTTGTAGGACCTGATCTGCATAATAGTATATGGGACCTCAAGCCAAATCCCACAGGATGTGGGACCTCATCTTCATAATTGTTTACGGACGTTCTTAAAATTATTGTACGAACCGGTCTTATGTTAGCCATTGAGTCTCGATTTGAACAGTTCAAGATAGGTTAGAATATATAATGTAAAAATGGAATTGCTTGCTTTGACCACACTATCTCAATTCATCTCACAAATCTGTTCTTCAATCTGCATGACAATATGATTGCCATTCCTCTATATCAAGCTTTCCTCAAAGCCAAAAAGACATTCTCCCCCATTATTCAAAGAAGGCTGTGAGACAGATTCTCATGTGAGAGCTTTATATAGGTTGTTTCTTGAACAATTGCATGTGTCATATTAGTTATAACTTCATCTCGCATTTTTAGTGTTTAAAACACATTTCTATTTAAAAAAATAAAAAATAAAAAATCTCTTTAACTTTTCTAATTCTACTGGTAGTGTTAAACTAAAAGTAATTCCATGTCCTGGTGTGCCACTATAAAGAAAAATTAGTTAATTACTTGCTTTTAATCGCAATAATTGTACTATTTAATTATGCAGTCTTGAAAATTAAGAATAATATAATTTGGAGACAATGAAGAAATGGTGGCAGAAAAGGTGGAAGCAAGTGTACAAAATATTGTTGAATTAGCATTAGGCTTCTGTACAAGGTTTAAAATAAATACTAGTCACACAGGAAAGTAGTAGTAATTGACATGCAGCTGGTATGAACCAGATTCTGAAGTGGGCTATCCTAGTTAATCAAGCCTATGAGCCAAATTAATAATCAATCTTACTTTACAAATATATTTCAAATAATTAAATATATATATAATGGAGTTTCATATATGTATTTGAGTCTTGATATATATTAATATGATGACAAATTTATGCTAAATATCGATGCATGTGGATATATAAAATAAGAGGGAATTAAGTCTCACACTAATTTATTTTATACTATCGCTTAGAGTTTCATGTTAATCGTAATCTCATAAAATTTGTTTGGCATATAAATTATGAAAATTGATATTTCTATAATACTTTTTGATATTTTCATATGAAAAATTGTTACTATAGATGTATAGCGATGGTGAAAATCGTCCCTATATGACTTATAGCGACGATTTTCATTTGAAAATATCATTTTCTGTTGTGAATTTATCAATATCCTAAATTATTTGTTAATGTATTCTGTGAGCCCTATGATGAGTATATATAAGACTTACGTAGACATTAGGGTCCAATAGCCCGATATATAGAACATGTGCCTGTAGACCTGGCAAACGGGTCCGTCCCAAACGAATTGAGGCGGCGAGTGGTGGTTGTTTAATAAAAAACGGATGGTAAAAAAGGCCTAATTTCATTGAAATTAAAATCATCAATTTCAAAGCTTCATTTCGAGACCAATTTGTGCTTTTATTTTATATTATTTTTTTTGGCTTGGTCCAAACGAACCGGCCGGGCCAAAAACAGATGGGCCAAATAGGCCCGGATTTTACTGGGCTAAAAAATTACAGCCCAGTAAAAAGTTGCGATTGAAATGAAAAAAAAATTGTGTTTCTCTCTTTGGGGGAGGAAGAGCATATAAAATAACTCATTCCAACTAGAATGGAATGAATTATTCCATTCTTCATTCCATTCTTTTAATCCAAACGTAACATAACTCTAATTTGATGAGGTACAATTTTCTTACCTACATATTTTAATAATTCTTGTGCTTCACTTCTAGAAAGCATATTTGATTTATAGATATAGTTAACATGGTAATAAATTAACATTTATAGTTTTTTTTTTTAAATAATATCATAGCAATATTTACATGGTTAGAATAAATGTGTATTTAGTGACATTTTTACATTTATTTTAATAATACTCTGAATTTTCAGCGACTATTATTATTTTAGCAGCATGTTATTACTATGAAATTATCAATGACCTTTTTTTTATATTTAATGTGATGTTTATATTAGTGTAGTGTAACCATCTATGAAAGTTAATTTATTTATTTTTAATAGGAAAAGAGGAAATTAAGGACCGAAAGAAGAAATCGTTACCCGCCTTGATTGGACAATGAGAAAATGAAAGTAATATAAAGGAGGAACACAGCCAACAACTATGATATATATTTGTTAAAAAGGTTGCAATAGAGAGTTTAGTAGTCAAAAGATTACAACACTTCTGGCTTTGTACTAGAAATTTGTTCATTAGTTCCCAACAAAAAGCTAGAATAATGCTGGTTTTAGTCAAATAACACATGATTACATGTTTGTTGTGGACAGGTAAGATTTTGTGAAAAAAAGTCCATTTTATACAGGATTTTGGGAGAATAAAGACATACTTCTTACTCCCTTCGTCCCAAATTAACTGCTCAATTTTGACTTTTTTAAGTCAAATTGACTATTTTTAGAATTAATAATTAAACATATATAAATATATTTCTAAAATTATAAAAATTAGGATTAGTAATAAATTGTATATACTTTCTTTTGGTTATAATCTCTTCACCTATATTTTAGCAAAAATAGTAAAAATATTAGTTTTAAAAATGGTCAATTTGACTTTAAAAAGTCAAAACTGAGCAATTAATTTGGGATGGAGGGAGTATGTTTTAAAAAAAGAGATATATTTTGTTTTTTTTGTTAATTCGGAAAATTCGATTTTTTAAAAAAATTAGCCCAAAAAGTTTAGATTTTAGTATAGTTATAATTATAATCGGTCCGGATCTTAAGTTTACTCCTTATCTAAAATACCATGCATACCCCTTTTAGCGACGAACCGGACGACGATTCGGTCCGTCGCTATAAGTTCGGTCCGTCGTTATATGTTGTCCCTAAGACGACGGTTCTATATATAGCGACGGACCGAATTGTCGCCCAGTCCGTCGCTAAAAGGGGTAAGCTTAAGATCCGGACCGTAATTATAATTACTATAAACTAATTAAAAAGATTCTACTAAGTATTATATTTATTGTTTTTAAAACTTGAATTGATTTAATGACTCATATTAATTTTAAAATATCGCAAATTAACTTTAAAAAATTAAATTATTGGAGGGAATATATCACTTGTGCACGAGTAGCACATAATAGCTTGTAATTATAGATTAGTCAAAAAAGATGTTGTGGATATGTCGCACTCTAAGATTTCTCATTATTATCTTTAGTTCTAATCATTTAAATCAATTAAACAAGAACCATACTTTATCAGTTAAATTATCTGACTCAAAAACATTAATTAAAGAATCCATAAACAAAATTATGGGTGTGCTTTGTTTGTATCCGGCTCAAGATGTGTCATGCATAACAAAAAAAAATTTAAAATTGAAATTTACAGTTTATCAGTGTATTTTAAAATGAGAATTGATATATATATATATATATATATATATATATATATATATATATATATATATATATATATATATATATATATGAGATCAAGAAGTAAGTTTAAATAACGTAATTATTAAATAGCGTAATTCCTTAAAACGACGTCGTTTTGGGTAATACCACGAGTGGCATTTTGTAAATAAAAGAAAAACAAATGAATGATGAACTTCTTTTAAGTTCAACAAAAGCGATCGTGCTTTAAGAATTATGCTATTTAATAATTATGTTATTTAAGACTTATGTTTCGATCCTTGTTTATATATATATATATATATATATATATATATATATATATATATATATATATATATATATATATGATTTATAAATTTATATTTATAATAATTATTAACGTGTGTATGACATGAGATATGAAGAAATTAATTAAGAAAGGACTTGTACTAATTTATTACTTCCTCCATTATTAAATAAGTGACGTTTTAGAGGGTTTCACACTTATTAAGGAAATTATTTATTACTCCAATTCTGCATTAAGATTGATATATATTACCACAAATATTCTTGCATTAATTAAAGAAATATGTATAAAGTTGTCTAGATAAATGAGATAGAAAGATACTTGAAGGCAATAAAAAAAAATTTATAATTAATACTCCCTCCATCCCATGATAAAAGTCCTTATTACTATTTTGGGTAGTCCCATGTTAAATGTCCATTTCTCTTTAATAACCAAACGTTTACACATATTTTCATATTATACCCGTAGCATTAAATATCTCATACTTTTCTTATTCTAATTCTCTCTCCATATTTAATGACATTATTATGGACAATTTTGTCATTTTATTCATTTTCTTAATATGCGTGAAAAATTCACCAGGACTTTTATCCTAGGACGGGAGAGAGTACTTCCTAGAAATTTGTTAACGTCAAATATATTTGAAAAAATTGAACTCCCTAAAATGTCACTTATTTAGGAATGAAGATTATGTTTGTTTGCAAGGATTATAATGGATTATAATCACAAGATTATTAATCATATGATTATAATACTGAAATTATAATTATAATGTCAAGACTATTAAGCCATTTTATAATTCTGAGACTAATAGTTTCAAGTCTAAATTTAAAAACAAATAAAATACATGAGATTAATAATTTTATCCCAAATATAATTTTTGTAAATAAACATAGCCGAATAAATTATATCTTATCGTTTAAAGTTTTACATTAGTCACAATTTAACTTTGTCATAAATTTTTAGTTTTCTTTTGAGTCGGGCCAAGCAAGAGGTCCAATGACCAATTTTTACTACTTTCTATTTTCGGTAATAATGACCATCTTATAGTAGAAGTAAATACATTAATTCCCTAATCTAATTCGGCCCATGGGCCATGGCCCATGAACCCATATAACCGCAACCTCAGTCTTTTCTATCATTTGCTACCGGTGTTAACTTGCAATACATTATCAAATTTTGCAATAGTATTATTGTGATTTAAGGATAGTTGTTAAAAGGCTTAAATATGAATTAGTATTCTAAACTATATGTCATATTCTACTTCGGTGATCAACCTTTCAATTTTGTCAATTAGATGATTAAACTATTACTTTTTTTCAATTACATAAAATTGAATATGCCACATCAGAAATTACTGACGTGACAACTTGTGTGGTGCCTTAGGAAACTGGTGTGGCAAAAAAAAGAGTTTTTTAATAATAAAATAAACAAATCTGATTTGGTGTGGGGTAAAATGGTCAAACAACAAATTATATAACATAACTAATTAATACAAAACAAAAAATATTATGATTTAAAAACTCTTTTTTTTGTCACACCAGCTTCATAAGGCCCCACACAAGTTGTCACGTCAACAATTTCTGACGTGGCATGTTCAATTTTTTGCAATTAGAAAAATTTAATAGTTTAATCATCTAATTGACAAAATTGAAAGGTGGATCACCGAAGTGGAATATGGCCTATAGTTTAGGGTACTAATGTAACATTCCAAAATTTTAAATTAAATGTTTAAATATTTATTGAATTATATAAATATTTAATGGATGTGTTTATCGTTGAATAAATATTTGTTTAATTGATTTGACTTGATTGGTTAATTATTTGTTAAGTAAATAATTAAGAAAATTAATTGTTATGTGGTAATATGCTAATTTAATTAAATAATTAAATTAGAGAGTTTATAATAATTAAATGAATTATTATATTTTAATTTGAATTTGTAATTAAAATGAAGTGTTAGTTGATTAAATAAAGTTATAATTATAAAAGAAATTATAATTATGTGGTATTGATTTATGTGTTAAAGTAATTTAATAAATTGTTATTAGAATTAATTAAATTAATTATTAAAATTTAATTAAATAAAAGCGTGACAAATAACCTTACTATAAAGGAGTTATTAAAATAAATGAAAAGAGTTAATTTAGTTTTGCCAAACAAGGCTTAATCCATATTAAGTATTTAATATAATGGTGTTATACCAAACAAGGTATAAGGATTAATTGATTTATTTTAATTGTGTTTACCAAACAAGGTGTAAGATTTAATGGGTTATTTTAATTATGTTAGCCAAACAAGCCTTATGACTTTTGATTTTTAAAAGTTAGATAACTGATGTCAGTTATACATATATTAATATTATATACTTAATATCTATATTATTACTATTATACGTTATATTCTAGTAAATAAGTTAGAATAGAGTTAGGAAGAAAAGACTCAAAAGAAGAAAAGAGGAGAAGAAGAAGATTACAGAGAAAAAATTTAGAGAGAATTCTTGAGAGGTTGTTTTGAGAGAAGATTTGGGGGAAGAAAACTTGTTGATTAAAGGGAAGGTTAGCATCTTCTAAAACTAAGGTATCCTCTTACCCTTTTTAATTTCTTTAAAGTTTTAGTTGTCTTCTTCTTCCAAAATTTCTCTGTAACAATAATTGTAGAGGTTGAATTGATTGTTGTATATAGCTTTAAGTGATAAATGTTTGCTATAAAACTGTTTTTCATAAGTTATATATGTGAATAGTCAATTAATTCATGTATGTTTGTGGTTTGGGAAGAAACCCATATTACAGTGAGTTTATATGAATATGGCTTAGTTTAAAAGTAAAATTACGGTTTTAGTAGTTGTTTAAATTATAAATTTAACTATTGAATTGAAAAAGGATGAATAAACATAAACAAAGTATTTTTAATTAATTGTTTTGGTTGAAAAACAAAGTTACAGTGATGAGTTTCACTGAAAATGTCAAAAATAGAGTTTTATCAAAAACAGTGAAATTGGGTGTTTTAAATTTGATGTTTATGTTGTTTTATGGGTAGAATCATGTTAAGAGTCTTTACCATATGTTTACATGAAGTCTCTGTATGTATTACATGTTAATTAGGTTGTTAGAAAGGAGCTTATAGGCTAAATTGGCTTTTTGTTCATCTTTGTTCTTTGAGGCCGGTCAGCCAAGTCTCGAGTTCATACGTAACGCTGCCCAGTGTAAAGGTAAATGTCGTACAAGCCATGCCATACTATGCGCCAGCCAGGCAGCCAATAGTTAGGCATGTGTCTCGTCTCACAAATATGAAAGTTAAAGAATGGTCAGATAATGTGATTTATTTACACAATAGTCTGAAAAAGTTGTTATGTGTTAATAGTAGGACTGTTAAATTATGATTTTAGTATTTCTATACTAAGAATGAACATGTTATTAACGATTAACTAGTTTTATTACTAATGAATTTGAATATGTGATTCAAAATCAAACCTACATGATGTATATACTTGTTTATATATAGAGAATGTTGGTAGTGATTAATTATGCCATGATGACATATATATATATATATATAGGGTTTGTGATTCAAGTTAATTCGGTATAGCTTATACGCAAGGCAAGTCTTCTAACTCAATACTTTCGTTGAGTTAGTTTTTTATGTTTATGCAAGTCTTCTAACTCCATACTTTCGTTGAGTTAGTTTGTTCTGTTTATGCAAATTTTCTATTTCTATACTTCGTTGAGAAAATTTTACTTTCGTTGAGTAAAGTTCCTTTTTGTTGAGCAAATTTATTGTATCTAGTTGTTCATAATGATGCAAGTTCTCTAAATCTATTGTTTCATTGAACAAATTATTGTTTCTAATTCGAATTACATTATGCAAGTTTTCCAAACCTATTTTTATATTGAACAAGTTATTCTTGTCTTTAACTTGTTATTTAGCATGCACGTTTATATATTCTAGTATACCAATGTTGAACCAATTTCATCGTTCAATTTCCTATTTGTTATGCATGCTTAGTACTCAAGTGTAAATAACTTTGACTTAATATTGTTCAAGCAAGGTACATTATAATTATTAAATGTTTATGCTTTTAGCTTATTTCTAAAACATGACCTTAGTATTCAATTATAAAAGTTTTATTCAACTAATCCTTAGTTGATGTTCGTGAAATCCAAATTACCTTGAAATATATCCAAACCAAACTTACTTTGGTGTAGACTTTTAATCTAAATACTGAGATGAACAATCCTATTATTAGGGGTTTACGCTTAGCGTTGAAATGTTTGTGCACAATACATTGTATGAAGGGCGGATCCCCCTAAGTACGTGGAGTCATTATAGTCTTATGACTGTTAAAGTTTAAGTTGAAAAATTACTTATAACTGTGGACATGGTTCGTGGTCATTAGACCCTCAGTTGTTTATTTCAGAATTTTAATAGAACATATCATTCAGTTCTATTGAGCTTATTATTTAGCAATTATTGTAAAAATTTTATTCCTTGTTATTTCAAGTGAGCTTTGTTTGCTTACTCTTGCTTATATAACTATTACAGCTGAGGATGAAAAGGTAGATGTACCTAGCACCAGTAAGGGAAAGGGAAAGATGAACAAGTATTGAAGACTTGTAACATGTTGACAGTTATTTATCAGACTTTGATTTGATTGATGTAATGAAGTATTTATTTAATTTTCGCATTTGAATGATTGTATTTAAAGGTTAGATAACCTGAGAGATTTTTATTAATGTAATCCCTTAAGGGAAGGTTTATTATTCAATTTTTATTTTGTTTGGGTAGTTAGATGTAAATGGTTTGATTAAGTGAACATCAAATCTTGAGGTAATGAAGTACCGGAATTTGGGGGTGTCACAACTAATTCATATTTAAGCCTTGTTAAAATGGCATACCACAGGTCCGACATAGCTTGATGACCCATATGTTTGTACGCGCTAACACATCCCATAGGCAACATTTTTGGGATCAGGATCCTCTATGAGGATTTCTCTGTGAGGATCTTGTGAAGGTTTTGTTGTGGGGTTGACAACACATCAAAAATGTGACGCCCCCAAAATAGGTATACAACACCCATTCTGAGACGCCAAATACATGGTACAGAAAGCAAACTACAACTTCAATAATACAATTGTCGTGCAAAATACGACAACATATACTGTGAGTTTAAATTCAAATATTGTCTTCTAGACAATATCCACACTCAAATAAGTCCTCATTTCAATTATTCAAACACTATTTTACAGAAATAGTGAGGACTACTAAAACATCTTTCTAGAACCATCACCCCATACCCCGACTAGATCCTGTTATGTTCTCACCTCCTGAGAAGAAAAATGGAACAAAAAGGAAAAGGGTGAGCTCAACTAGCCCAGTAAAGAATATTATGACTATGATAATATACAACAAATTATCATTAGTCTTCAACAGGGAAAAATTTGATAAAATATAATAGACAACAAGTTTTAGATCAACAACTGCAGCGGAAACAACAATCCATTAGAAGAGTCAAGTAGAGAAAGAATTCCACTATCTTCTAAGATTTAAAAGTCCGTCATCAATATTTTATCCTCAGAATAACAATCAATATACATCTTTAATCAAATATTCATCTTTGCACTACAGGCCAAAGATATTCATTTGTATCACCAGTTGGTCATGTTCATCTCAACACCTGTTCATCTTTGTATTACGGGCCAAAGATATTCATCAGTTAATCATTTATCTTTGCACTACAGGCCAAAGATATTTAGTAATATCATCATTTAGGACTGAGGATGATGAAAAATATTTTTAAGAAAACGAATCCAGTGAGACAGAAGGACAAATAGTAGGGATTCGTATAACAGTTTATCCAAGATCAATAATACTCCATAATAACCAATTTTAAAGCAAAATTCAAGAATAAAGATCAAAACATGGATACAATCAAAGATAGTAACCATAATAGACATCTTGGACAAAAAGAAAAAATTTCATTTTTCTATGAATAATCTGCCGTATTCGTGAATAGTGTCGTTATCGTGAATAGTCTTGGTATCACGTGAATAGTAACCCAGACACAAAAAGTTCCAAATTTGATAAAAGTTCAGATCAATACTTCGGCATAATGATATTGAAGAAGTAATATCATATAGGAAGAAAATAACATCCCTTACCTCAAAATAACCATACTTACATGCTCTAATTTAGGATATAGTGCTAATCAAAACTTGTACTTAAAAATAGAAACTAACAAAGTATCTAAATACTCACAAAATACGCTTTCGATAATATAGAGAGAGAAAGAGAAAAGCTTATGTTTTACGGTGTGTTTTCAATTCTAACTTAGCCTCTATTTATAGGAAAGTGTTAATGCGTCAAGGCAGACTTGACTGCAACCTGATGGCTTTACCTGCTACTATTGCCACTCACCACATTTGAAATAAAATTCAGCACATTTCTTCACCAACCACAAGTGGGGCCCACAAATTCTAGAATTTTCTACCAAAATGATAAATTCCGAAAATTCAACAATTTCTGAACCAGTCACCTCTTAAAATTCATAACAAATCATACGTTCATTTTTAACGGTTCAAAATTTGTGAACATATACTCAACTTATATATGTATAACATATCCAAAAATCACAACAATTGAACGGTCGTATTAAAAATTATAACTCACGCAATATATCTCAAAAACACTGGTTTAATTTTTAATACCTCCATTCCGACAAAAATACTGATAAAACACCTCAACATTAACTCCTTCATTTTTAACCACAATAAATATATCCAACATTTATATCCACATAAAATAAATATTTCCTTATCATATGAATCAATAATTAATTATTCATAAATAATATTACAGAATCACATTTATGACAACCGGTAGTTCCCGTGAAAGAGGGGCTTTCCAATAAGAATTTCTCCTTCTTGTTGCGCAATTAGGTGACCAAACCTCTCCTCGATGTAACTTTCTAGACATTGCCAATAATGATATCTAATAATATTATTCAAATAATATGAATTATTGATCCGATAATGGGAAATATTATGCAAATGACAATTATTGAAACAACAATAATATAAAATATCAACGCAGCAATTATTGAATCAATAAAATAAAATATTGAACAATAACTACTGTAATAATTATTGAGTAGTGCCTTCTTACGTAAGGATTAATAATTCATTAATACTGTGCATCCACGCGTATTACTGTATTTTAACCATCGGGTATTCCAACAGTGTTAACGGTAACATCTACACCGTTATTTATAAAAACTCAAACTTGTCATTTTCTTCATCGGACAGTTTTTTTGTTATAGGGCCCACAAATGACTGCGTCGTCGTACGAATATTCCCCGACAACAAGAATATTCCACGACCAAATGAATATTCCCCGACAATAATGATTATTTTATAACCACTTGCTTATTTTGCAAAATTTGCACATTTCACCCATAACCAGAGATTTATATCAAACTAATACCTTATTATTCACAATAATAATTAGAGGAAATTCGATTTTATTTATAATAAGTTGGGGTCTTACAACCTCCCCTCCTTATGAAATTTTGTTCTCGAAATTGACATACGTACCTGGTGTTTCGAAAAGGTGAGGATACCTCGCTTTCATTTCTGATTCCAACTCCCAGGTCATTTCTTCAATAGCATGGTTTCTCCACAAAACCTTAACTTGTGGTATAATCTTGGTGCGTGGGACATGCTCTTTTCCTATCCAAGATCTTAACAGTACTTCTTCAGTCGTTAAATCTTGGCTATCTCGTCCAGTTCTAACTTGATAATATGGTTCGGGTCTTTCACATATTTACGAAGCATGGATATATGAAAAACATTATGAACACGAGACATACTTGGAGGTAATGCGAGTTTATAGGCCACATTTCCTATTCGGTCAAGAATCTCAAATGGACCAACAAATCGTGGATTGAGCTTTTCTCTCTTTCTAAATCTTGTAACTCCTTTCCATGGAGCAACACGTAACAATATACTTGCTTGAAGATCAACATAACTCTTTTGTCGATCTTATGAGGTTTGAATACGTTGTCGAATCATTTGGATCTTTTCTGTAGTCATGCGTACTAACTCTGATCCCAACAATGTTGCTTCTCCCACCTCGTCCCAGCATACTGGAGAATGCCACTTTTGTCCATACAATGCCTCAAATGGAGCCATGCCTATACTTGCTTGATAACTGTTGTTGTAGGAGAATTCTACCAATGGCAAGTACTTATCCCAACTCCCTTTGAAATCTAGGACACAAAGTCTTAATAGATCTTCAAGAGTTTGAATAGTCCTCTCTGATTGCCCGTCCATTTGAGGATGGTATGCCGAGCTGAATCGTAAATCCGTGCCCATAGCTTTCTGCAAGCTAACCTAAAATCTTGAAGTGAATCTTGGGTCACGATCCGAAACTATGGATACTGGCATGCCATGCAATCGCACAATCTCATTCACGTACATACGAGCAAGACGTTCAAGGGATTAAGTCTCACGTATCGGCAAGAAATGGGCAGACTTGGTTAATCTATCAACAATAACCCAAATAGCATCTATGCCTTGAGAAACTTTGGGAAGACCTGTAACGAAATCCATGGTAATGTGTTCCCACTTCCATTCCGAAATCTCAAGTGGTTACAATGGACCCTTTGGCACTTGATGCTCCGCCTTTACACGTTAACAGGTTAAACACCTCGAGATAAACTCCGCGATCTCTCTCTTCATATTGTTCCACCAAAATGTATGTCGAATATCATGATACATTTTGGTACTCCCATGATGGATTGCAAACGGTGTGTTGTGTGCCTCCATCATGATTCTATGCTTCAAGTCAGAATCGTTAGGAACACAAAGTCTGGAGTTGAATCTAAGTATTCCTTCTTCATCGATTCTCGCTTACGGAATAGCTCCTTCTTTGCTTTCTTCTTCATAATACGTGACGTATCTGTGTCCGTAGCTTGAAAGCAGCTTTAACTTTATGGATTAAAGTCGGTTCTACTCGTATATTCGCCATCATCATGTGGGTACTTGGAGCCTTTACCTCTATCTCCATCCTTTGCAAGTCATACAAAATGGACCTTTGTGTTAACAACATTGCACTTGTACCGCGATATGATCTTACTACTCAATCGCGTCGACCACTACGTTCGCTTTTCAAGATGATATTGAATGGTATGATCGTAATCTTTCAACAACTCGAGTCAACGCGTCGTTGCTTGCATGTTGAGTTCCTTTTGGGTGAAGAAATATTTGAGGCTTTTATGGTCCGTATAAATCTCCACTTTCTCCCCATACAAGTAGTGTCTCCATATTTTCAACGCAGAACGATCGGGCGCTAACTCTAGATCATGAGTAGGATAATTCCTCTCATATTCTTTAAGTTGTCGTGAGGCATAGGCTATGACTTTGCCATGTTGCATGAGAACGCATCCTAACCCTTTGCAAAGCATCACAGATATAACAAATCCATCCGAACCCGGATGGTATTGCGAGCAGTCTTAGAAATGAGTCTCCTCTTGAGCTCTTGGAACTCTTCTCGCATTCCTCGCTCCATACAAATTTTGTATCTTTCCGAGTCAACTGAGTTAGCAGATAGCGATTCGAGAAAATCCTTCCACGAATCTCCGATAATAACCACTTAAGCCCGAAAAGCTACGCGCCGATTCTGCCATCTTGGTTGCTCCCCTAACTTTGTCTTTGCTTGAATCTTCGTCGGTCAACAGATACTCCATGTTTTTACACCACGTGCCCAAGGAATGCTACTTCCTCGAGCGAAACTCGCATTTCTTTAGCTTGGCATAAAGCTTGTTTTCACGAAGCCTTTCAAGTATCGACTTCAAATGGTGCTCATGATCTTCACGGCTTTTTGAAATATATGAGGATGTCATCAATAAAGACAACAACAAACCGATCCAAATATTCCTTGAATACACGGTTCATCATATCCATGAAAGCAAAGAGGAGAATTAGTCAATCCAAAAGACATGACTAAGAATTCATAATGCCCGTCTGCTAGTTCGAAGGCGCCTTTGGAATATCCTCGCTTTTAATCTTCACCGATGATATCCGAGCGAAGATCGATCTTTAAAAAGAATTGTGCTCCTTGCAATCGGGTCGAACAGTCATCAATGCGAGGTAGCGGATACCTATTCTTGATGGTGACATGGTTTAATTCTCAGTAGTCAATACAAACTCGCGATACTCCCATCTTTCTTCTTTTACTTAATAAAACAGGGCACCCCAAGGAGATGTACTAGGGCTAATAAAACCTATGTCTAACAATTCCTCAGAGTTGGACTTTTAACTCCTCGAAGTTCAATAGAGCCATTCGATATGGGGTTTTAGAAATGGGTTTTGTGCAGGCTCAAGGTCAATAAAGAATTCAACATCACGTTACGGGGTGACCGGAAGTTCTACAGAAATACATCGTGAAATTCTCTAACAATGTAAATATTATTCAAATCTGACTTGTCTTTGTTCAAATCCATAACATGGGCTAAGAAAGCTTGACATCCGTTTTTCAATAAACGAATAGCTTTATGGCTTGATATGATAGTGACTGATTTTAGTGATTTAGTTGTTTGAATTCGTATGACAGGTTGGTTAGGAATATGAAAACTAACAACCTTATGAAAACAATCAATTTTGCAATGATGAGTGGTTATCCAATCAATTCCTAAAATCACATCAAAAGCAAGTATCTTTAAAGAGATAAGATGAACAGGTAATGTGATAGTGCCAACTTGGATCATGCAAGATTTATAAACTGTAGATGTAACGAAGGTTTCACCTAACGGAGTTTCAACAGATAAGTCAAAGTCCAATTTCTCCGGAGTCAAGTTTAAACGTTGAGCACAAGTAGGAGAGATAAAAGAATGGGTAGAACCGGTATCTAGTAAGGTATAAACTTTGCAAGAATTCAAGATTAGCTTACCCGTAATCACCTCGTTCGGGTTCCTCGTGTTTTGGCCAGTCACGACAAACGCTCTTCCAGGAACCGCTGATTTCAACTTATCCGGGACAACCCTTGGAGTCACCATCCCCGTTGAACTTGGTTTTGCTACAGAACAATCCCGAGCTATGTGATATATCCCTCTTTCCCGCATTTGTAACATCTAACTGGCGGTCGTTCTCCTCCCCTAGAATTTGTTGTTGGTCTTTGGTCTTTCTTCTTTGATGTCTTCCGTCATTGTTGAATCTCCTCTTTCTCGAAATTTCTACTTGACTCACCTCTCCTTTATCATGGCCACGATGACCACACGAGTGGTTACCGCTTTTGTTAAGTATTTTTTCCTCCTCATTGGTTATCATCGCTCGATGATTGCATCCACCGGTATGACCACGGTTGTGGTCCCTCGGTTGAACATACTCACTATCTCGCTCTAATAATTGAGCCACATTGACAACATCTGAATCTGAGAAAAAATTTATGAGAGATAAGGTATTGACGAATCTCGGGTTTTAGACCTCTCGAAACATCCTTGTCATTCGTTCATCATTCTTTACAAATGAGGTGCAAACTGGATAACTCGATGAACTTCGCCAGATCTTTGGGACACCGTTATGTTGTTTTGTTCCAGTCTGATAAACTCTACCTCCTTCATATGACGAATACTTTCAGGAAAGTACTTATCATTGAATAGTTTCTGAAACGTTTCCCAAGACATGTTGAGTGCGGCTGGCTGGGTACGCTTCACAGATTCCCACTAGTAATCTGCCTCACCGCGGAACATAAAGGTGGTGAATGGAACCTTCTGTTCCTCCGTGCATCCCAAGACATCGAATATCTTGGTAATTTGTTTGACCCATGTTTCCGCCTTGATCGGATCCGGCTTTCCAATAAATTCTGGTGGTCCCAACTCCTTGAACTGCTTGGCCGTGACAGACCGCCCGTTGCTATCACTTCCATCCGTATTTTGTACACGAGTCTCCCTCGCCTGATTTTGCATGAACTGTAAAAAGCTCTTAAACATTCCATCATTCATCGTTTACTCGGTAGTGTTATTTACAAGAGGAATATTGCTTTCGTGTTGTACGTTCTCCTGGTTTGTGACTAAAGGTTGTTCCACAGTCTCATACACTCCATGTTAACGTTCTCAGCAGCCATTCTTAAATACTGCCATAAAACAAGGGTTAATTAAACTAATTAATATATCACATAATATCCATATATTATGACTGACCAACAAATAAGCTTAGATAAGACACACTAGCGAAGGATTTACTCATCTCTCCCCTCTTAGTTCTATTCCCCGATCTCTGCCAGAGACCATATCCCTAAGCTTTGATATCAACTGTGACGCCCCCAAAATAGGTATACAACACCCATTCTGAGTCGCCAAATACATGGTACAGAAAGCAAACTACAACTTCAATAATACAATTGTCGTGCAAAAAACGACAACACATACTATGAGTTTAAATACAAATATTGTCTTCTAGACAATATCCACACTCAAATAAGTCCTCATTACAATTATTCAAACACTATTTTACAGAAATAGTGAGGATTGCTAAAACATCTTTCTAGAACCATCACTCCATACCCCGACTAGATCCTACTATGTTCTCACCTCTTGAGAATAAAAATGGAACAAAAAGGAAAAGGGTGAGCTCAACTAGCCCAGTAAAGAATATTATGACTATGATAATATACAACAAATTATCTTAGTCTCCAACAGGGAAAAATCTGATAAAATATTATAGACAACAAGTTTTAGATCAAATACTACAACGGAAATAGTAATCCATTAGAAGAGTCAAGTAGAGAAAGAATTCCACTATCTTCTAAGATTTAAAAGTCCATCATCAATATTTTATCCCTGTAACAACAATCAATATACATCTTTAATCAAATATTCATCTTTTGCACTACAGGCCAAAGATATTCATTTGTATCACCAAATTGGTCATGTTCATCTCAACACTGCTCATCTTTTGCACTACGGGCCAAAGATATTCACCAGTTAATCATTTATCTTTGCACTACAGGCCAAAGATATTTAGTAATATCATCATTTAGGACTGAGGATGATGAAAAATATTTTAAAGAAAACGAATCCAGTGAGATAGAAGGACAAATAGTAGGATTCAGACAATACGGTTTATCCAAGATCAATAATACTCCATAATAACCAATTTTGAAGCAAAATTTAAGAATAAAGATCAAAACATGGATACAATCAAAGATAGTAACCATAATAGACATCTTGGACAAAAAGAAGAAAATTTCATTTTTCGGTGAATAGTGCCGTATTCGTGAATAATGTCGTATACGTGAATAGTGCCGTATACGTGAATAGTAACCCCGACATAAAAAGTTCTAAATTTGATAAAAAGTTCAGATTAATACTTCGGCATAATGATATTGAAGAAGAAATATCATATATGAAGAAAATAACATCCCTTTTCTCAAAATAACCGTACTTCTGACTGAATTTCGGATATAGTGCTGACAGAAACTTGTACTGAAAAATAGAAACTCACAAAGTATCTAAATACTCACAAAATGCGCTCGATAATATAGAGAGAGAAAGAGAGAAAGCTTATGTTTCTGGTGTGATTTTCAATTCTAACTTAGCCCTCTATTTATAGGAAAGTGTTAAGCTTGATGCGTCTGGACTTGACACAAGAACTTAATGATTTTACCTGCTACTATTGTCACCCACCATATTTGAAATAAAATTCAGCACATTTCTTCACAAACCACAAGTGGGGCCCACCAATTCTAGAATTTTCCACCAAAATGATAAATTCCAAAAATTCAACAATTTCTGAACCAGTCACCTCTTAAAATTCATAACAAATCATACGTTCATTTTTAACGGTTCAAAATTTGTGTACATATACTCGACTTATATATGTATAACATATCCAAAAATCACAACGATCCAACGGTCGGATTAAAAATTATAACTCACGCAATATATCTCAAAAACACTGGTTTAATTTTTAATACCTCCATTCCGACAAAAATACTGATAAAACACCTCAACATTAACTCCTTCATTTTTAACCACAATAAATATATCCAATATTTATATCCACATAAAATAAATATTTCCTTATCATATGAATCAATAATTAATTATTCATAAATAATATTACAGAATCACATTTATGACAACCCAAAGCCGTTCCCAGGAAGAGGGGCTTTCCAATAAAATTTCTCACTCTTGGCGCCTTGATTAGGTGACCAAACCTCCTCCTTGAGAACTTTCTAGACATTGCCAATAATGATATCTAATAATATTATTCAAATAATATGAATTATTGATCGATAATGGGAAATCTTGTGCGATGACAATTATTGAAACAACAATAATATAAAATATCAACGCATCAATTATTGAATCAATAAAATAAAATATTGAGCGATAACTTCATCGTAATAATTATTGAGTAGGGCCTTCTTACGTAAGGATCAATAATTCATTAATACTGTGCATCCACGCGTATTACTGTATTTTAACCACCGTGTATTCCAACAGTGTTAACGGTAACATCTACACCATTATTTATAAAAACTCAAACTTGTCGTTTTTTTTTCATCCGGCGATTATTCTATTATGGGGCCCACAAATGATCGTATAAATCGCATTTAATATTCCCACACAACAAGAATATTCCACGACCAAATGAATATTCCCCGACAACAATGATTATTTTATAACCACTTGCTTATTTTGCAAAATTTGCACATTTCACCCATAACTAGAGAATTATATCAAACTAATACCTTATTATTCACAATAATAATTTGAGGAAATTCAATTTTATTTATAATAAGTTGGGGTCTTACAAAAAAGGAGATCCAATGACTCACAATTTTTTTTTGTCTGTGTATCAAAACGACGTCGTTTTGTTAGGAATTTTTTTTTTTACAAATTGATAAAAAATAGAAGCCACCAAACGCAATTTATTTTTACATATAATTATTTTAAATTTCTTAATTATTCTGTATATGATTTTTTATATATTTAATAACTTAGCTTGCAATTAATATTAGGATAACTACAAACTTGGCTAAAAAAAATGAATAAATATATCGGTTATAATTATCGTTAATGTTTCAATGTGGCTTTAGTTATTTTTCGTTTATTATTATTTTTGTTTGTTTATTTATATTATTACTTATTATTATTATTACTTATTATTATTATAATTTGTATTTATCTATTTCATAAAAAGAGTTTATTCTAGATCTTTATTATTTATATATTCCTTTATATTTTTTATTATTATTAATAATCGTTTTACTTTACCTCTAAGTAATCCAACGCTCAATCTGAGACAATCACCATCACAACTCAAATACTATTTTAAATATATTACATTTAGTTCTAGTTAGCACAATAGTTATCTAGAAGGGGGGTTTAATAGATATTTAAAAAATCTTTTCGTTTTAAACTTGTTCTTTAATGATGATTAAAACTTAGCGGAATTTATGTTTGTTTTAATCTTCTTTACAAAGCAGTGGAGTTATGAGAGTGAGGCAGTTATAACAGTTATGGCAGATATAGTAGTTATAGTATGAATGTAAAAGACACAGTCGTTTTTAAGTGGTTCAGAGCAATTAAAGCTCATAGTCCACTCTTCTACTCAACGAGTAGGATATCCACTAAGGATGTCTTTTACAACTTCTAAATCACACAGATTCCTTCTGCACCGGTGATGATCTAGGAACTTTTTAGTTCACTCTTGAACTCTTCAAGTCCAGCAGACTTGGCTCTCTTACAGTTCACTTAGAACTCTTCAAGTTCAACAGACTTGGTACTCTTCTTCAGTTGATTGATAGATGTTGAGTTCTTGATGGTTGCTACTCAGTTGCTGTTTAAGCACTTGTTCGAAAGAACTAAGTAGCTGAGTAAGCTTTGCAAATCTCAGATCGTAGAGTTGTGCTTTAGAGCTGTTCACGTTGTTTGTTCAATGCTTGCTTGATCGATGCTCTCTCATCTGTCTGATTTGCATATATGTGATCTTGAAAACTATCCATTGGATCTAACCGTTGGATCTATCCGTTGAGGCATTAAATGCATTTGACTTTTCTGATCTTTGATGGAGATATTTTTGCACATATCTTTGAAATCGCATTACGCCCAATTGACACGATGAGACTACTTTCTCACCTAACACCTGAAAAGGTGTTTTGCCCCCTAACCAATGGTACTTTCCTTAGCTTCTTCAATACGCTTCTTTGTTGCATACTAAGGATATTTCATATTACATTGGGACTGATGAGTACTGCAACGTCTAGAATCCATTGCTCATATGTTGGAATCTATCCTCACACATATCATGAGGCTCGACATTTTCTGACATAAGACAGATGATGCTCGACAATTTATATCGTGATACTCTACGATTCAGATCGTAGTGACTTGTCGCCTTGGTGCTTGATCTGATGCTATCAGCCGAGAGCACTACGATTTCTCTTAAACCTTTGAACACTACGATCTTTTCTTGCTATATGAATCGCCCATATAGCATCTTTTGAGGGCTTTTTGACTTCGTTGAATCGTCCATTTCTGAGAAGTCGAATTCTCTGCCATGATCACTCCTTATGGCCTTGATTTTCTCTCCTTTCTCGATCATCACCAGTCTGAACATCTTGATTAATTGGGAGCTCATTTCATCCTTTGAAGTTAGGAAGAATACCTATGTGAATCTGGTGTAGTCGTCGACTATAACTAGAGAGTATCTTTTTCCTCCAAGACTAGTTGTTGGAATTGGCCCAAATAGATCTATATGAAGCAACTGCAGGGGCTTGTCGATAGAGTTGGCAGTTTTGCTTTTGAATAAGCTTCTGGTTTGCTTTCCAAGCTGACATGCATTGCATGACCTTTCTTTTACGAAGTTGAACTTAGGTAGGCCAGCTACGAGATCTTTTGATGCCGGTTTGGACATGCTCTTGAAGTTTAAGTGAGACAACCGTCATGCCATAGCCTTGACTCATTTCTTGAGATGCTTTTGCGGAAAATATATTGTCTCATCGAGCTTAGTTGACCAAGATCCACTGTGTAGACATTTCCTTCTCTTGTCCGGTTAGCTTTTTGTTGATGTCTTCAAATCTCGACTTGACATTGGTTGTTGAGGAATGTCACTTGATGACCCTTGTCGCAGAGTTGATTGATGCTTAGACGGTTGTGTTGGAGACCTTCTACATATGCTACCTTGCTGAAAGATACTGCACCATTTCCAGCAGAGCCATATCCTCTTGTGTTGCCCAAGCCGTTGTCTCCAAAGATGACTGAGGGACCCTACTTTTCTATGTAGTTAGATAGAAGAGCTTTATTCCTTGTCATATGCCTTGAGCATCCACTGTCCAGATACCATGTAGTGATCGTGGAGCTCTTTTCTTGTAAAAATATTGAACCTTCATTTTGGTACCCATATTTGCATGGGTCCTTCTTTGTTAGTTCCTTTGGGGACCCAAATCTGTTTAATCTTGGGTCTTACATGCATGGAATTATAATAACACTTAGCAGCCTTGTGACCATATTTATTGTATATAAAACATCTAGTATGATGCATGCCTGTGTGTGTATGATGATTCATCCTCCATTTGGACTTGTGTGGTTCTTTAGTTGTCCTTACATTAAATCGATTCTCATTCTTCCACGTGTCCTTGGATTTCATAAATAGTGATGAGTGTGTCTTACCTCTCTTTGTACCTTTCCAGGTTGATTCGTAGAGTTGGTCTTGCTTGACTCTCTACGATTCTTGAGGTTGGTGAGTAGAGGTTGAGTTCTTCTTCTTTTATGAATCCCAGACCAACATGAGATCCTTTACTCCTTTGAGTATGAATTGAGACAGTAGGACAAGGTTGAATGTGTTCTTCCTTCTGTGAGAATTTCACAAAGGTAATGCTTCTACTAAAACTTGAGGCATTACTAGTGCTAGTTTTCTTTATCTTTTCCACACATGGCTCTGAAATGGATTCCCCAAAGCCTAAGCCTGTTCTGTCGAATGTGCTCCTCTGTCTAGAGAACAGGGAGTCCATGGATGATGAGGATTTGTTCCATGTAGAGATAGTCTTTTCTAGTTCCTCAATTTTAGAGGTTAGATTAGACTCTCTTTGTGCATTGAGTGTGTTTGTCTGTTTTAAGGTCTCATTCTCAGCCTCAAGCTTGGAGAGAAGGTTAGTACTTAGAAAGGCTGTTTCAAGCTCTTCTTGAACTTTCTTCTTCTCGTCTTGAAGAAGTGAATGATCCTTAGACAAAACTCTAAACTACTTCATGTATTGATGTAGATAAGTGGTTATGCCATACAATGCAGTTCTTAAATCATTTATGTCTACATCAGGTGAGTTGAAGTCAAATACCTCATCGAGACTTACATCATGAATGTTGAGGTTTTGTTTGTCCTTTGCATGTTTGGCCATTAAGCACAGATTAGCCATTCGTGGTTCTTTATCATCTCTTGAGTCAGGATTGAAGTCATTGTCTGAATCGCTCCATGATCCTCCAGCTACCAGGCCTTTGTCTCTCTTATGAGGCCTTTTATTTCCTTTGTATTCCTTCTTTGCATGCTGTTTCTTCTTTAGTTCTTCTCTTAGAGGTTTGTTGTAGTTGGCAATGAAGTGGCCATGCTTCTTGCAGTTGTAGCATAGATCATTTATTTGCTCCTGGCTGCTGTAGTTGCTGACCTTCTTTGGCTTGTTGGTTTTGCCTTGACGCATGAATCTTCTCAGTCTTCTTACCAGTATGGCAAGATCTTCATCATCGTCTTCATCATAATCAGAGTCAATCTCAGTGTTGACCTTTGATGCCTTTTCAGTTGCCTTGAGAGCAACACCTTTATCCTTCCTTCTTCCTTCTGATAGGGTTTCAGCTCGTTGAGTCAGCTCCAGTTCGTATGTCAGTAGATTTCCATATAGCTGTTGAACTGTCATCTCGTGAAGATTCTTTGACTCTCTTATACCAGTGGTTTTGGCATCCCACTTGCTCGGTAGGGCTCTCATGAACTTTACGATCAGATCTTTGTTAGGATAGATCTTCCCATATGCTCGTAGAGAGTTAAGAAGAACGTTGAATCTCTCATAGGTGGCAGTCACGTTCTCTCCTTGAACATGAGCGAACATCTGATACTGCTGTGTCAGGAGAGATTATTTGTTTTCTCTGACTTCTTCAGTTCCTTCGTGCATGATCAACAATGCTTCCCAAACCTCCTTAGTTGTTTTGCTATTGGCAACGTTTTCAAACAGATCGTCTTCTAAGGATTGGAACATGATGTTCTTGGCCTTTTTATCAAGTTGGACAGCTCTCTTCTCGTTGTCTGTCCATTCTTCTTTAACCTTGATTTGTATTCTGTTTGGATCATCAGTGGTTGGAGCAAGCTTCGTTGGAATATAGGGCCCATTTAGAACGGTCTCAAATAGATCTTCATCTATTGAGTCCATGTAAGCTTGCATCCTTTCTTTCCAGTTAGCAAATTTATCCTTGTTGCACATTGGTGGCTTGCTGCCTCCTCCAGTTCTAGATTTGCTTGGTACATGTGCCATTGGATCTACTAAAGCTTGTAAGTCGTATAATAGAACACCTTTTGATACCAATTGTTAGTTCTAGTTGGCACAATAGTTATCTAGAAGGGGGGTTGAATAGATATTTAAAAAATCTTTTCGTTTTAAACTTGTTCTTTAATGATGATTAAAACTTAGCGAAATTTATGTTTGTTTTAATCTTCTTTACAAAGCAATGGAGTTATGAGAGTGAGGCAATTATAGCAATTATGGCGGATATAGCGATTATAGTATGAATGTAAAAGACACAATCGTTTTAAGTGGTTGAGCACTTAAAGCTCTAGTTCACTCTTCTACTCAATGAGTAGGATATCCACTAAGGATGTCTTTTTACAACTTCGAATCACACGTGATTCCTTCTAGACCCGGCCATCTAGGAACTTCTTAGTTCACTCTTGAACTCTTCAAGTCCAAAGAGACTTGGCTCTCTTCTGATTCATTAGAATTCTTCAAGTCCAATGCAGACTTGGTACTCTTCTTCATTGATTGATAGATGTTGAGTTCTTGATGGTTGCTACTTTCGATTCTTTGTTTAAGCACTTGTTCGAAAGAACTGAGTACCTGAGCAAGCTTTGCAAATCTCAGAGCGTAGAGTTGAGCTTTAGAGCTGTTCACGTTGTTTGTTCAATGCTTGCTTGATCGATGCTCTCTCATCTGTCTGATTTGCATATTTGTGATCTTGAAAACTATCCGTTTGATCCATCCGTTGAGGCATTAAATGCATTTGGCTTTTCTGATCTTTGATGGAGACATTTCTGTACATCTGCTGAAACTGCATTTTGGCCCACTGACACAGTAGACTGCTTTCTCACCTAACACCTGAAAAGGTGTTTTGCCCCCTAACCAATGGTACTTTCCTTAGATTCTTCAATACGCTTCTTTGTTGCATACTAAGGATATTTCATATTACTTTGGGACTGATGAGTACTGCAACGTCTAGAATCCATTCCTCATATGTTGGAATCTATCCTCACACATATCATGAGGCTCGACGTTTTTTGACATAAGACAGATGATGCTCGACAATTTATATTGTGATACTCTACGATTCAGATTGTAGTGACTTGTCGCCTTGGTGCTTGATCTGATGCTATCAGTCGAGAGCACTACGATTTCTCTTAAACCTTTGCACTGCTTCGATCTTTGTTTGCTAGGTTCTAACTCTACGTTTCAGAGCAGCACTACGATCGTTGACTTGTAAACTCTACGTTTCCTTCAGCATGCTACGATCGTTGAGTTGGCTCGGTAAACGTTGGGACCACTCTACAATTTCTGAAGAGGTCCTTCAAGGCATGTACAATACGATCTTTGAAGCTCTACGTTTCTGCCTTGACTTCTGCAATGTTGATCAGATGATACACTACGATTTCTTCGAAGCCTATCTATTACATCTCAAGATCATCCTAACAACTTTAATCTTTCTATCTATACATTCTATTACAGAATGATACACGTTAAGAGCTTAGATCAACCTAACAAATTTGATCTATCACTAAGTCCTTGTACATATCTTACTTGAAGGACTTTACAAATAATCATGAGCATATACATTAAAACATCAAATCATAATATGCAGTCTCCCAATAATCTCCTCTTATTTGATGTTGACATAACCAAGGAGATTTGTTGTCATGATTATTAGTGTCTAGATGCATTTGCAGGAAATTTAAACATGACTTAGTATTTCAGTGAGCAGCTGAAATTTCTAGAGAATAAGTATGAATTTATTGATGTTAAAGAGATATTGCAGTTTTAGCTTTACATCAATAAGAATTAAAGTTTACACTTATCTCTATTTCTTTGCCCTTTTCCTTGGAGGATTAACATGCTCCTCAGCCCTTCTTTTCTTGCTAACTTCATCTCTTCTGGCTAACTCTTCCAGCTCACTCGGACTTACTATTGGGTTGTGATCATGCCTATTCATGAATGTTGGATCTCCAATTGGCATTCTTAGGCCCGCGGTGGTCACATTTGGTGAGCTGGTATTTGGCTATTGATTTCTTAAGGGCTGAGCCATCAAGACTTCCTGCTGATCAGATCGTTGAGTCTGATTGCTTGATCGCGCAGTCTGTTGGTGGAACTGTCTTGCAGGAGGGCTTCGTGAAAATTGTCCTCTTCCCCTTTCTTGGTCTCCTCTGCCTCTGCCCTGATCTCCCTGTGCTCCTTGAACTCCTTTCTCTTTATTCTCCCCTTTTATGTCAGCATCAAGGGTTCAAATGTCTGCAGAAAGTCGATTCACTCCTTGGACAAGCTCGTTCAGTTGGCTTTATGTCTGAGCAATGTCCTCTCGACTTTCCTTGATCTGTTTTTCAGATCTAGCTTCTTTATTTCGGAGGGCAGTGAGAACAATATCATTCTGTCATTCCTGGTTGACATAAGATTTCTGGAATTCTTGGACTGAAGCTTTCATGTTGATGATGTTTTCCAGCATAAGTTTATTTTGAACTTCTTGATTTTTTTTGCATTTCAAGAACAACCTCTCTTTGCTTGGTGGCTATCTGGAAGTGAATCTCATCTCTGTCTTTCATGTTCTTAAGGATTTCTTGAATAATTTCCCTCAGCTTCTTTGTAAGGTCAGCGTTCATAGTGCCAGGAAAATTATTTGCAGCTGTGATCATTTGATTCAGCCGGATATGAATGAGGTCGGAGTGAGATTCCAGGCTTTCTTCTATGTTTTTGACCATGTTCTTGGATGCTTCCTTCAAGTCATCCTTCGTGGGCAAATTTTGGAGAGTATCATTGGTTTGAGGATTGTTGAATGGAGGGGTTGTTTTTTGGGATTGATCTTGCAGGGAGTAGAGAGCAAGATCGAGACTAAAATAGTCATTTGAAGAGGAGGATGGTATGTCTGATGGAGGGGCCTGAGTGTCGATGTCTGGAATATATGGCTCTACGATTTCAATTTGGGACTCTACGATGGGGCTAGAGTCAGGAATCGTAGAGGTGGTGGTTTGAGGGAGCAAAGTGAGGTTTACTGTATTTGGTTCCTCAGTTACAGAATTTTGGGATTCTACAACTGGAAATTGATTTACTGGATTAAGAATCACTTCCAACCATTGAGGGAATTCATAGAATTGACTAAATGAAGATGATGGTAAGTGATTAACTCTGAATTTGGTAGGGATAGTCAGTACCTCAAGTTTATCCTTTGAGGAAGAGTTGTTGGTAATCAACTTCTTGGAAAAGTTGAATCTCCCTAGGAATCCATGAGCCAACACTGAGATGGCTGGATACTCTTTGAAACTCCAGAACATGTGATCCCAAGAGTTTAGGATTTGGGCTTGATGGTATGGCATCATGGGTAGGTATGAGAACATCTGATTGTAGAGATAGCTTCTATACCCATCTCTGCCCACACCAGTGATCTAAAGGTCATCATCATCTTCTTCCTCTTCTCTTTCTTCGTTGGAGGACTCCATTATCTCAATGGGCTCTTGATGATCTTTTTTTGGTTCCTCTTCATTTCTAGAAGGGACATCATCTTCTGCCATGGAGATATCTTGAGGTTCCCCCTCAACTTGATCATCCTCTTGTAAGCTCATAAACTCCCCCTCAAGTGGAGCATCTTCTTGAGTTTTAGGCATCTCCCCCTCAGCTGGTGTATTCTCTATCATGAGAATTTCAGGGATCTCCCCCTCAGCTGGAGCAACGTCCTCTTGACTTGCTCTGGACAGTTCCTTCTTGGCAACCATAGTCTTTGCTTCCTTCTTGAGCACTTTTTCATTTTCAAGAATGTACTTCTTAACCAGCTTTCTCCTTGATTTGCTAGGCTTAGCCACAGCTGCAGGACTTTCTTGATTCTCAGTTTTGTCCTGTTCAACACCTACTATGCTTGAAGTAGCTACCTCCTTGCCTGCCATGCTTAGTCTAGTCTCTACGAACAGTAGAGACTCTACGATTGAGGTTACTGATGGCCTTTTGGACTTATGACCAACTTTGTTCTTCTTTAGGATCTGGGATATGGTAGCCTGATCCTCATCTGCTTCATCTTGCTGCTGCTTTCTTCTTAGCATCCTCAGAGTCTCTATATCAGAGGACTCTATAGGTATATCAGTGGTAGATCCTTGAGGTTCTTCTACCAGTCTAGCCCTTAACTTCCTCTTGCCCTTGCTTTTTCTGGTAAAGACGGAGGGTTCTTCTTTATTGATTTCTTCTTCTCCTTCGATCTCCTTGACCACAGACATGTTTCCTGGAAAGCCTGAGTCCTTCAGATCCCCAGTTCTTGCACTGGATTCTGTCATCATTCGAACATACTCAGCTTTTATACACTTACCTTTAAACTGTGTTGTCTAATGTATTAACACAAGCACATGAGGCAGATCAAGAGGACAATCCTTTGCACATTCGTTCCTTTATCTTGCTTCAGGGTGACACCACCATTTTGGGGTCAAAGGTAACGCTCATACAAAAGAGCTGTATTTAAGGGCGTAACACCCTAACGTCAAATTTGCAAGTACGTAACGACTTTAGACACATATTTACAGTGGTCCAAATCACTGGGAGATTCATTCACTCTTTTATACACTTACCTCTAAATTGTGTTGTCTAAAGTATTAACACAAGCACCGGAGGTGGATCTAGAGGACAGCCCTCTACGCATTCGTTTCCTTATCTTGTTTCATAGTAAGTGGAAGGTCCAATTAGTGAACCCTAACTTAGAAACTAAAGCTTCAACATTGACACTAGACGAAGGGTCTAAGTGTCTTTCGTTGTTTTAGTACCTAAAACGTCACAATGTTGGTGGTTTCTAAAAACTTTCGTACCCCAGAAGTAGAGGGCAATCGAAGGAGGGATAATGGTTGAAGAGTTTTGATGTTCAATTGCTTAACAGACCAATTCGGCAGATCCCGTCCTTCTTCTCAAGAATAATTCCACTTATGAGTTTGGTGGAACTTCATGGTGCGAACCGTTGGAGAGAGAAAGGTGGAAATGCCCGACTCAAAGTGAAAGCCACATTCGACATGAACAAGTGATGTCGTGATGCAAGGGATGACATTACACACTCTCATTTACAGAGCTAATCAACAAACCATTAAACGGGAATAGACAAAACAACATCCACCAGAAGGCAAGACGAAAAGAGGTTACCAACTTGCCTTGATTCAGTTAGTACCCCAGGCTTCTTGCAAAGAAAGAGGTCCTTGGTTCAACCCAGCCCCCACCCCCACCCCCACCCCCACCCCCACCCCACCCCCCACCCCCACCCCGAATTAGTAAGAAAAAAAAATAATGAAGAAGATGAAGAGTTGTTGCAATTGGCAGAACAACAAAAAGCTACTACAGCGGAAAAAAAATTTGAAGTTGCACGGATAACCACCAGACATCTACATCTATCTCAGGAGAGAAGCAATCGAGAAAATACACCCAAAAGTAGGAGAAGGAGAGCAGAAAGATCATCAGAAAGTGAGAAAGATATGGGAAAATAAGACCCAAATCCTAACGAAGAAGCAACAAAACTGAGGAAAACAAAGAACTATGGGAAAGATCAAATCCCAACGAAGGAGAAACAAAATCGAGGAAAACAAAGAATTGTGGGGAAAGATCAAAGAACTAGAGAAATAATTAAAGACTGCTTAGGGAATACGAAACTACACAACTCAATCCCCATTTAGTGAAGCAATTTACAAGGCTTGAGTAGATGCAAACCTGTGATTCCTGAATGTAGGCATGTATGATGGATTAACAGATCCATATGAGCATATCAACTCTAATGAATCCATGATGGATTATTACAGACATGATGATGTGACAATGTGCCGACTGCTCAATACCATACTTAAGGATTTACACTATAAGAAATAGGACTATTTCCAACGGAATTATTGTCGACTGAATTGATTCGCTCGGAATTAATATATTCCCGACGGAATATTCAGTCGTTCATAAATCCCTCGAGAATAGAACAAATTCAACGGAATTCAGTCGATCGTATACCATGCTTGTGGCGCGAAAGTTTCCCTCCAACGCCAATAACAACCTCGACCGAATTGCTATTAATGTCGACGGATTATGCGTCGAGGATCCCTTATTGTCGACGGAACTAACCTCGACGGAATTCCATCAGAAATAATTCTTAAAACCTAATCGCTATCAGCAACGCGTGTGAGACCCCGAATTTTATGAAATGAAAGTATTCAATTTTCTTATAATTATTATGTTATTTAGTAAATAGTTAAATTGATAAAAGGATTAAAGTTAAGGGTGATATGTGAAAATTGTGCAAAGTAAGAAAGTTGATATAAAATATTCTTTTTGTCGGAGAATATCCGTACGACGACACAATCATTGGTGGACCCCCCAATGGAAGTACTGTCGTAGTTAGAAAAAGACATAATTATCTTTTTATAAAAATAACGGCGGAGGTGTTACCATTAAAACTGTTGAACTACCCGGTAGTAAAATGACAGTAATACGCATGGTTACATAGTAGCACACGGTATTGATTATTGATGCTTACATGAGAAGTCACTCAATTATACTCAATTATTGCTACAGTAATTGTTGCATCATATCTCTCATATTATTGATTCAATTATTGTCACAATATCATCTGCATAATATGATATATTATTAAATCAATAATTAAGACAACAAAGTTATTCATATTATTTTTTATAATATTGACAATGTCTAGAAGTTCTGTCAAAGAGAGGTTTGGTCACCTAATTACACGCCAATAAGGAGTTTCCTTATCAGAAAGCCCCCTCTTTCCTGGGAACTCCTAGTTGTTAAATATTGTGAATTATAATATTAATGATGAATAAGTTCGTGTTGATTAAAGATGAATTTTATAGTTTCATTGTGTTGGAATTATTTGTGTTAGTGGAAATCGACATTTGTTTCGATAATAATTGATGTCTGAAGGTTATATTGTTCAATTGGGTATTCAGGGCACTTTTCGTGTTGGAGTACTATTCACGAGTTACTATTCACGGGGTACTATTCACCCGTAAAATATATTTCGTTTCGGTCCAAATCATTGTTGAGTACAATATTATTCCATGAGGAGATGTGCTAATTTTTTGAATAGTTGGTTGAAGATATAATAGTAAATCAATATGGACCATTTGTTGGAAAGTTATAATAGAAAATCAATATGGATCATTTGGTTTAAAGTTTTAATAGTAAATCGGTATGGATGGTTGCTTTAAGTTTTAATAGTAAACCAATATGGACCGTCCAGTTTAAAAGTAAATCAATCTGGATAGTTCATGAATTAGTTACTATTCAGTCCATTCTCCTATAAATAGAAGCTCATTCCTTCATTATTTCTTACAAATTCATTTGAAACTCTATAGAGAAAAACTATAGAGAGAAAGAAAAGAAAAGTATTCTACTTTTTCAATATCCGGTTTCTTCTAAGGTAAGGGATATTATTTGTTGTACTCGTAAGGGGTATTATTTCTTTAAGTATTCATGAAGATAACTTCTATTATTCCATTCTTTATTATTATGTTGGAATAACTTTTTTTTATCTGAAATTACCGCATACATGGTGAAATTCTTACATTATTCCATTCTTTATTATTACATTGGAATAACTTTGTATGTGCGATCTATCGCATGCATGGTGAATCTTCTTTGTTATTCCATTCTTATTATTACATTGGAATAACTTTTGTTATCTATTATATAAGGTGAAATTCTTCTAATATTCCGTTCTTTATTATTACGTAGAATATCACATACGTGCGTTTACGTGGGACTGGTTCCATTATTTATTATTACATCACAATATCACATTTGTGCGTTTCTGTGGGACTGGTTCCATTATTTATTATTACGCTTAATATATCACATGCATGCGTTTATCGGACTGGTTCCATTATTTATTATTACGTTGAGAATAACTTTTATGTGCGTCTATCGCATGCATGGTGAATTCTTACATTATTCCATTCTTTATTATTACATTGGAATAACTTTTGTCACATGTGGATTATCACATGCATGGTGAATGATCCTTTATATTCATTCCTTATTAAATTGTGGAAATGATGCATTTTACGTGGATTATGATGAAAGTCATAATAAAAGCATTGAACTGATGAAAATCATGGGTATATGTAGTATTAGTAAGTGTTATGATGAGTTATGTTGGTTATTATGTAAAAACATGAAAGTTTCTTAGAAATCACAAAGGGTTGAAAATCAAATTTTGGTGAAAAAGAAATATGAAATTCAATTGACCATATCTCCTATTATATTTCGCATTTTTGAGTGTGGTCAAGTTCTAAAGTTAGATTTATGAGTTTTCTAACTTATCCAAGTGGAATCACTGAAAAAGGTGTTGTAGATTTGTGTGTGGACTGATTTTAGCCAAGGATTCAAAAACTACAAAGTACTAAATAGCTACTGCCCAGAAATTTAAAAGGGCATTTGCGGCCACTTAATTTGTGAGAAAACTTCCGGCCTTTTGGGACATGGAAATATATGGTATAAAGTACCTCCTGTTCAAAAATGAGCCCATTCCAACTTAAAATGAGCAAGTTATGACTATTTCAATATTTAGGTTTTTAAATGAAAAATGTTATAACAGGAGTTCTATAACTCAGATGACCATGAAATTTAAACTGGAAGCTCACGTTAACATGTGTAAGATCCTGCCAAGATTTGGGAATTTTTGAGTTAAACTTGAGGTAGCTAATTTCTTAAGGAATTAATTAGAAATTGATTTTTGAAAAATAGTAAATAAATTTTAAAAATTAGAGAAAATATATATTCAATATGGGACTATATTACTTTAAATCCCGGAAAAGAAATATTTTTGGCATTGATTTGGTATTTTTCATGAAAATAATCTAGTTATGAGTAAATGAGTTAAATATGTTATGTGAAGTAACAAAATTGGAAAATAAGATTTTATAGCTTGAGAATCCTATATAGGGTATATCTTGATTTTGATAAAGGGATTTGATCATTGGTGATGAAATCTTATGAGTATGACATTTTGAATGATTAAATGCATTATTTGGTAAAGTGTAAACAATTAAAATAAATTGTTTATAAGTTTAAGAAGTGATTAAAATATTGTTATAATATTAACAATATTAGATTATGAGTTTATTAAGTGATTGATAATATTTGGATAAATTAAAGTCTTTAATATTTATCCTTATTTTTGTTTGATTAATGTTTATATTATTGTCATCATCTTCATGCTTATATTGTGATGAAAGTCATATGTGGCTTACGTGCATGGATGGACTTGGTATGATTACGACCAGGAATTATTTGGTATAATCATGACCGTAATGTGACGAATGATGTGGTAAAAGTCCTCAATGGCTTGTAGTGCATTGATGGACAGTTATTGGTATGATTATAACCAGGGATTATTCGGTACAATCATGACCATTGATGATTACATAAATATCCTTGGCGTAGTAGTGCGAGGGATGATTCGATGATGTGGATTATTTATTAAAATTTGAGTCTCGTGATAAAATATTGATTATACACTTTTAATTAAGTAAAGATAGTAGATATTATTCTCTACTTGACTCTTCTAAAATCTGATTATATGTCTTTGGCACGTAATGCAAAGATAAATTTTTAATGAATATCTTTGGTAGTAGTGCAAAGATGAATTTATTAATATGATTATGAACAAGAATTGTGATTTGGTATAACCATGATTTTTGATGTTTGGGTGAAGATAGGTGATGAAAATTATCTTAGATCACAGGTGCGAAGAGAATTTAGAATCACAATTATGATTATAAGTTATTCATATGATTGTGGATAGGAATTGTTGATTGATGTTACAGGGATTAAATATTATTGGTGGACTTTTAACTTGGAGATGATAATAGACCTGATGGTCTATTTGACTCTTCTAATGGATTGCTTCGTTCATTGCAACTATGGTTGAAAATTTTATCATCTATCATATGTTCTAAATCTACGATTTATTATTGATGAAAGCTATTGATAATTTAATTATCTTTAGTTATGATATTCTTTATTGGGCTAGTTGTTGCTCACCCTTTTGCTTCACAATTCCTTTCGAGTAATAAAAAGTGTAGTTGGGTTGAAGCGAGGGTATTAAGAGGATTAGAGCGGTGGTCTATATATTTGTTGAGGTTCTCCCTAAATAGTATGGAAATAATTTTGTTGAGAACTTTAGATAAGTTTATCGTATTGTATACGTTATTTGATATTTAATTTTGGTGAACCGAATAGGGTGAGGTGAACCCAACTTTGGAAGGGTGTTTTGCCACTATTATACAAGATGTCTAATGACATACAACATCGTGTTATCATAAGACATGGTTGTGCACATCCACTTGCTGAGTATATCTACGAGCACTACCTATATGATCTTGGAGTTTATTTGAATATAATTTTCACTTGGAGACAACGGAGATAGTTATATATCAGGAGAAGACTCACCATTGGAAAGAAGATGATAGTAATCTTCTTATTTTTCTTTGAGGACTTTTGGGTTAACCAAGGATAATTCTGTGGACATATGATATCTATCATAACCTAGACGCATGGCCTCCCATGTACGAAGGTTTCCTTGAGTACTTCCCAAAGATTTTAATTTCTAAAACAGTTTTTAACTTGTACTTTTATGTAAAATACCATTGTAAGGTTGTGGTCGAGGCACCATGAGAGTTACATACATTTGTATTAAAACTCACAGCTTATCTGTTGTCGTACTCTGCACGACAGTTCAACAGTTGTATAAATGAAGTTTGTATTTAATTTTTATAGTGTGATATCTGGCGACTCAAGATATGTGTTGTATACCTATTTTGGGGGCGTCACAAATGGTATCAGAGCTGAGGGATATGGTCGCTGGAGGAGATATGAGTCTAGAAATAGGAGGGGAGAGACAAGTAATATACTTCGCTAGTGTGTGACTTACCTAAGCCGAAATTTTTACTTGATAAGTTGACAATTTGTGATATGTCAATTGACCTTTGTTTTGAAGATATATTCTAGAATAATATCTGAAATACAGGAGATGAGCAATGGAAAAATCATGATACAGAGGATATAACCGGAAAGGTACAATCCGAAAAAAAAATCAAGGTATTCTCATCTCTTGAACTACAATGCGTAAATTTCGAGGGCAAAATTTCATAAGGAGGGGAGATTGTGAGACCCTAAATTTTATGAAATGAAAGTATTCAATTTTCTTATAATTATTATGTTATTTAGTAAATGGTTAAATTGATAAAAGAATTACAGTTAAGGGTGATATGTGAAAATTGTGCAAAGTAAGCAAGTTGATATAAAATATTCTTTTTATCGGAGAATATCCGTACGACGACACAATCATTGGTGGACCCCCTAACGGAAGTATTGTCGTAGTTAAAAAACAACAGAATTATCTTTTTATAAAAATAACGGCGGAGGTGTTACCATTAAAACTGTTGAACTACCCGGTAGTAAAAGTATAATAATACGCGTGGTTGCATAGTAGCACACGGTATTGATTATTGATGCTTACGTGAGAAGTCACTCAGTTATACTCAATTATTGCTACAATAATTATTGCATCATATCTCTCATATTATTGATTCAATTATTGTCACAGTATCATCTGCATAATATGATATATTATTAAATCAATAATTGAGACGACAAAGTTATTCATATTATTATTTGTAATATTGACAATGTCTAGAAGTTCTGTCAAGGAGAGGTTTGGTCACCTAATTGCGCGCCAATAAGGAGAAATCCTTATCGGAAAGTGTGACGCCCCTAAAATTAGGTATACGTCACCCATCTTGGGTCGCCAGATACATGGTACAAAATTCAAATACAACTTAATAATACAACTGTAAGTATACATATACGACAAAACATAAATGTGAGTTTGAATACAAATATTGTCTACTAGAGAGTATACAAACTCAAAAGGAGTCCTCATTACAATTATTATCACACTATTTCACGTAATAGTGAGGACTACTAATGCACCATCTAGGACCATCACTCTGTTCCCAGACTAGTCCCGAGTGCGTTCTCATTTCACGAAGAGAACGGTGAAAGAAAAGGTGAGCTCAACTAGCCCGATGAAATATTATGACTAAGATAATATACAATAAATTATCATTAGTCTTCAACGATATAACAACCGATAGAATATAATAGACAACAAGTTTGAAATCAACAACTGCAGCGGAATAAACAATCCATTAGAAGAGTCAAGTAAATTATAAAATCTACTATCTTCTATGATTTAAAAAGTTTTTCATAATCTTTATCGCTGAGACTCAGCTAAAAAAATAATCCACATCATTAAATCATCCCTGCACTACAGGCCAAGGATATTCTTTAGTATCACGACCACGAATTATCCATGCACTACGGGACAAGGATATTCGTGTATTCATCAACGGTCCTGATCATGCCATAAAATAATTCATCTTTGCACTACGGCTAAAGAGAATCCATAGCCATAATCATACCAAAAAATGTCCATCAATGCACTACGAGCCAATGAGGACTTTTACCACATCATTTGTAACATTACGATCATGATTATACTGAATAATCCACGGTCATAATCATACCAAGTTCATCTATGCACTCTGACCCACAGATGACTTTCAACAGATTAGTCATGTTCATCTCAACACTGCTTCATCTTTGCCTACTGGCCCAAAGATATTCATCGAGTAATCATTCATCTAGGGTCGAGGATGATGAAAACATTTTTAGAAAACGAATTGATGAAGATAAAGATCAAATATTAAGGATTAAGTATTACAGTTTATCCAAGTTCAATAATACTCAGAAATAACCAATTTTGAAGCAGAATTTGTGAATAATGCCGTATACGTGAATAATAACTCCGACACCAAAAGATAGAAATTCCACAAGAAAAATCATCATGCTTCGTGAATAGTACTCGTGAATAGTAACTCATGAATAGTAACCCCGACATGAAAAGTTCCAAATTTGATAAAAATTTAGGATCGATATTTGACATAATGATATTGAAAGAAAATATCATTTGCGAAGAAAATAACACCCCTTACGAATATTAAACGAAAATAATATTCTTTTCGAATATTGAACGAACATAATATTTCTGCGAATATTGAACGAAATAATATTCATACGAATACGAAAAATAATATCTCTTCAGAATATGAAATAAATAATACCCCTTACCTCAAAAAGACAGTACTTCTGACTGGAATACTGGATATAGTGTTGAAGGAACTTCCACCGTATAGCAACACTCAAAGTATCAAAATACTCACAAGAATACGCTCGATAATTGTTGATCGATTTCGTAATCAATGAATACGTGCAAGTATACACGGTCAACAAGTAATAAAGTGAAAGTAGAGTATCGTTCCCACGAGGAATTATTTAATAAAAATCACCAAGTACTAATTCTTAACCAAACTAATTTTATTTAAACAATCTCAAATCGTGTTTTTTCTAATTAAGAAAACTAAATTAACTAATTAAAACTAAGATTTTAACGAATGAATTCAAATAAATAAAGATTAAGACTTCAATATCCCCAATTATGAATTATAAATCAATTATCCAATTATCCCAATTATTATGCCTCTTGAATTGTTAACGAGGAATTCTCAAATGTCAAAAGTCATTTTCCAAGTGATCAATTGCCTTCTATTTAATCCAGATTAATCTTGCTATATTCCTATGCAAAACAATTGAATTAAACTCTTTCCAATCCCAATTCCTTACGTGTTACATGCGTGACAGATATTTCCATTCAATTCACAAACCTAATTTTTCACCATACAAATAACTAAGTCACATGATATCATGCCCGATTCTAACCCTAAAATTCCTCTTCCAATTCCTTCTAGAGTAACAAAGTAATTCTTGATCAAATAATTAAGCAATAAGCACAAGACAAGATAAACAACTCACTTTAACATAAATAATTAGAATATAATGAATAACTAATTCATAGCCATAAAAAGTTCAATTGAAATCTCAAAAATAGTTAGTTCATAATTAATGAATTAAAACCAAGAATCCACAATTGAATAGACATCAAAAGATAAAAGTAAGATGAGAGAAGAGAATAGAATCATTGTCAAGAAATCGATGCTCCCTCTTTCTTGCTTCTTGCTCTTGCTCTTGATCTTCAATGGTTTCAAGTTGCTTCAATCTCCAAAACTAATAAGAACTAGGGTTATTTTCTAATCTAAAAGAGTGTTTAATCTAGGCTAAGCTATGTAATCTCCCTTTATTTTATGTCTTACATCATGTATTTATAGGTTACAAGTCTAATTTTGAGTTTTGGAACAACCCTATCCTATTTGAGTCAAAAGATGTCAAAATTAAGCCCAAACGCGTCCCAAAGCCGCACTCAAACCCTTCCCCAGTCAGCCTTGTTATTGAAACAACGGCATTGAGTCAGCCCCTAAGCGCCCGGCTATAAAATACACTAAAAATCGCGCCCTTCAAGCATCGCCCAAAATCGACATTTTCTGCTCAGGCGTCCTTTGAGAAAATGGCCATAACTTCTTCGTCCGAACTTCGATTTTGATGATTCAAGATGTTCTGGAAAGAGGAGAAGTAGATCTACAACTTTCGTTCTTTGAGTGTTTCGAAATAATGTCAGGATCTATAGTCAAATTGGCTCCAAAGTGGCTGCTATGTAAATGGCAAGCCGAAAACGCGAATCTAGCCACCCCAAACATCGATCCATGTAACTTTTGTCCCAATTCCTATAAAATAACATAAAACATGCATGAATAGACACAAACACATAAAAACATCCTAAAAGACTTAAGAACAACAATAAATTAAGCCCGAATGTATCCAATTCATGGGTATAAAACTCACTCATCAAATACCCCAAACTTAAATCTTTGCTTGTCCTCAAGCAAAAAAAAAAAAATGTTATGCAATGCAATGTAATGAAACTAATCTATATGCCTCTGAATCCAACGAAGAATGGCGAAACAAGTCTATTCAACCTACTTAGAGAAATCAAGTAAACATGATAATACATCATATTAAAACAAATCGGTAATTTCCCAATCAATCATCAAATCTTAGATCATTATCAGCGATATAGTGCGTGTGTGCTCCACAACAATGTTAACTGATATAAAATCAAATTTAAGACATAATAGATATCTTCGAAGGCATCATACAGTGCAAATTCACAAAATTCACGAACAAGCTAGATCCAACTAAAGTCAAACATCCACCAAGTTCAAGAGTCCAATCCGGGATACTTATGCTTTACTTTTCATTACGGGGGCTTTTTGCTCTTTTCCCGTTTTATTGTTTTTTTTAACCATAAGCGTATGCGATGTCTCATTCCATTAGGCTAATGATGTCACCCCTTAGCGAGAAAGCTTCGACCAACGACTCCCCATACCATATAAGACCTTAGGGCGCTAGGTTTTAAGATACCCCTTGAGCGTCTTACTCAAGTAACAAAAGGCCCAAACAAAACTAACCACGGTAATTTTTTTTTTTTCTTTTTTATAGATGGTTGGTGAGTCGTTTCGCTCCATCTCACGCTTGTGTTTATGGGGAGTGTTTCTCCTCAACCCACCACAAGACTCAACATGTTTTTTTTAAAAGCTTATATACCCCAAAATTTCCCCCAAACTTAAGTTTTTATCAAAATTTAGCCATCTCCTTTATTCATGTCTTTCATTCCTTCACACTAGTATTATACTTAAGAAATCCATTATGTATCAATTTAAACTTAATCGATTAACATAGTTTATTATTAACGTGCTAACCTTGATTATACCGATTTCAAACAGGAAAAGATTCAATTCATAACAAGAAATCACATCAAAGCTTGAATATTCAATACTATACTTATCTACTTAACTCCAGGTCTCATCATTGGCCAAAATAGACTTTTACTATCTAACGATTTGGAATCATGCAAATATAAACTAAGCAAAACAAACATAGTAAACTAACTACTATTTTTATGCGATTTTTAAATTTTTTTAAACAAAAAAAATAAAAAAGCGAATGCAACAACTAAATGTAAATAACTTGAAAACATAACGAACTACAATGTAAATAACTAACTATATGCAATACGACACTAAAATGCCCCCAAACTTAAACTAGACATTGTCCTCAATGAGTGAAATAGAAAAAATTAAAGCGGAGGACTTCCACGAAAATATAGCAATATTCCTCCTTGTCAACTAAGTTTGGAGAATAGGCTAAGCACATGGAATAAATTGGGCACCACACTTGAATTTGACTTGAATAACTCAGAAAACCATGATAGAAGCAATTTTATTAAATCCTAAATAAATGCAAATTCAAAACTACTAATATAAAACTTAATAAAAACTAAAAATAAAAAATTAAACTTGGGTTGCCTCCCAATAAGCGCTTGTTTTATAGTCTCAACGACTTCTTCAATTCTCTATCCAATTCCCCTCTGAAAGTTGAGGAACCCTCCATCCATCGGAAATAATATAGCTTTTGGTAGGTTCCCATTTGTAATAGCCATTGTATTAAAGTCACCTAGAATGCTTTCTTGAGATAAGATCACATTTAAGAACGTCCAAAGATCTAGGTGGTTTCTCCATTAATGTGTCTGCGAATATATTACGGCATAGAGGCTTGTCGAGACACAACAATTTCTTCTTCTATCTTCTCTAGCTCATCGCACCATGGTTTCAAGGTGTACTTGCTTTTACATCACGAGAGAGTATTATTTACGACATGACTACTAATCGGACAAGGTTTTGCAAATCTAACTTAGGAATCTTGAACTTGTGGAGGAGAAGGCACTTGAGGCATAAATAACATTGGCTCATCATCATTGGTTCTCACAATTAGTTCTTCACCGACCTTGTTGTCATTATCCCCACTTGTCTCCTCTTTTTCATCTCGTGGCTCATCCAGTTGTAGATTTGGCTCGGGCTCACCATCGGGCTCGGAATCCATGTCATAGGGCAAGGTGTATTGAGGACGGTTGTTCAACGCATGTGCTATCTGTTCCACTTGATTTTCCAAATTCTTGATCAACGCCCCTTGGCTTTGCAAATTCAGCTCTACTTGATTCATTTTCTTGTCTTGTTCCTCATTCCTTTTTTCAGAAGCTTTAATAAATTTTTCCAAGGCTTCCTCCCAATTTGAATGTTCTTCCTGTTGTAGTGGAGGTGGACACAAGAAATCCTGTGGGTATGTTGGACTTGGAGCATAAAATTGATCTTGATTGTTACTCCATGAAAAATCCGGGTGATACCCCAATCCACGATGATAATTGTTGGGATAGACATAATTATTGGGTAATCACCACTATCTTTATCTTACTTGGCTCGGCCGATGGTGCATTGATGACTCATATGATTTCCAAAGACAATAATCACAAGTAACCACCATACTTTGACGACGTTGAGCTTCAAAAAGCTTCAAACATCCTCGAAAGTGTCTCAATCATCTTTGTGATCATGAAAGTTTCTCGAGTCTTTCAATCTCCACTCCCCTTGGTTGAGTCATGTTCGTGTATGGCCATTGATACACAAAGTCATCCATGGTACCTGAAAAGAGAGAAATATAGAAAGAGAATTAAAAATAAAAATAAAAATGTTTAAATTAAGACTAATTTGATTGAAATTAATATTGGTAAATAATTATTAAATTAATTCCCCGGCAACGGCGCCAAAACTTGTTGATCGATTTCGCAATCAATGAATACGCAAGCAGTATACACGATTCGATAAGTAATAAAGTGAAAGTAGAGTATCGTTCCCACGAGGAATTATTTAATAAAAATCACCAAGTACTAATTCTTAACCAAACTAATTTTATTTAAACAATCTCAAATCGTGTTTTTTCTAATTAAGAAAACTAAATTAACTAATTAAAACTAAGATTTTAACGAATGAATTCAAATAAATAAAGATTAAGACTTCAATATCCCCAATTATGAATTATAAATCAATTATCCAATTATCCCAATTATTATGCCTCTTTGAATTGTTAACAGAATTCTCAAATGCCAAAAGTCCTTTTCCAAGTGATCAATTGCCTTCTATTTAATCCAGATTAATCTTGCTATATTCCTATGAAAACAATTGAATTAAACTCTTTCCAATCCCAATTCCTTACGTGTTACATGCGTGACACAGATATTTCCATTCAATTCACAAACCTAATAATTTTCACCATGCAAATAACTAAGTCACATGATATCATGCCCGATTCTAACCCTAAAATTCCTCTTCCAATTCCTTACAGAGTAACAAAGTAATTCTTGATCAAATAATTAAGCAATAAGCACAAGACAAGATAAACAACTCACTTTAACATAAATAATTAGAATATAATGAATAACTAATTCATAGCCATAAAAAGTTCAATTGAAATCTCAAAAATAGTTAGTTCATAATTAATGAATTAAAACCAAGAATCCACAACCGAATAGACATCAAAAGATAAAAGTAAGATGAGAGAAGAGAATAGAATGCATTTGTCGTAAAATCGATGCTCCCTCTTGCTCTTGATCTTCAATGGTCTCCAAGTTGCTTCAATCTCCAAAACTAATAAGAACTAGGGTTATTTTCTAATCTAAAAGAGTGTTTAATCTAGGCTAAGCTATGTAATCTCCATTTATTTTATGTCTTACATCATGTATTTATAGGTTACAAGTCTAATTTTGAGTTTTGGAACAACCCCTATCCTATTTGGAGTCAAAAAGGTGTCAAAATTACCCCCCAAACGCGTCAGTGCCGCACTAAACCCTTCCCAGTACCCCAACGCAATGGGCAACAATGAGTCTTCCCCCCTAAGCGCCCGGCGCTGTAAAATACACTAAAAATCCATTTGTTGGCGGCCCAAAATCTGACATTTTCTGCTCCGACGTCCTTTGAGAAAATGGCCATAACTTCTTCGTCCGAACTTCGATTTTGATGATTCAAGATGTTCTGGAAAGAGGAGAAGTAGATCTACAACTTTCGTTCTTTGAGTGTTTCGAAATAATGTCAGGATCTATAGTCCAATTGGCTCCGAAGTGGCTACTATGTAAATGGCAAGCCGAAGAATCTAGCCACCCCAAACATCGATCCATGTAACATTTGTCCCAATTCCTATAAAATAACATAAAACATGCATGAATAGACACAAACACATAAAAACATCCTAAAAGACTTAAGAACAACAATAAATTAAGCCCGAATGTATCCAATTCATGGGTATAAAACTCACTCATCAATAATATAGAGAGAGAAAGAGAGAAAGCTTATATTTCTGGTGTGATTTTTAATTCTAACTTAGCCCTCTATTTATAAGAAAATGGTATGCCTTGAAATATTTGACTCAAGTTTACGATGGCTTTACCTGCTACTATTACCACCCACCACATTTGAAATTCAATTTGAGCACATTTCTCACCAACCAAAAGTGGGGCTCACCAATTCTAGAATTTTTCACCAAAATGATAAATTCGGATACTTCAACAATTTCTGAACCAGTCACCTCTTAAAATTCATAACAAATTATACGTTCATTTTTAACGGTTCAAAATTTGTGGACATATACTCAACTTATATATGTATAACATATCCAAAAATCACAACGATCCAACGGTCGGATTAAAAATTATAATTCACACAATAGAGCTTTAAGAACAACGATTTTGATCTTTTAATACCTCCAATCCGGCAAAATCTTGATAAAACACCTCAACATTTATTCCTTCAATTATAACCACATAAATAAATCCATCATTTATATCCACATAAAATAAATATTTCCTTATCATATGAATCAATAATTAATTATTCACAAATAATATTACAGAATCACAATTATGATAACCAGTAGTTCCGGGAAAGAGGGGCTTTCAGATCACAATTTCTCCTTCTTGGGCTAGCGCAATTAGGTGACCAAACCTCTCATTGACAGAACTTTCTAGACATTGTCAATAATGCTATCTAATAATATTATTCAAATAATATGAATTATTGATCTGATAAAGGAGATACTGTGCAGTAACAATTATTGAAACAATAATAATATAAAATATCAACGCAACAATTATTGAACCAATAAAATAAAATATTGAATAGTAATTACTGTAACAATTATTGAGTAGTGCCTTCTTACGTAAGAATCAATAATTCATAATACTGTGCAATACCGTGTGCTACTGTGCATCCACGCGTATTACTATATTTTAACCACTGGGTATTCCAACAATGTTAACGGTAACAACTACGTCGTTATTTATAACAACCCAAACTTGTCGTTTTCTTCATCAGACAGTTATCCGTTATGGGGCCCACAAATGGTTTATACCGTCGTATGAATATTCCCAAGCGGAAAAGAATATTCCACGACCAAACGAATATTCCCCGACAACAATGAATATTATATAACAACTTGCATACTTTGCAAAATTTATAAATACTACCCACAACTAGAACATTATCTTGAATCCATACTATAATATTCAAAAAATTTATTTTCGAGAAAATTAAATATTTATTCATAAAATCTGGGGTCTCACAATCTCCCCTCCTTATGGAATTTCGCCCTCGAAATTTACGTGCGATACACAGTATCTGCGAAACGGTGAGGATACCTTGACTTTACTTCAAATTCTAACTCTTGAGGTATAACCTTTAAGTGTCGAATGTGATCCTTCTTATCCAAGATTTTAACACGTATCTCCTCATACGTTAAATCTTCTGCTATCTCGTCTAATTCTAATTCAATAATGTGGTTCGGGTTGTCCACATATTTACGTAACATCGATACGTGAAAAATGTTATGAACACGCGACATACTTAGCGTTAAGGCGAGTCTATAGGCCACAGTTCCTACTCGATCGAGGATTTCAAATGGGCCAATAAAATCGAGGGTTGAGAATTTCCTCTCTTCATCGACTCTTGCTTCTAGAATAACGCCTTCTTGAACCTTCTTCTTCACATTCATCAGCTCCGGGTCTATAGCTTGAGCAACTTTAACTTTATCGTCGGTTCTAATCGTATATTTATTATCCTCACGTAGGTTCGTATATTCACACTTGTAAACGCATACGATCTCCTGCTCAATGCGTCAGCTACCACGTTCATTTTTCCCACGATGATATTGAATGGTATAATCGTAATCTTCAACAGCTCGAGCCAACGTCTTCAGCGCATAATACGTTCGTTTTAGGTGAAGAAATATTTGAGAGTTTTAGAAATGGGTTTTGTACTGGGGTCAATACAAAATTCGATTTCACGCTCTAGGGGTAGGCTAAGAAGTCCCTCGAGAATACGTCAGGAGATTTATTAACAATAGAAATATCATTCACAACTGTGACTCTCATCCAAGACTTGGATAGCACATATAATGAAGGTTTCTCCTAACGGAGTTTCAACCGATAAGTCAAAGTCTAATTTATCCGGAATCAAATTTAAACGTTGAGCGCAAGAAAAAGAGATAAAAGAATGGGTAAAACCGATATCTAATAAGGTATAGACTTAGAAAAAATTTATAATTAACTAACCCGTGAAAACTTCGTTCGATTCCTCGTCAGGGTAATTCAAAATTCGATGCTGGATTCTCCCAATTGCTGTCGAAAAAGAGAAATACATATCATCTATTTTAGCTTTCTTGGATCAGACTTCTCTTTCCACCATATCAACGCGTCGTGTGGCTTTTACCCATGCATCTTTCATTCTCACTCATTCAGTTACTACTTCTTTCAGCTGCTCCTTGACGTTTAAATTCTCAGATTCCAGCTTTAATATCGTATACTCTGCCAAAGAGTGCTTCTGTTCAACCATCGCACATCGGGTAATACAATTTTGAATTGTTGCATCCCTTTGTTCTCTGACCTTTCTTGTTATTTAGCATGCTCTTCTAACTCATGAATACGATTTTGCAATTCTACATTTTGATCAATAAGTTCTTCTAATAAATCATCCTCAGGTTCCTCTTCTTCCTCACTCTCAGTTACTACCTTTGCGACTAGCTTGAGTGCAACTTTTAATTCCTCAATCACCACATGGATATCTCTAATCACATTAACCTGGTTGGTGATTAGAGGTGTCTCCACGGTCTCATCCACACCATTGTTAACATTTTCAGCTGCCATTTTAAACACTGCCACAAAACAAGGGTTAATTGACATGCAACATATTATCCCTATACTCTGACAGACCAATTAAATACCAAATAAACTTAGGTAGGTCATACTAACGAAAGAATTCCCCGTCTCTTCCCTCCTATTTCTTGTTTCACATCTAGCCCAGGGATCATATCCCTAAGCTTTGATACCAACTGTAACGCCCCCAAAATTAGGTATACGTCACCCATCTTGGGTCACCAGATACATGGTATAAAATTCAAATACAACTTAATAATACAACTGTCGTGTACAATACGACAAAATATAAAGCTGTGAGTTTGAATACAAATATTGTCTACTAGAGTATACAAACTCAAAAGGAGTCCTCATTACAATTATTATCACACTATTTCACGAATAGTGAGGACTACTAATGCACCATCTAGGACCATCACTCTTGTTCCACGACTAGTCCCAACTACGTTCTCATTTCACGAAGAAACGGTGAAAGAAAGAAAGGGTGAGCTCAACTAGCCCGATGAAATATTATGACTAAGATAATATACAACAAATTATCATTAGTCTTCAACGATATAACAACCCGTTAGAATATAATAGACAATAAGTTTTAAATCAACAACTGCAGCTGGAATAAACAATCCATTAGAAGAGTCAAGTAAATTATAAAATCTACTATCTTCTATGATTTAAAAAGTTTTTCATAATCTTTATCATTTGAGACTCGGCTAAAAAATAATCCACATCATTAAATCATCCACTTTTACTGGGCCAAGGATATTCTTTAGTATCACGACCACGAATTATCCATGCACTACGGGCGAGGATATTTATGTATTCATCAACAGTCTGATCATGCCATAAAACAATTCATCTTTGCTTTACGGCTAAAGAGAATCCATAGCCATAATCATACCAAAAGCGTCCATCAATGCACTACGGGCCAATGAGGACTTTTACCACATCATTTGTAACATTACGGTCATGATTATACCGAATAATCCCTGGTCATAATCATACCAAGTCCATCTATGCACTACAGGACACAGATGACTTTCAACAATTGGTCATGTTCATCTCAACACCTGTTCATCTTTGCACTAAGGGCCAAAGATATTCATCAGGTAATCATTCATCTAGGACTGAGGATGATGAAAAATATTTTAGAGAACGAATTCAGTAAAATAAAAGATCAAATATTAAGGATTCGTATTACAGTTTATCCAAGTTCAATAATACTCCAAAATAACCAATTTTGAAGCAGAATTCAAAAATAATGATCAAAACATGGATACAATCAAAGATAGTAACCATAATAGACAACTTGGACAAAAAGAAGAAAAATTATTTTCTAATTGAATAGTGTCGTGATTCGTGAATAATGTATACCATTATCGTGAATAGTAACTCCGACACCAAAAAATAGAAATTCCACAAGAAAAATCATCATTCTTCGTGAATAGTAACTCATGAATAGTAACCCCGACAAGAAAAGTTCCAAATTTGATAAAAAATTCAGATCAATATTTCAACATAATGATATTAAAAGAAAATATCATTTGCGAAGAAAATATATAAAACCCCAACTTTTTGAATAAAGATGAATTTTCTATAAATATTATTTTTGAATATTATGGAGTAAAATTGATATAATGTTATAGTTGTGGGTAATATTTATAAATTTTGCAAAGTACGCAAGTTGTTATATAATATTCGATTGGTCGGAGAATATTCGTTTTAACAGGGAATATTCGTACAACGGCACAATCATTGGTGGACCCCATAACAGAATTATTGTCGGATTGAGAAAACGACAAAAATATTTTATTGAAATAACGGCGAAAGTTTTATATTCAGTTTCTTTTACGGTAAGGGATATTATTCTTTTGTTTGTAAGAAGAGAACTTCTGTTATTTCATTTCTTTATTATTCTGTTGGAATAACTTGTATACGCGGAATACCCTATACGTGGTGACATCCTTCTATTATTCTGTCTTTATTATTCCGTTGGAACATCCTGTCTATGCTATACGTCGGACCTGGTTCCGTTTTTATTATTCTATCTTTATTATTACATTTGGAACATCCTCGTCGATTGCTTTTCTGGCCGGGACACAGTTCCGCCTTTATTATTTCATTCTTTATTATTCATTTGGAACATCCAGCTTCGATTGTGATTTTCACCCGACTGGTTCCATTATTATTATTCTGTTGGAATAACTCACCTTATCGCAATCACCGCATGTATGGTGACTTCTGTTCTTATTCCATTCCTTATTATTCTCAGTTGGTTAAAATTTTGACTTCTATACTCCATGAAATTAGTGGAATATCCTTGATATTCGCTCTTCATCCAGTATTTTTCATGGAAATATTCTTCTGAGAAATCTTGAATTTTACTATACAAAGCAGTATCATGTTGACAATTTGGACGTTATTAGTTCCTGAATAACTTAATTCTTGAACTTGTTTTATTGAATTTTTATATCATTGTCATCATCCCCATGTTTATATTTTTTGAAAGTCATCTGTGGCCTATAAAACATGGATGGACTTGGTATGATTATGACCAGGGATTATTCGATTGTAATCATGGTAGTAATGTTACAAATGATGTGGTAAAAGTCCTCATTGGCCTGTAGTGCATTGATGGATGAGTTGTTCGCATGATCATGACCATTGATGAATACACAAAATATCGTTGGGCACCATAGTGCATGGAATTTGTGGTCGTGACCCTAATGAATATCCTTGGCCGTAGTACAGGGATGATGTGGATTATTTTTTTAGCTGAGTCTCAGCGATAAAAGTGATGAAAAACCTTTTAAATCATAGAAGATAGTAGATTTTATTCTCTATTTGACTCTTCTAATGGATTACTTGTTCCACTGCAGTTAAACTTGATGTTTGTTATATTTTATCAGTTTAACACTGTTGAAGACTAACGATAAATTATTCTGCATTATCTTAGTCATAATATTTCTTACTGGGCTAATTGAGCTCACCCTTTTGCTTTCATTGTTCTCTTGGAAATGAGAGCGTAAATTGGGACTAGTCGAGGAGCGGAGTGACGGTCCGGATGATAGCATTAGTAGTCCTCACTATTCTATAAAATAGTGTGATAATAAATGTATTGAGGACTTATTTTGAGTTTGAATACTGTCTAGAAGATAATATTTGTATTAAAACTAACAGCTCATGTTGTATATTTAAGGTTGTATTTGTATTATGTACCATATATTTGGCGACTCAGAATAGGTGATGTATACCTATTTTGGGGGCGTCACGTTAGTATGCATAAATATTTAGTTTGTTTACATTGAAATAATGGCAGTTATATGTAATGTTGGTAACATTGTCAGCATATACAGGTAACCAATAGTGAACAAATAAGTTTCCATAAAATGCAAATGCAACTTATGATGTAATAATTTAAATTTTGTATTAGTTACCTTAAGTTTCTTTGATTTAATGATATTAGATTGCAACCTCCCCTCAGTTGTCGTGGAAAGTATAGTGAATGTTGATATGGCTGCTTGTTTGTTTGTGAAATACCATCTTTGAACCATACAACGTAGGCATTCAATCATTGACGCAACTGGAAGATCCCTGATCAACTTGATTGCATTGTTAATAGATTCGATGGTGTTTGATGTCATTGTCGATTACCTTCTAACAGTCCCATGGAGCCTTGTGCACTTCTCCAACTTGACATCTTCCTCCAAATATGTCCTTATTCGAGGATCAATCGCATCAAGTTCAGCCATGTGTTTGTTGAATTGTTCAATAGTGCAAGCTCTACAAGCCCCGTTGTATGCATGTTTGAATTCTTCTCCTCTTTTCCAAAATCTATTTTTTATATTTTTCAATACATGCTATGTACACGAACCATGCATGACATCCGGAGACACAAAATTCAGTCCCTGTATAATGGCTTCATGTCTATCTAAAATAATGCATTGGCATTCCTTAACTCCACAAGCAATTCTCAAATTTACGAAAAACCATCTCCAAGATAATTCATTTTCGCTGTCAACCACTACAAAAGCAATCGAAACAATGTTTCTGTTTGCATCATGTGTGCTTGTTATCAGGAGTGTCCCCCCGTAAGTTGATTGTATGAACGTGCCATTGATTACAATGATTGGAAAGCAATGGTGACATGCTTGAATAGATGCTCCAATGGCAAAGAATAAATACTTGAAACGACCATTTGTTTCCAACTCAAGGGCTGTGACGGAACCTGATTTAAAATTTTAGCAATATTATTATAATTACAAGTAGACTACAGTATCCAAACTTGTAGTATATGATAACCATTTATAGGGTTAATTGTATCCAACTAATTACCATATTAATGTTTCCAATACGGTGCATATGGTGTCCAAAATATTATTAATCTGTATTCTTTTGTGTATATAGTTATCATACATAAAATTAATTTAACTCGATTTCATTGTACATTACAGTTAGTAACTAAACATGCATAATAAGGTAACCAAGTCCGTTGATTTGGGTAACCAACTAATTATGAAAAACTAATAAACTGTTTTAAAGTGTTACCTGGATTTGTTTTCTTCAACATTTGCAACCATGATGGGATTAGTGAGTAGTCGTGTGGATTTCCCCTCACCTTTTCCAACGCTTTCTCCTTTGATCTCCATGATTTTTGGTAAGAGATAGACACATTATATTATGTCATCATATCCTCCACAATATCCGTTGGTGTGTATATTTTCTTCAGATTTGTTAATTTGTGTATTATGCATTCACTAACAAACTCACTATTTGTTTGTATGTGGTCTCCCAGCAACACGTTGACTGAACACGTGTGGGTGTCATTGAATTCTCTCACCTTGAACATACTGGTTTTTCGAAACCTCGATGCTCTCATTTTCCATTTGTAATTTTCATTATCTACGCAGACTAGCACAAAGTCTCTATAACCTGTTCGCTCAACTTTGGGTTGTCTATTTTTCCTGATTGAATGCAGCCTCATTGCTTGTGATAGGATTTTTTTGTCTTTGTAAGTTTGATGTAATTTTACTCCACGTTCATTCGGATCTGTTATTACATCATCAGATCGTTCTACTGTGTATGATTTGTCATGTTATACATCTTGTTGTTGTTCAATAACTTCAATGACAAGGTGATCGACATATTGCGTTCAATTGGCAATATTGTTGTTGCTAGTGGATCTAGAGCTGAATTCCATTATGTTGATCTGATTGGCTTTACATCGTGAATTATAGTTTCTTCTACATTTATCAAGTTCTGCAAGATTTTTGTGCATCCCCTTTTGTGTTCATTATCTATAATCAGTGAGAACTTGCCTTGTTCATATGATATTCTAATGACTTCCATAAAGAATCTAAAGGTTGCTTCATCTAATATACTGATCGGTGGAATGTCGCTTTTAATCTAAAATTTGATTAACAATGTTGGTGTGTTTATGGCTAGCCGTAATTAACTGCATATCAAGTTTTGCATTTCTCTGAACGAACTAGTTGATGGAACTAGTAGGCCAGTAACTTCAAATTTGTTGTATTGGTTACTGTCAGTCCACGTTCCGTTGAAATAAAGTATAACTGGAATCATCTCCATTGTCTGACAACTAAATAAACATTTTAAAATAACCAAATCAATATTAGACAGTAACCAAACTACATAATCTTAGTAACTGTAAAGCCCCCAAACTCAGGTACTTGAAACCCGAACTCGGTGCTTTACGATACCATTTCTATGAGCGAAATAATACTAATAATAATAACAATAATATAAATTTCAACTTAATTTATATTTATCAGAGTCTAATCCCAATTACACAACCTTTACTATAATTCTTTACATGATATATAATACATATCATTGTCTATATATTGTCTAACTATTATAAAAGACACCATTAAACATGTTCTGTTTGCTTTCATTTTCACTTGTTCTTATCTCAGACCTTGGGTTGATCATGCCTAGCTGAAAACATTTAAATTTAAGCAAGGATGAACATTTGGGTGCCCAACAAGTAATAACAATTAGAAATATAATTAGCTGAAAGAAATAAATGTTTTCTTTGTACATCACTTCTACAACGAATTTATAGTTGTGAAGTAAACTGAACCGATAATAACAACATAACAATACTATCTCAAATTTTTTAAACTACGTTATTGACTATATATATAGGTATTAGTCGACGATTATAAACATTGTTTTAGTTTTTTGCTAAGGTTTAGCGAACTTCATCTATAAACCGTCATAACTTACTAGCGTTAGGTTGTACTTCCCCATGGGCCTGTGTTGATCAATACTACATTGCTAGAACGATATTATCGTTCATCCTTTGTCACTTGGCGCAAAAAATTTCCTCCGATCGAAATGTTTATACTTAGCACGGAATCCGAACCAAAACAATTTGATTGGATACTGAAAGTTTTAACTTATTCAACGATATTTACGAATATGTGTGCTAGTTGGGTCAAATAGATTAGGCGACTTTATATATATATTATATATATATATATATATATATATCAACATGTGTTTAACTACAATGATTATCAAGTGGGGACACTTGTGTAACCATATTTAAAATTAACTTGAGCGAATAATATATATACGAATTACCATATACTAACATGTTGATAAACAATGATCGGATATAGAATATATCACAATAGGGTTAATAATATAGTATAATAATAATATAATTACGAAACTTCTTACTCATGTCCATTGCATAAAGGAAATGCAAAAGGTAAGATACTTGCACGATACGGCTAACTACGATTAAATAACTTAGTTCTATCTTTATATAACATCTATCGATTAATAAGATCATTTGATCGATTAGAATAACATACTATAACACATAGCTACTTTGTTTATTGCGATCGACACATAACCTAATCACATTATCACGTATGTTTAACAACCATTGAATCACAAATAAACACATATCTAATCAAATTATCTAAGTCAGATCAATTTACGAAACATATCGATGTCTGACGCGACTTTATCGGAGTAATTATCAGTCTAAGACTCTATCACGTAGTTCAATATACATGTAAAGTATCAATCATATTATTTTTAAATGACTTATAATAATTTTAAACATTTATTATAATTTATCATAAATTTTCCAACATCGGAATCATTATTAAATGATTTAAATACTAAACAATTCTATTATCATTAATATTTAATTAATATTAAACTATTAATGAAACTATTATAAAATATTAAAGTTATTTATAATAACTTAGCATATTTTTAAAGTATTTATTTTACCCTTAAATGATTTTTTAAAACATTTAAAATTATTTTTAAATAATTACCATTAATATTAATGTATTAATGTTTTATTTATCAAAATATTAAAAGTTTTTATTTATAACTTAAAATATTTTTATTTCATTTATTTCCTTTTAAATTATTTTTAAATAAATAAAACCATTTTAAAACTATTTATTTAATATAATTATTAAATAAACTTAATATCATTTATTATTAAATTAATATCATTAATATTAAATTATTAATTAAATTATCCTTTAAATATTAAAAGTTATATTTTATAACTTAAAATATCTTTAAACAATTTATTATCATTTAAAATGATTTTTATAATATTAAAATCATTTTAAACTAATTATTTAATATAATTATTAAATAACTTTAACATCATTAACGATAAATAATTAATGAGTTTTATCTTTAAATATTGAAAGTTATATTTTATAACTTAAAATACTTTTAAAATCTTTATTTTCATTTAAAATGATTTTTATAATATTAAAATCATTTTTAAACTAATTTATTTAATATAATTATTAAATAAATATAATATCATTAATATTAAAATATTAATATTTTTCATGACAAATATCAAAAGTTATATTTTATAACTTAAAATATTTTTATAACCTTTAAATCATTTTTCTAAAATTTTTAAATCATTAATTCTATTTTTCATAATTTATTTAATATATTCAATAAATAAATTAATTATCATTAATATTAATTAATTAATGAAATTCATCACAAAATATTAAAAGTTATCAAAAATAACTTAAATTATTTTCTTATACCATAATATAATTTTAAATGATTTTTATGTTTTAAAATCATTTTTAAATAATTTATTTAATATTATAATTAAATAAATTTAATACTTTTAATATTCCAAAATATTAAATATTTATGAAATATATTCAAAATAATTTAAAACTAATTTTTGGATTTTAAAATAATTTTAATGATTTATTTTGTATTTTAATAATTAAAAACTAATTTTTTCTATTAATTTAATAAAATAATTAATTTTAATAATAAGCTATCGTTAAAGGACCTATAGCAGCAGGCAAAATCATATAGGTGTTCTTGAGCTATTCTTGGCCAAACCCAGAAATATATGTTAGTTAACGAGGTGCCACGTTTGACCGGTTCTAGATCATTAGCTATTACGTTTCTGAGTTTGCTAATGGTTTATGATTGTAGTATTAATGTAATACTACAAATATCAACAAGTTGTATGCCCAAATATCATCATATCAGTGAGATCTAGCCCATCAAAAACCTTGTCGAGAACATTCTTCATTTCGAGTTTTCGAAATGAAGAAACGATCCGAGTCAACAACTTATAATTTTCATAACTTGCAACACATGAACTGTTTTTGTGATCTTAGGCTTTCAAGTTGTAGAAAACATAACAAGGTATAGATTCATTACAAAATTTCACCATAACAACAACAAAGAAAGCGGATCTTGCTCGGTCAAACATTGTCAGAAAATCATTTAACCAGGTTTACGGGTTTTCCCGAAAACGCAAAAAAGCAATCTGGTCGTCTAGTTTGACCACCCATTAAATCCAACATGGTTGTTGTTTAAGAGATCCAAAAGTATAAATATAAAGTCCATATATCAAGCTACAAAATGAATATCATAACATAAACATATCACATCACACCTGACATATATAAGCATTCCAAAAGCGTTGTGGAACCTTTCTTTATTTGATTTACGGGTTACCCGAGAATCGGGAGTCAACTTTTGTCGGCGATGTTTGACCAAGAATAACTTTCAACCTACAAGCGATATGTCTTTGAATCAAGTTCGGATGAAAGATGACATAACAAGCTACATGTGTAAACATTTAAACAACAAAAAAACATAATCTGATGAGATCTACATTACTCGACATACATTTGTCGAACATAAAAAATATTTTCCAGATTTTGTAAAATGCCAAATCAAGGCATATAGATGTTATAGATCTAACATATATCGACCCAGGATCATCATTATATACTACAAACCACACATTTTAACATTTAATCATAACTTTTAACATAGCAACTGAGATCGATTTTGAAATTAGGTTTATACCTTCAATGAACAATCTTTTGATTCTTGGCTCTTGATCTCATTAGTGGATTTAGGTGGGCTTGATTTATGGTGATATATATGAAGGAAATTTCAAAGGTTTGGGGTTGAGAGAGAATGGTTGCGTATTTTGTGCAAAATGAAGCTACCAAATGAATTTTCTCTCTCTACAATCTATATATATTGTGTTGTAATGCATGTATCTGATGTGTATACATTGTGTGCTGAGATATATGACCATGTGGGATTATCTAGAGTTGGTGAACAACTCCAATCTTGGCAAGATACACAAGTAAGCTTAATAAATAAATAAAAATTGTACATAAGGGCATTTTGGACATTGAGCTTGATAATTTAATGGCATGAAGGTAATCATGGCAAACCCTTAGGGTTTAACCCTAAGGTTTTCCAAAATTTTGATTTCTAGGATTTCATTTAGGGTTTAAAATAAATTTAAAAAAAATTAGTTTCCTTAAAAATGTAATTTAGAGTTTACTAATTACAATTAGTTTTCAAATTACATAAAACATGATAATTAGGTTTAAGTTTCACAAATTATAAATAAGATCACCAATTTAGCAATTTAGGGCTCCAATTTGATAATTAGGTTTAAGTATAGCATTTGTTTATCTTGATCAAGACATACATGTTTTGGATGTGTCAACTTAGAAACTCGTTCGACATTCACTCATTAGGAGTGAATGTCGAATAATCCCGATTTGGGGCTATTCTTTGGATGTTATGTCTCTCACTTGGGTGGGTGCCATGCACATGGTGCGTTTTATAAATTTTGAGGAACTTTCAATTTGGTGTCTCTACATGTTCTCCCAAAGTGCATACTTAAACTAAGTTTTCTTGGTCTATTTAGGTACTTGGAGACCATGGGAGGTGCTCTTGAAAATTTCTAAAAATAGTAGAGGCGTCTTAAGATTGGCACTTAGTGAGGAGACGCGTCCGAGGAACAGGATAAGCCTAACCCTATAGAGTGGAGATATAAACTAGGTAAACTAAATTCATGCTTGGACCACATTCATGATTATTCTTGATCTAATTGGGTATTTTCTTCAATTAAAGATGGATCTTGAAATAGGAGTTGGATGTCTTAAGTAGGATAAAAAGAATGATGGGAGGGGATTAGTTGATGTGTCTTAATGGGGGTTCCTAATTTTATGAACAAAGCAATAGAACATTCGATGATTTGAGCGGAAAGATGAGATGCCGTGTCTCAAGTGTAAGAGCATGATATGGAAGGCTAGGGTGAAGTGAAATTTGACTTATATTGGCGTGGGTTTGTGGATGAGTATTGGTATGGATTCATCACGGGAATCGATTGAGTTTAGAGAACTGTCGGACATTCACATGAGACCAATCGAGATAACTATAATGTCGTGGAGATGTTGGTAGATCGTATGGCCCTCTGAATATTAGTTGAAATGAAAATGAGCTGCGTCAGCGGTCTTGATCAACAAAAGAAAAATAATTCAGCAGATGCCTTGTACAAGATGCTATCTGAATCAAGGACCCCATTGTATCCTGAACACGACAAGCACACCAAGCTTTCTGCAGTGACGAAGCTTTTATACTACAAGAATGAGCATGACTGCAGTGAGAGAGGATTCAATGATTTTCTTACTATTTTCAGGGAGTTCTTACCTAAGGAAAATACCCTGTCCGCGAGTTACTATGAAGTGAAGAAGATGGTTAAGGGGTTGAATCTCGGGTATGAGAAGATCAAGCTTGTGAGCAGGACTGTATGTTATACTATGGGGAGGACAAAGATAAGGTGCAGTGTGATATATGCAATTTTCCTAGGTACAAAATCACAAAACGTGGGGGGGGGGGGGGGGAAGGAGAAGCATGTTCTGAAGAAGATATTACGGTACTTTCCTCTTGCACCGAGGTTGCAGCGGCTATTCATGTCTTTGCATACTGCACCCAGTATGCGTTGGCATAGGACAAGGGACGTCGTCCCTGGTCAGATTACTCACCCAGCAGATGGAGATGAGTGGAAGAATTTTGATGCCAATTTTCCACAATTTTTTGACGATGTTAGGAATGTCAGGCTTGGCATGGCTACAGATGGATTTTGTCCATTTAATAATTTTAGTCAGCTATACTCTATTTGGCAAGTGATTATGGTAGCTTATAATCTTCCACAGTCAATGTGAATGAGGGATCCGTATCTTTTCTTGACTTTACTAATACCGGGGGATAAGAGTCATACAAAAGACATCAACGTGTACCTTAGACCATTAGTCAATGAACTTAAGATGTTGTGGGAAACAGGGGTTCAGACTTTTGATAAATTTGTCGGGCAAAATTTTTTGATGAAGGCAGCCTTGTTGTGGACTATCACTGACTTTCTGGCACTTGGGATGGTCAGTGGTTGGTTGACCCATGGTAAGTTGTCATGTCCAGTCTGTATGGGGGATGTGCAGGGCACACAACTGCGTCATATGGGCGAAAAACTAGTTTCTTTGGAACTGCTCGAAGATTCTTTCCTGTTGAGCACAATTATAGAAAGATGTCTACACAGTTCAATAGAAAAACACAAAAGAAGGGGTTTGATGGTCGCTTGTCAGGCAGCGATGTACTGGGATGGCTAAATGATCTGACATTTCCATCGCCTGGGAAGGAGCATGGTAAGTTGAGAGCAATAAGGTACGGTAAAGCTCATAATTGGACACACTCGCCCATTTGGTTTGAGTTGCCATACTAGGTAACACTAGCACATCGACATTGCATAGATGTCATGCATACGGAGAAAAATGTGTTCGAGAACTTGATTTACACTGTGCTAGATACGAGTGGTAAAACAAAAGATAATGATAAATCACATAAAGACTTGGAGGAAATGAACATCAGGCGGGAATTGTTGCTCCGTCCTAACAACTCAAAACCAAAAGCTCCATTTTGTCTTACCAAGCAACAGGTTGAAAACATTTGCATTTATGACTTTTTGACACTATAATCTACTGTTTCACCTACCCCGTCAGAGATGTCACTTAGATGTCTCGGGCAGGTAGACAACTTTATCTCTTCTTTCTGAATCCTCAATTAGAACGTCAGGAGCTATCATTTTGCATCTATGATCTCAATTAGCAATGTTCGAATATGAGTCTTCAGATGACCGAACTCTACGATTCTGATGTTGATGTTCTTGGATCTGTATGTAGTGTGTCTTGTTGAATGTTGCTCATTGACAGGTTGAGACAACACTACGATCCTGAAGCGTGTTCAATGGATCTTCAATATAGAACACTTCTTCCTTGTCTTGTCTGATGCTTCAACACTTCATTTGCTTTGGTGATCTCGAGGCGATATAGCTTGACTTCTTGTTACGGCATCTTACGAATAGCAAGACACTTGATTTGTGGCATGCCCACTTCGCTTTCTCCTTGTGATCTCCCTTTCACTTATCATCAATGGGTGACCCGATGTGTGCGCCCCCAAAATAGGTATACATCACCCATTACGAGTGCGCCAAATACATGGTACATAAACAAATACAACTTCATAATACAATTATGTCGTGCAAAAATCGACAACACATATCTTTGTGAGTTTGAATACAACTATTGTCTAATAGAGTATACAAACTCAAAAGGAATCCTCATTACAATTATTGATACACTATTTTACAAAATAGTGAGGACTACTAAAACAACTATCTTGAATCATCACTCCATACCCGTCTAGTTCTGCTAAATTCTCTCCTCACGAGGAAGAACAATGGAACAAAAAGGAAAAGAGTAAGCTCAACTAGCCCGATAAAGAATATTATGACTAAGATAATATACAACAAATTATCATTAGTCTTCAACGGAAAAAAATCGATAAAATATAATAGACAACAAGTTTTAGATCAACAACTACTGATGAAACAACAATCCATTAGAAGAGTCAAGAGAAAAGAATTCTACTATCTTACAAGATTTAAAAGTCCATCATCAATATTTTATCCACAACAACATCAATCAATATACATCTTGAATCAAATATTCTTATTTGCACTACTGAAGCCAAAGATATTCATTTGTATCACCCGAGGTTGGTCATGTTCATCTCAACACATGTTCATCTTTGCACTACGAGCCAAAGATATTCATTAGGTAATCATTAATCTATACACTCTGGCGGGAGATATTCATTAATATCATCATTTAGGATTGAGGATGATAAAAAATATTTTAAAGAAAACGAATCCAGTGAAAAGAAAGGACAAATATTAGGGATTCGTATTACATCCAAGTTCAATAATACTCCATAATAACTAAATTTGAATCAGAATTCAAAAATAAAGATCAAAACATGGATACAATCAAAGATAGTAACCATAATAGACATCTTGGACAAAAAAAGAAAATTTCATTTCACGGTGAATAGTGTCGTATACGTGAATAGTAACCCCGACATAAAAAGGTAGAAATTCCACAATAAAATGCATACCAATATTTTGGTATAATGATATTGAAAGAATAACATCATTAGGAAGAAAATAACATCCCTTACCTCTACGAAACCGTACTTCGGAATGGAATATCGGATATGATGCTGAATGAAGCTTGTACTGAATAGCAACTCTCAAAGTATCTAAATACTCACAAAATACGCTCGATAATATAGAGAGAAAGAAAACTTGTTTCTGGTGTGATTTTCAATTCTAACTTAGCCCTCTATTTATAGGAAAATGTTAGCACGCTAAAGCAGACTTGACCTGCTACCTGATGGCTTTACCTGCTACTATTTCCACCCACCACATTTGAAATTCAATTTGAGCACATTTCTCACCAACCAAAAGTGGGGCCCACCAATTCTAGAATTTTCCACCAAAATGATAAATTCCAAAACTTCAACAATTTCTACGTTCATTTTTAACAGTTCAAAATTTGTGGACATATACTCAACTTATATATGTATAACATATCCAAAAATCACAATGATCCAACTATTGGGATTAAAATTATAACTCACAATATATCTAAAGAACACCTTTGGTTTGATTTTAATACCTCCATTACGACAAAATCTTGATAAAACACCTCAACATTAATTCCTTCATTTATAACCACATAAATAAATCCATCATTTAAATCCGCATCAAATAAATATTTCCTTATCATATAAAATATAATTAATTATTCAATAATAATATTACAGAATCACATTTATAATGACCAGTGCCGGTTCCAGAAAGAGGGGCTTTCCGATAAGGATTTCTCCTTACTGGAGCGCAATTAGGTGAACAAACCTCTCCTTGACAAAACTTTCTAGACAATGCCAATAATGCTATCTCAAAATATTATTCAAATAATATGAATTATTGATCTGATAATGGGAAATACTATGCAGTGACAATTATTGAAACAACAATAATATAAAATATCAACGCAGCAATTATTGAACTAATAAAAAATAATATTGAACAGTAATTACTGTAACAATTATTGAGTAGTGCCTTCTTACGTAAGAATCAATAATTCAAAAATGTTGTGCAAAACCGTGTGCTACTGTGCAACTACGCGTATTACTATATTTTAACCACCGGGTATTCCAACAGTGTTAACGGTAATAACTACGCCGTTATTTCTAAAAACTCAAATTTATCGTTTTCTTCATTCGACCGTTATCCGTTGTGGGGCCCACAAAAGGCTGCGCCGTCGTACGAATATTCCCTGACAGAAAGAATATTCCACGACCAAACGAATATTCCCCGACAACAATGAATATTTTATAACCACTTGCTTATTTTGCAAAATTTGCACATTTCACCCATAACCAAAGCATTATATTAAATTAATACCTTATTATTCACAATAATAATTAGAGGAAATTCGATTTTATTTATAATAAGTTGGGGTCTTACAACCTCCCCTCCTTATGAAATTTCGTCCTCGAAATTGACGTACGTACCTGGTGTTTCCAAAAGGTGAGGATACCTCGTTTTCATTTCTGATTCCAACTCCCAGGTCATTTCTTCAATAGCATGATTCCTCCACAAATCCTTAACTTGTGGTATAACCTTCGTGCGTAGGAAATGTTCTTTCATATCCAAGATCTTAACAGGTACCTCCTCATACGTTAAATCTTCGGCTATCTCGTCCGGTTCTAACTCAATAATGTGGTTCGGGTCTTTCACATATTTACGAAGCATAGATATATGAAAAACATTATGAACACGAGACATGCTTGGAGGTAATGTGAGTCTATAGGCCACATTTCCTATTCGGTCAAGAATATAAAATGGACCAACAAATCGTGGATTGAGCTTTCCTCTCTTTCCAAATCTTGTAACTCCCTTCCATGGTGCAACACGTAACAATACATGATCCCCAATATTAAATTCCACGTCCTTTCGATGAAGATCCGCATAACTCTTTTGTCGATCATGTGCCGTTTGTATACGTTGTCAGATCATTTGGATCTTCTCTGTAGTTATACGTACCAATTCTGGTCCCAACAATGTTGTTTCACCCACCTCGTCCCAGCATACTGGAGAGCGACACTTTCGTTCATATAATGCTTCAAATGGAGCCAAACCTATACTTACCTGATAACTGTTGTTGTAGGAGAATTCCACCAATGGTAGGTACTTATCCCAACTCCCTTTGAAATCTAGGACACAGAGTCTTAATAGATCTTCAAGAGTTTGAATAGTCCTCTCTGATTGCCCGTCTGTTTGAGGAAGGTATACCGAACTGAATCATAAATTCGTGCCCATAGCTTTCTGCAAGCTAACCCAAAATTATGAAGTGAATCTTGGGTCACGATCCGAAACTATGGATAATGGCATGCCATGCAATCTTAAAATCTCATTCACGTACATACTAGCAAGAAGTTCAAGGGAATAAGTCTCCCATATAGGCAAGAAATGAGCAGACTTGGTTAATCTATCAACAATAACCCAAATCGCATCTATGTCTTGAAAAACCGTGGGAAGACCCGTAACGAAATCTATGGTAATGTGTTCCCACTTCCATTTCGTAATCTCAAGTGGTTGCAATGGACCCTTAGGAACTTGATGCTCCGCCTTTACATGTTGACTAGTTAAACACCTCGAGATAAACTCCACGATCTCTCTCTTCATATTGTTCCACCAAAATGTATGTCGAAGATCATGCTACATTTTGGTACTCCCAGGATGGATTGCAAACGGTGTTCTGTGTGCCACCATCATGATTCTATGCTTCAAGTCAGAATCGTTAGGAACACAAAGTCTGGAGTTGACTCGGAGTATTTCTTCTTCGTCTATTATTGCTTCTGGAATAACACCTTCTTGCACTTTCTTCTTCACACGCATCAGCTCCATGTCCGTAGCTTGAGCATCTTTAACTTTATCGATTAAAGTTGGTTCTACTCGTATGTTTTATATCATCATGTGGGTACTTGGAGCCTTTACCTCTATCTCCATCCTTTGCAAGTCATACAAAATGGACCTTTGTGTTAACAACATTGCACTCGTACCCGCATATGATCTTCTACTCAATCCGTTAGCTACCACGTTTGTTTTTCCAGGATGATATTGGATGGTATGATCATAATCTTTCAATAGCTTTCGAGCCAGCGTCGTTCTTAGCATATTGAGTTCCTTTTGGGTGAAGAAATATTTGAGGCTTTTATGATCTCATATAGATCTCCACTTTCTCCCCATACGGTAGTGTCTCCGGATCTTCAACGCGAAACGATCATTGCGCTTGACTCCAAATCATGAGTAGGATAATTCCTCTCATATTCTTTAAGTTGTCATGAGGCATATAGGCTATGACTTTCCCATGTTGCATGAGAACACATCCTAACCCTATGCACAAGCATCATTTGTGAGATAACAAATCCATCCGAACTAGATGGTATTGTCAGAATAGGTGCCGAAATGAGTCTTCTCTTGAGTTCTTGAAAACTCTTCTCACAATCCTCGCTCCAACCGAATTTATATCTTTACGAGTCAGCTGAGTTAACGGAGTAGCGATTTGAGAAAATCCTTCCACGAATCTCCGATAGTAACCAGCTAAGCCCAGAAAGCTACGTACTTCGGTCACCAACTTTGGTTGCTCCCAACTTTTTATGGCTTCAATCTTCGCCGGGTCGACAGATACTCCATGTTTAGACACCACGTGCCCAAGGAATGCTACTTCCTCAAGCCAGAAATCCCATTTCTTCAGCTTGGCATACAACTTGTTATCACGAAGCCTTTGCAGTACCGGCTTCAAATGGTGCTCATGATCTTCACGGCTTTTGGAATAGATGAGGATGTCATTAATAAAGACAATAACGAACTGATCCAAATATTCTTTGAACACACGGTTCATCATATCCATGAAAGCAGCAAGAGCATTAGTCAATCCAAAAGACATGACTAAGAATTCATAATGCCCGTACCAAGTTCTGAAGGCAGTCTTCGAAATATCCTCAGTTTTAATCTTCAGCTGATGATATCCAGAATGAAGATCGATCTTTAAAAAGAATTGTGCTCCTTGCAACTGGTTAAACAAGTCATCTATGCAAGGTAGCGGATACCTATTCTTGATAGTGACATGATTCAACTCCCAGTAGTCGATACAAAGTCGCATACTACAATCTTTCTTCTTTACGAATAAAATAGGAGCACCCCAAGGAGATGTACTAGGACGAATGAAATCGATGTCCAACAACTCCTGTAGTTGGACCTTTAACTCCTGAAGTTCAATAGGAGCCATTCGATATGGGGTTTTAGAATTGGGCTTTGTGCAGGGTTCAAGGTCAATAAAGAATTTAACTTCACGTTACGGGGTAGACCGAGAAGTTCTTGAAATCGTCGGAAATTCACTAACAACAAAAATATTATTCAAATCTGACGTGTTTTTGTTCAAGTCCGTGACATGGGCTAAAAAACTTGACATCCGTTTTCAATAAGCGAATAGCTTTATGGCTTGATATGACGGTGATTTATTTTAGTGGTTTGGTTGTTTGAATTACATACATAACAGTTGGTTAGGAATATGGCCCAGACAACCTTACGAAAACAATCAATTTTAGCATGATGAGTGGTTAACCAATCAGTCCTAAAATCACATCAAATGCAAGAATTTTCAATGAAATAAGATCGACAAGTAATGTGATGGTACCAACTTGAATCAAGCAAGATTTATAAGCGATAGATGTAATGAAAGTTTCTCTTAACGGAGTCTCAACAGATAAGTCAAGGTCTAACTTCTCTGGAGTCAAGTTTAAACATTGAGAACAAGCAGGAGAGATAAAAGAATGGGTAGAACCGGTATCTAATAAGGTATAAACTTCGCAAGAGTTTATTATTAGCTTACCCGTGATCACCTCGTTTGGGTTCCTCACATTTTGGGCAGTCACAACAAATGCCCTTCCAGGAACCACCGATTTTGACTTGTCTAAGATAGCCTTTGGAGTCACCATCCCCGTTGAACTTGGTTTCGCAACTAGACAATCTCTAGCTATATGACCTTCCTTTCCACAGTTATAACACACCTTGGATTGTTGCGGGCAGTTTGGGTTGATGTGTCCCTCTTTCTCGCATTTGTAACAAACGACCGGTGCTCGATCTCCTCCCCTAGAAACAGTTGATGTTTGTGCTGACGTCTTCACGTTATCATTGTTGTACCTTCTCCTCTTGAAATCTCCTCCCGACTCGCTTCTTCTATTTTTATGGTCACGATTACCACAAGAGTGGTTACTGCTTTTGTCTGAATGCTTTTCTCCCCGCTGATTATCATTGCTTTCTTCTATCTTCTAAGATTTTAAAGTCCATCATCAATATTTTATCCCTGTAACAACAATCAATATTCATCTTGAATCAAATATTTATCTTTGCACTACAGGCCAAAGATATTCATTTGTATCACCAGTTGGTCATGTTCATCTCAACACATGTTCATCTTTGCACTACGAGCCAAAGATATTCATTAGGTAATCATTAATCTATGCACTACAGGCCAAAGATATTCATTAATATCATCATTTAGGATTGAGGATGATGAAAAATATTTTAAAGAAAACGAATCCAGTGAAAAGAAAGGACAAATATTAGGGATTCGTATTACATCCAAGTTCAATAATACTCCATAATAACTAAATTTGAATCAGAATTCAAAAATAAAGATCAAAACATGGATACAATCAAAGATAGTAACCATAATAGACATCTTGGACAAAAAAAGAAAATTTCATTTCTCAGTGAATAGTGTCGTATACGTGAATAGTAACCCCGACATAAAAAGGTAGAAATTCCACAATAAAATGCATACCAATATTTTGGTATAATGATATTGAAAGAATAACATCATTAGGAAGAAAATAACATCCCTTACCTCTACGAAATCGTACTTCGGAATGGAATATCAGATATGATGCTGAATGAAACTTGTACTGAATAACAACTCTCAAAGTATCTAAATACTCACAAAATACGCTCGATAATATAGAGAGAAAGAAAACTTGTTTCTGATGTGATTTTCAATTCTAATTAGCCTTCTATTTATAGAAAAATGTTAGCACGCCAAAGCAGACTTGACCTGCTACTATTGCCACCCATCACATTTGAAATTCAATTTGAGCACATTTTCACCAACCAAAAGTGGGGCCCACCAATTCTAGAATTTTTCACCAAAATGATAAATTCCAAAACTTCAACAATTTCTGAACCAGTCACCTCTTAAAATTCATAACAAATCATACGTTCATTTTTAACGGTTCAAATTTTGTGGACATATGCTCAACTTATATATGTATAACATATCCAAAAATCACAACGATCCAACGGTCGGATTAAAAATTATAACTCACACAATATATCTCAAGAACACTAGTTTGATTTTTAATACCTCCATTCCGATAAAATACTGATAAAACACCTCAACATTAATTCCTTCATTTATAACCACATAAATAAATCTATCATTTAAATCCGCATCAAATAAATATTTCCTTATCATATAAATCAATAATTAATTATTCACAAATAATATTACAGAATCACATTTATGACAACCAGGCAGTTCCCAGGAAAGAGGGGGCTTTCCGATAAGGATTTCTCCTTACTGGCGCGCAATTAGGTGACCAAACCTCTCATTGATAGAACTTTCTAGACATTGCCAATAATGCTATCTCATAATATTATTCAAATAATATGAATTATTGATCTGATAATGGGAAATATTGTGCAGTGACAATTATTGAAACAACAATAATATAAAATATCAGTATGACAATTATTGAACCAATAAAATTAAATATTGAACATTAATTCTTTGTAACAATTATTGAGTAGTGCCTTCTTACGTAAGAATCAATAATTAAAAAATCTTGTGCAAAAAGCAGGTATCTTTCTTTGTGCAACCATGCGTATTCTTGTATTTTAACCATAGGGTATTCAACGAGGTTTAACGGTAACAACTTCTGCCAAGTTTATAAAACTAAAATTTATCATTTTCTTCATTCGAATCGTTATCCGTTATGGGGCCCACAAATAGGCTGCGTGTAAATGAATATTCCCGATAGAAAATATTCCACGACCAAACGAATATTCCCCAACAACAATGAATATTTTATAACCACTTGTTTATTTTGCAAAATTTGCACATTTCACCCATAACCAAAGTATTATATCAAATTAACACCTTATTATTCACAATAATAATTAGAAGAAATTTGATTTTATTTATAATAAGTTGGGGTATTACACAATGCTTAATCACTTTAGCCTTGTTCTTCATAAGCTGACCAGTATCTCCGTGTACACTTCATCAGTTCCTGCTTTGTTTGGCAAACACTATGATCCTGGTTAATCCCAAGATCATTGTCTTCTGTTCTCTTGACAACTACTAAACTTGCTGACTTTTCTTAGTCAGTTACTTTTACTGAAGCCTTCTTCTGATCAACTTGTGGAAGACTTCATCTTGAATGGCTTCACAACTCAATCGGGATGTTGATTGGGTTGCTGCTTAGATCTTCTATTAGCTTGCAAGCAATTTGTTGAGTGCTCTCTGGTTTCCTTTAAGTGGAATGTACCTTTGTAGCTCAGACCAGAGGCTTCATACTTTGTATATTCTGGGAGTGCCCATTTTTTGAGAATCATGTTTACTCTACGATTCTGCCTTGGCGTTGTGAGCACTTTTGTTGAAGTCTTAGTTCTGCACTCTACGATTTGGCTTTGGTTCTGCAGACACTACTACTCCAAGATCAGATCTTTACACTCTACGATTTCTGTCTTTATGCTTGTTGTCTTCATCTGATCTTGCTCGACTACAATCTTTGTCTCTTGTATGATCAGTAGACTCTACGATTTCGAGTATGGTCTACGATTCTTGACTTGGCTTTGGCAGATGCTCGGTCGGCTCTTAGACAAGCTGTCTCTACGATTTTGAACATGACTTCCTCAGCAGACTACGGCTCCGAGGAAGTTCTTCTCGACACACTACGGTCTTTCTTTGTCTCTCCTGACAGTCTACGAACTCTGAGCTCTACTATCTTGCAGACTACGATTCTACCTCGATAGTTCTCGAGTTTTTCTTGACTCTCCTGGCAGACTACGATTTTTGGTGCAATGTTCGACGATCAGACAAGCCTATCAATTACATTATAAGATCAACCTAACAAGATTGATCTTTCTATATTTATAGTCCCTGTACATCATTTCTTTTTAAGGACTTTACAATGTTGTCTTGCTTATGTAGGATCAACCTAACATATTTGATCATTTCATTCTAAGTACTTGTACATATGTTCTTATTATCTATCAAAGGACTTTACAGCTTTTCTTAATGCAAGCATACTTGTATATTCATTCATTTATATCATAATCAAATCATATATAAATATGAATATCATTCACATGCTTATTCCTAACACATGGTATTATGATTTATATATGCATGAAAAGTAGTAAAACATGTAGTATAAAGCTTTATTATGAGATATGAATTGTCCAAACATGATTTAGTAGGAGTTTTATAACAAAAACTCAAAATTTCAAAAATGAACTTTGATGAAACTCATATTCTAAGCATGATAGTATACATATATAACTAATTTATAAACATTAATAAGCATGAGTTGTGATTCAAGGTCCCTTTGTTCATGTCCAACTTGTTTGGCTTTGAGATAAATGACTTTTTCAAGGAAAACTTGACATATTTGAAACTAATATCCATGAATACCACATGGAGTATGTTCTGACTTTGTGAGCATTTAAACATGACTTAACTACACATGAAAAGAGATTTAAAGATGTTTTGAATGTGTTAGATTGCATTGCTTAAGTTTAAAATGATTTCAAAAGCAAACTCGGATATTTTTCAAAATAAGTTGCATATGTCTGCAGTAGTTATGTTCTAGACATTTAAGATGGCATGTTTATGTTCTTTTTGACTCTAAATATGATTCATATTTGTTAGACATAATGAAAGTTAACCAAGCGTGAGTTTATACATGTTTTAAAGTGATAAATGATTCTAGCTATGTGTAAATGATGTGTACAATTGCGAGCATGTATATTACAGATTATATGACCTTCTTACATGTACATATGGTTAACCTAGTAGGACTTATGATTCCATGACCCTATTTGGCCTTAATTCCTTAGAAATCCTAAACTAAGACCATAACATATAAAGTTGAACTTGAAATGGTCATACAAGTATGAAAAGTCCATTAACATGTGTGCATGATAATTGTTAATGTCTTGGTATGCTAAAAATGGACATAAACCAGGAGAACAGAAGCTCAACTCAGTGCGGCGGGGGGAAGCCAGCGATTCTTGTGATCCTAAACTAACCGATGCAGCGATTGTGCCCTCCTGCAGGTTTAATGCAGCTTGTTTTGTTGGCTTCTGATCATAATGGTTTGACTACATTATTGTTTTAAGATAATAAATAGAGACTTATTGATGTTTTATGTATAGGGATGGTATAACATGAAGATGTTAGACTCGTATAATTAAGATTTCTATATGATATTGATTGAGAATTTGTGATTAATATATACATAGACTGATTGTATATGCTTATGTATATACTTAACATACATATTGGGTATGTGCATGAAATAAATTATGTTTCAAACTTGCGTAATTAATGAATGTGTATACTTATATACATTAATAGGGTAACTTAGTTCCTCGAACCTTCTCAGATATTATTTCTGTGCAAGTTCCCTAACTCTCTTCTCTTTACATATTGTGTGAATCTGAATTGTTACTATATCGACCATATTTACATTGAAAAAAATATCTATTACTATTTAGAAGTCAATTTGATATCTTGATTTTGTTGCAAACATTGAACTTATTGTTCCTAAATGCATTATAAAAGTTGTCTAAGTCATTTGACTCGGCTAGACTGATATCATGTGTTAGAAAGCTATCTAAACCAATTATTTTGGTACGGACTCTTATAAATCTACTGAGATGAGCAACCCTTATTGAAGGGGAAATTATATAACTGTCGGGGAACCGACGTGCACACATACAAGCATGTTTAAATGTTATGCATAACGTAGGGTACTTTAGGTTAATCACTTGTTGTACTTGTTTATATTGAATTTGCAGTATAATACTTTTAATTCTAGCAAGAGTTTTTAGTCTATAGCGACTACTCCATTTTCATTATTCTTGAACTTTGAAATGATTAAACCTTGGAATTCTTGATGATATCTTTCAGTCCATAGCGACTCTTATTTAGAACAATTGATACTTCCTGTCATTCTTGAACTATCAATTATTGCTATACCCTTAAAATTTTGAACTTTATAACTGTTCACCCTTATTGTTATATTTATTGCTAGGAAAATTTATTACTCATTCTTGCTTTTCTTAAACCTTTCAGTTAAGGCAGAATGTGGTGAAACATCGGGCAAGGATAAGTGAAAGGACAAGGCTAAGGAGTAGCTTGATCTGTTATGATTAGAAGTTATTACTATGTTGTAATGAGACTTATTAAATATTATGTATTAAGTTATGTTTGAACTTAAGTTATGTAATACTGCTGGTAATGATTGCGAAACTTTAGGACGAGAATATTTATATTAAATCAAAGTAAATTATTTTATTATTCCACTGTATGAGTTATTAGTATATTGTTAGTGTTAGATCGTGAAGCACCGAATTCGAGATATTGGTATCTGAATTTGGGGGCGTCACAAGAAGAACCGACTATGGTTAAAGAATTGGTAGCCATATTTATTGCAAATATATATATAGTAATTAATTATCTTAAAATTGTTAATAAAACTAAATGGACAATGGCTCTATATATATAAAACTTATCTGTTGTACACCAAAGTTGATATGTATAATATGTCAAGGTTAGTACTTGGTACTATGTTCTTAAGATAATTATGCCCTCCTTACGTTGCTCGGAGTTAATAACACTTGTCTCGCAAGATACAATGACAACGTATGCTATAGCAGCATTATAAATAGTATACACAACAAACCAAAGAAAATGCTCTAAACTTCTCTCTCAAATAAACTATGAATAATTTATGTAATAATGAAGAATAGAATGCTTGAATGCTTGGAAATGGAATGATCAAAATGGTTGCCCCCTAGCCTATTTATAGGAGGGGTTAGTGACTCATCTAATGGGACACAACCACTTGAAAAGGCATAGGATGCTTATGAAAAGGTATGACATAGCATCCATTCGTACATAGTTTAAGGCCTTCGTAGAATGGGCGGGTTCGTTCAGGCCAAAAACGACGTAGTTTTAGGCTTTTCCAAAAAGAGCGCTTCCCTTCTGGTTGGTGATTCCCATAACGACGCACTATTAGCGCTTCCATTCGGGCAAATGACGCTTCCCAATACGACGTAGTATGATAATAAATAATGTTTTTCAAAATAACACAGTTTTGATAATAGAACTAAATAAAATAAATTGCCCAAAAAATATATACAATGACCAAGACCCACGAGCCTGCCCAGGTCAGTCGGTCCATCGGCGGCACGCGTGTAGGTTCAAACCAAGTCTTGGCTAGGTCCTCACACTTCCACAAAAGTGGGGTGCCCTTTGGGGCCCAAACACAAGAGCATCTTTATTGTATATATACTCATTTAAACTTTTGTTCTTAATTGATGTGGTACTTAGCTTCCCACAAGTATTTATTATTATTTCCAAAGGTGACCTTTGAGAGTTAATTTCTCATTCATTACTTCATGAATTTGAGAGTAAGACCCCAACTTTTATGAATAAATATGAATTTTCTATAAATATCATTTTTGAATATTAAGGAGTAAATTTGATATAATGTTATAGTTGTGGGTAATATTTATAAATTTTGCAAAATACATTGAGTTATTATATTATATTCGATTGGTGGGGAATATTCATTTTAACGAGAGAATATTAAATGCGACAACACAATCATTAGTGCACCCACAACCAATTATTTTCTAATAAGAAAACAGATGAAATATCTTTTATAAAAATAACGGCGGAAGTTTCTACCGTTAATTTGTTGAAATACCCGATGTTAAAAGTATGCGATGTCGCATGGTTGTATAGTAGCACACGGTTTTGATTATTGATGCTTATGTAGAGAAGTCACTCAATTTTCTTGAATTATTACTTTCTGATGGTGTCGCATAGTATCTCACGTTATTTGATTCAATTATTGTCAATATTTTATATATTAATAAATCAATAATTGAGATGATAAGTTATTAAAATTATTATATGCATAATTAACAATGTCTAGAAAGTTATGTCGATGAAAGGAGTTTGGTCACCTAATAGCGCGCCAATAGGGAGAAATCCTTATTGGAAACCCCCTATTTCCTGGGAACGATCTGGTTTTTAATATTGCGAGTTATAATAATATGAATAAAGGTTGTTAAAAATATTGAGGGGATTTTTATGAAGTATTGATGTAAATATTTCTTATTTTATGGACCCCCATTTACCCATTTTTCAAAATAATCGAGAGAAGTTATCTCGGTTTTGTTATATATATATATATATATGTGTGTGTGTGTGTGTGTGTGTGTGATGTTGGTGAATTAAGGGGGGGGAAGGAGGATAATGGTTAATATTATATATATATATATATATATATATATATATATATATATATATATATATATGAATGTGGGCATGATTGTTTAAAGAAGATTTTTGGTGGAGGAAATGGCCTGGTAAGCCTTTGCCGTAAGGCAAAGGTTATAAATATATATATATATTATAAGTTTTGTTTTATTAGACTATAAATATAATATATTATATTTTATTTAAAGTTTTTATTTTATTAGAATATTTTATTTCACAATAATGAATAGTAAAATCAAATTTTCAAATCTAATTCATTGCGTCGAAGTTGCTTTAGTGATTCCAATTTATTCACCCAAGTTATTTTATTTTTCTAAATAGTATCCTTACATTCTCCTATAAATAAGATGCTTAGTTAGAATTGAAAATCACACCAGAATTATAGAATTCTTCTTCTATAATATTGAGTGTATATCTTTCGAGTTTTAGGAAGCTTTGAGCGTAGAAAATAGTGAAAGTTTCTTCAAGAATATCCCCGCTATACCAATTGGAATACTCTTCTTTTCAAGGTAAGGGATATTATTTTTGTTCAATATTCGCTTGAAATAATATTTTCTTCCATACACTGTAGTATGTAAGTAATATTATTTCGTTTCAGATTTCGAATTCTATACTCATTTGGTTAAAGTTTTGGCTTCTATACTCCATGAAATTAGTAGAATATCCTTGATATTTGCGCTTCATCTAGTATCTTTTTATGAAAATATTATTCTGAGCATTCTTGATAAGTTTTAACTTTTTTCATCTTAGGGGTACTATTCACTTGAGATTCTTATTCCCAAAGTTACTATTCACGGGGTACTAATCACTTGGTTACTATTCACCTGGGGTACTATTCATGATAAAAATTGATTCGTTTTCGGTCCAAATCATTTTTTTGTACAATATTATGCTTGAATTTTACTCCACAAAGCAGTATCATGTTGACAATTTGGACGTTATTAATTTCTGGATAAATTAAATTATAAATCTTTAAAAATTTATCATTTGCTTTCATTTAATTGAATTCTTATATCATTGTCATCATCCTCATGTTTTTATTATGATGAAAGTCATCTTTGGCCCGTAGTGCATAGATGGACTTGGTATGATTATGACCAGGGATTATTCGGTATAATCATGACCGTAATATTACAAATGATGTGGTAAAAGTCCTCATTGGCCCGTAGTGCATTGATGGACAGTTGTTGGCATGATCATGACCATTGGTGAATACACGAATATCCTTGGCCCGTAGTGAATGGATAATTTGTGGTCGTGATACTTAAGAATATCCTTGGCCGTAGTGCAATGGTGATTCGATGATATGGATTATTTATTAAGCTGAGTCTCAGCGATAAAAGTGATGAAAAACCTTTTAAATCATAGAAGATAGTAGATTTTATACTCTATTTGACTCTTCTAATGGATTGCTTGTTCCGCTACAGTTAAACTTGATGTCTATTGTATTTTATCAGTTTAACACTGTTGAAGGCTAACGATAATTTATTATGCATTATCTTAGTCATAAAGGAAATGAGAATATAGTTGGGACTAGTCGGGGAATTGAGTGACGGTCTAGATGGTAGCATTAGTAGTCCTCATTATTCTGTGAAATAGTGTGACAATAAATGTATTGAGAACTTATTTTGAGTTTGAATACTGTCTAGATGACAATATTTGTATTAAAACTCTCAGCTCATGTTGTATATTTAAGTTTGTATTTGCATTCGGTACCCTGTATTTGGCGACTCAGAATAGGTGATGTATACCTATTTTGGGGACGTCACATAAGCTTCCAAATACTTAATTTTAATCTACTCATAGAGTAGAACACATAAATATGTGGATTCATTTCAAATGATTAATGAAACCCACTTCAAAGTTTTCTCAAATTCTAACAGTTCTAACCATCTGTTAGAGAAAAAAGAACGAATGGATCTTGTAGGATTCCCAAGAAATTCTTCAATTTCTTCCAGAAGAAAATGATTGTCACGTTTCGTCAATAGCCAGGATATTGAGGAATATACAAAAAGACATTTCGGGAATTTGTCTGATTCAATCTTTGTTCCTTCCATTTGAAGAAATGAAGGATCCCATAGAATCGATGTTTCTTTTAGTTATTGAATCTCTCTTTGATTGATCAATGTGTGATATTCTGAAGCCTCATTACTAATGGAATCTAAAGGATCTCTGGATTGATTAGAATATCCTTTTAATTTACTAGAATCTCTTTTTTTTCCAATCCAATTCCTCCACCACTATTTTGCCTGACCGCTCGTAGGACTTACGACCACTTTGAAAATTCAAATAAAGTTAAAGGCAATTTATTCATTTCTCTAGCCGCTAGTAGAAGTTGTGTTGGTTGCTAGAATGACTAACGGTCGGGCCCATGCCCAAGTCATTAAATTAGATCTGCTATTAGACGGTTGAAGATTTGGTTGCTGTAATAGTGTTCATAGCAAATGGTTGTTATGGATCATTCCCCTATATATATTCCCATATTTATGGTTGAGTGGTGAATCTCTTATGCTCGATTAGGCAAATTCCTCTTAAAAAGAAAAAGAACAAAGAAAGAAAGTAAAAAAAAAGGGAATAGTTTATAGTTATTTTTACAAGTAAAAATTGATATTTCCATAAGATCTCTCACATAAGTGTGAGACTTATTTACCATTCATATGAGAGAGAATTTATGAAATTGTCACTTTTGGTTATGAAAATATCAATTCTCAAACATAAGTGTGAGACTGGATTGTTATTATTTATGAACCAAACTACATGGGCCTGCAGATTTTAAATCTTTCCTTCTTTTGGGCATGGCATTTAAATTTGGATTAATTACATATCTTAGTACTTTTTTAGAAATAATTACAATAATGGTGCATAGATAAAATAATTACAAAAGTAATACAATTTTGAATATTTATTTACAATATTAGTGCAATTAGGATTTCTTAATTTAGGGGATTCGTATTAATGGGTTGACATGGCAAGTTAGTGTCCCACTTAAAATATTGTTCTCGTATTTTTTGAAATGCGTGATAACCGCCATTTTTTTAAGATTCTTCAGTTAGAAACCCTTGTTCTTCATACTGAAAACCTTATTTCTTTCTTTCTTCTGTTAGTGCTTTCTTCTTCTCTATTGATCATTACAGGTGATTTGTTCTTCATTTTCGCGCTCATTGTTGGTTCAGTTGTTCATTATTTAAGGTATCATTGCTGAGTGGTTTATTTTTTTTCTGTTTATTATCATTTCTGGTTGCAGTGAAGGAGTTTTCGAAATCTATTACAGGTAAGTAATGGCTAAATAGTTTAATGTATTATTTATTAAAGTAGTTTATTAACAGAATGGAGTTTTGATTGTTTGTGTTTGTGTTATATTTATGTTTTGTATAGAATGGTTGATACAACAAAGAAAGATGGAAAGAGGAAAAGAATCACGAAGGGAGATTCTGTTAAGGATTTGAAGAAGTTTGTTATGGAGAGGAAGGGGAAGAATGTAGGTGACAAATCCTGTAAGAAGGATAGAAGGTTGGTTATAAAGCCTACTGAAGTGCAGTTGGAGTCTGATTTTGATGTCCCTGCAATTAAAATTGAAGGTCAAGTTCATAGCCAGAAAAAAATCTCCACAGAAAAAAATCTAAAGGTGTGCTAATTTAAATTTTGTTACTGTTAGTATTATATTATTGGTTGGTTACTTATTTATTATGTATTGGTTACTGTTAGCTTATGATTTGGTTACCATTATTGTTCCCTCAATTTGAGATCTTGGTTACTTTTTTATGTTGTTCTGGTTACTATGTATTTGTTTAGTATACATGTGTTGACTAAACTGGGATTGGTATACATGTTGTTTATGTATTTGTTACCATTAAAATATGTTTTGGTCTACATGTTGTTTATGTATTGGTTACCATTAAAATATGTTATGGTTACTATGTAATTTGGATTGTAAGAGAATAATTTGTTGTGTGCTAATTTAAATTATGTTACTGTTAGTATCATATTATTGTTTGGTTACTTATTTAGTATGCATTGGTTACTGTTAGCTTAAGATTTGGCTACCATTATTGTTCCCTCAAGTTGGGATTTTGGTTACTTTTGTGTGTTGTTCTGGTTACTATGTATTTGTTTAGTATACATAGGTTGACTAAACTGGGTCTGGTCTACATATTTTTATGTATTGGTTACCATTAAAATATGTTTTGGTTACTATCATATAACTGTTCGGTTACTTCTTTAGTATGTTTTGGTTAATATTATCGTATAATTTGGCTAATATCAGTGTGCCCTTAATGTGGGATTTTGGTTACTTTTATATTTTGTTATGGTTTCTATGTAATTGTGTAGTATACATGGCTGGACTAAAATGGGTTTGACTACATGTTTTTTTTGTTACTATTATATAAATGTTTGGTTACTATTTTATTATGTTATGGTTACTGTTATATTATGATTTGGCTACTATTAGTGAGCCATCAATGTGGGATTATGGTTTTTTTATGGTTAATATGTAATTGTTTGGTATACATGGCTTGCCTAAACTTGGCTTGACTACATGTTGTTTCTATTTTGGTTACCATTAAATTATGTAATATAACTGTATGGTTACTGCTTTATTGTGTTATGGCTACTGTTATATTATGATTTGGTAACTATTATTGTGCCCCCAATGTGGGAGGTTGGTTAATTTTTATATTCTGTTTTGGTTACTGTGTAATTGTTATATTATGTTTTGGTTACTATGATATTATTTGGTGGTTACTACATAACTGTTTAGGGTATAAAATATTATTTATATTGGTTACCAATGACTGTTTAATTTTGATTTTGTTTATTTGTAGATATGGAATCTTTATTATAAGGAACGCAATAGAAATTTCACTGGAAAAATTATATATTGGTGTGACATGGAAGTCCCCGGTATTATTATGAAGAAACTGAATCAAAGTCAGTTGGACAAGTTTAAGACGTCATGTTTTGGTAATTTTCTTGATTTTGGTGAACACCAAATGTATTCCCAGATTCTTCATAATGCTTTTGTGAAGTAGGTTCACCAAAGGGATGACAGTGAAATGTGGTTTATGTTCGGGGAGAAAAGGATCAGGTTTAGTTTGCCAAAGTTTTATCTGATTTCTGGTTTGAGATGGCAAGGTGAGGATGACATATCTGCATACAAAGGAATGGAGAATCTGCTGGTGGAAAAGTTTTTTGGGGACGGGGCTGTGACGCGTAGTAGTATAGGGAGGGTATATCGGGAGGCAATTTTTGATGATGATGATGAAGCTATTAGGATGTCAATGATTATGTTGGTTTTTAATTTCATACTATCCACTTTTTCTGATAACTATGTGGATGGGGCAATGATTAATTTTTTTATGTTTTGGCGATGTTAGTTGTTATCCTTAGGGAAAAGTCGCATTTTAGCAGACAAAGTACTCTTTGTCCAATGCTTTGAAGGGGCGTTTGAAGAAGGGAAAGAATGGTGGTTGGATATACAATTTTTATAAGGAGCATTATATCAAATTGTACAAGTTGAATGGGCTTCCTTATGTATTCCAAGTTTTTTTGTTTGAAACCATAACGATATTCAAAGTCTGGGGTATATGTAACGACGAGCATCCGTCGGATGTTCAATTATTTAGATGGAAGGAATTAATGAAGCCACCCACAAATGACAAGCTGAACGATCTAGTATTTGGTTCTAGATAGGTATACATGTTAGTAATAAGAATGTAGTTGGTTACCTTTAGTTCTGAGTTGATTCTTGATTATATTTTATACGAGTTACTATTAACAATATAGTTGGTTACCTTTATATACATATTTGTTCTTGATTATATTATATGCATATTACTAATAACAATGTAGTTGGTTAGCTGAATATACACAGTTGGGACTGATTATATTTTATGCAGTTTACTAATAACAATGTAGTTGGTTACCTTTACATATATAGTTGGTTACTGATAATATTATATGTAGGTTACTAATAACTATACAATTGGTTACCTTTACATATGTATTTGGTTACTGATTATATTTTATGATTCTTTATGTACTTAATGTTATTAATCGAGCAAAATGTCGCCAATTGGTGGATTGCTATTGTGATTTTGTCAGGAAAAGAGCAGCATTCTTTTTTCACTTGTTCATCTGCACTTGACTTGTGTATTGTATATCAGAAATTGAATACTTGTTAAATCAAATGTTCATTTTTTATTAAAAGTTATGTGGTTATAGGGCTTGATGGCATGTTTTGGCTCTTTGTTAGTATGTATTCATTATTATTCCTCCTCCATGGTACGATACTATATTCCTTACGCTAATTTGACATGGTGTGTTAGAGGCGGTGTTGATGCAATTGATGCACGGTTTAGGCCATTAGAGAAGAAAGTGTGCGAAATCAAGAAACACGTTCGGATATCACGGGGACTTTAGGTTCGATATTAGAGAGGAATTACGCGGATCAAAGGCGTTGGGGATGACAAACAAGATGATCTTGATTACGATGATGTTGGTGGTGTTGATGTTGATGATGATCTTTGATGAGGATGGTGATGGTTTTAAAGGGAATGATATTGATGATGATGAGGATGGTGACGATTGGTGGGAAGTTGATGAGAAGAAGGATGAGTATGAATCTGAAGATGTTAAAGAGGGTGAACATGATGTTATGATGGAAGAGCCCCACGCTGATGAGGATGACGATGATGGTTCAAAAATGAACTTGAATGATGATGGTGATGATGATGTTTGAAAGTCATTGAGAAAATGTTGAGATTGAAATGAAAGCTGTTAATGAGGCGAGCGTGATGTTAATGTGGAAGAACCGCATGAAATAAAAAATAACGATGACGAAGAAAATGTCAAGGTTAGACATATTTGTTTATTTTTTTATGTGTTATATGTGTTTTGTTTTAATGATTAATTGGTTGTTTTTTATTTTACGCAGTTAGCAAGAACAATGACATGCCATTTTTGGTATATTAAGCCAATATCTTTGGGAAAGAGTTGTTGTGTATGTTCTTTGATGAGATTAGTGTTACAATGAAATGCCATCTTTTTATTACACGTTGTTTAGGTTTTGGTTCTGATTATATTGTGATTTGGTAACCATTATTATGTTTTAGTTACTATTATCTTTGTGGATTGGTTCTTATTACATTGTATGTTGGTTACTATTATATTATGATTTGGTTACTTGTATTATATGTTGTGTTGGTTACTATTATAATATGTTCATTATAGTCGATTGGCTTTATTGTTGATCGGTTTGTTATTGCATATATTAGTTAATTTGCATTTGTTTGGGTTGAAAATCTAATTGTATCTGTTACCTTTTATGTCAATTGATAAAGGGGATAAATGCGAGGCGGAAAGCAAAATCCGCACTTGATCGAGATGGTTACGACCACTCGGAGATGATGTGATGAGTTGGATAAAACGCCCATAAACCCGGTGGTAGGCCAGAATTCTGCGTGAACATGCAAATAGTGTCATTTTATGTCTCCATGTATCGACAAAGTTTTGATCTCTTGGTTCATCATCTCTGTAATCGTGGGTCTTAGTCAAGTACTTGTAGGACTTTCGCATTCCCAAAAGTATGCATGGCCATCTTAGTCGATGTAACGAATGATTTGTTTGAGTTGTGATTAGAGGATGAGAATCCTTGTAAGGAGGGAATGAAGTATTTAATGGCAATTTGAGTTGATGTGGTTTAGTTAATTATTTGTTGAATAAATAATTAAGGAACTAAGAAAATTAATTGTTATGAGATTATATACCAATTTAATTTAATAAGTAAGCTAGAGAGCTTATAGTGATTTAAATAAATTATAATATTTTAAATGGAAATTGTAATTTAAAATATTAGTTGGTCGAATAAAATTATAATTATAAAAGAAATTATAGTTATGTGATATGAAATTATGTGCTAAAGTAATTTAATAGATTAGTATTTGAATTAATTAAATTGATTATTTAATTTAATAGAAGTGTGACAAATAACCTTGCTATAAAGGAGTTATGAAAATAAATTAAAAGAGTTTAATTTAGTTTTTGCCAAATATGTCTTATTGCATAATAAGTCTTTAATCTAATGATGTTTTAGCAAACAAGGTATAAGGATTTCATCCATTTGTTTCAATTAGGTTTACCAAACAAGGTGTAAGGATTAAAGGGTTATTTTATTAAGCTTAGCCAAACAAGCCTTATGGCTTTTGATTTTCAAAATAATATAAGCGATGTCGATTAAGTTAGAGTTATATTATATATTTAATATATACATTATATCCATATACGTTATATTTTTATTACATAAACTAGAGTTGGGAGAAGAGAGAAGAAGAAGAAGAACACGAGAAAAATTTGAGAAAACTCTAGAGAAAAGTGAGTGATTCTAACGGGTTTTTGAGAAAGGAATTGGAGAGAAGAAGCTTGAGAATAACCATCATCTTCTTAATCAAAGGTAGGAGCTTAATCTTTTCTTTAAAAAGTTAGTTTTCTTCTTCTTCCAAAAAAGTTCTCTGTGAAAATTTTATAAAAGATAAGTTGTTGTTATGTATATAGTTTTGAATGATTATTGATTATATGGTTATTTCATGAGTTTATGCATGATTATAGAGAAATTAATTCATGTATGTATGTGTTTTGTGAAGAAAATATATTACTGAGTATTATTATGAAAATATATGAGTATGGCTTAATTTAAAATAGAAATTAAGGTTTAATTAGTTGTTAGATTGATAAATTGATTATGGAAGTTGATAGAGTATGTATAATCATAACTATGATATTTTGAAATTTACATTTTTGATTGAAAAACAAAATCACGGTGTTGATTTTCATTAAAAATGTCAACAATGGAGTTTTGCCAAAAACATTGAAATTGGGTGTTGTAACTTTGATGTTTATGTTATTTTATAAGTAGAAACATGTTAGAAGTCTTCACAATATGTTTATATGAAGTCTATATGTGTATTACATGTTAATCAGATCTATTAGATTAGAGAGCTTTAGGCCATTTGGCTTTTGTTCATCTTGTTGCAAGAGCTTGGTGCTGATTACGAGTCTGGTGCCACACAGTATGAAAGAGTTAGCGATGAGTTACGACGATTTTGTTTAAATATACAAATTTTGAAAATAAATGTTATGTGTTAATAATATGAATGTTAAATGATGATTTCAATAGTATTAAACTATGAATGAACATGTTATCAAGAGTTAATTAGTATTAACGTAGTGGATAGTGTGAATTGGTAATTTAACCTACATGATGTATACATTTTGTTTATATAGATATAAAATGTTGGTAATGACTAATTATGTCATGATGACATATGTATAGGGTATTGATTCAAGTTGTAAGGTTTAGCTTGTGCTAAAGGCAAGTTTTCTAACTCTAATTTATAATTGAGCAAGTTTTCTAATCCTTTATCTTATTGAACTAATTATTGTTTTCAATTCGATTACCTTATAATGATGCAAGCTGTCTAAACTTTGGTTTGATGTTGAACAAGTTATTCTTGTATTTCACTTGTTGTTTAGCATGCATAACTAAATTGCTATGCATGTTTAGTATTCAATTCTAATTAACATTGGCTTAGTATTGTTCAAGCAAGGTATGCTATAGTTATTCAAATTATATGCTATTAAATTATTCCTAATGCATGACTTTAGTTTACTATGATTGATTCAATCACTATTATTCTATAGTATAGTGTTATTGGTATTATTCAACTACTCCTTAGTTGATGTTCGTTAAATTTCAAATTTCCTTGAAAGCTTATCCAAACCAAACTTACTTTGGTGTGGACTTGTATTCTAAATACTGAGATGAACAACTCTTTTAATAGAGGTTTACGCTTAGCGTTGAAATGGTTGTGCATAATACATTGTACGAAGGTTGATCCCCCTAAGTGCGTTGGAGTCCTTATAGTCTTATAAGCATTAAAGTTAAAGTTGAAAGATTACTTATAACTGTGGATATGATTCGTGGTCATTAGACCCTCAGTGAATGTTATAATTTTCAGAAAGTTAATAGAATATATTGTTCAGTTCTATTGAGCCTAATATTGACAATTGATGTAAAAGTTTAAAGATTTATTTATTGTTATTTCTAGTGGGCCTTGTTTGCTCACTCTTGCTCAGAAAATTTCTTACGACTAAAGTTGAAATTGGTGACGTACCTAGCACCGGTGAGGAAAAGGAAAGATGAACAATCTTGAAGACTTGTAATAGATTTGATAGTTTTATTATCGGACTTTGGTTTAAAGATTGTAATGAAGTTTATTTAAATTACGTATTTGAATGATTGTTGTTAAAGGTTAGATAACACAGGAGATTTTAATTTAAATTTATTCTGTATGGGCGGGGTTTTTATTATTCAATTTTATTATAATTGGGTAGTTATAGATAAATGTTTTGATTAAGTGAACACCAAATCTTGAGGAAATGAAGTACCGAGATTTGGGGTGTCACAAATCAAAATATGAAGAGGTGTTGTTTGATCAATGGTTTAAAATTAGACTAAACAACGGAAAAAGGTTTGTTTTTGTTTTTTTAACGGTGGTATAGTTTTTTATAAAACAAATAAATTTGTTTTCCTATAGAAACATATTGTTAATATTAAATAAATATTTTGGTTACTATTATGTTGTGTTACTCAGTTCTTTGCTTTAACATGTTATAGTTCTTTGTTATGTTATAATTTGAAACCATTATTTTGCACTCAAAATGGGATTTTGGTTACTATCATATTATATTTTTTGTTCTTTGTGTAATTGTTTGGTATACACAAAGTTGCTTAAAATTGGTTTTGATTACATGATGTTTACATTTGATTTACTATCATATTATATTATAGTTCTTGTCATATTATGTTTTGGTTACTAATATAGTATATTATGGTTACTATTATGCTATATTTGGTTTCTATTAATGTTCCATCAAAGTAAAGTGTTTGTTACTATTATATCATATTTGATTACTAGGTATTTGTTTAGTACATTTAGGTTGCTTAAATTATGGTTGATTACATGATGTTTCTGTTTTGGTTACCATGAAATTATTGCTTGGTTACTATTATTTTATGTTTTGGTTACTGTTTTGTTATATGTTGGCTATTTTTTGATTATGGTTATTATATTATTATTTGTTGGTTACCAGGTAACTATTTACAATTCAGTTGTTCATTCTATTCTTAATTATTAACTGTTCAAGTTTGATTTGGGTAGTGTGTATACTAATATGGTAATTATTATTGTTAGTGTGTATACTAATATGTTTTTATATTGAAGGATTGACTAATTTCCAGGAAAGAATGACAAAATTGAACCTGCATTTATATTTGGGGTTGTCCCAATATCCTCCAAAATGTGGTTCTACAAATTGAAGACTCTGAGACGGTGGTTAAACGACGATGTGAGTTCCTTTTTAAAATTATGTTGTTACAGTTATGGTTACATTATTTAGTTGGTTTAGTAAGTAGTGTTAACAATGTTGGTTACCTTCACTGCTGTAATTACATTTCTCGGTAACTCTTAATATCTTATGAATTTTTTTTGTTCAAAGACATCAATATTGCATTATATTATTTAGTAAATTGGCGGACACTTTCAAACCTTTGTTTAGATAAGGGCAACAACCACAGACTGTTGGTTTCATGGCAAGATGACTGCTCTTTTTGAGGAATACAAGAGTAAAAATGCATATAAGAGTATCCTGTCTAGGGAGGGTGATGTTGGTGAATACATCTATGGGTTGTTCATGGATGTGAACACACCATGGATCAATGTGGACTACGTGTTGTTCCCCATTCACATGTCATCACCGGATCACTGGTTTTTACTGACATTTGATGTGCATCGGAGACGTTTAACAGTTTACAATTCTCTATAGCCAAATAGGAAAACAATGCGACAAAAAATTATGGATGTTTGTGGTAGTATATCTCCATTCTCTTGACAATACTACGTAAGAGTGGTTTTTGGAGGAATAGGTGCGATATTGACTTTAGTAGTGAACTATTTAAGTAACAAGGATGAAGATTATATAATTGAATTAGAATTTGCGAGAGGGTTCTAAACAAGTTGAGGTGTAAGATTTACATTGTTAACATTTCTTTAATTATTACATCTAGGTTGATTTTAGTATTGATTTTTGTTTTCTTTTATGCATTTTTACACGATTATTGTGGGACGTTCACGATTTATTTTGTTGAGCATGTCATTCACGGAAGTTTGTTGAAATTCTATTGCATTCCCCATTTAAGTAGTATCGAAAGAAATTATGCACAAACCTCTACATACATGCTAGGACTAAATAGTTAGAGGATATGAGATTGATAGAAATTTCCGGGAAGATTTGTGCCAGATTTTTTGTTTGAAACCATAACGATATTCAAAGTCTGGGGTATATGTAACGACGAGCATCCGTCGGATGTTCGATTATTTAGATGGAAGGAATTAGTGAAGCCACCCACAAATGACAAGCTGAACGATCTAGTATTTGGTTCTCGATAGGTATACATGTTAGTAATAAGAATGTAGTTGGTTACCTTTAGTTCTGAGTTGATTCTTGATTATATTTTATGCGAGTTACTATTAACAATATAGTTGGTTACCTTTATATACATATTTGGTTACTGATTATATTATATGCATATTACTAATAACAATGTAGTTGGTTAGCTGAATATACACAGTTGGGACTGATTATATTTTATGCAGTTTACTAATAACAATGTAGTTGGTTACCTTTACATATATAGTTGGTTACTGATAATATTATATGTAGGTTACTAATAACTATACAATTGGTTACCTTTACATATGTATTTGGTTACTGATTATATTTTATGATTCTTTATGTACTTAATGTTTTTTCAATTTGAGGATAAAAGATTGATTCCCGCGGTTGAGGAGAAGGATCGACTTGATTTGGGGCGGTGTTCACTTTTTTGATGGGAATGATCTTGATAAGAAGGAGGAAAAAAAAAATTGAAGGTTGACAATGTTGGATTTTCTATATTAATCGAGCAAAATGTAAGCCATTGGTGGATTGCTATTGTGATTTTGTCGGGAAAAAAAGCGACATTCTTTTTCTCTTGTTCATACGCACTTGACTTGTGTATTGTATATCGAAATTGAATACTTGTTAAATCAAATGTTCATTTTTTATTAAAAGTTATGTGGTTATAGGGCTTGATGGCATGTTTTGGCTACTGTTAGTATGTATTCATTATTATTCCTCCTCCATAAGTTGATACTATATTCATTCGCTAATTTGACATGGTGTGTTAGAGGCGGTGTTGATGCAATTGATGCAGTTTAGGCCATTAGAGAAAGAAGTGTCTCGAAATCAAGAAACACGTTCGGATGTGCGCGGGACTTTAGGTTCATTATTAGAGAGGGAGTTACGGCGGGATCAAAGGCGTTGGGGATGACAAACAAGATGATGCTGATTCTGATGATGTTGGTGGTGTTGATGTTGATGATGATGCTGATGAGGATGGTGATGGTTTTAAAGGGAATGATATTGATGATGATGAGGATGGTGACGATTGGTCGGAAGTTGATGAAAAGAAGGATGAGTATGAATCTGAAGATGTTAAAGAGGGTGAACATGATGTTATGATGGAAGAGCCCCACGCTGATGAGGATGACGATGATGGTTCAAAAATGAACTTGAATGATGATGGTGATGATGGGCTGAAAGTCATTGAGAAAAATGTTGAGATTGAAACTGAAACTGTTAATGAGGGCGAACGTGATGTTAATGTGGAAGAACCGCATGAAATAAAAAATAACGAGGACGAAGAAAATGTCAAGGTTAGACATATTTGTTTATTTTTTTATGTGTTATATGTGTTTTGTTTTAATGATTAATTGGTTGTTTTTATTTTGCACGCAGATTGGCAAAAAACAATGACATGCCATTTTGGTATATTAAGCCAATATCTTTGGGAAAGAGTTGTTGTGTATGTTCTTGATGAGGTTAGTGTTACAATGAAATGCCATCTTTTTATTACACGTTGTTTAGGTTTTGTTTCTGATTATATTGTGATTTGGTAACCATTATTATGTTTTAGTTACTATTATCTTTGTGGATTGGTTACTATTACATTGTATGTTGGTTACTATTATATTATGATTTGGTTACTATTATATGTTGTGTTGGTTACTATTATAATATGTTCATTATAGTCAGTCGGCTATTGTTCAGTCAGTTTGTTATTGCATATATTAGTTAACGCATTTGTTTGGGTTGAAAATCTAATTGTATCTGTTACCTTTTATGTCAATTGATAAAGGGGATAAATGCGAGGCGTAGCAAGTCTCGCACTTGATCGATGATGGTTACGACCACTCGGAGACGATGTGATGAGTTGGATAAAATACATAAACTTGGGTGGTAGGCCGGTCAGTGAACATGCAAATAGTGTCATTTTATGTCTCCATATCGACAAAGTTTTGATCTCTTGGTTCATCATCTACCGATAAGTGGGTGCTAGTCAAGTACTTGTAGGACTTTCTGCATTCCCAAAAGTATGCATGGCCATCTTAGTCGATGTAACGAATGATTTGTTTGAGTTGTGATTACGAGGATGAGAATCCTTGTAAGGAGGGAATGAAGTATTTAATGGCAATTTGAGTTGATGTGGTTTAGTTAATTATTTGTTGAATAAATAATTAAGGAACTAAGAAAATTAATTATTATGAGATTATATACCAATTTAATTTAATAAGTAAGCTAGAGAGCTTATAGTGATTTAAATAAATTATAATATTTTAAATGGAAATTGTAATTTAAAATATTAGTTGGTCGAATAAAAATTATAATTATAAAAGAAATTATAGTTATGTGATATGAAATTATGTGCTAAAGTAATTTAATAGATTAGTATTTGAATTAATTAAATTGATTATTTAATTTAATAGAAGTGTGACAAATAACCTTGCTATAAAGGAGTTATGAAAATAAATTAAAAGAGTTTAATTTAGTTTTTGCCAAATATGTCTTATTGCATAATAAGTCTTTAATCTAATGATGTTTTAGCAAACAAGGTATAAGTTTCATCCATTTGTTTCAATTAGGTTTACCAAACAAGGTGTAAGGATTAAAGGGTTATTTTATTAAGCTTAGCCAAACAAGCCTTATGGCTTTTGATTTTCAAAATAATATAAGCGATGTCGGTTAAGTTAGAGTTATATTATATATTTAATATATACATTATATCCATATACGTTATATTTTATTACATAAACTAGAGTTGGGAGAAGAGAGAAGAAGAAGAAGAACACGAGAGAAAATTTGAGAAAACTCTAGAGAGAAAGTGAGTGATTCTAACAGGTTTTTGAGAAAGGAATTGGAGAGAAGAAGCTTGAGAATAACCATCATCTTCTTAATCAAAGGTAGGAGCTTAATCTTTTCTTTAAAAAGTTAGTTTTCTTCTTCTTCCAAAAAGTTCTCTGTGAAAATTTTATAAAAGATAAGTTGTTGTTATGTATATAGTTTTGAATGATTATTGATTATATGGTTATTTCATGAGTTTATGCATGATTATAGAGAAATTAATTCATGTATGTATGTGTTTTGTGAAGAAAATATATTACAGAGTATTCATATGAAAAATATATGAGTATGGCTTAATTTAAAATAGAAATTAAGGTTTAATTAGTTGTTAGATTGATAAATTGATTATGGAAGTTGATAGAGTATGTATAATCATAACTATGATATTTTGAAATTTCTGTTTTGATTGAAAAACAAAATCACAGTGTTGATTTTCATTAAAAATGTCAACAATGGAGTTTTGCCAAAAACATTGAAATTGGGTGTTGTAACTTTGATGTTTATGTTATTTTATAAGTAGAAACATGTTAGAAGTCTTCACAATATGTTTATATGAAGTCTATATGTGTATTACATGTTAATCAGTCTATTAGATTCGAGCTTTTAGGCCAATTTGGCTTTTGTTCATCTTTGTTGAAAGCTTGGTCGCCAGATTCGAGAGTCCTGTGCCACAAATATGAAGTTAGCGATAGGTTTTGACAGTTTTGTTTAAATATACAAATTTTGAAAATAAATGTTATGTGTTAATAATATGAATGTTAAATGATGATTTCAATAGTATTAAACTATGAATGAACATGTTATCAAGAGTTAATTAGTATTAACGTAGTGGATAGTGTGAATTGGTAATTTAACCTACATGATGTATACATTTTGTTTATATAGATATAAAATGTTGGTAATGACTAATTATGTCATGATGACATATGTATAGGGTATTGATTCAAGTTGTAAGGTTTAGCTTGTGCTAAAGGCAAGTTTTCTAACTCTAATTTATAATTGAGCAAGTTTTCTAATCCTTTATCTTATTGAACTAATTATTGTTTTCAATTCGATTACCTTATAATGATGCAAGCTGTCTAAACTTTGGTTTGATGTTGAACAAGTTATTCTTGTATTTCACTTGTTGTTTAGCATGCATAACTAAATTGCTATGCATGTTTAGTATTCAATTCTAATTAACATTGGCTTAGTATTGTTCAAGCAAGGTATCTTTATAGTTATTCAAATTATATGCTATTAGATTATTCCTAATGCATGACTTTAGTTTACTATGATTGATTCAATCACTATTATTCTATAGTATAGTGTTATTGGTATTATTCAACTACTCCTTAGTTGATGTTCGTTAAATTTCAAATTTCCTTGAAAGCTTATCCAAACCAAACTTACTTTGGTGTGGACTTGTATTCTAAATACTGAGATGAACAACTCTTTTAATAGAGGTTTACGCTTAGCGTTGAAATGGTTGTGCATAATACATTGTATGCGAAGGGTTGATCCCCCTAAGTGCACGTGGAGTCCTTATAGTCTTATAATCATTAAAGTTAAAGTTGAAAGATTACTTATAATCGTGGATATGATTAAGTGGTCATTAGACCCTCAAAGAATGTTATAATTTTCGTAAAGTTAATAGAATATATTGTTCATTTCTATTGAGCCTAATATTGACAATTGATGTAAAAGTTTAAAGATTTATTTATTGTTATTTCTAGTGGGCCTTGTTTGCTCACTCTTGCCTCGTAAAATTTCTTACAGCTAAAGTTGAAATTGGTGACGTACCTAGCACCAGTAAAGGAAAAGGAAAGATGAACAAGTACTGAAGACTTGTAATAGATTTGATAGTTTTATTATCAGACTTTGGTTTAAAGATTGTAATGAAGTTTATTTAAATTCTGTATTTGAATGATTGTTGTTAAAGGTTAGATAACCTGGGAGATTTTAATTTAAATTTATTCCTGTATGGGCAGGTTTTTATTATTCAATTTTATTATAATTGGGTAGTTATAGATAAATGTTTTGATTAAGTGAACACCAAATCTTGAGGAAATGAAGTACCAGGATTTGGGGGTGTCACAGTCAAAATATGAAGAGGTGTTGTTTGATCAATGGTTTAAAATTAGACTAAACAACAGGAAAAGGTTTGTTTTTTGTTTTTTAACAGTGGTATAGTTTTTTATAAAACAAATAAATTTGTTTTCCTATAGAAACATATTGTTAATATTAAATAAATATTTTGGTTACTATTATGTTGTGTTCTGGTTACTGCTTTAACATGTTATGGTTACTGTTATGTTATAATTTGGAAACCATTATTTTGCACTCAAAATGGGATTTTGGTTACTATCATATTATATTTTTGGTTACTGTGTAATTGTTTGGTATACACAGGTTGCTTAAAATTGGTTTTGATTACATGATGTTTCTGTTTGATTTACTATCATATTATATTATGGTTACTGTCATATTATGTTTTGGTTACTAATATAGTATATTATGGTTACTATTATGCTATATTTGGTTTCTATTAATGTTCCATCAAAGTAAAGTGTTTGTTACTATTATATCATATTTGATTACTAGGTATTTGTTTAGTACATTTAGGTTGCTTAAATTATGGTTGATTACATGATGTTTCTGTTTTGGTTACCATGAAATTATTGCTTGGTTACTATTATTTTATGTTTTGATTCTTTGTTTTTGTTATATGTTGGCTATTTTTGATTATGGTTATTATATTATTATTTGTTGGTTACCGTAACTATTTACAATTCATTTTGTTCATTCTATTCTTAATTATTAACTGCTCAAGTTTGATTTGGGTAGTGTGTATACTAATATGGTAATTATTATTGTTAGTGTGTATACTAATATGTTTTATATTGAAGGATTGACTAATTTCCGGAAAGAATGACAAAATTGAACCTCGTGATTTATATTTGGGGTTGTCCCAATATCCTCCAAAATGTGGTTCTACAAATTGAAGACTCCTGGACAGTGGTTAAACGACGATGTGAGTTCCTTTTTTTAAAATTATGTTGTTCTAGTTATGGTTACATTATTTAGTTGGTTTAGTAAGTAGTGTTAACAATGTTGGTTACCTTCACTACAGAATTACATTTCTCAGTAACTCTTAATATCTTATGAATTTTTTTTTGTTCAGCACATCAATATTGCATTATATTATTTCCGTAAATTGGCGAGACACTCCGACACTGTTTAGATAAGGGCAACAACCACACAGTGGTGGTTTCATGGCAAGATTACTGCTCTTTTTGAGGAATACAAGAGTAAAAATGCATATAAGAGTATCCTGTCTAGGGAGGGTGATGTTGGTGAATACATCTATGGGTTGTTCATGGATGTGAACACACCATGGATCAATGTGGACTACGTGTTGTTCCCCATTCACATGTCATCACCGGATCACTGGTTTTTACTGACATTTGATGTGCATCGGAGACGTTTAACAGTTTACAATTCTCTATAGCCAAATAGGAAAACAATGCAGACAAAAATTATGGATGTTTGTGAGCCGTATATCTCCATTCTCATCGGAAATACTACGTAAGAGTGGTTTTGGAGGAATAGGTCTGATATTGACTTTAGTAGTGAACTATTTCGTAACAAGGATGAAGATTATATAATTGAATTAGAATTTGCAGAGGAGGTTCCTAAACAAGTTGAGGTGTAAGATTTACATTGTTAACATTTCTTTAATTATTACATCTAGGTTGATTTTAGTATTGATTTTGTTTTCTTTTATGCATTTTATCAGATTATTGTGGGACGTTCACGATTTATTTTGTTGAGCATGTCATTCACCAGAAGTTTGTTGAAATTCCTATTGCATTCCCCATTTCGTAGTATCGAAAGAAATTATGCACAAACCTCTACATACATGCTAGGACTAAATAGTTAGAGGGATATGAGATTGATAGAGAATTTCCAGGAAGATTTGTGCCAGATTTTTTGTTTGAAACCATAACGATATTCAAAGTCTGGGGTATATGTAACGACGAGCATCCGTCGGATGTTCGATTATTTAGATGGAAGGAATTAGTGAAGCCACCCACAAATGACAAGCTGAACGATCTAGTATTTGGTTCTCGATAGGTATACATGTTAGTAATAAGAATGTAGTTGGTTACCTTTAGTTACTGAGTTGATTCTCGATTATATTTTATGCAAAGTTACTATTAACAATATAGTTGGTTACCTTTATATACATATTTGGTTCTTGATTATATTATATGCATGTTACTAATAACAATGTAGTTGGTTATCTGAATATACACAGTTGGGACTGATTATATTTTATGCAGTTTTACTAATAACAATGTAGTTGGTTACCTTTACATATATAGTTGGTTACTGATAATATTATATGTAGGTTACTAATAACTATACAATTGGTTACCTTTACATATGTATTTGGTTACTGATTATATTTTATGATTCTTTATGTACTTAATGTTTTTCAGCTGAGGATAAAAAGATTGATTCCCGCGGTTGAGGAGAAGGATCGGCTTGATTTGGGCGGTGTTCACTTTTTGATGGGAATGATGTTTGATAAGAAGGAGGAAAAAAAATTGAAGGTTGACAATGTTGGATTTTCTATATTAATCGAGCAAAATGTCGCCAATTGGTGGATTGCTATTGTGATTTTGTCGTGAAAAAGAGCGAAGATTCTTTTTCTCTTGTTCATCTGCACTTGACTTGTGTATTGTATATCAGAAATTGAATACTTGTTAAATCAAATGTTCATTTTTTATTAAAAGTTATGTGGTTATAGGGCTTGATGGCATGTTTTGGCTACTGTTAGTATGTATTCATTATTATTCCTCCTCCATAAGTTGATACTATATTCCTTCTGCTAATTTGACATGGTGTGTTAGAGACGGTGTTGATGCAATTGATGCACGGTTTAGGCCATTAGAGAAGAAAGTGTCTGAAATCAAGAAACACGTTCAGATGTGCAGGGACTTTAGGTTCATTATTAGAGAGGAGTTACGCGGGATCAAAGGCGTTGGGGATGACAAACAAGATGATGCTGATTCTGATGATGTTGGTGGTGTTGATGTTGATGATGATGCTGATGAGGATGGTGATGGTTTTAAAGGGAATGATATTGATGATGATGAGGATGGTGACGATTGGTCGGAAGTTGATGAGAAGAAGGATGAGTATGAATCTGAAGATGTTAAAGAGGGTGAACATGATGTTATGATGGAAGAGCCCCACGCTGATGAGGATGACGATGATGGTTCAAAAATGAACTTGAATGATGATGGTGATGATGGGCTGAAAGTCATTGAGAAAAATGTTGAGATTGAAACTGAAACTGTTAATGAGGGCGAACGTGATGTTAATGTGGAAGAACCGCATGAAATAAAAAATAACGATGACGAAGAAAATGTCAAGGTTAGACATATTTGTTTATTTTTTTTATGTGTTATATGTGTTTTGTTTTAATGATTAATTGGTTGTTTTTTTATTTTGCATGATTTAGCAAGAACAATGACATGCCATTTTTGGTATATTAAGCCAATATTCTGGGAAAGAGTTGTTGTGTATGTTGCTGATGAGGTTAGTGTTACAATGAAATGCCATCTTTTTATTACACGTTGTTTAGGTTTTGGTTACAGTTATATTGTGATTTGGTAACCATTATTATGTTTTGGTTACTATTATACTGTGGATTGGTTACTATTACATTGTATGTTGGTTACTATTATATTATGATTTGGTTACTATTATATGTTGTGTTGGTTACTATTATAATATGTTCATTATAGTCAGTCGGCTATTGTTCAGTCAGTTTGTTATTGCATATATTAGTTAACTGCATTTGTTTGGGTTGAAAATCTAATTGTATCTGTTACCTTTTATGTCAATTGATAAAGGGGGATAAATGCGAGGCAGAAAGCAAGTCTGCACTTGATCAGATGGTTCTGACCACTCAGGACAGTGTGATGAGTTGGATAAAAACGCCCATAAACCCGGTGGTAGACCGGTCCGTGAACATGCAAATAGTGTCATTTTTGTGTCTCCATATACGACAAAGTTTTGATCTACTGGTTCATCATCTACCGTCGTGGGTGCTAGTCAAGTACTTGTAGGACTTTCTGCATTCCCAAAAGTATGCATGGCCATGCCGTCAATGTAACGAATGATTTGTTTGAGTTGTGATTCTGAGGACAGAATCCTTGTAAGGAGGGAATGAAGTATTTAATGGCAATTTGAGTTGATGTGGTTTAGTTAATTATTGTTGAATAAATAAATTAAGAACTAAGAAAATTAATTGTTATGAGATTATATACCAATTTAATTTAATAAGTAAGCTAGAGAGCTTATAGTGATTTAAATAAATTATAATATTTTAAATGGAAATTGTAATTTAAAATATTAGTTAATTGAAATAAAAATTATAATTATAAAAGAAATTATAGTTATGTGATATGAAATTATGTGCTAAAGTAATTTAATAGATTAGTATTTGAATTAATTAAATTGATTATTTAATTTAATAGAAGTGTGACAAATAACCTTGCTATAAAGGAGTTATGAAAATAAATTAAAAGAGTTTAATTTAGTTTTTGCCAAATATGTCTTATTGCATAATAAGTCTTTAATCTAATGATGTTTTAGCAAACAAGGTATAAGGATTTCATCCATTTGTTTCAATTAGGTTTACCAAACAAGGTGTAAGGATTAAAGGGTTATTTTATTAAGCTTAGCCAAACAAGCCTTATGGCTTTTGATTTTCAAAATAATATAACTGATGTCAGTTAAGTTAGAGTTATATTATATATTTAATATATACATTATATCCATATAATGTTATATTTTTATTACATAAACTAGAGTTGGGAGAAGAGAGAAGAAGAAGAAGAACACAGAGAAAAATTTGAGAAAACTCTAGAGAGAAAGTGAGTGATTCTAACAGGTTTTTGAGAAAGGAATTGGAGAGAAGAAGCTTGAGAATAACCATCATCTTCTTAATCAAAGGTAGGAGCTTAATCTTTTCTTTAAAAAGTTAGTTTTCTTCTTCTTCCAAAAAGTTCTCTGTGAAAATTTTATAAAAGATAAGTTGTTGTTATGTATATAGTTTTGAATGATTATTGATTATATGGTTATTTCATGAGTTTATGCATGATTATAGAGAAATTAATTCATGTATGTATGTGTTTTGTGAAGAAAATATATTACAGAGTATTCATATGAAAAATATATGAGTATGGCTTAATTTAAAATAGAAATTAAGGTTTAATTAGTTGTTAGATTGATAAATTGATTATGGAAGTTGATAGAGTATGTATAATCATAACTATGATATTTTGAAATTTCTGTTTTGATTGAAAAACAAAATCACAGTGTTGATTTTCATTAAAAATGTCAACAATGGAGTTTTGCCAAAAACATTGAAATTGGGTGTTGTAACTTTGATGTTTATGTTATTTTATAAGTAGAAACATGTTAGAAGTCTTCACAATATGTTTATATGAAGTCTATATGTGTATTACATGTTAATCAGTCTATTAGATTCGAGCTTTTAGGCCAATTTGGCTTTTGTTCATACTGTTGCCGAGCTTGGTCGCCGCATTCTGAGTCCAGTGCCACAAATGAAAGTTAGCGATAGGTTCTCGGCGCTTTGTTTAAATATACAAATTTTGAAAATAAATGTTATGTGTTAATAATATGAATGTTAAATGATGATTTCAATAGTATTAAACTATGAATGAACATGTTATCAAGAGTTAATTAGTATTAACGTAGTGGATAGTGTGAATTGGTAATTTAACCTACATGATGTATACATTTTGTTTATATAGATATAAAATGTTGGTAATGACTAATTATGTCATGATGACATATGTATAGGGTATTGATTCAAGTTGTAAGGTTTAGCTTGTGCTAAAGGCAAGTTTTCTAACTCTAATTTATAATTGAGCAAGTTTTCTAATCCTTTATCTTATTGAACTAATTATTGTTTTCAATTCGATTACCTTATAATGATGCAAGTTTGCCTAAACTTTGGTTTGATGTTGAACAAGTTATTCTTGTATTTCACTTGTTGTTTAGCATGCATAACTAAATTGCTATGCATGTTTAGTATTCAATTCTAATTAACATTGGCTTAGTATTGTTCAAGCAAGGTATGCTATAGTTATTCAAATTATATGCTATTAGATTATTCCTAATGCATGACTTTAGTTTACTATGATTGATTCAATCACTATTATTCTATAGTATAGTGTTATTGGTATTATTCAACTACTCCTTAGTTGATGTTCGTTAAATTTCAAATTTCCTTGAAAGCTTATCCAAACCAAACTTACTTTGGTGTGGACTTGTATTCTAAATACTGAGATGAACAACTCTTTTAATAGAGGTTTACGCTTAGCGTTGAAATGGTTGTGCATAATACATTGTACGAAGGGTTGATCCCCCTAAGTACGTGGAGTCCTTATAGTCTTATAACTGTTAAAGTTAAAGTTGAAAGATTACTTATAACTGTGGATATGATTCGTGGTCATTAGACCCTCAGTGAATGTTATAATTTTCAGAAAGTTAATAGAATATATTGTTCAGTTCTATTGAGCCTAATATTGACAATTGATGTAAAAGTTTAAAGATTTATTTATTGTTATTTCTAGTGGGCCTTGTTTGCTCACTCTTGCCTGTAAAATTTCTTACAGCTAAAGTTGAAATTGGTGACGTACCTAGCACCAGTAAAGGAAAAGGAAAGATGAACAAGTACTGAAGACTTGTAATAGATTTGATAGTTTTATTATCAGACTTTGGTTTAAAGATTGTAATGAAGTTTATTTAAATTCTGTATTTGAATGATTGTTGTTAAAGGTTAGATAACCTGGGAGATTTTAATTTAAATTTATTCCTGTATGGGCAGGTTTTTATTATTCAATTTTATTATAATTGGGTAGTTATAGATAAATGTTTTGATTAAGTGAACACCAAATCTTGAGGAAATGAAGTACCGTGGATTTGGGGTGTCACTGATCAAAATATGAAGAGGTGTTGTTTGATCAATGGTTTAAAATTAGACTAAACAATGTGAAAAGGTTTGTTTTTGTTTTTAACAAGATTGGTATAGTTTTTATAAAACAAATAAATTTGTTTTCCTATAGAAACATATTGTTAATATTAAATAAATATTTTGGTTACTATTATGTTGTGTTCGTTATTTGCTTTAACATGTTATGGTTATTCTGTTATGTTATAATTTGAAAACCATTATTTTGCACTCAAAATGGGATTTTGGTTACTATCATATTATATTTTTAGTTCTTGTGTAATTGTTTGGTATACAGAAAGTTGCTTAAAATTGGTTTTGATTACATGATGTTTCGCTTGATTTACTATCATATTATATTATGGTTACCGCTATATTATGTTTTGGTTACTAATATAGTATATTATGGTTACTATTATGCTATATTTGGTTTCTATTAATGTTCCATCAAAGTAAAGTGTTTGTTACTATTATATCATATTTGATTACTAGGTATTTGTTTAGTACATTTAGGTTGCTTAAATTATGGTTGATTACATGATGTTTCGCTTTGGTTACCATGAAATTATTGCTTGTTACTATTATTTTATGTTTTGAGTATCTTGTTTTGTTATATGTTGGCTATTATTTGATTATGGTTATTATATTTATTATTTGTTGGTTACCGTGTAACTATTTACAATTCAGTTGTTCATTCTATTCTTAATTATTAACTGTTCAAGTTTGATTTGGGTAGTGTGTATACTAATATGGTAATTATTATTGTTAGTGTGTATACTAATATGTTTTTATATTGAAGGATTGACTAATTTCCAGGAAAGAATGACAAAATTGAACCTGCATTTATATTTGGGGTTGTCCCAATATCCTCCAAAATGTGGTTCTACAAATTGAAGACTCCTGGACAGTGGTTAAACGACGATGTGAGTTCCTTTTTTTTAAATTATGTTGTTCTAGTTATGGTTACATTATTTAGTTGGTTTAGTAAGTAGTGTTAACAATGTTGGTTACCTTCACTACAGAATTACATTTCTCAGTAACTCTTAATATCTTATGAATTTTTTTTTGTTCAGCACATCAATATTGCATTATATTATTTCCGTAAATTGGCCAGACACTCCGACACTGTTTAGATAAGGGCAACAACCACAGACTGTTGGTTTCATGGCAAGATGACTGCTCTTTTTGAGGAATACAAGAGTAAAAATGCATATAAGAGTATCCTGTCTAGGGAGGGTGATGTTGGTGAATACATCTATGGGTTGTTCATGGATGTGAACACACCATGGATCAATGTGGACTACGTGTTGTTCCCCATTCACATGTCATCACCGGATCACTGGTTTTTACTGACATTTGATGTGCATCGGAGACGTTTAACAGTTTACAATTCTCTATAGCCAAATAGGAAAACAATGCAGACAAAAATTATGGATGTTTGTGAGCCGTATATCTCCATTCTACTGACAATACTACGTAAGAGTGGTTTTTGGAGGAATAGGTCTGATATTGACTTTAGTAGTGAACTATTTCGTAACAAGGATGAAGATTATATAATTGAATTAGAATTTGCAGAGGGGGTTCCTAAACAAGTTGAGGTGTAAGATTTACATTGTTAACATTTCTTTAATTATTACATCTAGGTTGATTTTAGTATTGATTTTTGTTTTCTTTTGTCTGTTTGTACAGTTATTGTGGGACGTTCACGATTTATTTTGTTGAGCATGTCATTCACCAGAAGTTTGTTGAAATTCCTATTGCATTCCCCATTTCGTAGTATCGAAAGAAATTATGCACAAACCTCTACATACATGCTAGGACTAAATAGTTAGAGGGATATGAGATTGATAGAGAATTTCCAGGAAGATTTGTGCCAGATTTTTTGTTTGAAACCATAACGATATTCAAAGTCTGGGGTATATGTAACGACGAGCATCCGTCGGATGTTCGATTATTTAGATGGAAGGAATTAGTGAAGCCACCCACAAATGACAAGCTGAACGATCTAGTATTTGGTTCTCGATAGGTATACATGTTAGTAATAAGAATGTAGTTGGTTACCTTTAGTTCTGAGTTGATTCTTGATTATATTTTATGCGAGTTACTATTAACAATATAGTTGGTTACCTTTATATACATATTTGGTTACTGATTATATTATATGCATATTACTAATAACAATGTAGTTGGTTAGCTGAATATACACAGTTGGGACTGATTATATTTTATGCAGTTTACTAATAACAATGTAGTTGGTTACCTTTACATATATAGTTGGTTACTGATAATATTATATGTAGGTTACTAATAACTATACAATTGGTTACCTTTACATATGTATTTGGTTACTGATTATATTTTATGATTCTTTATGTACTTAATGTTTTTCAGCTGAGGATAAAAAGATTGATTCCCGCGGTTGAGGAGAAGGATCGGCTTGATTTGGGCGGTGTTCACTTTTTTGATGGGAATGATGCTGATAAGAAGGAGGAAAAAAAAATTGAAGGTTGACAATGTTGGATTTTCTATATTAATCGAGCAAAATGTCGCCAATTGGTGGATTGCTATTGTGATTTTGTCAGGAAAAGAGCAGCATTCTTTTTTCTCTTGTTCATCTGCACTTGACTTGTGTATTGTATATCAGAAATTGAATACTTGTTAAATCAAATGTTCATTTTTTATTAAAAGTTATGTGGTTATAGGGCTTGATGGCATGTTTTGGCTACTGTTAGTATGTATTCATTATTATTCCTCCTCCATAAGTTGATACTATATTCCTTCTGCTAATTTGACATGGTGTGTTAGAGACGGTGTTGATGCAATTGATGCACGGTTTAGGCCATTAGAGAAGAAAGTGTCCAAATCAAGAAACACGCTCGGATGTGCGGGGACTTTAGGTTCATTATTAGAGAGGAGTTACGCGGGATCAAAGGCGTTGGGGATGACAAACAAGATGATGCTGATTCTGATGATGTTGGTGGTGTTGATGTTGATGATGATGCTGATGAGGATGGTGATGGTTTTAAAGGGAATGATATTGATGATGATGAGGATGGTGACGATTGGTCGGAAGTTGATGAGAAGAAGGATGAGTATGAATCTGAAGATGTTAAAGAGGGTGAACATGATGTTATGATGGAAGAGCCCCACGCTGATGAGGATGACGATGATGGTTCAAAAATGAACTTGAATGATGATGGTGATGATGGGTTTGAAAGTCATTGAGAAAATGTTGAGATTGAAACCTGAAATCATTAATGAGGGCGAACGTGATGTTAATGTGGAAGAACCGCATGAAATAAAAAAAATAACGATGACGAAAAAATGTCAAGGTTAGACATATTTGTTTATTTTTTTATGTGTTATATGTGTTTTGTTTTAATGATTAATTGGTTGTTTTTTATTTTGCACAGATTGGCAAGAACAATGACATGTCATTTTTGGTATATTAAGCCAATATACTGGGAAAGAGTTGTTGTGTATGTTGCTGATGAGGTTAGTGTTACAATGAAATGCCATCTTTTTATTACACGTTGTTTAGGTTTTGGTTACAGTTATATTGTGATTTGGTAACCATTATTATGTTTTGGTTATTATTATACTGTGGATTGGTTACTATTACATTGTATGTTGGTTACTATTATATTATGATTTGGTTACTATTATATGTTGTGTTGGTTACTATTATAATATGTTCATTATAGTCGATTTTTATTGTTCGATCACTTTTGTTATTGTATATATTAGTTAACCGCATTTGTTTGGGGTTGAAAATCTAATTGTATCTTACCTTTTTATGTCAATTGATAAAGGGGGATAAATGCGAGGCGAGTAAAGCAAGTCTCGCACTTGATCGAGATGGTTCGACCACTCGTGACAAATGTGATGAGTTGGATAAAACGCCCATAAACCCGTGGTAGGTAAATCCATTCGTGAACATGCAAATAGTGTCATTTTTGTGTCTCCATATACGACAAAGTTTTGATCTACTGGTTCATCATCTACCGTCGTGGGTGCTAGTCAAGTACTTGTAGGACTTTCTGCATTCCCAAAAGTATGCATGGCCATGCCGTCAATGTAACGAATGATTTGTTTGAGTTGTGATTCTGAGGACAGAATCCTTGTAAGGAGGGAATGAAGTATTTAATGGCAATTTGAGTTGATGTGGTTTAGTTAATTATTTGTTGAATAAATAATTAAGGAACTAAGAAAATTAATTGTTATGAGATTATATACCAATTTAATTTAATAAGTAAGCTAGAGAGCTTATAGTGATTTAAATAAATTATAATATTTTAAATGGAAATTGTAATTTAAAATATTAGTTGGTCGAATAAAATTATAATTATAAAAGAAATTATAGTTATGTGATATGAAATTATGTGCTAAAGTAATTTAATAGATTAGTATTTGAATTAATTAAATTGATTATTTAATTTAATAGAAGTGTGACAAATAACCTTGCTATAAAGGAGTTATGAAAATAAATTAAAAGAGTTTAATTTAGTTTTTGCCAAATATGTCTTATTGCATAATAAGTCTTTAATCTAATGATGTTTTAGCAAACAAGGTATAAGGATTTCATCCATTTGTTTCAATTAGGTTTACCAAACAAGGTGTAAGGATTAAAGGGTTATTTTATTAAGCTTAGCCAAACAAGCCTTATGGCTTTTGATTTTCAAAATAATATAACCGATGTCGCTTAAGTTAGAGTTATATTATATATTTAATATATACATTATATCCATATAATGTTATATTTTTATTACATAAACTAGAGTTGGGAGAAGAGAGAAGAAGAAAGAAGAACACGAGAAAAAATTTGAGAAAACTCTAGAGAGAAAGTGAGTGATTCTAACGTGTTTTTGAGAAAGGAATTGGAGAGAAGAAGCTTGAGAATAACCATCATCTTCTTAATCAAAGGTAGGAGCTTAATCTTTTCTTTAAAAGTTAGTTTTCTTCTTCTTCCAAAAAGTTCTCTGTGAAAATTTTATAAAAGATAAGTTGTTGTTATGTATATAGTTTTGAATGATTATTGATTATATGGTTATTTCATGAGTTTATGCATGATTATAGAGAAATTAATTCATGTATGTATGTGTTTTGTGAAGAAAATATATTACAGAGTATTCATATGAAAAATATATGAGTATGGCTTAATTTAAAATAGAAATTAAGGTTTAATTAGTTGTTAGATTGATAAATTGATTATGGAAGTTGATAGAGTATGTATAATCATAACTATGATATTTTGAAATTTCTGTTTTGATTGAAAAACAAAATCACAAAGTGTTGATTTTCATTAAAAATGTCAACAATGGAGTTTTGCCAAAAACATTGAAATTGGGTGTTGTAACTTTGATGTTTATGTTATTTTATAAGTAGAAACATGTTAGAAGTCTTCACAATATGTTTATATGAAGTCTATATGTGTATTACATGTTAATCACCTATTAGATTCGAGCTTTTAGGCCAATTTGGCTTTTGTTCATATCTGTTGCTTAGCTTGGTCGCCAGATTCTGAGTCCTGGTGCCACAAATGAAAGTTAGCGATAGAGGTTCCAATAGCTTTTGTTTAAATATACAAATTTTGAAAATAAATGTTATGTGTTAATAATATGAATGTTAAATGATGATTTCAATAGTATTAAACTATGAATGAACATGTTATCAAGAGTTAATTAGTATTAACGTAGTGGATAGTGTGAATTGGTAATTTAACCTACATGATGTATACATTTTGTTTATATAGATATAAAATGTTGGTAATGACTAATTATGTCATGATGACATATGTATAGGGTATTGATTCAAGTTGTAAGGTTTAGCTTGTGCTAAAGGCAAGTTTTCTAACTCTAATTTATAATTGAGCAAGTTTTCTAATCCTTTATCTTATTGAACTAATTATTGTTTTCAATTCGATTACCTTATAATGATGCAAGCTGTCTAAACTTTGGTTTGATGTTGAACAAGTTATTCTTGTATTTCACTTGTTGTTTAGCATGCATAACTAAATTGCTATGCATGTTTAGTATTCAATTCTAATTAACATTGGCTTAGTATTGTTCAAGCAAGGTATGCTATAGTTATTCAAATTATATGCTATTAGATTATTCCTAATGCATGACTTTAGTTTACTATGATTGATTCAATCACTATTATTCTATAGTATAGTGTTATTGGTATTATTCAACTACTCCTTAGTTGATGTTCGTTAAATTTCAAATTTCCTTGAAAGCTTATCCAAACCAAACTTACTTTGGTGTGGACTTGTATTCTAAATAATTGAGATGAACAACTCTTTTAATAGAGGTTTACGCTTAGCGTTGAAATGGTTGTGCATAATACATTGTACGAAGGGTTGATCCCCAAGTACGTGGAGTCCTTATAGTCTTATAACCAAGTAAAGTTAAAGTTGAAAGATTACTTATAACTGTGGATATGATTCGTGGTCATTAGACCCTCAGTGAATGTTATAATTTTCAGAAAGTTAATAGAATATATTGTTCAGTTCTATTGAGCCTAATATTGACAATTGATGTAAAAGTTTAAAGATTTATTTATTGTTATTTCTAGTGGGCCTTGTTTGCTCACTCTTGCCTGTAAAATTTCTTACAGCTAAAGTTGAAATTGGTGACGTACCTAGCACCAAAGAAAAGGAAAAGGAAAGATGAACAAGCATCAAGACTTGTAATAGATTTGATAGTTTTATTATCGACTTTGGTTTAAAGATTGTAATGAAGTTTATTTAAATTACGTATTTGAATGATTGTTGTTAAAGGTTAGATAACCCGAGATTTTAATTTAAATTTATTCCTCAGATGGGTGTGTTTTTATTATTCAATTTTATTATAATTGGGTAGTTATAGATAAATGTTTTGATTAAGTGAACACCAAATCTTGAGGAAATGAAGTACCAGGATTTGGGGGTGTCACAGTCAAAATATGAAGAGGTGTTGTTTGATCAATGGTTTAAAATTAGACTAAACAACAGGAAAAGGTTTGTTTTTTATTTTTTAACAGTGGTATAGTTTTTTATAAAACAAATAAATTTGTTTTCCTATAGAAACATATTGTTAATATTAAATAAATATTTTGGTTACTATTATGTTGTGTTCTGGTTACTGCTTTAACATGTTATGGTTACTGTTATGTTATAATTTGGAAACCATTATTTTGCACTCAAAATGGGATTTTGGTTACTATCATATTATATTTTTGGTTACTGTGTAATTGTTTGGTATACACAGGTTGCTTAAAATTGGTTTTGATTACATGATGTTTCTGTTTGATTTACTATCATATTATATTATGGTTACTGTCATATTATGTTTTGGTTACTAATATAGTATATTATGGTTACTATTATGCTATATTTGGTTTCTATTAATGTTCCATCAAAGTAAAGTGTTTGTTACTATTATATCATATTTGATTACTAGGTATTTGTTTAGTACATTTAGGTTGCTTAAATTATGGTTGATTACATGATGTTTCTGTTTTGGTTACCATGAAATTATTGCTTGGTTACTATTATTTTATGTTTTGGTTACTGTTTTGTTATATGTTGGCTATTATTTGATTATGGTTATTATATTATTATTTGTTGGTTACCAGGTAACTATTTACAATTCAGTTGTTCATTCTATTCTTAATTATTAACTGTTCAAGTTTGATTTGGGTAGTGTGTATACTAATATGGTAATTATTATTGTTAGTGTGTATACTAATATGTTTTTATATTGAAGGATTGACTAATTTCCAGGAAAGAATGACAAAATTGAACCTGCATTTATATTTGGGGTTGTCCCAATATCCTCCAAAATGTGGTTCTACAAATTGAAGACTCTCGACAAAGGTGGTTAAACGATTTATGTGAGTTCCTTTTTTTAAATTATGTTGTTCTAGTTATGGTTACATTATTTAGTTGGTTTAGTAAGTAGTGTTAACAATGTTGGTTACCTTCACTCTGTAATTACATTTCTCAAGAACTCTTAATATCTTATGAATTTTTTTTGTTCAAAGACATCAATATTGCATTATATTATTTCCGTAAATTGGCGTATTAATTCGGACACTCGCTTTAGATAAGGGCAACAACCACGCATCGTTGGTTTCATGGCAAGATGACTGCTCTTTTTGAGGAATACAAGAGTAAAATGCATATAAGAGTATCCTGCTCTAGGGAGGGTGATGTTGGTGAATACATCTATGGGTTGTTCATGGATGTGAACACACCATGGATCAATGTGGACTACGTGTTGTTCCCCATTCACATGTCATCACCGGATCACTGGTTTTTACTGACATTTGATGTGCATCGGAGACGCTTAATGCTTTACAATTCTCTATAGCCAAATAGGAAAACAATGCGCATAAAAATTATGGATGTTTGTGGAGCCGTATATCTCCATTCTAATCGACAATACTACGTAAGAGTGGTTTTTGGAGGAATAGGTCCGATATTGACTTTAGTAGTGAACTATTTCGTAACAAGGATGAAGATTATATAATCAATTAGAATTTGCAGGGGGGTCCTAAACAAGTTGAGGTGTAAGATTTACATTGTTAACATTTCTTTAATTATTACATCTAGGTTGATTTTAGTATTGATTTTTGTTTTCTTTTGTCTGCTTTATGCAGCTTATTGTGGGACGCTCACGATTTATTTTGTTGAGCATGTCATTCACCGTAAGTTTGTTGAAATTCCTATCAGATTCCCCATTTCGTAGTATCGAAAGAAATTATGCACAAACCTCTACATACATGCTAGGACTAAATAGTTAGAGGGATATGAGATTGATAGAGAATTTCCAGGAAGATTTGTGCCAGATTTTTTGTTTGAAACCATAACGATATTCAAAGTCTGGGGTATATGTAACGACGAGCATCCGTCGGATGTTCGATTATTTAGATGGAAGGAATTAGTGAAGCCACCCACAAATGACAAGCTGAACGATCTAGTATTTGGTTCTCGATAGGTATACATGTTAGTAATAAGAATGTAGTTGGTTACCTTTAGTTACAGAGTTGGTTACTGATTATATTTTATGCAGGTTACTATTAACAATATAGTTGGTTACCTTTATATACATATTTGGTTACTGATTATATTATATGCATATTACTAATAACAATGTAGTTGGTTAGCTGAATATACACAGTTGGGACTGATTATATTTTATGCAGTTTACTAATAACAATGTAGTTGGTTACCTTTACATATATAGTTGGTTACTGATAATATTATATGTAGGTTACTAATAACTATACAATTGGTTACCTTTACATATGTATTTGGTTACTGATTATATTTTATGATTCTTTATGTACTTAATGTTTTTCAGCTGAGGATAAAAAGATTGATTCCCTCGGTTGAGGAGAAGGATCGGCTTGATTTGGGCGGTGTTCACTTTTTTGATGGGAATGATGCTGATAAGAAGGAGGAAAAAAATCAAGGTTGACAATGTTGGATTTTCTATATTAATCGAGCAAAATGTCGCCAATTGGTGGATTGCTATTGTGATTTTGTCGTGAAAAGAGCAAAGATTCTTTTTCTCTTGTTCATCCGCAGACTTGACTGTGTATCAGATATCGTAAATTGAATACTTGTTAAATCAAATGTTCATTTTTTATTAAAAGTTATGTGGTTATAGGGCTTGATGGCATGTTTTGGCTACTGTTAGTATGTATTCATTATTATTCCTCCTCCATAAGTTGATACTATATTCCTTCTGCTAATTTGACATGGTGTGTTAGAGACGGTGTTGATGCAATTGATGCACCTGGTTTAGGCCATTAGAGAAGAAAGTGTCCAAAATCAAGAAACACGCTCGGATGTGCGGGGACTTTAGGTTCATTATTAGAGAGGAGTTACGCGATCAAAGGCGCTGGGGATGACAAACAAGATGATGCCGATTCGATGATGTTGGTGGTGTTGATGTTGATGATGATGATGTCGATGAGGATGGTGATGGTTTTAAAGGGAATGATATTGATGATGATGAGGATGGTGACGATTGGTCGGAAGTTGATGAGAAGAAGGATGAGTATGAATCTGAAGATGTTAAAGAGGGTGAACATGATGTTATGATGGAAGAGCCCCACGCTGATGAGGATGACGATGATGGTTCAAAAATGAACTTGAATGATGATGGTGATGATGGGCTGAAAGTCATTGAGAAAAATGTTGAGATTGAAACTGAAACTGTTAATGAGGGCGAACGTGATGTTAATGTGGAAGAACCGCATGAAATAAAAAATAACGATGACGAAGAAAATGTCAAGGTTAGACATATTTGTTTATTTTTTTTATGTGTTATATGTGTTTTGTTTTAATGATTAATTGGTTGTTTTTTATTTTGCACAGATTGGCAAGAACAATGACATGCCATTTTTGGTATATTAAGCCAATATACTGGGAAAGAGTTGTTGTGTATGTTGCTGATGAGGTTAGTGTTACAATGAAATGCCATCTTTTTATTACACGTTGTTTAGGTTTTGGTTACAGTTATATTGTGATTTGGTAACCATTATTATGTTTTGGTTACTATTATACTGTGGATTGGTTACTATTACATTGTATGTTGGTTACTATTATATTATGATTTGGTTACTATTATATGTTGTGTTGGTTACTATTATAATATGTTCATTATAGTCAGTCGGCTATTGTTCAGTCAGTTTGTTATTGCATATATTAGTTAACTGCATTTGTTTGGGTTGAAAATCTAATTGTATCTGTTACCTTTTATGTCAATTGATAAAGGGGGATAAATGCGAGGCAGAAAGCAAGTCTGCACTTGATCAGATGGTTCTGACCACTCAGGACAGTGTGATGAGTTGGATAAAAACGCCCATAAACCCGGTGGTAGACCGGTCCGTGAACATGCAAATAGTGTCATTTTTATGTCTCCATATACGACAAAGTTTTGATCTCATCGGTTCATCATTCTACCGTCGTGGGTGCTAGTCAAGTACTTGTAGGACTTTCGCATTCCCAAAAGTATGCATGGCCATGCCACCAATGTAACGTAATGATTTGTTTGAGTTGTGATTCGAGAGATGTAATCCTTGTAAGGAGGGAATGAAGTATTTAATGGCAATTTGAGTTGATGTGGTTTAGTTAATTATTTGTTGAATAAATAATTAAGGAACTAAGAAAATTAATTGTTATGAGATTATATACCAATTTAATTTAATAAGTAAGCTAGAGAGCTTATAGTGATTTAAATAAATTATAATATTTTAAATGGAAATTGTAATTTAAAATATTAGTTGGTCGAATAAAATTATAATTATAAAAGAAATTATAGTTATGTGATATGAAATTATGTGCTAAAGTAATTTAATAGATTAGTATTTGAATTAATTAAATTGATTATTTAATTTAATAGAAGTGTGACAAATAACCTTGCTATAAAGGAGTTATGAAAATAAATTAAAAGAGTTTAATTTAGTTTTTGCCAAATATGTCTTATTGCATAATAAGTCTTTAATCTAATGATGTTTTAGCAAACAAGGTATAAGGATTTCATCCATTTGTTTCAATTAGGTTTACCAAACAAGGTGTAAGGATTAAAGGGTTATTTTATTAAGCTTAGCCAAACAAGCCTTATGGCTTTTGATTTTCAAAATAATATAACTGATGTCAGTTAAGTTAGAGTTATATTATATATTTAATATATACATTATATCCATATACGTTATATTTTTATTACATAAACTAGAGTTGGGAGAAGAGAGAAGAAGAAGAAGAACACAGAGAAAAATTTGAGAAAACTCTAGAGAGAAAGTGAGTGATTCTAACAGGTTTTTGAGAAAGGAATTGGAGAGAAGAAGCTTGAGAATAACCATCATCTTCTTAATCAAAGGTAGGAGCTTAATCTTTTCTTTAAAAAGTTAGTTTTCTTCTTCTTCCAAAAAGTTCTCTGTGAAAATTTTATAAAAGATAAGTTGTTGTTATGTATATAGTTTTGAATGATTATTGATTATATGGTTATTTCATGAGTTTATGCATGATTATAGAGAAATTAATTCATGTATGTATGTGTTTTGTGAAGAAAATATATTACAGAGTATTCATATGAAAAATATATGAGTATGGCTTAATTTAAAATAGAAATTAAGGTTTAATTAGTTGTTAGATTGATAAATTGATTATGGAAGTTGATAGAGTATGTATAATCATAACTATGATATTTTGAAATTTCTGCTTTTGATTGAAAAACAAAATCACAAAGTGTTGATTTTCATTAAAAATGTCAACAATGGAGTTTTGCCAAAAACATTGAAATTGGGTGTTGTAACTTTGATGTTTATGTTATTTTATAAGTAGAAACATGTTAGAAGTCTTCACAATATGTTTATATGAAGTCTATATGTGTATTACATGTTAATCACCTATTAGATTCGAGCTTTTAGGCCAATTTGGCTTTTGTTCATATCATGCCGAGCTTTGGTCGCCAGATTCGAGTCCTGTGCCACAAACATGAAGTTAGCGATAGGTTCCATGACGCTTTGTTTAAATATACAAATTTTGAAAATAAATGTTATGTGTTAATAATATGAATGTTAAATGATGATTTCAATAGTATTAAACTATGAATGAACATGTTATCAAGAGTTAATTAGTATTAACGTAGTGGATAGTGTGAATTGGTAATTTAACCTACATGATGTATACATTTTGTTTATATAGATATAAAATGTTGGTAATGACTAATTATGTCATGATGACATATGTATAGGGTATTGATTCAAGTTGTAAGGTTTAGCTTGTGCTAAAGGCAAGTTTTCTAACTCTAATTTATAATTGAGCAAGTTTTCTAATCCTTTATCTTATCAAACTAATTATTGTTTTCAATTCGATTACCTTATAATGATGCAAGTCGCTAAACTTTGGTTTGATGTTGAACAAGTTATTCTTGTATTTCACTTGTTGTTTAGCATGCATAACTAAATTGCTATGCATGTTTAGTATTCAATTCTAATTAACATTGGCTTAGTATTGTTCAAGCAAGGTATGCTATAGTTATTCAAATTATATGCTATTAGATTATTCCTAATGCATGACTTTAGTTTACTATGATTGATTCAATCACTATTATTCTATAGTATAGTGTTATTGGTATTATTCAACTACTCCTTAGTTGATGTTCGTTAAATTTCAAATTTCCTTGAAAGCTTATCCAAACCAAACTTACTTTGGTGTGGACTTGTATTTCTAAATAATGAGATGAACAACTCTTTTAATAGAGGTTTACGCTTAGCGTTGAAATGGTTGTGCATAATACATTGTACGAAGGGTTGATCCCCTAAGTAAGTGGAGTCTTTATAGTCTTATGACTGTTAAAGTTAAAGTTGAAAGATTACTTATAACTGTGGATATGATTCGTGGTCATTAGACCCTCAGTGAATGTTATAATTTTCAGAAAGTTAATAGAATATATTGTTTAGTTCTATTGAGCCTAATATTGACAATTGATGTAAAAGTTTAAAGATTTATTTATTGTTATTTCTAGTGGGCCTTGTTTGCTCACTCTTGCCTCGTAAAAAATTCTTACAAATGAAAGTTGAAACCGGTGACGTACCTAGCACCAAAGAAAGGAAAAGGAAAGATGAACAAGTCTTTCAAGACTTGTAATAGATTTGATAGTTTTATTATCGACTTTGGTTTAAAGATTGTAATAAAGTTTATTTAAATTCTGTATTTGAATGATTGTTGTTAAAGGTTAGATAACCCGGAGATTTTAATTTAAATTTATTCCTCGTGTAAGGTGTTTTTATTATTCAATTTTATTATAATTGGGTAGTTATAGATAAATGTTTTGATTAAGTGAACACCAAATCTTGAGGAAATGAAGTACCGTGATTTGGGGTGTCACGATACCAAAATATGAAGAGGTGTTGTTTGATCAATGGTTTAAAATTAGACTAAACAATGTGAAAAGGTTTGTTTTTTATTTTTTAACAAAGGGTATAGTTTTTTATAAAACAAATAAATTTGTTTTCCTATAGAAACATATTGTTAATATTAAATAAATATTTTGGTTACTATTATGTTGTGTTCTGGTTACTGCTTTAACATGTTATGGTTACTGTTATGTTATAATTTGGAAACCATTATTTTGCACTCAAAATGGGATTTTGGTTACTATCATATTATATTTTTGGTTACTGTGTAATTGTTTGGTATACACAGGTTGCTTAAAATTGGTTTTGATTACATGATGTTTCTGTTTGATTTACTATCATATTATATTATGGTTACTGTCATATTATGTTTTGGTTACTAATATAGTATATTATGGTTACTATTATGCTATATTTGGTTTCTATTAATGTTCCATCAAAGTAAAGTGTTTGTTACTATTATATCATATTTGATTACTAGGTATTTGTTTAGTACATTTAGGTTGCTTAAATTATGGTTGATTACATGATGTTTCTGTTTTGGTTACCATGAAATTATTGCTTGGTTACTATTATTTTATGTTTTGGTTACTGTTTTGTTATATGTTGGCTATTATTTGATTATGGTTATTATATTATTATTTGTTGGTTACCAGGTAACTATTTACAATTCAGTTGTTCATTCTATTCTTAATTATTAACTGTTCAAGTTTGATTTGGGTAGTGTGTATACTAATATGGTAATTATTATTGTTAGTGTGTATACTAATATGTTTTTATATTGAAGGATTGACTAATTTCCAGGAAAGAATGACAAAATTGAACCTGCATTTATATTTGGGGTTGTCCCAATATCCTCCAAAATGTGGTTCTACAAATTGAAGACTCCTGGACAGTGGTTAAACGACGATGTGAGTTCCTTTTTTTTAAATTATGTTGTTCTAGTTATGGTTACATTATTTAGTTAGTTTAGTAAGTAGTGTTAACAATGTTGGTTACCTTCACTACAGAATTACATTTCTCAGTAACTCTTAATATCTTATGAATTTTTTTTTGTTCAGCACATCAATATTGCATTATATTATTTCCGTAAATTGGCCAGACACTCCGACACTGTTTAGATAAGGGCAACAACCACAGACTGTTGGTTTCATGGAAAGATGACTGCTCTTTTTGAGGAATACAAGAGTAAAAATGCATATAAGAGTATCCTGTCTAGGGAGGGTGATGTTGGTGAATACATCTATGGGTTGTTCATGGATGTGAACACACCATGGATCAATGTGGACTACGTGTTGTTCCCCATTCACATGTCATCACCGGATCACTGGTTTTTACTAACATTTGATGTGCATCGGAGACGTTTAACAGTTTACAATTCTCTATAGCCAAATAGGAAAACAATGCGCATAAAAAATTATGGATGTTTGTGAGTAGATATCTCCATTCTAATCGACAATACTACGTAAGAGTGGTTTTTGGAGGAATAGGTCTGATATTGACTTTAGTAGTGAACTATTTCGTAACAAGGATGAAGATTATATAATTGAATTAGAATTTGCAGAGGGGGTTCCTAAACAAGTTGAGGTGTAAGATTTACATTGTTAACATTTCTTTAATTATTACATCTAGGTTGATTTTAGTATTGATTTTTGTTTTCTTTTCATGCATTTTGTATGCAGCTTATTGTGGGACGTTCACGATTTATTTTGTTGAGCATGTCATTCACCAGAAGTTTGTTGAAATTCCTATTGCATTCCCCATTTCGTAGTATCGAAAGAAATTACGCACAAACCTCTACATACATGCTAGGACTAAATAGTTAGAGGGATATGAGATTGATAGAGAATTTCCAGGAAGATTTGTGCCAGATTTTGATTAGTTTGGTTGTCGTTGTCCTATTTTTCTGAATATTATTTTGTATTTTGGTCTTTGTTGGATATCCATAAATATTTTTTATGGTTGGTGAGTCTGTGATGTTTATTGGAGCTTATGTAAATGGAATTATATATTTGATTATATTACCAGTAACGATATGACATTATTTGTTGGTTCATATTTGTAAATTCTAAGTTGTGTTTGATACATTGTTTAAAAGGTGCAGTTGGTAACCAAACATGCATAGAAAAGTAACCATTTTATATATTTGTAGTAACCAGATAATTACAAGCTTATATCAGGACATATATCAAGTGTTAAATGTACATGTGAGAGTATACATGGGTTGCCTAAACTGGATTTGGATATACAGGTTGTTTATGTTCTTGTTACCATTAAATTATGTTCTGATTACTATTATATAACTATTTGGTTACTTCTTTATTATGTTTTGGTCACTGTTATCTTATGGTTTTGGCTACTATTATTGTGCCATTAATGTGGGATTTTGGTTAATTTTGTTTTTTATCCTGATTAATATGTAATTGTTTAGTATACATAGATTGCCTAAAATGGGTTTCATTTCATGATGTTTATGTTTTGATTACCATTAAAACATGTTATGCATATAGAGGTAACCATTTTATTTTTTGTGAGTAACCAAACTTACATAAAATTGGTTCAGAACAGTATCCATCAGCTATTTCAGTTGAAATGTTAGGTTGGTATCCAAACCTACATATATGGTAACAAATTATTTTTTGTTAGTAACCAAATAATTATAAGTTTGTATCAGGAATTTTATAAAGTGTTAAATGTATATGTTTTATTTATACCTTGTCATCATGATGGAATAAGAAACTCCAATTAAGAGTTCTCATTTATATATATGATGGTCACTTATAATCTCATATTAAAATAAAAATAGTTTGAGAGGTGCAGTTGGTATCCAAACCTGAATATAAGGGTAACCATTTTAGTTTTTGTTAGTAACCAAATAATTTAAAACTTTTATTAGAACCGTTATCAAATACTTAATGTACATGTGAGGGTTCTCATTTATCTAGCTGATGGATACTTTTAAATTACATAGTTATAAAATTTATTTGGAAATGGTTCTGTTGGTAACTAAATATGAACATAGAGGTAACAATTTTATTTTAGATGGGTAACCAAATTTACATAAAAATATTTCAGAACAGTTACCAATTGTTCAATGTATATGTTTTCTTTATATTGACAACTCATGATGGAATCAGAAATCAAAATATTAATCAATACAATTTTGGTTACTGTACACCATCAAAAATGTTATCAACCATGTGGTTAATGGTTACTCACAGTAAATAATTATATATTCCTGTTTTTACACTCTTTGTTTATGTACTATATCAGACCTTTTTTCGTCTTAAAATCGGTGGATTATTGCATGTTTTCCTGTTGTGTCCTTTTTCTTGGCACCTGTTACATTTGTTTTGAACTTTGTTTTCAGATCTGTGCTTGTACCTCCCTATCTTTGGTCTTCCCGCTGGTCTTCTTGTGTTCGGTGGTTTTACACATATGTTTCTTACTTCTTTTGGTACATCCCAGTTCTCTTTGTCATCTACAGGCAGTATGGAAGTTGAATATGTGTCCACCAAAGTTGTTTTAGAGTAATTTTTTGAGCAAAAGTCATAACAACTCAAATTCCGCTTGCTGATAACAGCAGCAGCATGCGGACAAGGCATCTCATGGTACTGAAATTTACGGTATGTGCATGTCCTTTGTTCGATGTCCACAATATATTGTTTAGTGACATCGTAAACAGTGAAAATCATTAAGTTTGATGTCTCAACCTACAACACAAATTAAGTGTGTCATTAGTGTATGACCCCAACTTTTATGAATAAAGATGAATTTTCTATAAATATCATTTTGAATATTATGGAGTGAATTTGATATAATGTTATAGTTGTGGGTAATATTTATAAATTTTGCAAAGTACGCAAGTTGTTATATAAATATTCGATTGGTCGGGGAATATTCGTTTTAACAGGGAATATTCGTACGACGGCACAATCATTGGTGGACCTCACAACAGAATTATTGTCGGATTGAGAAAATGACAAAAATGTCTTTTTATGAAAATAACAGCGGAAGTTTTACCGTTAACTGTTGAAACACTGGGTGTTAAAAGTATAGTAATATGTGTGGTTACATAGTAGCACACGATATTGATTATTGATGCTTACGTGAGAAGTCACTCAGTTTTGTTCAATTATTGCTACAGTAATTGCTGCATAGTATCTCACGTTATTTGATTCGATTATTGTCGATATTTTATATATTAGTAAATCAATAATTGAGATGACAAAGTTATTAATATTATTATTTGTAATATTGACGATGTCTAGAAGTTCTATCAAGAAGAGGTTTGGTCACCTAATTGCGCGCCAATATGGAGAAATTCTTATTGGAAAGCCCCATCTTTCCTGGGAACGGCCTGGTTGTTAAATATTGCGAATTATAATAATGATGATAAATGTTGTTAAAAATATTGAGGTGATTTTTATGAAGTATGTGATGTAAATTTTGCTTATCATATGGACCTCCACTTACTCATTTTTCAAAACTGTCGGTAGAAAGTTATCTCAGTTCAGTATTATTATATAAGTATATATATATATATATATACATGTGCCGTATTATATAAGTTATATATATTATATATAAAGTGTGTGTATGTGATGGTATGTGTGGAAGAATTTGGTGGGTAGAGGAAGATATTATATATATATATATATAATAGTACACCATCCATCCGTGCCACCAAAATCCTCCCCACCTTTCATTAATTCTACCATCCAAGACATTTCATATACACCAAAATTATATATATATATATATATATATATATATATATATATATATATATATTATACATATATATATAGGTTTGAAAAAGTTGGCATGGAAGACAAAAAATTTAAAATCACGGGTGGTAGGATTTTCAAATGAGCATGTGTTATATAAGTATATATATATATATATATATATATATATATATATATATATATATATATATTATATTTTTTGTTGGTTTGTTTTATTAGGAAAATTCAATCGCTGAATATGCGTATGGAATCCGTGATTTTGCAGTTGAATCCGTGATTTTGTTAACAGTGCCCTTCTATTCTCCTATAAATAGGATGCTTAGTTAGAATTGAAAATCACACCAGAATCAGAGAATTTATCTTCTATAATATTGAGCGTATTTCTTTCGAGTTTTAGAAAGCTTTGAGTGTAGAAAATAGTGAAAGTTTTCTTCAAAAATATCCCCACTATACCAGTTGGAATACTCTTCTTTTCAAGGTAAGGGGTGTTATTTTGTTCAATATTCGCTTGAAATAATATTTTTTTCCATACTCTGTAGTATGTAAGTAATATTATTTCGTTTCAGGTTTCGAATTCTATACTCATTTTGTTAAAGTTTTGGCTTCTAAACTCCATGAAATTTGTAGAATATCCTTGATATATGCGCTTCATCCAGTATCTTTTAATGGAAATATTATTCTGAGCATTCTTGACAAGTTTTAACTTTTTCATGCCGGAGTACTATTCACGGGGTTACTATTCCTAAAGTTACTATTCACAGGTACTATTCACCCGGTTACTATTCACCTAGGGTACTATTCATGACAAAAATTGATTCGTTTTCAGTCCAAATTATTTTTGGTATAATATTATTCTTGAATTTTACTCCACAAAGCAGTATAATGTTGACAATTTGGACGTTATTGATTTTTTGGATAAATTAAATTATAAATCTTTAAAAATTTATCCTTGAACTTGTTTTATTGAATTCTTATATCATTGTCATCATCCTCATGCTTATATTGTTATGAAAGTCATCTTTGGCCCGTAGTGCATAGATGGACTTGGTATGATTATGACCATGGATTATTCGGTATAATCATGACCGTAATGTTACAAATGATGTGGTAAAAGTCCTCATTGGCCCGTAGTGCATTGATAGACAGTTGTTGGCATGATCATGACCATTGATGAAAACACGAATATCCTTGGCCCGTAGTGCATGGATAATTTATGGTCATGGTACTAATGAATATCCTTGGCCATAGTGCAGGGATGATGTGGATTATTTATTAAGCTGAGTCTCAGCGATAAAAGTGATGAAAAAACTTTTAAATCATAGAAGATAGTAGATTTTATTCTCTACTTGACTCTTCTAATGGATTACTTGTTCCGCTGCAGTTAAACTTGATGTTTGTTATATTTTATCAGTTTAACCTTTGTTGAAGACTAACGATAAATTATTACGCATTATCTTAGTCATAATATTTCTTCTTTGGGCTAGTTGAGCTCACCTTTTTTTCTTTCATTGTTCTCTTGAGAAATGAGAACGTGGTCGGGACTAGTCGGGGAACGGAGTGACGGTCGAGATGATAGCATTAGTAGTCCTCACTATTCTATGAAATAGTGTGATAATAAATATATTGAAGACTTATTTTGATACTACTAGAAGACAATATTTGTATTAAAACTCACAGCTCATGTTGTATATTTAAGGTTGTATTTGTATTATGTACCATATATTTGGCGACTCAGAATAGGTGATGTATACCTATTTTGGGGGCGTCACAGTTAGTATGTATAAATATTTAGTTTGTTTACATCGAAATAATGGCAGTTATATGTAATGTTGGTAACATTGTCAGCATATACAGGTAACCAATAGTGAACAAATAAGTTTCCATAAAATGAAAATGCAACTTATGATGTAATAATTTAAATTTTGTATTAGTTACCTTAAGTTTCTTTGATTTAATGATATTAGATTGCAACCTCCCCTCAGTTGTCATGGAAAGTATAGTGAATGTTGATATGGCTGCTTATTTGTTTGTGAAATACCATCTTTGACCCATACAACGTAGGCATTCAATCATTGACGCAACTGGAAGATCCCTGATCAACTTGATTGCATTGTTAATAGATTCGATGGTGTTTGAAGTCATTGTCGATTACCTTCTAACAGTCCCATGGAGCCTTGTGCACTTCTCCAACTTGACATCTTCCTCCAAATATGTCCTTATTTGAGGATCAATCGCATCAAGTTCAACCATGTGTTTGTTGAATTGTTCAATAGTGTAAGCTCTACAAGCCCCGTTGTATGCATGTTTGAATTCTTCTCCTCTTTTCCAAAATCTATTTTTTATATTTTTCAATACATGGTATGTACACGAACCATGCATGACATCCGGAGACACAAAATTCAGTCCCTGTATAATGGCTTCATGTCTATCTAAAACAATGCATTGGCATTCCTTAACTCCACAAGCAATTCTCAAATTTACGAAAAACCATCTCCAAGATAATTCATTTTATTTGTCACTACTACAAAAATCAATCAAAACAATGTTTCTGTTTGCATCATGTGTGCTTGTTATCAGCAGTGTGCCCCCGTAAGTTGACTGTATGAACGTGCCATTGATTACAATGATTGGAAAGAAATGGTGACATGCTTGAATGGATGCTCCAATGGCAAAGAATAAATACTTGAAACGACCATTTGTTTCCAACTCAAGGGCTGTGACGAAACCTGATTTAAAATTTCAGCAATATTATTATAATTACAAGTAGACTACAGTATCCAAACTTGTAGTATATGATAACCATTTATATGGTTAATTGTATCCAACTAATTACCATATTAATGTTTCCAATACGGTGCATATGGTGTCCAAAATATTATTAATCTGTATTCTTTTGTGTATATAGTTATCATACATAAAATTAATTTAACTCAATTTTATTGTACAGTACAGTTAGTAACTAAACATGCATAATAAGGTAACCAAGTCCGTTGATTTGGGTAACCAACTAATTATGAAAAACTAATAAACTATTTTAAAGTGTTACCTGGATTTGTTTTCTTCAACATTTGCAACCATGATGGGATTAGTGAGTAGTCATGTGGATTTCCCCTCACTTTTTCCAACGCTTTCTCCTTTAATCTCCATGATTTTTGGTAAGAGATAGACACATTATATTATGTCATCATATCCTCCACAATATCCATTGGTGTGTATATTTTCTTCGGATTTGTTAATTTGTGTATTATGCATTCACTAACAAACTCACTATTTGTTTGTATGTGGTCTCCCAGCAACACGTTGACTGAACACGTGTGGGTGTCATTGAATTCTCTCACCTTGAACATACTGGTTTTTCGAAACCTCGATGCTCTCATTTTCCATTTGCAATTTTCATTATCTACGCAGACTAGCACAAAGTCTCTACAACCTGTTCGCTCAACTTTGTGTTGTCTATTTTTCCTGATTGAATGCAGCCTCATTGCTTGTGATAGGATTTTTTTGTCTTTGTAAGTTTGATGTAATTTTACTCAACGTTCATTTGGATCTGTTATTACATCATCAGATCGTTCTACTGTGTATGATTTGTCATGTTGTCTGTCTTGTTGTTGTTCAATAACTTCAATGACAAGCTGATCAGCATATTGCGTTCCAATTTGGCAATATTGTGTTGCTAGTGGATCTAGAGCTAAATTCCATTATGTTGATCTGATTGGCTTTACATCGTGAATTATAGTTTCTTCTACATTTATCAAGTTCTGCAAGATTGTTGTGCGTCCCCTTTTGTGTTCATTATCTATAATCAGTGGGAACTTGCCTTGTTCATATGATATTCTAATGACTTCCATAAAGAATCTAAAGGTTGCTTCATCTAATATACTGATCGGTGGAATGTCGCTTTTAATCTAAAATTTGATTGACAATGTTGGTGTGTTTATGGCTAGCCGTAATGAACTGCATATCAAGTTTTGCATTTCTCTGAACGAACTAGTTGATGGAACTTCAAATTTGTTGTATTGGTTACTGCCAGTCCACGTTCCGTTGAAATAAAGTACAACTGGAATAATCTCCATTGTCTAACAACTGAATAAACATTTTAAAATAACCAAATCAATATTAGGCAGTAACCAAACTACATAATCTTAGTAACTGTAAAGCCCCCAAACTCGGGTACTTGAAACCCGAACTTGGTGCTTTACGATACCATTTCTATGAGCGAAATAATACTAATAATAATAACAATAATATAAAATTTCAACTTAATTTATATTTATCAGAGTCTAATCCCAATTATGCAACCTTTACTATAATTCTTTACATGATATATAATACATATCATTGTCTATATATTGTCTAACTATTATAAAAGACACCATTAAACATGTTCTGTTTGTTTTCCTTTTCACTTGTTCTTGTCTGAACCTTCGGGTTGATCATGCCTAGCTGAAAACATTTAAATTTAAGCAAGGATGAGCATTTGGGTGCCCAACAAGTAATAACAATTAGAAATATAATTAGCTGAAAGAAATAAATGTTTTCTTTGTACATCACTTCTACAACGAATTTATAGTTGTGAAGTAAACTGAACCGATAATAACAACATAACAATTCTATCTCAAATTTTTTAAACTACGTATTGACTATATATATAGGTATTAGTCGACAGATTATGAACATTGTTTTTAGTTTTTGCTAAGGTTTAGCAGAACTTCATCTATGAAAACCGTCATAACTTACTTGCGTAGTTGGTTGTACTTCCCATGGGCCCTCAGTGTTGATCAATACTATATTGCTAGAACGATATTATCGTTCATCCTTTATCACTTTGGCGCATAAAAATTTTCCCGTGATCTAATGTTTATACTTAGTCTGGAATCCGAACCAAAACAATTTGATTGGATACAAAAAAGGTTTTAACTTATTCAACGATATTTCTGAATATATGTCTAGCTAGGTCAAATAGCTTAGACGGCTTTATATATATATATATATATATATATATATATATATATATATATATATATATATATATATCAACATGTGTTTAACTACAATGATTATCCAAGTGAGGACACTTGTGTAACCATATTTAGAAATTAACGAACAGAATATATATCTGAATTACCATATACTAACATGTTGATAAACAATGATCGGATATAGAATATATCACAATAGGGTTAATAATATAGTATAATAATAATACAATTCTGAAACTTCTTACTCATGTCCATTACATAAAGGAAATGCAAAGGTAAGATATTTGCACGATCTTGCACATAGCTGAGAATAACTTAGTTCTATCTTTATATAACATCTATCAGTAATAAGATCATTTGATCGATTAGAATAACATACTATAACACATAGCACTGTTTATTGCAGTCAGCACATAACCTAATCACATTATCACGTATGTTTAACAACCATTGAATCACAAATAAACACATATCTAATCAAATTATCTAAGTCCAGATCAATTTCTGAAACATGTCGATGTACCGACGACTTTATCGGGTAATTATCGAGTCTAAGACTCTATCCTGTAGTTCAATATCTGTAAGTATCAATCATATTATTTTTAAATGACTTATGATTATTTTTAAACATTTATTATAATTTATCATAAATTTTCCAACATCAGAATCATTATTAAATGATTTTAATACTAAATAATTCTATTATCATTAATATTTAATTAATATTAAACTATTAATGAAACTATTGCCAAAATATTAAAGTTATTTATAATAACTTAGCATATTTTTAAAGTATTTATTTTACCCTTAAATGATTTTTTTAAAACATTTAAAATTATTTTTAAATAATTACCATTAATATTAATGTATTAATGTTTTATTTATCAAAATATTAAAAGTTCTTATTTATAACTTAAAATATTTTTATTTCATTTATTTCCTTTTAAATTATTTTTAAATAAATAAAACCATTTTTAAACTATTTATTTAATATAATTATTAAATAAACTTAATATCATTTATTATTAAATTAATATCATTAATATTAAATTATTAATTAAATTATCCTTTAAATATTAAAACTTATATTTTATAACTTAAAATATCTTTAAACAATTTATTATCATTTAAAATGATTTTTATAATATTAAAATCATTTTTAAACTAATTTATTTAATATAATTATTAAATAACTTTAACATCATTAATAATAAATAATTAATGAGTTTTATCTTTAAATATTGAAAGTTATATTGTATAACTTAAAATACTTTTAAAATCTTTATTTTCATTTAAAATGATTTTTATAATATAAAAATCATTTTTAAACTAATTTATTTAATATAATTATTAAATAAATATAATATCATTAATATTAAAATATTAATATTTTTCATGACAAATATCAAAAGTTATATTTTATAACTTAAAATATTTTTATAACCTTTAAATCATTTTTCTAAAATTTTAAATCATTAATTCTATTTTTCATAATTTATTTATTATATTCAATAAATAAATTAATTATCATTAATATTAATTAATTAATGAAATTCATCACAAAATATTAAAAGTTATCAAAAATAACTTAAATTATTTTCTTATACCATAATATAATTTTAAATAATTTTTCATGTTTTAATATAATTTTTAAATAACTTATTTAATATTATAATTAAATAAATTTAATACTTTTAATATTCCAAAAATATTAAATATTTATGAAATATATTCAAAATAATTAAAACTAATTTTGGATTTTAAAATAATTTTAATGATTTATTTTGTATTTTTAATAATTAAAAACTATTTTTTCTATTAATTTAATAAAATAATTAATTTTAATAATAAATCGTCGCTAAAGGACACTATAGCGAATGGTAACTGTCATATAGGTGTTCTTTGAGCTATTCTTGGCCAAACCCGTAAATATATATGTCGCTTAACGAGGTGCCACGTCAATTTGGTTCTGCATCATTAGCTATTACGTTTCTGAGTTTGCTAATAGTTTATGATTGTAGTATTAATGTAATACTACAATTATCAATAAGTTGTATGCCCAAATATCATCATATCAGTGAGATCTAGCCCATCAAAAACCTTGTTGAGTATCGCTCTTCATTTCGAGTTTTCCAGAATGAAGAATAAATCCGAGTCAAGTAACTTATAATTTTCATAACTTGCAACACATGAACTGTTTTTGTGATCTTAGGCTTTCAGGTTGTAGAAAACATAACAAGGTATAGATTCATTACAAAATTTCACCATAACAACAACAAAGAAAGCAGATCTTGCTCGGTCAAACATTGTCAGAAAATCTGTCTAACCAGTTTTTGAATTTTTTCCAGAAACGCAAAACAGTACGAGTTGTCTAGTTTGACCACCCATTAAATTCAACATGGTTGTTGTTTAAGAGATCCAAAAGTATAAATATAAAGTCCATATATCAGGCTACAAAATGTATATCATAACATAAACATATCACATCACACCTGACATATATAAGCATTCCAAAACGTTGTCAGACATTGCTATTTGATTTCTGGGTTACCCAGAAATCAGGAGGTCAAGCTCGGTCAACGATGTTTGACCAAGAATAACTTTCAACCTACAACTGATATGTCTTTGAATCAAGTTCCAGATGAAAGATGACATAACAAACTACATGTGTAAACATTTAAACAGCAAAAAAACATAATACAATAAGATCTACAGCCTCTGACATCTGTTGTCAGAACATAAAAAAATATTTTCCCAGATTTTGTAAAATGCCAAATCCGAGCATATAGATGTTATGGATCTAACATCTATCGACCCAGATCATCATTATATACTACAAACCACACATTTTAACACTTAATCATAATCATTAACATAAGAATCGAGATCGATTTTGAAATTAGGTTTATACCTTCAATGAACAATCTTTTGATTCTTGGCTACTGATCTGTTAGGGGATTTCGTGGGGCTTGATTTATGACTGATATATGAAGAAAATTTTGGAGGTTTGGGGTTGAGAGAGAATGGTTGAGTATTTTGTACAAAATGAAGCTATCAAATGAATTTTCTCTCTCTACAATCTATATATATATATATTGTGTTGTAATGCATGTATCTGATGTGTATACATTATGTGCTGAGATATATGACCATGTGGGATTATCTAGAGTTGGTGAACAACTCCAATCTTGGCAAGATACACAAGTAAACTTAATAAATAAATAAAAATTGTACATAAGGGCATTTTGGACATTGGGCTTGATAATTTAATGGCATGATGGTAATCATGGCAAACCCTTAGGGTTTGACCCTTAGGGTTTAACCCTAAGGTTTTCCAAAATTTGGATTTCTAGGATTTCATTTAGGGTTTAAAATAAATTTAAAAAAAATTAGTTTCCTTAAAAATGTAATTTAGAGTTTACTAATTACAATTAGTTTTCAAATTACATAAAACATGATAATTAGGTTTAAGTTTCACAAATTATAAATAAGATCACCAATTTAGCAATTTAGGGCTCCAATTTGATAATTAGGGTTACTAATTTAAATAATAGGGTTTCTAGACATTAATATTTCTAAATATTAATTAGTGTAAGACCCCAACTTTTTGAATAAAGATTAAATTTTCTCGAAATATATTTTTGAATATTATGGTGTGAATTTGATATAATGTTATAGTTGTGGGTAATATTTACAAATTTTGCAAAAGAACGCATGAAGTTGTTATATAATATTCGATTGGTTTGGGAATATTCGCTTTAACAGGAAATATTAAATGCACAACTAAGACAATCATTGAGGACCCCCTACAATGTAATTCATTGTCCGGATTGAGAAAACGACAAAAATACTTTATGAAAATAACGGCGGAAGTTTCACCGTTAATCTGTTGAAACACCAGTGTTAAAAAATACGATGTACGCATGGTTGCATAGTAGCACACAAGTATTGATTATTGATACTTACGTGAGAAGTCACTCATTTATACTCAATTATTACTACAGAATTAATTCTTTGCATCATATCTCTCATATTATTGATTCAATTATTGTCACAATATCATTTGCATAATATTTTATATTATTAAATCAATTATTAAGACGACAAAGTTATTCATATTATTATTTGCAATATTGACAATGTCTAGAAGTTCTGTCAAGGAGAGGTTTGGTCACATAATTTCGCGCCAATAAGGAGAAATCCTTATCGGAAAGCCCCTTTTTCCAGGAACGACACGGTTGTTAAATATTGTGAGTTATAATATTAATGATGAATAAGTTATGTTGATTAAAAATGAATTTTGATAGTTCCATTGTGTTGGAATTATTAGTGTTAGTGGAAATCGACATCTATTCCGATGATAATTGATGTCTAGGGGGTTATATTGATAAATCGGGTAATTTATCGGATAAATGAGCAATTAATTGCTACAAATTCACATGCTTATATAACTATTTGTTCACATTTGTGTACTATTGAATCACATTATTTACTATTAGGGAGTTGCTGCAAGATTGATAATACTTGCATGACTAAGTTAAAAATGGAGGTATAAATGGAGGTACTATACTGTAATTCGTATTTTTCACATGATTATACTATTGATTCACATGATTGAACTATTGATTCACATTATTTACTATTAGGGGAGGTGGTGCAAGTTTGATAATACTTGCAGGACTAAATTAAAAATGAAAGAAGAGTTGGAGGTATTCTACTGTAATTTTTTGAGCCCCAAAACGTGCAATTATCGAAACTATATTTTCCTATAAATAGAAGCTCATCCTTCCTTCATTTCTCACTAATTCACAAAGCTTTAGAGCGATTATTATAGAGAGAAATTATAGAGAGAAAGAAGAAGAGAAGTCTGATACCTCACTATTCCAGTATCCAGTTTTTCCAAGGTAGAGAATATTATTTGTTGTACTCGTAGGGAGTATTATTTCTTTCTTATCCATGAAGAGAACTTCTGTTATTCCATTCTTTATTATTCTGTTGGAATAACCTGTATACAAGGGCTACCCTATACTTGGTGAAATTCTTCTGTTATTCCATTCTTTATCATTCTGTTGGAACATCCTGTCTGTGCGTTTACGCCGAACCTGGTTCCATTATTTATTATTCTGTTGGAATATCCTATCTGTGCATTTTACGCCGGACATGATTCCGTCTTTATTATTCTGTTGGAATATCATGGCTTTGCGTTTTACGCCGGACCTGATTCTGTCTTTATTATTTTGTTGGAATATTCGTGCATGCGCTTTCCGGACCGATTCCGTTATTTATTATTCTATTGGAATAACTCCTTGTCATGCGATCTATCGCATGCCTGGTGATTTCTTTTGTTATTCCATTCCTTATTATACTCAGTTGGTTAAAGTTTTGACTTCTATACTCCATGAAATTAGTGGAATATCCTTGATATTTGCGTTTCATCTAGTATCTTTTCATGGAAATTTTTTCTGAGCATTCTTGAATTTTACTCTACAAAGCAGTATCATGTTGACAATTTGGACGTTGTTAGTTCCTGGATAAATTAATTCTTGAACTTGTTTTATTGAATTCTTATATCATTGTCATCATCCTTATGTTTATATTTTGTTGAAAGTCATCTGTGGCCTATAGTGCATAGATGGACTTTGTATGATTATGACCAGGGATTATTTGGTGTAATCATGACCGTAATGTTACAAATGATGTGGAAAAAGTCCACATTGGCCCGTAGAGCATTGATGGACAGTTGTTGGCATGATCATGACCATTATTGAATACACAAATATTCTTGGCCCGTAGTGCATGGAAAATTGTGGTCGTGATACTAAAGAATATCCTTGGCCGTAGTGCAGGGGTGATTCGATGATGTGGATTATTTATTAAGCTGAGTCCCAGCGATAAAAGTGATGAAAAACCTTTTAAATCATAAAAGATAGTAGATTTTATTCTCTACTTGACTCTTTTAATGGATTGCTTGTTCCGCAGCTTAAACTTGATGGTTGTTATATTGTATCGGTTTAACAATCGTTGAAGGCTAATGATAATATATTACGCATTATCTTAGTCATAATATTTCCCTCTTGGGCTAGTTGAGCTCACCCTTTTACTTTTATTGTTCTCTTGTGAAATGAGAACGTAGCGAGGACTAGTCGGAGAACTTGAGTGACGGACGGATGATAGCATTAGTAGTCCTCACTATTCAAAGAAATAGTGGAAAATAAATGTAATAATATTGAATTTGAGTTTGTATATTGTCTAGACGACAATATTTGTATTAAAACTCACAGCTTATGTTTTGTCGTACTTTACACGACAGTTGTATAATTAAGTTGTGACGCCCCTAAAATATGTCCATTCCATCCAACCCATTCTAAGTCGCCAAATACATGGTACAAAAAACAACTACAACTTTATTACAATAATTATCGTGCAAAATACAACAACTTATGTGCTGTGAGTTTTGATACAAATATATACCAACTATGACTCACATCCCAACCTTGGATAGCACGTCACCATGACATCTTGTATGATAGTGGCAAAACACCCTTCCAACGTTGCGTTCGCCTTACCCTAGTTGATTCACCAAATATAACTACTAAATGATGTATACAACACACTTTTTATATCTCATTTAGGGAGAATCTTCACATGACTAGAGACCACCGCTCTATTCCCCCCATTATCCTCCGCTGAGACCCAAATTACATTTTTATTACACAAAGGAATTGTGAAGCAAAAGGGTGAGCACAACTAGCCCAGTAAAGAATATCATGACTAAATATAATTAAATTATCCAATAGCCTTCATCAATAATAAATCGAGATTTAGAACATATGGTAGATGATAAAACTTTTCAACCATAATTGCAGTGGAACGAGCAATCCATTAGAAGAGTCAAATAGACCATAAAATCTATTATCTTCTCCATGTTAAAAGTCCACCAACAATGTTTTATCCCTGTAACATCAATCAACAATTCCTGTCCACAATCACATGTATAACTCATAATCGTAATTGTAGTTCTAAATTCCTTTTCTCATCCAGGGCAAATATAATTTTCATCACCTGAAACATCAAAGATCATGGTTATACCAAATCACAGTTCATGTTCATAATCATACTAAAAATTTATCTTTGCACTACGGGCCAAAGATATTCATCAACAAGTCATCTTTGCACTACAGGCCAAAGATATTCAACAGCAAGTCATCTTTGCATTACGAGCCAAAGATATTCATCAACAAATCATCTTTGCACTACAGGCCAAAGATATTCAACAATAATTCATCTTTGCACTACGGGCCAAAGATATTCACATCTCAAAGAAATATATAATCATTTCAAAATCTATATAAACCATAATTATAACCATGTTGATCAATTCACCTTTTCACTTAAGCTAAAAATATTCAATTGTAAATTCAATGGTCATGATCATACTAGTCACAATTCATCTTTGCACTACTGGCCAAAGAGAACCCATAGTCATGATCATACCAATAATCTACCCATCTTTACACTCAAGTCAAAGAGAAATTTCTTCACCAGGATTATAAAAATGTTATATATGATAATAAAAATAATATAATCAACATATAGATTTAATCTCAAGAGTAAGATTCATAAATCAACGATAATTTGGTCAGAAAAAGAAACCAATTTTTGTCATGAATAGTAACTCGTGAATAGTAACTCATGAATAGTAACTCGTGAATAGTACTCCGTATTCGTACATTGTACCGTATACGTAACTAATGTCATATACGTAAATAGTGCCATATACATGAATAGTTCTGTATACGTGAATAGTGTCGTATACGTGAATAATAACCCCAACTCAAAAAGGTAGAAATTCCACAATAAGATCCATACCAATATGTCAGTATAATGATATTGAAAGAATAACATCATTATGAATAATATAACATCCCTTAATATCCCTTACTATCCCTTACTATCCCTTACCTCAAAAGAGCAGCACTTCTGACTGGATATCGGATATGACGCTGAAGGAAACTTGCACTGAAGAATAGCAACTCACCAAGTATCTAAATACTCACAAAATACACTCGATAATCTAGAGAGAAAGAGAAAACTTGTTTACGGTGTGATTTTCAATTCTAACTTAGCCTCTATTTATAGGAAAATGTTAGCCTTGAAGTAGGACTTAACTCGCAACTTTGATGGCTTTACCTGCTACTATTTCCACCCACCACATTTGAAAATTCAATTGAGCACATTTCTCATCAACCAAAAGTGGGGCCCACCAATTCTAGAATTTTCCACCAAAATTATTTATAACCTTATTTCTGAATCAGTCACCTCTTAAAATTCATAACAAATTATACGCTCATTTTTAACGGTTCAAAATTTGTGGACATATACTCAACTTATATATGTATAACATATCCAAAAATTACAACGATCCAACGGTCGGATTAAATATTATAACTCACACAATAAAGCTGTAATAACACCGATTTGATCTTTTAATACCTCCAATCCGACAAAATACTGATAAAACACCTCAACATTAACTCCTTCATTTATAACCACATAAATAAACCCATCATTTATATCCACATCAAATAAATATTTCCTTATCATATAAATCAATAATTAATTATTCACAAATAATATTACAGAATCACAATAATGACAACCAGGCAGTTCCAAGGAAAGAGGGGGCTTTCCGATAAGGATTTCTCCTTACTGGCGCACAATTAGGTGACCAAACCTCTCCTTGACATAACTTTCTAGACATTGAGAATAATGCTATCTAATAATATTATTCCAAATAATATGAATTATTGATCTGATAATGGAGATGTTGTGCAGTGACAATTATTGAAACAACAATAATATAAAATATCAACGCAAAGAATTATTGAATCAATAAAATAAAATATTGAACAAAGAACTCATGTAACAATTATTGAGTAGTGCCTTCTTACGTAAGGATCAATAATTCAACAATATGCATGCAATACAGGTAGTGCTACCGCAAATGCAACCACGCCAGCGTATTCATCATTTTTAATCACCGGGTATTCCAACAATGTTAATTCAGTAACAACTACGCCAAGTATTCAATTTTGTCGCTTTTTCTTCCGATAGCGGTTATCATTATGGGGCCCACAAATAGATGCGCCGTAATTGCATTTAATATTCCCCAACAGAAAGAATATTCCACGACCAAATGAATATTCCCCGACAATAATGAATACTTTATAACCACTTGCGTATTTTGAAAAAAAAAATCATATATCACCCTTAACTTTAACTTTTATCAATTTAACCATTATTTAATAGTAATTATAAGAAAAATTGAATACTTTTATTTCATAAAATTCGGGGTCTTACAATCTCCCCTCCTTATGAAAATTCATCCCCGAAATTTACGTACCTGGTATTTCAAAGAGTTGAGAATACCTTGCTTTCATTTCAGATTCCATCTTCCCTGTCATCATGATTTCTCCATTGCTCATCTCCTGTATTTCAGATATCATTCTAGAATACAGCTTCAAAACAGGGGTTAATTTAACAAATTAACATATCACATAATATTCCGATATTATGACTGACCAATAATTAAGCTTAGGTAGGACACACTAGTGAAGGATTTACTCATCTCTCCCCTCCTAGTTCTATTCCCCGATCTCCACCAGAGATCATATCCCTAAGCTCTGATACCAACTGTGACAAATGTCCCATCAGTGGACAGCACCTCACATTGGTACTGTCGATTTACCACCATGAGCAGCCCCTACGGAGAGTCTGGCTTCGGTGCATCCCCCATCAACAGAAAGACACCAGCGAGAGGCTCGGGGCTCTTTACTTATAGCTCTGATACCAACTGTGTCTCATGTCCCAACCGTAATGTGACAAAAGTCCCATCAGTGGACAGCACCTCACGGTGATACCTACATAAAGGTATAGTCAAAAATTATTTTAGAAATTAGAATCTTTGGGAAGTGCTCAAGGAAACCTTCGTACATGGGAGGCCATGCTTCCAGGTTATGATAGATATCATATGGCCACAAAATTATCCTTGGTTGACCCAATAGACCCCAAAGAAAAATGAGATGATTACTATCATATTCTTTCCAATGGTGAGTCTTCTCTTGACATACGACTATCTCCACTGTCTCCAAGTGAATATTATATTTCAAAGAAACTCCAAGATCATATAGGTAGTGCCCGTAAATATACTCAGCAAGTGGATGTGCACAACCCTGTCTTATGATGACACGAGGTTGTATGTCTTTAGACATCTTGTATGATAGTGGCAAAACACCCTTCCAACGTTGGGTTCGCCTCACCCTAGTTGATTCACCAAATATAACTACTAAATGATGTATACAACACAGTTTTCTATGCTGCTTAGGGAGAATCTCCACAGCTAGAGACCACCGTTCTATTCCTCAGTTATCCCCGCTCGACCCAGCTACACTCTTATTACCTGAAAGGAATTGTGAAGAAAAAGGGTGAGCACAACTTGCCCAGTAAAGAATATCATGACTAAATATAATTAAATTATCAATAGCCTTCATCAAAAATAAATCAGAGATTTAGAACATATGGTAGATGATAACTTTTCAACCATAATTGCAGCGGAACGAGCAATCCATTAGAAGAGTCAAATAGACCATAAAATCTATTATCTTCTCCATGTTAAAAGTCCACCAATAATATTTTATCCCTGTAACATCAATCAATAATTTCTGTCCACAATCACATGTATAACTCATAATCGTAATTGTAGTTCTAAATTCCTTTTCTCATCCAGGACAAAGATAATTTTCATCACCTGAAATATCAAAGATCATGTTTATACCAAATCACAGTTCATGTTCATAATCATACTAATAAATTTATCTTTGCACTAACGGCCAAAGATATTCATCAACAAGTCATCTTTGCACTACAGGCCAAAGATATTCAACAACAGGTCATCTTTGCATTACGAGCCAAAGATATTCATCAACAAATCATCTTTGCACTACAGGCCAAAGATATTCAACAATAATTCATCTTTGCACTACGGGCCAAAGATATTCACATCTCAAAGAAATATATAATCATTTCAAAATCTATATAAACCATAATTATAACCATGTTGATCAATTCACCTTTGCACTTAAGCTAAAAATATTCAATTGTAAATTCAATGGTCATGATCATACTAGTCACAATTCATCTTTTGCACTCTTGGCCAAAGAGAACCCATAGTCATGATCATACCAATAATCTACCCATCTTTACACTCAAGTCAAAGAGAAATTTCTTCACCAGGATTATAAAAATGTTATATATGATAATAAAAACAATATAATCAACATATAGATTTAATCTCAAGAGTAAGATTCATAAATCAACGATAATTTGGTCAGAAAAAGAAACCAATTTTTGTCGTGAATAGTACCTGTGAATAGTAACTCGTGAATAGTAACTCATGAATAGTAACTCGTGAGTAGTAACTCGTGAATAGTACTCCGTATTCGTACATTGTATCGTATACGTAACTAATGTCATATACGTGAATAGTGTCGTATACATGAATAGTGTCGTATACGTGAATAGTGCTGTATACGTGAATAGTAACCCTAACTCAAAAAGGTAGAAATTCCACAATAAGATCCATACCAATATGTCAGTATAATGATATTGAAAGAATAACATCATTATGAATAATATAACATCCCTTACTATCCCTTACTATCCCTTACCTCAAAAGAGCAGCACTTCTGACTGGATGTCGGATATGACGTTGAAGAAAACTTGCACTGAAGAATAGCAACTCACCAAGTATTTAAATACTCACAAAATACACTTGATAATCTAGAGAAAGAAAGAGAGAAAACTTGTTTCTGGTGTGATTTTCAATTCTAACTTAGCCCTCTATTTATAGGAAAATGTTAGCACGCCCAAGCAAACTTAACTCACCAAACTTTGATGGCTTTACTCGCTACTATTCCCACCCACCACATTTGAAAATTCAATTGAGCACATTTCTCACCAACCAAAAGTGGGGCCCACCAATTCTAGAATTTTCCACCAAAATCATTTATAACCTAATTTACGAATCGGTCACCTCTTAAAATTCATAACAAATTATCGCTCATTTTAACGGTTCAAAATTTGTGGACATATACTCAACTTATATATGTATAACATATCCAAAAATTACAACGATCCAACAATCGGATTAAATATTATAACTCACACAATAAAGTCAATAATAACACCGATTTGATCTTTTAATACCTCCAATCCGGCAAAATACCGATAAAACACCTCAACATTAACTCCTTCATTTATAACCACATAAATAAACCCATCATTTATATCCACATCAAATAAATATTTCCCTATCATATAAATCAATAATTAATTATTCACAAATAATATTACAGAATCACAATAATGACAATCAGGCAGTTCCCAAGAAAGAGGGGGCTTTTCGATAAGGATTTCTCCTTACTGGCGCGCAATTACGTGACCAAACCTCTCCTTGACAGAACTTTCTAGACATTGCCAATAATGCTATCTAATAATATTATTCCAAATAATATGAATTATTGATCTGATAATGGAGATGTTGTGCAGTGACAATTATTGAAACAACAATAATATAAAATATCAACGCAACAATTATTGAATCAATAAAATAAAATATTGAACAGTAATTACTATAACAATTATTGAGTAGTGCCTTCTTACGTAAGGATCAATAATTCAACAATACTGCAATACTGGTGTATCTTCTTGTGCGCTCTGGACATTCTTTGTTTTAACCACCGGGTATTCCAACAGTGTTAACGGTAACAACTACGTCGTTATTCAATTTTGTCATTTTCTTCTTCCTACAGTTATCCGTTATGGGGCCCACAAATAGCTGCGCCGTCGTACGAATATTCCCCGACAGAAAGAATATTCCACGACCAAACGAATATTCCCCGACAATAATGAATACTTTATAACCACTTGCGTATTTTGAAAAAAAATTCATATATCACCCTTAACTTTAACTTTTATCAATTTAACCATTTACTGAATAGTAATTATAAGAAAAATTGAATACTTTTATTTCATAAAATTCAGGGTCTTACATAAGTTGTATTTGTATTCTGTACCATGTATTTGACGACTCACAATAGGTGATGTATACCTATTTTGAAGGGGCGCGTCATAGTTAATATCAAAGCTTGAGGATATGATCCCTGGCTAAGATGTGAGACTAGAACTAGGAGGGGAGAGACGGGGAATTCCTTCGCTAGTATGACCTACCTAAGTTTATTTGGTATTTAATTGGTTGGTCAGAGTATATGGATAATATATTGCATGTCAATTAACCCTTGTTTTGTGGCGATGTTTTGAAAATGGCATCCGAGAATATTGAGAATAGCAATGGAGCATAAGAAACCGTTGAGTCTCCACAGATCAACAATCAGAATAATGTGCATCAGGAAGGTGACAATCCTCATGCAAACAACAACACTGACCAAATGATGAACGATGGAATGTTCAGAGGCTTTATGCAATTCATGCAACATCGGTGAGCGGCTCCTGTCCAAATGTAGGTGGAAAAAGCTGGAAACTCTCGGACGATTCTGCTAAAGCAGTTCAAGGAGCTGGGACCACCGAGTTTATTGGAGAGCCAAAACCACTTAAGGCGAAGCATGGATAAAGCGGATCACCAAGATATTTGATGTCTTGGGATGCTCCGAGGAGCAAAAGGTTCCTTCGCCACCTTCATGTTGCGTGAAGAGGTAGATTCTTGGTGGGAATCAGAAAAGCATCACCGACTGGCCTTTTCAAGATGTCTTGGGAGAAGTTCCAAGAGCTATTAAACGATAAGTACTTTCCCGAAAGTATTCGTCACATGAAGGAGGTGGAGTTTATCAAGTTGGAATAAAACAATATGACCGTGTCGCAATACGAGGCTAAATTTGCGGAGTTATCCCAGTTTGCATCCCATTTGGTCGATAATGAGGAGAGAATGAAGCGAATGTTTTTAAGAGGTTTGAAACCGGAGATACGTCAATATCTTATTTCTCATAAACTGTGTTTGTATTCAGATGTTGTAAATAGGGCTTAGTTATTGGAGCGCGATAACGAGTCAACACAACTAAGAGAAAGCAGCCGGCAGAATGAAAATACAAGTGGTAACAGCCATCGAAATGGTGACAACAAGCGTGGAGGGAATCAACATGCCAGAAATGGTAACCACTTCGGTGGTAATCATAGCCAAGACAATAAAAATGGACATTTCAAGAAAAGGAGATTCAACAATGATGGAAAGACGTCAGCACCAGCACCCGTTGTTAAGGAAGGAGAACGACCACCTATCATATGCTTCAAATGCGGAGGGGAGGGACACATCAGTCCAAACTGCGCGATGCCATCCAAAGCATGTTATAATTGTGGAAGGGAAGGTCACTTAGCTCGATTTTGTCGTTCACCGAAGACAAATTCAGCTAGGATGGAGGCACCAAAGGCCGTCCCAGAAAAGTCAAAGCCGGTAGTGCAAGGGAGAGCATTTGTTGTGACCTCCCAGAAAGCAAGGAACCCGAACGAGGTTAACACGGGTAAGCATATCATAAACTCTAGTGAAGTCTATACCTTATTTGATACCGGTTCTACCCATTCTTTTATTTCTCCTACTTGCGCTCAACGTTTAAATTTAACTCCGGAGAAATTAGACTTTGACTTATCTGTTGAAACTCCATTAGGAGAAACCTTCATTACATCAACTGTTTATAAGTCTTGTTTGATTCAAATCGGTAACTGCATGTTACCTGTCGATCTTATCTCCTTAAAAATACTTGCATTTGACGTGATTCTAGGGATTGATTGGTTAACTACTCATCATGCTAAAATTGATTATTTTCGTAAGGTTGTTAGCTTTCATATTCCTAATAAACCTATTATGCGAATTCAAGCGACCAAACCATTAAAATCAATCACGGTCATCTCAAGCCATAAAGATATTCGTTTATTAAAAAATGAATGTCAAGCTTTCTTAGCTCATGGCACGGATTTAAACAAAAATACGTCAGATTTGAAGGATATTTCTATTGTTAATAAATTTCCTGACGTATTCCACTGAAGAACTTCCCGCCTACCCCGAGGCGTGAAGTTGAATTTTGTATCGACCTTGAACCTGGTACAAAACCCATTTCCAAAGCCCCATATCGAATGGCTCATATTGAACTTCAGGAGTTAAAGACCCAATTACAGGAATTGTTAGACATTGGTTTCATTCGTCCTAGTACGTCTCCTTGGGGTGCTCCTGTTCTATTCGTGAAGAAGAAAGATGGGAGTATGTGACTTTGTATTAATTATTGGGAGTTGAATCATGTCACCATCAAAAATAGGTACCAATTGCCACGTATTGATGACCTGTTTGATCAGTTATAAGGAGCACAAATTTTTTCAAAGATCGATCTTCGTTCTGGATATCATCAGCTGAAGGTTAAAACTGAGGATATTCCAAAGACTGCCTTCAGAACTCGGTACGGGCATTATGAATTCTTGGTCATGTCTTTTGGATTGACTAATGCTCCTGCTGCCTTCATGGATATGATGAACCGAGTATTCAAGGAATATTTGGATCATTTTGTGGTCGTCTTTATTGATGACATCCTCATATATTCCAAAAGCCGTGAAGATCATGAGCAACACTTGAGGCTGATACTCCAAAAGCTTCGTGAAAACAAGCTATATGCCAAGTTAAAGAAATGCGAGTTCTGGCTTGAGGAAGTTGCATTCCTTGGGCACGTGATATCAAGTCATGAAATATATGTTGACCCAGTAAAGATTGAATCTATTCAAAGCTGGGAGCAACCTAAATCAATGACCGAAGTACGTAGCTTTCTCGGCTTAGCTGGTTATTATCGGAGATTCGCAAAAGGGTTTTCTCGAATCGCTACTCCATTAACTCAGCTGACTCAAAAAGATACAAAATTCGGTTGGAGCGTGGAATGTGAGAAGAGTTTTCAATAACTCAAGAGGAGACTCATTTCAGCACCTGTTCTGACAATACCATCTGGCTCGGAGGGATTTGTCCTCTACAGTGATGCTTCAAGCAAAGGGTTAGGATGTGTTTTCATGCAACATGAGAAAGTCATAGCCTATGCCTCACGACAACTCAAAGAATATGAGAGGAATTACCCTACTCATGATCTAGAGTTGGCAGCTGCCGTTTTTGCGCTTAAGATTTGGAGGCATTACCTGTATGGAGAGAAGGTGAAATATTTCTTCACCCAAAAGGAACTCAACATGCGACAACGACGTTGGCTTGAACTATTGAAAGATTATGATCATACCATCCAATACCATCCTGGAAAAGCGAACGTGGTAGCTGACGCACTGAGTAGAAGATCATATGCGGGTACGAGTGCAATATTGTCAACGCAAAGGCCCATTTTGTATGACCTGCAAAGGATGGAGTTAGAGATAAAGACTCCAGGGACCCACATGATGATGGCAAACATACGAGTAGAACCGACTTTAATCGATAAAGTTAAAGCTGCTCAAGCTAAAGATCTGGAGCTAATGCGTATGAAGAAGAAAGTGCAAGAAGGTGCTATGCCGGAAGCAAGAATCGATGAGGAAGAAATACTTCGAGTCAACTCCAGACTTTGTGTTCCTAACGACCCTGATTTAAAGTATAAAATCATGATGGAGGCGCACAACACACCGTTTGCAATCCATCTTGGGAGTACCAAAATGTATCGTGATCTTTGACATACATTTTGGTGGAGCAATATGAAGAGAGAGATAGCAGAGTTTATCTCAAGGTGTTTAACTTGTCAACGAGTCAAGGCGGAACATCAAGTACCAAAAGGTCCATTGTAACCACTTGAAATTCCAGAATGGAAGTGGGAACACATTACCATGGATTTCATTACTGGTCTTCCCAAGGTTTCTCAAGGCATAGATGCAATTTGGGTCATTGTTGATAAATTGACCAAGTCTGCTCATTTCCTACCTATACGAGAAACTTATACACTTGAACGTCTTGCTCGTATGTACATAAACGAGATTGTAAGACTTCATGGTATGCCAGTATCTATAGTTTCTGATCGAGACCCAAGATTCACTTCAAGATTTTGGGTTAGTTTGCAAAAAACTATGGGCATGGATTTACGATTTAGCTCGACATATCATCCTCAGACGGACGGGCAGTCGGAGAAGACCATTCAAACTCTTGAAGATCTATTAAGACTCTGTGTCCTTGACTTCAAGGGAAGTTGGGATAAGTTCCTACCATTGGTGGAGTTTCCCTACAACAACAGTTATCAAGCAAGTATTGGCATGGCTCCATTTGAGGCGTTGTATGGAAGAAAGTGTCGTTCTCCAGTATGCTGGGATGAGGTGGGTGAAGCAACGTTGTTGGGACCGGAGTTGGTACGTATAAATACGGAAAAGATTTAAACGATCCGACAACGTATAAAAACCTCACAAGATCGACAAAAGAGTTATGTTGATCTTCATCGAAAGGACGTAGAATTCGATATTGGAGATCATGTGTTGTTATGTGTTGCTCCATGGAAAGGAGTTACAAGATTTAGAAAGAGAAAAAAGCTCAACCCTCGATTCATTGGCCCATTTTTAATCCTCGATCGAGTAGGAACTGTGGCGTATAGACTCGCTTTACCGCTAAGTATGTCTCGTGTTCATAACGTTTTTCACATATCTATGTTACGTAAATATGTGAAAGACCCGAACCACATTATTGAATTAGAACCAGACGAGATAGAGGAAGATTTAACGTATGAAGAGTTACCTTTTAAAATCTAGGATAAAAAGGATCATATTCTACGCTCCAAGGTTATACCTCAAGTCAAAGTTTTATGGAGAAACCACGATGTGGAAGAAATGAACTGGGAGTTAGAATCTGAGATGAAATCAAGATATCCTTACCTCTTCGACATACCAGGTACGCACCCTAATTTCGAGGATGAAATTTCATAAGAAGGGGAGGTTGTAAGACCCCAACTTTTTGAATAAAGATTAAATTTTCTCGAAATATATTTTTGAATATTATGGTGTGGATTTGATATAATGTTATAGTTGTGGGTAATATTTACAAATTTTGCAAAGTACGCAAGTTGTTATATAATATTCGATTGGTCGGGGAATATTCATTTTAACAGGGAATATTCGTACAACGACACAATCATTGGTGGACCCCCACAACAGAATTATTATCGGATTGAGAAAACGACAAAAATACTTTATGAAAATAACGGGTGAAGTTTTACCGTTAACTGTTGAAACACCCAGTGTTAAAATTACAGTAATACGCGTGGTTGCATAGTAGCACACAGTATTGATTATTGATGCTTACATGAGAAGTCACTCAGTTATACTCAATTATTGCTACAGTAATTGCTGCATCATATCTCTCATATTATTGATTCAATTATTGTCACAATATCATTTGCATAATATTTTATATTATTAAATCAATAATTGAGACGACAAAGTTATTCATATTATTATTTGCAATATTGACAATGTCTAGATGTTCTGTCAAGGAGAGGTTTGGTCACCTAATTGCGCGTCAATAAGGAGAAATCCTTATCGGAAATCCCCCTCTTTCCTGGGAACGACCTGGTTGTTAAATATTGTGAGTTATAATATTAATGATGAATAAGTTGTGTTGATTAAAAATGAATTTTGATAGTTCCATTGTGTTGGGATTATTAGTGTTAGTGGGAATCGACATTTATTCCGATGATAATTGATGTATAGGGGTTATATTGATAAATCGGGTAATTTATCGGATAAATGAGCAATTAATTGCTACTAATTCACATGCTTATATAACTATTTGTTCACATGTGTGTACTATTGAATCACATTATTTACTGTTAGGGGAGTTGGTACAAGATTGATAATACTTGCATGACTAAGTTAAAAATGGAGGTATAAATGGAGGTACTATACTGTAATTCGTATTTTTCATATGATTATACTATTGATTCACATGATTGAACTATTGATTCACATTATTTTATTAGGGGAGGTGGTGCAAGTTTGATAATACTTGCAGGACTAAATTAAAAATGAAAGAAAAGTTGGAGGTATTGTACTGTAATTTTTTGAGCCCCAAAACGATAATTATCGAAACTATATTTTCCTATAAATAGAAGCTCATTCTTCCTTCATTTCTCACCAATTCACAAAAGCTTTAGAGCGATTATTATAGAGAGAAATTATAGAGAGAAAAAAGAAAAGAAGTCTGCTACCTCACTATTCCAGTATCCAGTTTTTCCAAGGTAGAGGATATTATTTGTTGTACTCGTAGGGAGTATTATTTCTTTCTTATCCATGAAGAGAACTTCTGTTATTCCATTCTTTATTATTCATTGGAATAACTCAGATATCTGCCAAGTTACCCTATACTTGGTGAAATTCTTTTGTTATTCCATTCTTTATCATTCTGTTGGAACATCCTATCTTTGCGTTTACGCTGGACCTGGTTCCATTATTTATTATTCTGTTGGAATATCATGTCTGTGCATTTTACACCGGACCTGATTCCGTCTTTATTATTCTGTTGGAATATCCTGTCTGTGCGTTTTACGCCGGACCTAATTTCGTTATTTATTATTCTATTAGAATAACCTGCATGTGCGGTCTATCGCATGCTTGGTGATTTCTTTTGTTATTCCATTCTTTATTATACTCATTTGGTTAAAGTTGTGACTTCTATACTCCATGAAATTAGTGGAATATCCTTGATATTTGCGCTTCATCCAGTATCTTTTCATGGAAATATTATTCTGAGCATTCTTGAATTTTACTCTACAAAGCAGTATCATGTTGACAATTTGGACATTGTTAGTTCCTGGATAAATTAATTCTTGAACTTGTTTTATTGAATTCTTATATCATTGTCATCATCCTTATGTTTATATTTTGTTGAAAGTCATCTGTGGCCTATAGTGCATAGATGGACTTGGTATGATTATGACCAGGGATTATTCGGTGTAATCATGACCGTAATGTTACAAATGATGTGGAAAAAGTCCTCATTGGCCCGTAGAGCATTGATGGGCCGCTTGTTGGCATGATCATGACCATTATTGAATACACAAATATTCTTGGCCCGTAGTGCATGGAAAATTGTGGTCGTGATACTAAAGAATATCCTTGGTAGTAGTGCGGGGTGATTCGATGATGTGGATTATTTATTAAAATCGAGTCCCAAATGATAAAAGTGATAAAAACCTTCTAAATCATAAAAGATAGTAGATTTTATTCTCTACTTGACTCTTTTAATGGATTGCTTGTTCATTGCAGATTAAACTTGATGGTTGTTATATTGTATCGGTTTAATGTTGTTGAATGCTAATGATAATATATTCTGCATTATCTTAGTCATAATATTTCCTACTGGGCTAGTTGAGCTCACCCTTTTACTTTTATTGTTCTCTTCAGGAAATGAGAACGTAGCAGGGACTAGTCGGAGAACGGAGTGACGGACCAGATGATAGCATTAGTAGTCCTCACTATTCAGTGAAATAGTGGAAAATAAATGTAATAATATTGAATTTGAGTTTGTATATTGTCTAGACGACAATATTTGTATTAAAACTCATAGCTTAAGTTTTGTCGTACTTTACACGACAGTTATATAATTAAGTTGTATTTGTATTCTGTACCATGTATTTGACGACTCAGAATAGGTGATATATACCTATTTTGGGGGCGTCACAATTAGGGTTTACCTAATCAATATAAAATTCTATAATACTTAACCTTAATCGTAATAACACAATTACAAAACATTCTCGAACTCATAATTGAGTTTCAAATTAGGGTTTCCATTTGGCAATTCACTATTTATTATTTAAGGTTTCTAATTTCAGAAATTAGGGTTTTAATTTGGAAATTAAGGTTTTAAATCACTAACTAGGGTTTTTCATAAGTAGCATTAAATTCTACAATACATATCATATACAACATAACACGATGGTTTAACAAATTTTAAAGTTTTAATTGACTTACGAACTAGGGTTTACAAAAATATTGCTAGGGTTTTTCTTGATTTGCTAATTAGGGTTTCTAATTATTAATTAGGGTTTACCTAATTAATCAAAATATTATCTAATATACAACATAAATCATATATCGATCACAGTTATATAAAAGTCTTGAATTTCCCCTTTAAATTTCAAAACAGGGTTAAACAAATTAATGTTAGGATTTGGTCATGACACAACATAATGGAGCCACCATTATCCGGCCACACATATACAGTACATATTTATAGCACTGAAAAATAAAAATATAATTAATATTATATTATTATTCTCATCCCTTGATAAAAATCCAAAATTAGGGTTTGGATTCCATATCTGATTTATTATTCATATTTAACATTATTAATTAAGTTAAAATAATTAACTTAATTAAACTAGCATAAATTCATATATTAAAATAGATTAATTATTATAATAATTCTAATAATCATTTCATATATTATTTAAATAATATATAATTATATTTTCATAGAAAATAAATAATAAAAATATTTCTACTATAAAATTAATTATTAAAAGAATAAACTTTATAATAATCAATAATTCTAAAATAAAATTATTTATAAACATTCATGTAATAAATATATTTTTATTTATTACATAATTACATACACACATTATTTTATACAAATCATCATCCTTAAAATAATAAAAAAAAATTATACGCAAAATTTCTGATTTAATTATATAAAAAATATCGGGTCGTTACATTCACCCTCCCTTATAATGATTCCGTCCCCGGAATCACCGTTTTAAAACCTATACATACCTGGGTACATAGCATACACAATCATTGCGAGTATATCTCGATCAAAATTGATCGAACTGATCTCTTAACTATTCAGCATAAAGCTTATCTATATGCTTATACTGAAAATTGATTTCTAATAGAACTCAATTTCCTCCTTCAAAATAATTTATAAAATAATTTTACTATATATAAGAAAATAATATATAATAAATAAAATTGATTTGAGTAATACCTGGAGTTGCATCCCCGGCTGCTACAGTTTCTTGAACGGTCATCTTGAAGACGCTTGCAGTTGATTTCGTTAGTTTGATTATTGATGTTGGTCCCGTTGTCGCCAATGTCTTGCTGCCTTTTTCCGTATTCGCATTCATTGCCTCCTTTCTCCTTCTTGGACCGTCTTTCACCTTATGCTCCATTGATTCACACTTAAAACACCTACTGTACATTCTTGGATTGGGACGGTTGGGAGAGACACGTCCCTTCTGTCCACACTTATAACACACAAACTTTCCCTTTTTTCTCTTTTCCTTTTATCGTATAGGTGACAAAACTATCTTTTGCCCCTTCGTTATCCTAGCTATCACAAATGCTTCCACCGGGTCAGTTGATCCTCTAAATCCTGGCGGTCTAATTGCCTTGAAGCCTTTGACGTTCGTCGACCGATTATCTGGCTGATCTTCCGGCGGCTGGTATTCCATTCTGCATAGCTTGATCGTCCATATTCGCAAAATTCTGTATTGGGTCTGGTTGTCTTCCAGCTTTATTGATAGGTTCTTCTGTCCGTGTATTTCGTTTTCGTCTCCTTAGCGGCATTATCACAATTTATTCTTTATTCTAAGCCTTATCATATACGTATAATCATATAACACTAAATTCTATATTCTGATTATCATGTACTCAAAATATTAGACTTTGAAAACTTTGGTTTACCGTATTAACCAATGTTCAGATAAATAATTACTATCGTTATACCAACTTATTTTATTAATCCCATATAAATTCATACTCATAACACTTGACATACCTTAGCACATATTGTTTTAAACATCCGATATCCCTTTGTGACTCAAAAGTCGGGAATCGCTACCACAACTTATACAAAATTTGAAAAATATTACCTTATACAAACATACCTATCATATAACATAGAATCATACCTATTCAAGTAATACTAGTACTACTTATTTCTTACGCCTCCACTAAGGATCAATTGCTTAGAAATCTGTCTATTCCCATTATCCTCAATAATCCATTCACACCTAAATACACCTAGTTCGTCCAACTTACCATACATTATGAGTTTAAGAACTCACCACAAACATATGAGTTTAAGAACTCGACATTGACCACATATTCTTTAACTATACTTTACCTATCAGTCATACTATCGCTTCTGTGGTCCCAGACTATACTTTTCAAAATAACCACCTCATTGAGGTAACTTTCAATGTGAGCCTCTATTTCAGCTATTGGCTTTGATATTGGCTCGGTTATGGAGGTTGACTTCTTCTTTACGATTTGAGGGTATCCTAATCCTTTTCTATCTGACATCTACACACAAACTATCTTGATTATCACTTAATATATACACACAACAATTAATAGTTTTATATAAGTTATCTTTTATTTGATTTGACGATGAACTAATTCAATTCATCTTCTTTAAAACCCTATTTGAGTTAATTGTATTTTCAACGTTTCCCTCTATTCCACGGTTATAGCCTAAGGTCTAACCCACCTAAGGTTTTTGACCCTAAGCTCTGATACCAACTTGTAAAGCCCCCAAACTCGGTTACTTGAAACCTGAACTCAGTGCTTTACGATACCATTTCTATGAGCGAAATAATACTAATAATAATAACAATAATATAAAATTCCAACTTAATTTATATTTATCGAGTCTCTAATCCCAATTCATGAACCTTTACTATAATTCTTTACATGATATATAATACATATCATTGTCTATATATTGTCTAACTATTACAAAAGACACCATTAAACATATTCTCATTTGCTTTCCTTTTCACTTGTTCTTATCTCGAACCTTCGGTTGATCATACCTAGTGAAAACATTTAAATTTAAGCAAGGATGAGCATTTGGGTGCCCAACAAGTAATAACAATTAGAAATATAATTAGTGAAAAGAAATAAATGTTTTCTTTGTACATCATTTCTACAACGAATTTATAGTTGTGAAGTAAACTGAACCGATAATAACAACATAACAATTCTATCTCAAATTTTTGAAACTACGTATTGACTATATATATAGGTATTGTCGACAGTTTATGAACATTGTTTTTAGTTTTTGCTAAGGTTTAGCAGAACTTTTCATCTGCAAACCGTCATAACTTACGGGCGTTAGGTTGTACTTCATATGGGCCTCCAGACGATCAATACTACATTGCTAGAAACGATATTATCGTTCATCCTTTGTCCGCCTTGATAAAAAAATTTTCCATGATCGGGATGTTCATACTTAGTCTAGAATCCGAACCAAAATAATTTGATTGGATACAAAAAGGTTTTAACTTATTCAACGATATTTCTGAATATGTGTCTAGTTGGGTCAAATAGCTTAGACGGCTTTATATATATATATATATATATATATATATATATCAACATGTGTTTAACTACAATGATTATCCAAGTGGGGACACTTGTGTAACCATATTTAGAAATTAACGAATAGAATATATTTCTAAATTACCATATACTAACATGTTGATAAACAATGATCGGATATAGAATATATCACAATAGGGTTAATAATATAGTATAATAATAATATAATTCTGAAACTTCTTACTCATGTCCATTACATAAAGGAAATACAAAGGTAAGATACTTGCATGATGCGCTGCTTACAGTTCGTAACTTAGTTCTATCTTTATATAACACCTATCAGTAATAAGATCATTTGATCGATTAGAATAAAATACTATAACACATAGCACTGATTATTGCAGTCAGCACATAACTTAATCACATTGTCACGTATGTTTAACAACCATTGAATCACAAATAAACACATATCTAATCAAATTATCTAAGTCCGAATCAATTTCGAAATATCTTGGAGATTAATCTGAAAGCGACTTTATCGGCAATTATCAAGTCTAAGACTCTATCTTGTAGTTCAATATCCGTAAGTATCACCATATTATTTTTTTAAATGACTTATAATAATTTTTAAACATTTATTATAATTTATCATAAATTTTCCAACATCGGAATCATTATTAAATGATTTAAATACTAAACAATTCTATTATCATTAATATTTAATTAATATTAAACTATTAATGAAACCATTGCCAAAATATTAAAGTTATTTATAATAACTTAGCATATTTTTAAAGTATTTATTTTACCCTTAAATGATTTTTTTTTAAACATTTAAAATTATTTTTAAATAATTACCATTAATATTAATGTATTAATGTTTTATTTATCAAATATTAAAAGTTCTTATTTATAACTTAAAATATTTTTATTTCATTTATTTCCTTTTTAAATGATTTTTAAATAAATAAAACCATTTTTAAATTATTTATTTAATATAATTATTAAATAAACTTAATATCATTTATTATTATTAAATTAATATCATTAATATTAAATTATTAATGAAATTATCCTTTAAATATTAAAAGTTATATTTTATTACTTAAAATATCTTTAAACAATTTATTATCATTTAAAATGATTTTTATAATATTAAAATCATTTTTTAAACTAATTTATTTAATATAATTATTAAATAACTTTAACATCATTAATAGTAAATAATTAATGAGTTTTATCTTTAAATATTGAAAGTTATATTTTATAACTTAAAATACTTTTAAAATCTTTATTTTCATTTAAAAGATTTTTATAATATTAAAATTATTTTTAAATAATTTATTTAATATAATTATTAAATAAATCTAATATTATTAATATTAAAATATTAATATTTTTATGACAAAATATCAAAAGTTATATTTTATAACTTAAAATACTTTTATAACCTTTAAATCATTTTTCTAAAATTTTAAATCATTAATTCTATTTTTTTCATAATTTATTTAATATATTCAATAAATATCTTAATTATCATTAATATTAATTAATTAATGAAATTTATCACAAAATATTAAAAGTTATCAAAAATAACTTAAATTATTTTCTTATACCATAATATAATTTTAAATGATTTTTCATGTATTAAAATCATTTTTAAATAATTTATTTAATATTATAATTAAATAAATTTACTACTTTTAATATTCCAAAAATATTAAATATTTATGAAATATATTCAAAATAATTAAAAACTAATTTTTAGATTTTAAAATAATTTTAATGATTTATTTTGTATTTTTAATAATTAAAAACTAATTTTTTCTATTTATTTATAAAAATAATTAATTTTAATAATAAACTGTCGCTAAAGGACCTTATAGCGACAGAACCGTCGCTATAGGTGTTCTTGAGTTATTCTTGGCCAAACCCAGAAATCTATGTCAGTTAACGAGGTGCCACATTTGACCGGTTCTAGATCATTAGCTATTACGTTTCTGAGTTTGCTAATGGTTTATGATTGTAGTATTAATGTAATACTACAATTATCAACAAGTTGTATGCCTAAATATCATCATATCAGTGAGATCTAGCCTATCAAAAATCTTGTCAGGGTTGTTCTTGTAAGACCCCAACTTATTATAAATAAAATTGAATTTTCCTTTATTCATTATTCTAAATTAATAAGGGTTAATTTGATATAATTCTTTGGTTATGGGTGAAATGTGCAAAGTTTACAAAATAAGCAAGTGGTTATAAAATATTCATTATTGTTTAGGGAATATTCGTTTGGTCGTGGAATATTCTTTTTGTTTGAAATCTCAAATGCGGCCGGCCTAGATCATTAATGGGCCCCATAACGAAAAAACTATTGGATGAAGGAAAACAACAAAGATTGAGTTTTATAAATAACGACGTAAATTGTTACCGTTAACAACATTGGGTTACACCGTGGTTAAAATCTGATGTCGCGTTGGTCGCACAAAGAAGACACAAGATTTACAGATGATTATTGAATTATTGATCCTTATGTAAGAAGGCACTACTCAATAATTATTACAGTGAATTACTTTGCTCAATATTATATTTTATTGATTCAATAATTCTTTGCGTTGATATTTTGTATTCTTTGTTGTTTCAATAATTGTCATTACACAAGATTTTCCATTATCAAATCAATAATTCATATTATTTGAATAATATTATCGATAACATTATTGGCAATGTCCGGAAAGTTCTGCTCTAAGGAGAGGTTTGGTCACCTAATCAATTGCCGCCATGAAGGAGAAATCCTTATTAAAAGCCCCTCTTTCCGGGAACTACTTAGTTATCGATCTTGTGATTCTATAATATTATTTTTGAATAATTAATTATTGATTATTATGATAAAGAAAATATTTATTTTATGTGGATATATATGGAGAAAATTTTTAATGTGACAATTGTTGAAAATTAATATTTTATCTTTTTCTGATAAAATAATTCATTTAAATATATTATTTTAATAATATATTAACGGTGATATTTTTATAATGAATGTGGAATATATGAGTATATGAGGAGGTAGAGTATTTTGTGGCATTAAATGTTTAACATATGTTTTGTGGACACAATTCTTGACCGAAAATTTATTATAGACTGTAAAATTGTCCGTTTGTGGATTTTGGATAATTTCTGTTTGGAATTTGGAAAAAATTTCTTCTGCAAAGTTGTAGAGAATTAAAATTCCTATAAAAAGACGCGAGATTTGAATTTTCTGATAAAAGGGATATTTATTGTGAATTATTGATGTTTTGAGTTCAAATAATTGATTTTGGAAATTTTAATTATTATTTTCAAGAAAAACGTTTTTCAAAGGTTGGTGAGCATCTTTAACATGTGGTTGGTGGCTAAAATCGATTCCTTGGTGGTGGGCTTGAATATTTGGTAAATAATAATAATTTATTAATTTAGTCTCCTTTAGGCGTTCTAACATTTTCCTATAAATAGAGGGCTAAGTTAGAATTGAAAATCACACCGTAAACTAAGTTTTCTCTTTCTCTCTCTAAATTTATCGAGCGTATTCTTGTGAGTATACTTTGAGTGTTGCTATACTGGTATTGGTTTTCACAAGACTATACCGAAATTCAATCGTAAGTACGGTTATTTTGAGGTAAGGGTATTATTTTCTTCTTAAATGATATTTTTCTTCAATATCATTATGCCAAGTATTGGTGAACTTTTTTATCAAATTTGGAACTTGTTGTGCTCAAGGTTACTATTCACATATACGCACTATTCACGATATCGACACTTATTCACGAATACTCAAGACTATTCAATCGAAAAATAAAATTTTTTTTTTGTCCAAAATATCTATTCGGATACTAGCTTTGATTGTATCCATGTTTTGATCATTCTTGAATTTTACACCAATATGATTATTTTCAAGTATTTTTGGACTTGGGTAAAACAAAGTACGAATCCTTAATCCTTAATCCTTGTCATTTTGTTTCACCGGATTCGCTTTCTTTAAAAATGTTTTTCATCATCCTCGGTCCCCTAAATGGTGATATAAATGAATATCTTTGGCTTTGTGGTGCAAAGATGGACGATTAATCGATGAATATCTTTGGCTCAGAGTGCAAAGATGAACAGTGTTGAGATGAACATGACCAACTTGGTGATACAAATGAATATCTTTGATCTCAGTGCAAAGATGATTAAAGATGTATATTGATTGTTATTACAGGGGATAAACTATTGATGATGGACTTTTAAACCTTAGAAGACAAGACGTGACTCTTCTAATGGATTGTTGTTTCCGCTGCATTTGTTGATCTAAAACTTGTTGTCTATTGTATTCTGTTAGATTTTTTTCCCTGTTGAAGACTAACGATAATTTGTTGTATATTATCTTAGTCATAATATTCTTTACTGGGCTAGTTGAGCTCACCCTTTTCCTTTTTGTTCCATTTTTCTTCTCAGGAGGTGAGAACATAGCAGGATCGAGTCGGGGTATGGAGTGATGGTTCTAGGAAGATGTTTTAGTTGTCCTCACTATTTCGTAAAATAGTGTATGAATAATTAATGAGGACTTATTTGGGTGTGTATATTATCTAGAAGACAATATTTGTATTCAAACTCACAGCTTGTATTGTCGTATTCTACACGACATCTGTATTGTCAAAGTTGTAGTTTGTTTTCTATACCATGTATTTTGACGACTCAGAATGGGTGTTGTATACCTATTTTGGGGGCGTCACAGTTCTTCATTTCTGGGTTTTCCAGAAATGAAGAACAATCTGAGTTGGCAACTTATAATTTTCATAACTTGCAACACATGAACTGTTTTTGTGATCTTAGGCTTTCAGGTTGTAGAAAACATAACAAGGTATAGATTCATTACAAAATTTCACCATAACAACAACAAAGAAAGCAGATCTTGCTCGGTCAAACATTGTCAGAAAAATCATGCTAACCAGCTTCAATTTTTCCGTAAACGCAAAAAAGCAGATCTGAGTTGTCTAGTTTGACCACCCATTAAATTCAACATGGTTGTTGTTTAAGAGATCCAAAAGTATAAATATAAAGTCCATATATCAGGCTACAAAATGTATATCATAACATAAACATATCACATCACACCTGACATATATAAGCATTCCAAAACGTTGTCAGACATTGCTATTTGATTTACGGGTTACCCGTAAATCAAAGTGATCAAGCTTCGGTCAACGATGTTTGACCAAGAATAACTTTCAACCTACAACTGATATGTCTTTGAATCAAGTTCCAGATGAAAGATGACATAACAAACTACATGTGTAAACATTTAAACAGCAAAAAAACATAATACAATGAGATCTACAGCCTCTGACATACATTGTCGTAACATAAAAAATATTTTCCTGATTTTTGTAAAATGCCAACCCGCATATAGATGTTATGGATCTAACATCTATCGACCCGATCATCATCATTATATACTACAAACCACACATTTTAACACTTAATCATAATCATAACATAAAGCAACCGAGATCGATTTTGAAATTAGGTTTATACCTTCAATGAACAATCTTTTGATTCTTGGCTACTGATCTGTTAGGGGATTTCGTGGGGCTTGATTTATGACTGATATATGAAGAAAATTTCGGAGGTTTGGGGTTGAGAGAGAATGGTTGAGTATTTTGTGCAAAATGAAGCTATCAAATGAATTTTCTCTCTCTACAATCTATATATATATATTGTGTTGTAATGCATGTATCTGATGTGTATACATTATGTGCTGAGATATATGACCATGTGGGATTATCTAGAGTTGGTGAACAACTCCAATCTTGGCAAGATACACAAGTAAACTTAATAAATAAATAAAAATTGTACATAAGGGCATTTTGGACATTGGGCTTGATAATTTAATGGCATGATGGTAATCATGGCAAACCCTTAAGGTTTAACCCTTAGGGTTTAACCCTAAGGTTTTCCAAAATTTGGATTTCTAGGATTTCATTTAGGGTTTAAAATAAATTTTAAAAAAATTAGTTTCCTTAAAAATGTAATTTAGAGTTTACTAATTACAATTAGTTTTTAAATTACATAAAACATGATAATTAGGTTTAAGTTTCACAAATTATAAATAAGATCGCCAATTTAGCAATTTAGGGCTCCAATTTGATAATTAGGGTTACTAATTTAAATAATAGGGTTTCTAATCATTAATATTTCTAAATATTAATTAGGGTTTACCTAATCAATATAAAATTCTATAATACTTAACCTTAATCATAATAACACAATTACAAAACATTCTCGAACTCATAATTGACTTTCAAATTAGGGTTTTCATTTGGCAATTCACTATTTATTATTTAAGGTTTCTAATTTCAGAAATTAGGGTTTTAATTTGGAAATTAGGGTTTTAAATCACTAACTAGGGTTTTTCATAATTAGCATTAAATTTTACAATACATATCATATACAACATAACACGATGGTTTAACAGATTTTAAAGTTTTAATTGACGTACGAACTAGGGTTTACAAAAATATTGCTAGGGTTTTTCTTGATTTGCTAATTAGGGTTTTTAATTATTAATTAGGGTTTACCTAATTAATCAAAATATTATATAATATACAACATAAATCATATATCACAGTTATATAAAAGTCTTGAATTTCCCCTTTAAATTTTAAAATAGGGTTAAACAAATTAATGTTAGGATTTGGTCATGACACAACATAATTGTGCCACCATTATCCGGCCACACATATACAGTACATATTTATAGCACTGAAAAATAAAAATATAATTAATATTATATTATTATTATCATCCTTTGATAAAAATCCAAAATTAGGGTTTGGATTCCATATCTGATTTATTATTCATATTTAACATTATTAATTAAGTTAAAATAATTAACTTAATTAAACAAGCATAAATTCATATATTAAAATAGATTAATTATTATAATAATTCTAATAATCATTTCATATATTATTTAAATAATATATAATTATATTTTCATGGAAAATAAATAATAAAAACATTTCTACTATAAAATTAATTATTAAAAGAATAAACTTTATAATAATCAATAATTCTAAAATAAAATTATTTGTAAACATTCATGTAATAAATATATTTTTATTTATTACATAATTACATACACACATTATTTTATACAAATCCTCATCCTTAAAATAAAAAAAATTATACGCAAAATTTCTGATTTAATTATATAGAAAATATCGTGTCGTTACAGTAACCAGATCATAAACCACATTTTTACATGCATCTTACAACGAAACAATCAGTATGATGATATTTTTACCAATAAAATTATAACAGTTGTATGAAGGTAACCTGTGTAGTTAATAAGTAACCATCTATATAACACAAATTAGTATAAAACACACTAATAGTATACAGTAACCAAATAATCAGTATAGAGTAATTAAATCCATATTAGACAGTAACCAACACTTATCTACTTAGTAACCAGAATATAAAATATATTTTTCATTGCATTTTACAGTCTAAAACAACCAGTATAATGTGTTTGTTACAAACTAAAGACTAACAGTTATACGAAGTTAACCAATGTAGTCAATAAGTAACCATCAATATAAAACAAACCAGTATAAAATACAATAATATTATACAGTAATCATAACAACAATATACAGTAACCAAATTAAGATTAGACAGTAACCAATATATATATATATATTTAGTAACCAGAACATAAACATATTTTTATTGTATTTTACAGTAAAAAAGAACCAGTATAATGCTTTTGTTACCAACTAAAGACTAACAGTTATATGAAGGTAACCAATGTAGATAATAAGTTACCATGAATATAAAAAACATCAGTACAAGTGTACATTAATAATATTTAGCAAACAAATAAAAATTATACAGTAACCAATTAAATAGTATACAACAACCAATATAAACAGTTGCATGAATGTAACCAATGTAGTCAATAAGTAACCACCAATATAAAAGAAACAATTATAAAACACAATAACATTATACAATAACCAAATAAACACCTTATAGTATCTAAATACATATTAGACAGTAACCAAGATATATGTACTTAGTAGATGAATATAAAAAACATTTTTACATTCATATTACAACCAAAACAATCAGTAATGACTTTGTTACAAATTAAAGACTAACAGATGTATGAAGATAACCAATGTAGTTAATCAGTAACCATCAATATGGAAAAAAAATAGTGTAAAACATAGTAATATTATGCAGTAACCATGGTAATATTACACAGTACCCAAGTCAGCATTATATACTAACCAAATCCAGATTAGACAGTAACCAACATATATTTACTTGGTAACCATAACATAAAACATATTTTTCCATTCTTTTTACAAAAAAAACAATCAATATAAAAAACATCAATACGTTCTTCAAGATCCAACAGTTGCATGAAGGTATCCAATGTATCTAATAATTAACCATCAATATAAAAAACATCAGTAGAATATACATTAAAAGTATACAACAACCAAATAAACATTATACATCAACCAAATCAGTAATAAATAGTAACCAATTTTTATGTACTTAGTAACCAGAATATAAAACATATTTTAGTACATGCATTTTGCAATCAAAACAGTCAGTATACTGAATTTGTGACCAATTAAAGAGCGAAAAACTTAAGAAAGGTAACCAATATACGAATATGTAGTAACCACGGGGTAATTATATGCATATAAACTTTAAACTCAAATACCTTAGTATATAAATCTATAAGCAATCAATCAACAATTAGTAACTGACATCAGAGAATTCGTCTTTTCCGATGTCGTTGCTCTGTTTTTGGTTACTGATCTTGAAGTTGTTGTTGATCTTTTTCGATATTCTCCGATCCCAGAGTTGCAACGACCTCAGAGAATTCGTCTTCTCCGATGTCGTTGCTCTGTTTTTTCGATGTCAAAGTTGCATGTTTTCTTCATTAGCTTGAATTTAGGATCGGTTAGTTACAAATATGAAAGTCGGTAACTGATGTGTAGGGAGTTAATGCTCCGTAATTTTAGCACGTATTATTGTGTTGAGTTATTTTTGTAATTATTTTGTGGATGTATTGTTTTTATAAATACTTTCTAATCTATCTAATAAAATACAAATGATTTTGAATTTCCTGCTCACTCAATAAATTATTTTGGTCGTTCAAAGTTTGAGATAAATCTCACCGTTCATACAGTGTCGGAGGCACGGGACCCAACTAGTTGTTGTATATTACTCCCTCCGTCCAAGGATAAAAGTCCTTATTACTATTTTGGGTTGTCCCATGTTAAATGTCCACTTTCTTTTAATAACCAAATTTTTACACATTTTTTCCTATTATGCCCGTAGCATTAAATATCTTATACTTTTTTTATTCTAATTCTCTCTCTATATTTAATGACATTATTATGAATAATTTTGTCATTTTATTTCTCTTCTTAATATGCGTGAAAAGTCTACCAGAATTTTTATCCTGGGACGGAAGGAGTAGTATTAAGGACCCTTTAAATTTCTAAACTTGGGGCCTTTGAAACTTTTAGAATAATAAAAACACAGTTGGATAAGTCTGCCGAACTATTGCGTGTTTAAATTTGAGCAAAATATTTTATTTTAGACTTCTTTGGTTAATATTCATGGGCTGATTTATTTAGTCAATACACATGGGATTTTTATTAGTATATTCTTATAATGTTAGAGTATCTTTTTCACATGAAAGTCTGATCGGTCTCAATAAAAATAACAAATTTTTTGAATTGACTTATTAACAAAAATTATTATAGCATGATTCGAAATTATGCTACAGTTTTTCAATTTAAACTCTTTATGTAAATTAAATTAACATAACGCTTCTATAAAATGCAACAATATATTAGTTGGATGTGATGTGTTTATTTTGTTTATTGTCGTGTATTAGATTAGTAGATATATAATTTTGTTACATCATATTAATCTTTTGTTGAAAAAGAATTTTGTAACTATGTTAAAAATTTACAAGTGAGTTGAAGTCACTTATCGAAAATATAAGAAAAGAATGAAATTTAATATATGAATGGCACCAAAATCTAATGACTTAAATTAATTTGCGATGACACATCAGCGACCACCACTAGCCGACTAATGCTACTAGTATTGACACCAAGTTCTCCGGGTTATTTTTAGCGGGTTAGTATATGTTGGCGGCCGCTAATATTTTTGTTATCCAACACATGTACGTGGCCGTCGCGAATTCCCGTCATTGTTACCTCCAATAATTACCAAATTAAGCAATTGTTGATGCTGGTGGTCTTTGCTAAGAGATTTGTGTTTTAAGTTAGGTTGGCTTGCGGAGGCTCCCCAAGGTTAGTGATAATTTACTAGATTGATACTGGTGAGTTTATTCAAAACACGATATGACGTTGAATTCTCAATAAAGGGTTGCTCCCCCAAAGGCTCTCTATGAAAAAAATTCAAGAATAGTTAACCGAGAATTGGTGATCCGCACATGCTCAATAGTTGATAACTTGTGAATTTCACTAGGGATAATGATGAAAGTAATTAGCCAAGAATTAATTTTGCAGTGGAAAATATTCAAGTGAAGGGAAACTCAGTTTGATGTGATAAACTCACTTTTGAATGGACCATTATTAAAAATTCACAAGTCATTATAAATATAAGAAATATGAAACAAATATAAGAAACAAATGAAGAGTTATTATAAATATGAAAGAATTCAATTAATACTCAATGGTTTAAACTATTGAATTAAATTAGGTTCCAAATATGTGTGTCTTGCCCTTGTATACCCACATGTACACACCGCATGGGTAATCCCTATTTCTCCCCGAAATTCCATCATTGTTTTTCTCTCTTCCTAAAATTAGAACTCACAAGGAAACCATAATGCGGCGTACGTGAAGGGATTCGAGAAAACATATCCTTTTAATTAAATAAAGTAATTGTCATGCACAACATTTGAAGTGAAATGAAACTTTAGGCAGAAACTTCTTGATGAGGAAACATTTCATCAATGTCCTGAAAATGGACCCGTCAAATGTTTAATAATTGAATTAATATAGGATTAACAAAATGAAGTAAATCCTAGGAATTGCTCGAAGAAGAAGCAATTGAGAAGCTTCGTGATGATCATGAGGTTGCATTTCCCTTAATTAACAGCAGCCTTTGTGTGCATGCTTTAACGTTAAAGAACCAAATTAATGATTACTGTCTCTTCTGCGCATGCCAAAATTCACCCTCTACCTTTGTTTGCTTAAGCATGAATTTTACTATTCATTTTTTAATTTATTTAAACATCTAATATTTGTTAGGAGTTATGGAGAATTATTTCTTCACCAAATGTAACATTCTCATATATTATATTGGTTTTGTTTCGATGCAGTTGTTTCTATTTGATTTTTACGCAATTGAACCGGATTTCTCCACATTAATGTAAGAAAATTGTCTAAAATTAATAATTTAAAATAGTAGAGTTGATATTAATCAAAAGTATACGGTTAGGGTAAATGATTTTATTTCGACAAATTTATTCTTAACATTTTATTAGAGTTGTAAATAAGTCGAGTCAAATTTTGGCAAACTTGGTCTATTTAGTAAGCGAATCGAGATCGAACTCGAATCAAGCTTAAATTAGTTCTGTTGAAACTCGACTCGTTTGACTTTATTTTATAAAAATAAGAAAAAATAATTAATCAATTGATTCGAATCGAGCCTAACAAGTTGGGCTCGAAGTGAAGATTTTACTATTCGAGCTCAACTCATTTAACTAAATCGCAAAGAAATTTGTTCTAATTTGAATTGTTTAACAAGTTTGAGTCGAGTTTAGTCGAACCGAGTCGTCAGACTTGGCTCTCAGGCAGCTCGATTAAATAAATTTCTATCGCATGGTGTAATAAATTATATACGGATGACTTGTAAAAGTAAAGTTTTATACCCTTCGACAAATATCATCACACATAGGAAATTTAAGAGAAAATTAAAGAATTTGAAATGCAATACGATTAGCTAGTTAAACATTTTTACCATGATAAATAGTAAAAATAAAAAATATGTTAATACAATTCAAATTCCTTGATTTTCTCCTAAATTCCCTATGTGTCATGTTATTATTGAAAGATGTAAAACTCTAATTTTACATGTCATCCGTATATAATTTATTCTCAAAACAATTACTACCATATTTCGTACATCTTATTTTGTTAATATCATTTTCCTTAAAAGAAGTGGGTTATCAACTTTTTGCAAAGAGGGGATTATAAAGCTTCTTTTAAAAGGCATATCTTTGTGGCTCAATACTCAAAAGAATAGAATGGGATTAAAGCACGGGCCTTGAACTTAATAAAGCAAGAAGCACACAACAGGATATCTTATTTGAGAATGCTAAATAGAATTATGTCTAATGAAAGAAAGAGTAAACAAAATCTTATAAGATTCTTCCCTTAGGTATCAACCCCATCATTGATAATTAGGCAGGACCACAACTTGATCTTGTAGAAATTAGGCCCACCTAATCAAGATCATGGCGTGCCGCACGCGCGTGAACGTGTAGATCTCACTTAATTAATTTAGGTATTAACAATTTAATTATAATGTAGTTTGATTAAATATATATTTCAAGTACACATGATTGATGTTCAACACATGTAACATTACATCCGATTTAACCTTTTATTTGATTTGCGACCCCATTTATCAAACATTATATATTTTTGCATTTCTTTTCAATCCGAGAAAAATAATGCATTTTCAGATGCTATCGTTCAAAAATAAATTAAAGTCTCATACACGGTCAAATACGACAAGTGTAGAATTTTGAAGTATTATTAATGAAATAGTTATATTAGATAAAATTATTTTTATTTTAATAACGTGTTATGATTTTAATTATGTTCGTGTAGTTGTGTTTATTCATTGTTCATATATTAAATTTAAATTCTTCAAAAACAAATAAAATCTTTTTATATTTATACTTGTTTTTATAACGAGGGAATACATTGGGGTAAAAAGAGTTTATTGAACACTATCTTAATCTTTAATAAGTTTTAGAGCTCCTCTACATGGACATAAAAATTGGATATTAATGTATTTAAATTTTATTTATTTATATTTTTAACCCCCATTGAGATTAAAATACAAATAAATAAAATTCAAATACACTCGTATCCAATTTTTATGTTCACATAGAATTTTTATAAGTTTTAAAAGATGTGAAAACAAATTGGGTATTTCAGGAGCTGGTTGTCAAAAATAATTTATTGAAAGTTCTTCCTTTTGAAAAGTCAATTTTATTACTTTGAGAATCTATTATTTAGATTTACACGGGATTATAGGCGTCATTTACTATAAAAAACAAAGAACAATAAGACGAAATAAAGAAAATGACTTCAATCCAATTATTCACATTATTAAACTAAACTTTAACAAGCTAACTAGCACTTTCCTTCTAATTTACATCAAGAATACTAGTAGTGTTTGATTGCATTTTAATACATCTTAACAGATCATCTTTTAATATATTTTAACAACTCGTATTTTTGTATTAAGAAATCATTTGAATAGTATAGACTCAAATTTATATCTTAACTATTCAGATGATTTTTTAATAAAAATATGTGAACTCTTAAAAGACATTAAAAGATGGACTGTTAAGATGCATTAAGATGCAATCAAACACCACGTTGACATTACCTCCGTCCTAAATTAAACGTTCGGTTTAAATTTCTTTTTTGGAATAAATTGATTGTTTTAAGAATTAATTAACAATTAAGCATATATAAACACATATTTTAAAATTATAAAAAATTGAGGTTAATAGTAAATTGTATATACTTTTTTTTGTTATAATCTTTTCACTTATATTTTGACAAAAATAATATAAAAACTATTTTTAAAAATGATCAATTTGACTGAAAAAGGTCAAAATTAGACATTTAATTTAGACGGAAGTAATATTTAATCTAACATTATTTCAAAATTACGTTGCACATAAGTACTCATATGCATGAATCACTTTTTTTTTGGGTACATATTTATGGATGAACCACACTTTTTCTTAAAACTCCTCCATAATTTAATAGAAGAATCCTCTAAAACATAAACTAGTCACTTTCAAAAAAAATTCAATCCTAAACTTAAATAAATATTCAAAAAGTTCCTTAACTATGATATACTTTAATAACAATGATCTTAAGTCAAATATTAAGCACATAAACATTGATTTGAAAGTATAATTAAATAAACCCCCTATATTTCCTAATTTATATATTTTTCTAATAAATAAATAAATAAAATCACGCACATTACATAGATCTCAAATCTAATGGCCTAGCCAGCTCCACTATGAAACTTACTTAACCAGAGAAATGATATTGTGTGAGTGCCCCACATTGATAAGTTAGGTGTGCTATCCCAATCATCACCCATCATATCACTCCATTTCAATTCTCTTCACTGTACTGCACTAAGCCATTAATTGTGGGACTATTTTGGAGGTATGGCCCCATATTTCAGCAATGAGCTAGATGAGATGACCCATTGGTAAATGTGCACTGTAATATACTAGATCAAAACAATATTAACCTTTAATTCCGGAAGCTTCAATTTCCAGCAAGATCACAGCCATTCATATCGTTGACCAGATAGTTTTGTCTTTGACCACAAGCTTAGTTGTCATTTCTTATTTTTTTTAACAATAAGTTATAAAAATTAAAATATATTAAAATTATAAATTGTTATAGAAGATGTCAAACAAATAAAAGATAATCAAAATAATAGCCCCCATTATAATCACTAATGACTTCAACCAATAACTTATTTGTTTTTATTTTTTGAACAAACAATTTAAAATATATTAAAATTATAATATATATTACAAAAGACGAAACGATTACCATAAAATAAGTAAAATGATAATTTTTTCAAATAAATAACATATAATTAGAAAAAGGACAAATCGTTACAATTACTAATGGTTTCCAAATTAGGAATATATATATATATATATATATATATATATATATATATATATATATATTATATCCATGACAACCTATTGTTGATATCAACCTAAAATGTAATGACAATAATTTGTTTGTAATTTACCAAACAATTAAATGAGACGTCCTATTTTAATTGTCTCAGCCGCTACAAGCTGTAGCGGCTAGAGTAACATTCCCATTTTTTTGGCACTTGATGTCCCAAACTATATAATAAATATTTTGTAATAATATTATATTATAAGTATTAATATTTTGTAATAATATTATAATATTTTGTAATATTATTAATACTTAATATTAATATTATAAATATAAATATTAATACTATTATATTAATATTTTGTAATATTAGTATTTAATATAATAGTATTAATAATATTACAAAATATTATTATTATTATTAATATTATAAATATAAATATTGAAAATTTATACTTATATTTATAATATTAATATTAATAATATAATATTATAATATTATAATATTATAAATAGTCCATTAAGAAATTAACGAATGGGTTATTTATATTTTTAAAAGGGTTTACTAACAAATATATAAACCTTTGTGATTTTTAAATATTTATATTTTTAAATATAAATATAATTTCCATTATTTATATTTATAATATTAATAATAATAATAATAATAATATTTTGTAATATTATTAATACTATTATATTAAATACTAATATTACAAAATATTAATATAATAGTATTAATATTAATATTAAGTATTAATAATATTACAAAATATTTATTATACGACTTGGACATCAAGTGCCAAAAGAATGGGAATGTTACTCCAATGACCATAGACTTGCGAGATCTTTGGGACAATTAAAATAGATTCTATTTTAATTGTCTCACCGCTAAAAATCAAGCAGTGCCATTACTTTTTGGGTTGCTACCAAAGAACTTTGTTGACATGGATATATATATATATATATATATATATATATATATATATATATATATATACATATTCCGGATCTTAAGTTCACCCATTTATCTAACTTTATCTGAAGTCACCCCCTTTAGCGACGGATTTACGGTTTCGGTCATACAACAACCGCCGCCTATACTTTTTAATAACGATATATGTTGTGCATCGCTAAAGTTATAGATGATTTATATATGACCGAATCGTCGAATTAAAATCACTAAAGGAGGTGAGTTGAATTGAATTGAATAAATGATGAGTTTAAAATCCGAACTATATATATATATATATATATATATATATATATATATATATATATATATATATATATCATGCAATTTGATGTATTGACTATTTTATTATCCGTTACACTGAATAAGTATGAATAATAATTTTTAAAAAGATACAATCATATGACATGTTATTTTTATAATTTTATATTTTAATATATTTTGTAATTATAATTCGATAAAAAAAATTCACCAATACTCCTAAAATTATTCCTAAAAAGGGTCCAACTTCAAAAATAACAATATACTAATGTGTAATTAGAGCAATTATTTTTTTAGCAATTTGGTTGAACATGACGGATTCGGTTAGAATGAAGTTTATTTTTTGATAAGTTGGTGAATTGACTAGTAGAATACTGACACACATAAAGTCTCGTCTACGTATCAGTACTCTGTTGATAAATTAACTAATATATCCAAAAATAAATTTTATGCTAACCCCTTCCCTAAATGACTATCATATATTACACTAGCTTGAAGCCTACTACAGCTGGAACTGTACTAGGAAAATGAGGTAATTATATGATTAGATTCCATTATTCCTTATGTTTGGGGAGGACCAAAGGGTCTAAAAGTAAAAGAAAAAAAAGACTGAACTGACACACTAATATAATAATAATTAAATAAAATAAGAGCAATTATTCAGTGCTTCTCCAAGAACTTGCATTTTCTTGGATTTGTTCAACGAAAGCCATCCATTTGTCAAGTACCCATTTCAGATAAATGTAAAATATTCATTTAGGGGTATCTTTTTTGCCAATGCCCATGTTCCAAATGGGAAAAACATGGAGGATGATGGAGGTGAGATGTATTATGGGTGCTTTGAAAAGAATTGTTGGATTGGTTGGCACTGGGAAAAAATGAGTGTGTAACAGCAAAGAGTGTAACAAAAGTTGGCAAAATGGTGTCAGTTAAGAATTACAACAAGCTTGGGCTTGAAGAGATGAATCTCTCCAATCTATTATGAAATTTGAAACTTTAAGAGAATAAATTAAAAAATTATTATTATTATTATTAATGCATATTTTTAGATATATAGTATTTGGAAGGCTTGAATCTTCTTATGCATATAAAATTTTATTTGTTTAGAAACAATTTATTTTAAATATAATTCAACGTTTAAGACAAAAGTAACATCTGATCAAAATACATCGGTTAAACTCATATTTAAACTTTAAATGTAATGCACAAAAAGTAAAGTTTTGTAAAATTATCGTTACAAATGCTAATAATTGAACAAAAGGTACGTAAACACGACAATTAATTATATTATTTAGTTTTTGGTTTAAATCTTTTATTTTTGGAGGAAAAATTTTGATAAGAAAAATGATCAATTTTTTTTGTTTATTTCATTTCTTTTTTATTCATCAAAAAATTAAATAATACCATAATTAAATAGTAAACTTAATTTTTTGGTCAAATTTTTTGACCCCGTCCTTTTTAAAACTCAGTACACTGTTAGTTAAGAAATGATTAAGTTATCATGTAATTGAAATTAACTTCATGATAAAGGTGAAGAGTCCTGTCATTGTATTAGTGAATTGAGTTTCATGCTAATGACTTCCGTTAAAAAATTACAAGGAGTAGTGTGTGGGAGAAAAAGGGAAGATTAGGGTCAGAAATAATTTAACAGCAGGACTGCAGGAGCAGTTGCAGTAGTTAGTCTGTCTTTTAAATCATACATGTCGCTAGTAAGCTTGGGCAGGTAAGCAAGGCCTGTAATTTCTCTCTCCTCTTTATACCCTCTCTCTCTCTCTAGACCCTTTTCTCTCTAAATTGTTGTCTTTCATCTATGAAAGTTGGAATTTGATGCTTCTTTTGCAGTTTCTGCATGTACCCAGTTGGTGAATTTGGTTCTATTTGTAGCATTTAAGCAACCAATTGATGCTCTAAGGGGGTTTCTATCAAACACCCAATTTAGTACACTGTTCTTAGACCCTGCGCATTTCAGTTTATATATAAATTCAAGTAGAATTTGATGCTATTTGGTCATCTTTTATCTGCCCATCTTAGAATATCTCAAAAGGGTCTCTGAAATTGCCCCTTTTAGGGGTTTTGTTGGATTGTTGGGTTTTGGTTCAAAGCTTCAAGTTCAAAAACTGGTATATTTCCATATTAGGCCATATTTAGGCACCATATCATTTCATATCAATTCCTTTCCTTTTTTCCCTTCTTGAAGACTATTGAGATCTTCATTAATTGCGTTTTCAATTGAAGTGTTTTTAAACCTAATATAAAATTAGTGTCTAATTGTGTTTTAGGAGCTGAGATTATTATAGAGATTAAGTGTCATATAAACAAAAAAGAAAGAAAAGGGAATCTGCTTTCTTTTGTTAGTATTATGGTGAGCTGTTACTTAGCTAATGCCATTCATTTCTTCTATGACTACTTTATGCTCTGAAAGATTCACACTTTCTTGTCCCTGAGAAATACTTTTCCCACATCAGAATAGACTTGATCCTAGGGTTTTTGAAAGGAGGAGGTAGTAAGTAGCTGGTGTTGTGTAGATTTTAAGCCTGGTACAATGGATTTCCCCTTTTCCTTTCTGTCCATGGGATTCTACTTTGAGAGGTTTCTTTTGCTTTAATCTCCTCTCAGTTCTATAAAGCTTCCAAGATTATTTTGTTCCTTGTCTAGTCCTGCAAGATATTACCAGCTATTTTATGGTCAAACCCACTTTACATTTACCTATATATTTCCTTCAGTAAAAAAAAACAAACAATTCCTCCTAGTTTAGGTTAACTGTTGAATTGAGGTGCTTTTTGAGTTGTTAGCTTGTGTTCCCTAGATTTTGGTTTTTTTTTTCTTTTTGAGTTTTAGACCATGGGTACTGAGGATAATGGTGATATGAGGTTTCAACAAAGAGATGGTGATGGTACAATGAACAGAAATCCATTATCTGAGAAAGTTGCGGAAATGGGAATGCGCTCTGGTTCTATTTTTAAAGGTTCAAATGGGCCAGAGTCTTATTTTGGTTCAGGTTGGGATCCACTTGTTTCTTTGAGTCAAAGTGAGAATTTTGGAGCTCATAATGGCTTTTCTAATCCAGCTTACCCAGTTGTAATGGAGAATCAAGTAATGAGTACCACTTCCCACCTTGTTCATTATCAATCTGATTCGGGTGGTCTTGGTGAGATGGTGCCAAAACTTTCATGTTTTGGAAGTGGAAGTTTCTCTGAAATGGTCAATTCCTTTGGCCTTTCTGAATGTGGGCAAATGAGTTATTCCCAAAATAAGGAGGGGGGCACTGGAAAGGCATTGCTAATTGGTACAGATTCTCAGGAGGAGTGCCGAAATTCCGAAGGTAAAGTTTCGCCTAATGGGAAGAAGAAAAGAAGAACATCAGAGTCCCGTTCTCCATTCAATCCCAACAAGGTAAAACTTTTCATATAAATTATGGAATGATTGGAATCTGTTAAATATCAAGGATCAGGCTTTACTTTCTTTGTGTGATAAGCTAGTTGGTGAATTGTTTGTTATACATTACAGAATACTGAAGTAGAGCAACAAGAAGATCCTTCTGGGGATAGTTTAGAACAGGATGATAAAAAACAAAAAATTGAACAAAACGTTAATGCAAATTTGAGGGGTAAGCAAACTAGTAAACAAGCTAAAGAGAATTCCGACAGTGGAGATGCTGTTAAAGACAACTACATCCATGTGAGAGCTAAAAGAGGACAGGCTACAAACAGTCACAGCCTTGCGGAAAGGGTACAAGCCTCTTACTCTTATAGGTGGAATGCAATTAAAAGTGATGTTTTTAGTGCTCCTGAGTGACCTTTGAAGTCCTTTTGTTTGTAGGTGAGAAGAGAAAGGATTAGCGAGCGTATGAGACTGCTTCAAGAACTTGTTCCAGGGTGCAATAAGGTTATAGGATAACTATCTTTTAATTATATTTTTGCATTCCTTTTGAGGGACTAATTGTTTGTCTTGTTTTTTTTATAGATTACTGGGAAGGCAGTAATGCTTGATGAGATTATTAACTACGTGCAATCGCTGCAACAGCAAGTCGAGGTATGTTGCTTTTCAATTTAGTATTACCCATTTGTTCTTTTATTTGTTACTGAAGATTTATATTAAAACTAATGTCAAATCAAAAGCCTATATGAACTTTAACCAGATGTTATCATATTTCGAACTTGTAACAATGAGCAAGTGTGGATTGTCATTGAGTGGGGTCGTTCCATATAATAAGAATTACAGAAATTTTCATTTATCTGGACTAGTGAACTTGCTCAGTTCCTAGTGTATATCAGTTAATTGGTTCACTTTTGAAAGGATTTTTATTTTAAGTTTATAGAATTCTTGGAATAGTACTATGTGCAAAACATGAAACTGGGTTATTTGAAAATTGTGCGACACTTAATCTGTGTAACTGGCTCAATCTTAATATTTGGCTCTTTGTATGTCATGAATTAGTGAAGATATAATTGCTTTCTTGGTGCAGTTTTTGTCAATGAAACTTGCGACTGTGAATCCAGAATTGAACATTGATATAGATCAGATTCTATCTAAAGATGTAAGTAAACATCAAACTTTGCTATAAAAAATAGTTTACAGTTTTCTTTTATTGCTTAGCAAGGGTTATGAAGTCTGAACTTTATCTTGTTTCTGATGCTTGTAGATTCTCAATTCACGTGGTAGCAATGCAACTATTCTTGGATTTCCAGGATTGAGGCCCGCTCATCCTTTTCCACAGGGAAGCTTGCCGGGAATCCCAAGTACAACTCCACCATTTCATTCTATGCCCCAGGTGAAACAAGTGTCTCATTCACAATTTTCGTCCTTTATTTTCCTCAAAAGCTTAATATGAAGCATCATTTTAAAAAAATACAGACTGTATGGGACAATGAGTTGCAAAATCTTCTCCAAATGGGATTTGATTCTAACAACAATCTTGGACCAACTGGTAATTGTCGTAAACTTCTCATTAATTAATTGCAAAACTGATTTCTATTTTTGGTTTTCGTACTCCTAACCTTAAAACTTGTCACGCTTAGCAGGGCGTTCAAAGTTGGATCTATAGGAATTATCAAAGAGATTTGAAGTGATAATTTCCTTCTAACAGAGAAGTTTAAGTAAGTATCGATAAGTTCCACTAGCAAAGAAAAGAAAAGGGTTCAAAGATTCTTCAGAGTTGTATAGGTTGTCAGTGCCCCTAACTGTTTGTTCTTCGAATTTTAGCAGAAGAAGATGACTCGTTAGTTTTACTAATTTTTTGTATATTCAGAAGGAAAAACTGAGGATTTGATTGACAAAGATGATTGTTTCTATTGATGTTGTAGAGTAAAAAGTATGTGTGAATCTTTGAGAGCTTTTTGGAGAAAAAGTTCAATAGAAAATTTGCTTTGATTTATGGAAATTGTTATTGGGTTGCATGCTATTTTCTGCCAAAACAAGCTCCCAAATTCCCAATACTCTTGTTTGATTTTAAGTTTCTGAAGCATTTTGAAATAAATACAACTCACATTATTACATCCTATGTATGGGCACAAATGAAGCATATTAGTGTAGCCTAGAGGCAGTTAGCTATGTTGGTATTCTTGTAATTTGTTGTAATACTTGGTTTAATTGGTACGCTTTGACTATTTTTGTTTGTAAAAATGATAGATGTGATAAAATTATTTGTACTAATTTTATATCATTATAGGATATTTTATCATGTAATTAGTGTTATTGACTATTTTTTGTTAGAAAAGGTCACTTGATAATGAATTATAAACTCAAGTGAAGGGGGATATTATATGAAAGGTGTTTACAAGTAATTTGTCAAATATTTTTTACTTTTTGAAATTACCTTTACACCCTTTTAACCTAGCCTAAGGTGTTTGTTTATTTTTCTGTTACTTCTGAATGCCTCTTAATTGGTAAGACAGAAAATAAAATCTTAATAATTAAGATGTACCTCTTAATAAAAAAAATTTGATAAATTTTTTTATATAAATATATTCAACAATATTATGCACTCATTTTTATTAAATTGACTATTTAAAATTATTAAATAAAATTTTATCTTTTAAAATGGTAAAATAGTGTCATTAAGAGACAATTTATTTTTAAGTTATCAAACAATTTTTTAGATTCAGACTTCATAACCATTCAGATGATCTAATTTATTAAGACATCATAATCATTCAGATCTTAATTCTCAGGTTTATCAAACACAACCTAAGGTTACTTAACAATTTTGGTATTCTAGTAATTTGTTACTAAGAAAAGGTAAAAAGAAAAAAAAGGGCAAAGGTAAAAAAATGCCCTTGATGTTTACTCTAAAATCTCACTTATATCCTAAACTCTTTTTTTTTTCTTCCAAAAGTGCCTTTAACGTTACAAATTTTTGATCAACTATGTCCCTCACGTTAAAAAATTTTATACTGGACAAACGGCCTTAGTGGCGACTGACATGTGACAAAAATAAAATTTAATAATTTTTATTATTATTTTTTGCTTCTTTTTTTCTGTCTGTTTCTTCTCCCTCTTTTCTCTCTCTCCTTTCTTCTTCCTTTATTCCAAAAATCATAAAACTGAAATCACGAATTGCATCCAATTCTCTTTCTAATACCATGTGGCTTCTTCACATCTCTCCCTCTCTTTCAAAATCAATAGAGGAGAGAGAAACAACCAAGTCTTTAGAGAGGGAAAGACCAGTATAAAGTACCAAAATCCTTCGATCTGCGAATTTATCCCTCATCGAATTCGGGTATGAGTTTCCCTTTTCTATCTATGTTAATCTATGTATGATTGTATGTCCAGATATATAAATTCTGTATACATGTGTTTGAATTTTAGGTTTTTAAGAAATGAAATGAATTGGGAGAGAAAAGTATCTGTTTTTAGGATATTTGTTATAGTTTAGGCATTTGTTGTGATTGTTAAGTGATTAATTGGTGTTAGTTTAGTTCTTTACTTAATTTGTTATTTCTTTATGGGTCGAGATTGGAGCAATAATCGGGATTTTTCTTCAACATGCGACATTTTGAGGAAATGGTGACAAATAGGGAATGGGATGAGGTGCAGAAATATTTATCTGGATTCACAAAGGTTGACGATAACAAATATTCCATGAAAATCTTCTTTGAGATTCGAAAGCAGAAATACCTAGAAGCATTAGATAGGTATGTTATGAGTTGATGAACCTGAAATTTTTTATCTTTATATTTATGTCATTTGTTAGGTTTGTAATATACATGAACACAATCAAATTGCACAAAGTAAGCGAAAGCATGGTAAAATAGAGTTTAAAATTTTACAAACCATATACCCGGATCCTTTATGCACAATTATTAATTAAACGAAAAGATGAAGAACAATAATTATACCCTTGAAGATTCGAGCTTCCTCAGATATAAGTTCACCTCCAAATTCTTTTCGCGTTTAACTTGAATCCACCGGGTTTGATTCCTTCCTTTGATCAACGTTAGCTACCCAAGTGTTTGGCCTCTAGAGGTGATCCACCAAGGAAAAAGAAAGATTCAAGAAGATGGGTGTTTGGCAAAATCCTAATTTTTCTATCTCTCATAGAAAAAGGTATATTCTCCCAACTTTTGGAATTATGTATTCACTGTGTGTTGTGAAAGCATCAACCCTCATCCATAATAAGACTTCTCTTATTTATAGATTTAAGCAACCCTCCTTAACAATTAAGGAATTGAGTTTTATTTTAATTAATTAAACTCATTTAATTAATTAGGCTCCTAATCTTATTAGGAATAATTAATTAAACTCTTTTAATTAATTAGCCTCCTAATCCTGTTAGAAATTATGAGAGTACTTTTATTAATTAATTCCTAAACTTCTTAAGAAATTAAATAATAGTAATAATAATAATAAGAAGACATAAAATTCTTTGTCAAGTCTTATTTTATTTAATTATATATGTAATAGAATAACACTAAAAAAATGGGGCTCCATGACGAACGTATTTTTTTAAAGGTGCCAAAAGTAATACATTTTTTTGGCAACGAAATTTGTTAAATTTTCGTCGTTTTGAGAGACATCGATCCTTTAGTAACAAAATGTATTGTTTAGCAACTAAATGTATTGTTGCGAGAATAATTAACATTTTGTTAAAAAGCCCATTTCTTTGCAAAAGCCTTCTAATTGGCAACGAAATGAACTCTTTTTTTTTAACGACCATGCATTTTCATTGCAATTGACACCATTTTGCAACGACATTTTTTCGTTCGCGATAAATTATGAAAATTGTTGCCTAAGCTTGCTTTCGCTATGAATGTAAACTTTTTAGCAACAATTTTCGTTGCTAATTAGATTATTTGGCAACGACATTATCTTTGAATCAAAGAATCGAAAATGTTTATTCTTCGATAATTTTTCAATAAAGAACGAAAGTCGTCGATTATCAACGACATTATATGTTGTCGCTTTCTTTATATGTGCAATGAAAGTTGATATGATTTACAACGATAAAAAATGTTGCCTTTTATTTTAGTATTAGCAACAATATCCTCTCCGTTATTAGGTTAATTTTTCGTTGTCAAATATTATATTTTTAATGCTATTATCAACGAAAATTTGTTGTTAAATGTATAAAAAATTGTTGCTATATGCTAATGCCATAATATATAGCTAAAAGGTCTAAATTCTCATTTAAATTTAAAACCAAAATGTATCAACCATTCAAAATACATCCCATATACCATACATCCCTATTCATTCACAATTTATTTTCCATAAGAACCACTTGTTTAAAAATGTAGACTAACAAACAAATGCTCTCTCAATCACTTTCCTTCACTTGCTCACAACCTATGCATATTACGTAAACCAATTCCGTGAAACCTTGCTATAAACAAAAGAAAGGAGCAAAACTAAAGGTAAAACGACACCGACTATCTAAGGCACAATGTGATTGTGCAAAAAATAATAATTCAAATCTTCATCCAACCAACCCTCGAAATCTATAGCTAATGCTAATGGCCGATCACATACAAGCTCATCCGTAATCCCGCCAAATTTTTTCGTTGTATCTTTCCTTTCCCACCTTTTTGACTCGAGGAATAGATGGATGCCCATTTGTATAACAAGTTTTTACAAGTGTGTCTTTGCATAAATCTTTAATAAATACTTCACCTAAGTCAAAGAAACCAAAAGCATAGCCCCGGGATCCGAGGGAGCTATCGGTGAACTTGTTGGCGGAGCTTGTTGAGGCAATCGTGGAGGTGCCCGAGAAGTCATAGGAATGCTAATTAATTGTTCCTTGATAAACTCCTTTAACTTTGTGGACATACATAGTCGGATGATCTACCAAGTTATAACAAAAGCTATTCGTATAAATTTGGATGAAGTATACATACTGTGATGTTAGTCAGGGTCCCCGAGGCAATTATTATCTTGCAATTGCGTTACATCTCTGTTGGATCTGTTTCAATTCTTACACAGATTTGACCCACCAAAAGAAATTAAGAAAATGTAGAAGAAAAAAGGGAATTATCGACGAAACCTTCTAAAGTATATCATAGATAATGGACTTGATAACTTCACAATCTAGACTATTGTTTTCATGAATGAACTTACACACTGCGGGGCTTTAAATGAGCCCAAGTACTTAATCTGGACGTTTAAGTTACGGGCTTGTAGATGGACTCCTGATATAAACAGAGAAAGTATAATGCTTGAATAAAGAATAACAAGGGAACAACAATCTTGTTTATAATGCTTGGGATAATCACTCAGCACATAATCTCAAGGAGAAATTTCTAACTAAAGGTGTAGTTGAATTCATATGTCAATTCTTCAAGAAAAATTTGATCCCATAAGCCACAAATTACGAGACTTTCCAAGCTTTCTCAGAGAAAGTAAATATAAATTTCCCCACTCTGTAAAAGTGTTTAAAAGGTTACAGTAGCCCATCAAAACAATGAAGATTGCAGTCATGAATGATATACATGACCACTTAAATCTTTATATCCTCCTAGAGCCAATTACAACAACCAAAGAAAAATGTTTAATCGTAATCGAAGACAACCCTACTTACAAAATTCCAAATATTATCTAAATATTCAACTCCTGACAAACAAATAATACTGCATTGAAGTCGACAGACAAAATGAATTGATCACTCTAAAAAAAACCTTTACATCCACAATGCATATAGAGAGACGATAGAAAAATTAACCAGCTTCACTTACCACTCGCAGGAAAGAAACCCAAAATCCTGGTGGAGATGATGGAGCACCAAAAGGATTGTTTGGATCCTGATCGCCATATGGAGGACCACCCATACCCATATGTATGTTATCCAAAATAATGTTTGATATATAGTTGATAAAATGTTCATCTAGATGAAGAAAATTAGATGCGAATCTGTGACAACATATAGATGTTTTGTGATTACGAATAAAAATCTGATTGCATGATATTTGACAAAGTGTATGGAGCCTAGCAGGGAAGGACAACTACACTGTTGGTGAAAAAGGAGCAACTTAAACAATATTGTAAATTGTAATATGCGAGATAATGCAAATCGAAAAATAACAAGAAGGAATACCTCCATATATAATACCTCCAAGAGCATTTACATTAATAGTCATATTTTCATCCATTGTATTAACAATTTCACGTGTCTTGTTGTTCCAGAGGCCTCAACTACATCACTAGTGCTACCGAAGATGGGGGTTTAAAAGGTGCATGACCGGAAGAAGACCTCGTTCGCTCCCAAGGTTTTGGTGGGGGTATTACTACTTTATTGAAAGCAAGTAAAATGTTATATGATAATTGTATTGGTGCAATTTCAAGAAAAGTGAGTAGCAATTAGACAATGAAAAAAATACGAATGAAAATACATCTCCTATTATGCAAAAACTTGAATAATGAAATTTGGGAGGATTGAGCCATTATCTTAACAATGACGTAAAATATAATACGTAAGTTTGCAAAAATAATGAACAGTGGTATGACGTAAAATAGTATTTAAACATGTTTACTAATAACAAGTGGATTGTCAATCATAAAAACATTTTTCTTCTTTCAGTAGAAATATTCATTGTGAGAAACAAAATCCTCTTGAAATGATGGTTATATCAAAAAACAGAGTATGATACATTAGACCATATAGCTACAGCCTAAATGAAATGTATCAATAAGGAAACCTAGTCTTACAATCATTCTCTCAATTTTTTCAGCAATCAAACAACCTAGATGATTCAAATTAAAAAATATATTACTAAGAGACACCGAAGCGAGAGTATAGTATAGCACCACCAGTGATGTCGGTTTATAATCGAAAAAACCCTACTACTATAACCTAAAGCCCAACTACACCTAAGCCTCATTAGCCTTACACCAGAACCCCCAACTTTTGCAAGTCATAGCCCCAAACCAATACATAACACAACAAACGAAAGGGACCTCCATCCCAAAATGAATGTTGCGTGAGAGGCCTATAGGCACCAATAGCCCATAAGGCATCAATAACTCAAAGAACATCAAGAACAAACTTATCACCCCAAAACTCATCACCAAAGAATAGCGAACCAAGAACCGTAAATCCATAGCAACAAAACACACCACATTGCTCATGAAGCACTAAATAAATTTCAACAACAATGTAAATCCATTTGAGTTTGTAATGTAATGATAAAAGTGTTATAACACCAAATGCATAGCATGACTTCTCCTTGAGTCTTTGAAACTTGCTAAAAGAAAAAAAGTTTACATTTCAAAGATGATAACAAGTACTTATAAGGGTGATATTTTTTCATCTATAACATTGCTAGCATCTTCAACAGATTTTATCTCAGCAGATGCAGGACCCACTTGTTTTTTCAAATAAGCTACTATACCATCAGCTTCACGAGGGCCTTTATAGTCTTGAGCATTTTTTCCTCCATTTCTTAATATCTTGATAGTTGGGTAACCTTGGACCTGAAATTGGCTAGCAAGTTCTTTGTTTGCTTCTTCATTTGCATCAACTTTTTCCAAAATGATTGGAGGGTCATGACTGCTTAATACAGATGCAGCCTTTTCATACTACAAATCAACGAACAAAAGACAATTGAAACAAATATGTTAACATATTTATCAAACACATTTACAAGATAGAGAACATATATCCTTTTATTTGTACATCATAGATAAGAAAATAATACCTCTGGGGCAAGATTCTTACAATGACCACACCTGTAATACCTGCAAGGAATAATGACAAGCAACCAAACCAAATGCATTAAATTGATAGAATTCGAATCGCCCAACAAATAATTTTAGAAACCTTTTGTTCCTGGAGAACTTTGCAATCCAATCATACCAAAATCAAAAGGAGTTAACATCAAGGATCGAAAAGTTACTAGCAACTATCGATGTAGGCATGGGGATTGATTGCACGCGTAGTTCGCTGACCACAGACGTTGCAAGTGAAGGCAACACGCATACGACGCCGTGGCGACTTGGTGAAGAGGACTAGGGAAGGTGGAGATTTTCTCGCGTCTTTGGATTCGACTCGAACCATGAGAACCGGAGGGCCTCCATGCCCGAACCGTAGTCCAACCTCTAACGTTAATCGCACTCGTAACCAATCCTATCGCCGCATCCTAAAATACCCCAAAAATATCCAGATCTAAACCCTAATTCCCAATATCAAACTCAAATCCTAAATATCAGTTACGCAAAACTAGAAATTGGGAAAAATTGGAAGGAAATTGATAGAGCTTACTCTTGGGAGAGAAGGAGAATCGAAGAATCCTTCTGCCGATAGAAGATGGGTCTTTAGATTTGGGAGAAAAGACTGGAAGAAAAAGTTAAAGTTTCTATTCGAGAACAGAAAACCCAAGAGCGAGATTTTTTTATAATTTTTTCTAAATTTTTTTATAAAATAAATTTGTAAAAAAGAATTAAGAAGTAACATTATTTTAACTGACGTTGAAATATCGCTTTTTTTAATTTCTTTAATCTCTCGTGTTTGTTTATAAATATCAATATTTTTTTATATTTATCCTGTGTCATCGACGTTGGAAATGAAGGAGTATATAAGACTTCAGCTATAAAAAATAAAAATAAAAATTCTAACGTCAATTAAAGTGACGTTACATCTTACTCTTCTTTTTTACAAATTCATTTTTTTTTAAAAAAAATTAGATAAAATAAGGATAAAATTGATATTACATTAAAAATAAAAATTCTTCTTTTTATGTTTTATTTTTTGACATAAAAATATGTTTATGATTTACGTTACTCCTCTTCCGCCTAAGAATAAAAGTTCTTATTATTTTATGTAATCTCAAGTTAAATATTTACTTATATTAAATAATCTTTTTTTTTACAATAATTTGTGTAATATCCTTAGTATTAAATGTCATATTTTTATTATTTATATAATATCACTAGTCATGTATAGAAAAATATGCAATTAGTTGAGAATTTAAATATGAATAATTTTATCATTTAACATTTTTTTTAAAATTCATATAAAATCAATCATCACTTTCATTCTCAGAGTGAGGGAGTACTTGTAAGTATATCTTACTTCTATCTAGAAATAAGAAACATTGGAAAGCATAGATATTACTCATTCGCGCCCCTCATTTGCTCATTTACTCATGTGCTACATTGTCTACCGCTACAAGTTATGACGGTAGTTTAGTTAACTAATAAATTAGATTGACTCACTGGTAGCTTAAATTCTATTACCATATATATATATATATATATATATATATATATATATATATATATATATATATATATATATATATCTTAAATCTCCACATTAAACTAAATATATTATTATTATTATTAGATGATGTGGATTATTTATTAAGCTGAGTCTCATCGATAAAATTGATGATAAACCTTTTAAATCATAGAAGATAGTAGATTTTATGCTCTACTTGACTCTTCTAATGGATTGTTTGTTCCGCTGCAGTTAAACTTGTTGTCTATTATATTCTATCAGTTTAACACTATTGAAGGCTAACGAAAAATTATTCTGCATTATCTTAGTCATAATATTTCTTACTGAACTAGTAAAACTCACCATTTGCTTTCATTGTTCTCTTCAGGAAATGAGAATATAGTTGGGACTAGTCGGAGAACGGAGTGACGGTCTAGATGATAGCATTAGTAGTCATCACTATTTTGTTAAATAGTGTGATAATAAATATAATGAGGACTCCATTGAGTGTGGATATTGTCTAGATGACAATATTCGTTTTAAAACTCTCAGATTATGTTTTGTCGTATTTTACACGGCAGTTGTATAATTAAGTTGTATTTAAATTTTGTACCATGTATTCGATGACTCAAGATGGGTGATGTATACCTATTTTGGGGGCGTCATAAGTATTATTATTATTATTATTGTTATTATTATTATTATTATTATTATTATTATTATTATTATTATTATTATTATTATTATTATTATTATTATTATTATTATTATTATTATTATTATTATTATTATTATTATTATTATTATTATTATTATTATTATTATTATTATATTATTATTATTATTATTATTATTATTATTATTATTATTATTATTATTATTATTATTATTATTATTATATTAGTTATAATTATTATTATTGTTATTATAATTATTATTATTTTTATTACAATTAGTTATGGTATGTAGTAAAGGAAAAAAAAAATAATATATGGGGAAATCTCATATTTTGATATAAATTATTATTATTATTATTATTATTATTATTATTATTATTATTATTATTATTATTATTATTATTATTAATATATTATTATGCGAAATAACTATTATTATTATTATTATTATAACAATAGACAACCAGGTTTTAAATCAACAATCTGCGGTGAAACAACAATTCATTAAAAGAGTTAAGTAGAGAATGCAAACTACTATCTTCTATATATGAATTTAAAAGTTCATCGTCGATATTTTATCCTGTAACATCAATCAATATATATACGAATCAAATATTCATCTTTGCACTACAGAGCCAAAGATATTCATCGATTAGTCATGTTCATCTCTTCGAACACTGTTCATCTTTGCACTCTGGGCCAAAGATATTAATCGATCGATCATGTTCATCTCAACACTGTTCATCTTTGCACTCTGGGTCAAAGATATTCATCAAAAATCATTCATCTTTGCACTACAGGCCAAAGATATTCATAATATCATCATTTAGGGTGAGGATGATGAAAAATATTTTAAAGGAAGCGAATCCGATGAAACAAAAGAACAAATATTAAGGATTCATATTTTAAACAATCCAAGTTCAAAAATACTTCATAAGTAATCAGAGTGGAGTAAAATTCAAGAATGATCAAAACATGGATACAATCAAAGCTAGTATCCATAATAGATATTTTGGACAAAAAGAAGAAATTTTATTTTTCGGTGAATAGTGTCGTATTCGTGAATAGTGCCGTATACGTGAATAGTAACTCCGACACCAAAAGATAGAAATTTCACAAAAAACATCTTCACGCTTCGTGAATAGTACTCGTGAATAGTAACTCATGAATAGTAACCCCGATATGAAAAAATTCCAAATTTGATAAAAATTTCCAACCAATATTTCGGCATAATGATACTAATATTGAAGAAATAATATCATTTTCGAATAAAATAACATCCCTTACCTCGAAGAAGCAGTGCTTTAGTTGAAACACCGGATATAGGCTATGACTTGAACTTGCCGTATAGCAATACTCAAAGTATACTCAAAATACTCACAAGAATAATACTTATAATATAGAGAGAAAAAACTTGATTTACGGTGTGATTTTAATTCTAACCTAAGCACCCTATTTATAGGAAAATGCTTAGAACACCAAAGTAGAAAATTTAATAAATTAATATTATAATTTTTTCACAACTTCATACATTTACTAACAATCTGAATTCACCTCCTAATCACATGTTAAATGAGTTTCAAAATGAAAAAAAACGTTTTTGTAAAAAAAATATTTTAAACTTCCAAAAATTAATTATTTGAACTTGAACTTCAATAATTCATAATAAATAGCCCTTTATCGGAAAAATTGAATCTCATGAATTTTATAGGAAATTCAATTCTCTACAACTTTGCGGAAGAAAGTTTTTTAAATTCCAAATGAAAATTGGCCAAAATCCACAAGCAGGCGATTTTATAGCTATAATCAAATTTGGTCAATAATGGTGTCCACCAACACACAAAATATGTGTTAAACATTTAATGCCACAAAAATACTCTTCCTCCTCATATACTCATATATTCCACATTCATTATAAAAATATCATAGTTAATATATTATTAAAATAATATATTTAAATGAATTATTTTATCGGAAAAAGATAAAATATTAATTTTCAACAATTATCACATTAAAATTTTCTCCATCTATATCCACATAAAATCAATATTTTCCTCATCATATAAATCAATAATTAATTATTCACAAATAATATTACGAGAATCACAATCTTTTGGTAACGGTAGTTCCCGGAAAGAGGGGCTTTCGATAAGGATTTCTCATCTATGGCGCGCAATTAGGTGACCAAACCTCTCCTTGAATGAGAACTTTCTAGACATTGTCAATAATGTTATCTAATAATATTATTCGGATAATATGCATTATTGCTCAGATAATGGAAAATCTTGTGTAATGACAATTTATTGAAACAACGGTAATATAAAATATCAATGCGTGAATTATTGAATCAATAAAATAAAATCTTGAGCGATAATTCTTGTAACAATTATTGAGTAGTGCCTTCTTACATAAGAATCAATAATTGGTGCAATCTGCAGTGTATCTTCTTTGTTCAACAACGTGTATTAGTGTGTTTTAACCATTGGGTATTCCAACAGATAATTGATAACAATAAACCATGCCAATTATTTATAAAAACTTATACTTGTCGTTTTCTTCATCCAATCGCTTTCCGTTATGGGGCCCACAAAAGACTGCACCGTCATACGAATATTCCCGACAGTACGAATATTCCACGACCAAACGAATATTCCCCGACAATAAAGAATATTTTATAACCACTTGCTTATTTTGAAATATTTGCGTATTTTACCCATAACTATCCACATTAATCAAATCAACCCTTACTATTTCAAAATAATAAATAGAGGAAATTTAATTTCATTAATTAAAATTTGGGGTCTTACAACCTCCCCTCCTTATGAAATTTAATTCCTCGAAATTGACGTGTAATCGTAATCGGTGTTTGAAAAGATGAGAATACCTCGCTTTCATTTCCGTTTCCAACTCCCGGGTCATTTCCTCAATAGCATGGTTTCTCCACAAAACTTTAACTTGTGGTATAACCTCGTACATAGGGACATGTTCTTTCCTATCCAAGATCTTGACAGTACCTCCTCGTGCGTTAAGTCTTGGCTATCTCATCCGGTTCTAACTCAATGACGTGGTTGGTTCAGTCCACATATTTACGTAACATCGATCGTAAAAACATTATGAACACGCATCATACTTGGCGGTAAAAACGAGTGTATAGGCCACGGTTCCTATTCGATCGAGAATTTCAAATGGATTAATAAATCGAAGGTTTGAGCTTTCCTCACCTCACGATTCTCGCTTTTGAAATAACAACTTCTTGCGCCTCCTTCTTCAAATTCATCACTCAACGGTGTGTAGCTTGAAACGACTTTAACTTTATCGATTAAAGTCGATTATACTCGTATATCATCAATGGGTACCTAGAGTTTTCATCTCCATCTCTATTATTTGTAAATTATATGAAATTAGTCTTTGACAATATCGTTTTCGTATTTGTATCGATCTTCTACTCAACACGTCGGCTACCACGTTAACTTTTCGGGATGGCATGGTGAACATGTCTTTGAAATGAGTCTCCTCTTGAGTTCTTGAAGCTCTTCCCACATTCCTTGCTCCATTCGAATTTTGTATCTCTCTGAGTCAATTTGCGTTAATGGAATAGCGATTCGAGAATATCCTTCAACGAATCTCCTATAATAACCAACTACGCCTGAAAGCTACGTATTTCGATTCTGAAACTTAGGTTGTTCTCAATCGTGACTCATATCCCAACCTTGGATAAGCGTTACAATGACACCTATCGGTTTACTATCGCTATCGAAATATGGTGTCCCCTACTGAGAGTCCGGCTTCATGCATTCCACAAAGGACGTTACTGTGATAAAGGCTCGGTACCAAATTCTATAGTTGAATTTTTAACTCACGAAGTTCAATAAGAGCCATTCGATATGAGATTTTAGAAATGAGTTTTGTCTTAGGGTTCAAAGTCGATACAAAATTTAATATCGAACTTTGGGAGTAAGCCAGAAATTCTTCAGAAATCGTCGGGAAAAATCAATAACAACAGGAATATTATTCAAATCGGACGTGTCTTTATTCAAATCCATAACATGGACTAAGAAAAATTGACATCCGTAATAAACGAATGACTTCATGGCTTGATATGAAAATGTTTGACTACAATGGTTTGATTGATTGAATTCGAATAACAGGTTGCTTAGGAATATGAAAACTAACAACCTTACGGAAGTAATCAATTTTGGCATGATGAGTAGTTAACCTTAAAATCACATCAAAAACAAATATCTCTATAGAAATAAGGTTAACAGGTAATGTGATAGTGCCAACCTGAATCAAGCAAGATTTCTAAACAACAGATGTAATGAAAGTTTCTCCTAATGGAGTCTCCATAAATAGGTCAAAGCCTAATTTCTCCGTAGTCAAGTTCAAACTTTGAGCGCAAGCAAGAGAGATAAAAGAATGGGTAGAACAGGGTATCTAGTAAGGTATAAACTTAGCAAGAATTTATAATTAACTAACCCGTGCTAACCGTTCGGGTTCTCGCATTTTGATCGGTCACGACAAACGCTGCTCGAGAACCGATTGACTTTGACTTTTACGGGACATCCTTTTGAGTAACCATTCCCATTGATCGGGTTTCGATTCCGCATACAATCTCGAAAGCGATATGTCCTTCTTTTCCACAATTATAGCATACCTTAAAGCTGTTGTGGGCGGTTTGGTGATATGTCCCTCTTTCCGCATTTGTAACATCTGACCGGTGGTCTTTCTCCTCCTTGGAACCGATTCTATTATTAGGCGGCGACGTCTTCACATAGTGGTTTTTGAATCTCCTCTTTTAAAATCTCCTCCCGACTCGCTTCTTCTATTTTCATGGCCACGATTACCACCGGAGTGGTTCTGCTTTGTCCGTATTCTTCTTTCTCCGCCGGTTATCGTTATTACGATGACTTGCTATCTTGATATGATCCTAGTTATGGTCCCTCGGTTGAGCGTGTACTTTCGTTATCTTGCTCTAACAACCGAGCCTTGTTGACAACATCTAAATAGAGAAAAATTTATGAGAAATGAGATCTTGGCGTATCTGGGGGTTTCAAACCTCTCGAAACATCCGCGTCATCGTTCCTCATTCTCCACCAAATGAGGTGCTGAACTGGATAACTCCATGAACTTACGCCTCGTCTTTGGGACACCGTCATGTTATTCTGCTCCCGGTCTAATAAACTCCACTTCCTTCATATAGACGAATACTTTCGAGGAAGTACTTGTCATTGAAGCTATTTCTCAAACGTCTCCCATGACATCTTTGAGTCTTGGCTAGATGGAGTCGCTTCACGAGATTCCCACCATGAATCACTTTCATTACTGGAACATAAAAGTAGCGAATGGAACTTTCGTTCCTCCGTGCATCCCAAGACATCGAATATCTTGGTAATTTTTTTGACCCACGTCTCACTTAATCGGATCCGATTTTCCCCAAAATTTGGTGGTCCCAACTCTTTGAATCTGTTTGTTTGTGACCACCCGTGAATTGCTATCATTTCCTCCTCAGTATTTTGAACACGAGTCTCTCCTCGTGCGATTTTGCATGAATCGCAAAAAGCTTTTAAACATCCCTCGTTCATCATCGCGCTCGGTGGTGGTGTTGTTCATAGGAGGTACATTGCCCGACTGTTGCCGCGTTCTCCTCGTTGGTAAAGTACAGGGCATCTCCACGGTCTCATTTACTCCATCATTAATATTCTCAATTCGACATTCTCAAATCATCGTCATAAAACAAGGGTTAATTAAGAAATCAATATATCACATAATATCCCTATATACTTAACCAACTAACAAATAAGCTTAGGTAGGACACACTAGCGAAGGATTTACTCGTCTCTCCCTTCTAGTTCTATTCCCCGATCTCTCCATGGAGATCATATCCTAAGCTACGATACCAACTATGGCGCCCCTAAAAATAGGTCCATTCCATCCAACCCATTATGAGTCGCCAAATACATGGTACAGAAATAACTACAACTTTATTATTACAACATATAAACTGTGAGTTTAAATACAGATATTGTCATCTAGACAATATCCACACGCAAATAAATCCCCATCATAATTATTGATACATTATTTTATAAAAATGGTGAGGACTACTAAACAACTCTCTCTAGAACCTTCATTCCATACCCAGACTAGTACTACATTACATTCTCGCCTCCTGAGAAGAAAAATGGAACAAAAAGGAAAAGGGTGAGCTCAACTAGCCCAGTAAAGAATATTATGACTAAGATAATATACAACAAATTATCGTTAGTCTTCAACAAGGAAAAATCTAATAGAATACAATAGACAACCAGTTTTAAATCAACAACTGCAGCGGAAACAACAATTCATTAGAAGAGTTAAGTAGAGAATGCAAACTACTATCTTCTATATATGAATTTAAAAGTTCATCATCGATATTTTATCCCTGTAACATCAATCAATATATATCTGGAATCAAATATTCATCTTTTCTGAGCTAAAAGCTAAAGATATTCATCGATTGGTCATGTTCATCTAAACACTGTTCATCTTTTGCACTTTCTGGGCAAAGATATTAATCGATCGGTCATGTTCATCTCAACACTGCTCATCTTTTGCACTACGGACCAAAGATATTCATCAAGAAATCATTCATCTTTGCACTACAGGCCAAAGATATTCATAATAATATCATCATTTAGGACCCAGAGGATGATGAAAAATATTTTAAAGGAAACGAATCCAATGAAACAAAGAACAAATATTAAGGATTAAGTATATTTTAAACAATCCAAGTTCAAAATACTTCATAAGTAATCAGTGGAATAAAATTCAAGAATGATCAAAACATGGATACAATCAAAGCTAGCATCCATAATAGATATTTTGGACAAAAAGAAGAAATTTCATTTTTAAATGAATAATTATCGTATTCGTGAATAGTCTTATATCGTGAATTGTGCCGTGTATCATGAATAGTAACTCAAACACCAAAAGATAGAAATTTCACAAAAAATATCTTCACGCTTCGTGAATAGTACTCGTGAATAGTAACTCGTGGATAGTAACTCATGAATAGTAACTCGTGAATAGTAACTCATGAATAGTAACCCCGACATGAAAAAATTCCAAATTTGATAAAAATTTCCAACCAATATTTCGGCATAATGATATTAATGTTGAAGAAATAATATCATTTTCGAATAAAATAACATCCCTTACCTCGAAAGACAGTACTTCTAGTTGAAACATCGGATATAGGCTATGACTTGAACTTGCACCGTATAGTAATACTCAAAGTATACTCAAAATACTCACAAAAATACGGTCGATAATATAGAGAAAGAAAACTTCAGTTTCTGGTGTGATTTTTAATTCTAACCTAAGCACCCTATTTATAGGAAAATGCTTAGAACACCAAAGTAGAAAATTTAATAAATTAATATTATAATTTTTCCACAACTTCATACGCACACTAACAATCTGAATTCAGCCTCCTAATCACATGTTAAATGAGTTTCAAAAATGAAAAAATGTTTTGTAAAAAAAATATTTTAAACTTCCAAAAATTAATTATTTTGAGACTTGAACTTCAATAATTCATAATAAATAGCCCGTTTATCGAGAAAATTTGAATCTAGCCACTTTTTATAGGAAATTCAATTCTCTACAACTTTGCGAAGAAAAATTTTCCAAATTCCAAAGCGAAATTGGCCAAGAAATCCACTAACAGGCGATTTTACATTTATAATCAAATTTCGATTGATAATGGTGTCCACCAACACATAAAATATGTGTTAAACATTTAATGCCACAAAATACTCTTCCTCCTCATATACTCATATATTCCACATTCATTATAAAAATATCACCGTTAATATATTATTAAAATAATATATTTAAATGAATTATTTTATCAGAAAAAGATAAAATATTAATTTTCAACAATTATCACATTAAAAATTTTCTCCATCTATATCCACATAAAATCAATATTTTCCTCATCATATAAATCAATAATTAATTATTCACAAATAATATTACAGAATCACAATACTGGCAACCAGGCCGTTCCTAGGAAAGAGGGGGCTTTCCAATAAGGATTTCTCCTTACTGGCGCGCAATTAGGTGACCAAACCTCTCCTTAGACAGAACTTTCTAGACATTGTCAATAATGTTATCTAATAATATTATTCAGATAATATGCATTATTGCTCCGATAATGGAAAATACTGTGTAATGATAATTTATTGAAACAACAATAATATAAAATATCAATGCAGTAATTATTGAATCAATAAAATAAAATACTGAACAGTAATTACTGTAACAATTATTGAGTAGTGCCTTCTTACATAAGAATCAATAATTGGTGCAATACCGTGTGCTACTGTTCAACAACGCGTATTAGTGTGTTTTAACCACCGGGTATTCCAATAGTATTAACGGTAATAACTGCGCCGTTATTTATAAAAACTTATACTTGTCGTTTTCTTCATCCAATCGCTTTTCGTTATGGGGCCCACAAAAGATCAAACGGTCATACAAATATTCTGAACGATCTGAATATTCCACGATCAAACGAATATTCCCCGACAATAAAGAATATTTTATAACCACTTGCTTATTTTGAAATATTTGCGTATTTTACCCATAACTATCCACATTAATCAAATCAACCCTTACTATTTCAAAATAATAAATAGAGAAAATTTAATTTTATTAATAAAAATTTGGGGTCTTACAATTATTATTATTATTGTTATTATTATTATTATTATTATTATTATTATTATTATTATTACAACCATGGTAAAATTTTAGTATTTGAGTAAAATTTTAGTATTTGAATTTTAGTATTTTGATTAAATGATGTAAATATGTTATGATTTTCGTATTTTAATGATGTAATTTGAATTTTTGTTCTTTTGATTAATTAACAAAATAATTTGAATTTTAGTATTTTAGTATTTTTCGTATTTGATGTAAATATGTAATTAGTATTGTTTAGTATTTTAGTGTCGGGTAACTGACTTTATAATAAAAAAAATCCTTATAGCTTAGTTAGTTTGAGCATTTGTTTAAGGAGAGTGGGAGGTCTAGAGTTCAATTCTCAAGTAGAGCATTATTTTATTTTATTTTTTAAAAAGCCCACGGGTCGGGCCAGGCTTTTTATTATTAGTACTATTATAATTATTGTATTATTATTATTATTAGTACTACTATTATTATTATTACTGTTATTGTTATTATTAGTACTATTATTATTGTTATTATTATTAGTACTATTATTATTGTTATTATTATTATTATTATTATTATTATTATTATTATTATTATTATTATTATTATTATTATTATTATTATTATTATTATTATTATTATTATTATTATTACAACTATGATAAAATTTTAGTATTTGAATTTTAGTATTTTGATTAAATGATGTAAATATGTTATGATTTTAGTATTTTAATGATGTAATTTGAATTTTTGTTCTTTTGATTAATTAACAAAATAATTTAAATTTTAGTATTTTAGTATTTTTTTAATTAGTATTTTTAGTATTTGATGTAACTATGTAATTAGTATTGTTTAGTATTTTAGTGTCGGGTAACTGACTTTATAATAAAAAAAAATCCTTATAACTTAGTTGGTTTGAACATTTGTTTAAGAAGAGTGAGAGGTCTAGAGTTCAATTGTCAAGGAGAGCATTATTTTATTTTATTTTTTAAAAATCCCACGGGTCGGGCCAGGCTTTTTTATTATTAGAACTATTATAATTATTGTAATATTATTATTATTATTAGTACTACTATTATTATTATTATTATTATTATTATTATTATTATTATTATTATTATTATTATTATTATTATTATTATTATTATTATTATTATTATTATTATTATTGTAAGACCCAATTTTATGAAATAAAAGTATTCAATTTTTCTTATAATTACTATTAGGTAAATGGTTAAATTGATAAAAGTTAAAGTTAAAGGTGATATATGAATTTTTTTTCAAAATACACAATTGGTTATAAAATATTCATTGTTGTCGGGGAATATTCGTTTGGCCGTGGAATATTCTTTTTCGTTTAGAATATTAAATGCGACCATTGCAACCATTTGTGGGCCCCATAATGAATAAGCATCGGATGAAGAAAACGACAAAATTAAGTTTTTATAAATAACGAGCGTAATCGTTCTGAATTAACACTTTGTTGGAATACCGGATGGTTAAAATCTGATGTCTGGCGTGTTTTGCACAAGAAGTAGCACATAGTTTTACGATGATTTTTGAATTATTGATCCTTACATAAGAAGGCACTACTCAATAATTGTTACGATAATTCTTTGTTCAATATTTTATTTTATTGATTCAATAATTCTTTGCGTTGATATTTTATATTATTGTTGTTTCAATAATTATCACTTGCACAATATTTCTCATTATCGGATCAATAATTCATATTATTTGAATAATATTATTAGATAGCATTATTGGCGATTATCTAGAAAGTTCATCGAGGAGAGGTTTGGTCACCTAATTGTGCTTGATGAGAGAAATTCTTATTGGAAAGCCCCCTCTTTCTGGAAGCTACCGGTTGTCATAATTGTGATTACGTAATATTATTTGTGAATAATTAATTATTGATATATATGATAAGGAAATATTTATTTGATGTGGATATAAATGATGGATTTATTTATGTGGTTATAAATGAAGGAATTAATGTTGAGGTATTTTATCGATATTTTTGTCGGAATGAAGGTATTAAAAATTAAAAAAGCAGTGTTTTGAGATATATTAAGTGAGTTATAATTTTTAATCCGACCGTTGGATCGTTGTAATTTTTGGATATGTTATACATATATAAGTTGAGTATATGTCCACAAATTTTGAACCGTTAAAATGAGCGTATGATTTGTTATGAATTTTAAGAGGTGAATGGTTGAAAATTATTGAAGTATCCAAATTTAGCATTTTGGTGGAAAATTCTAGAATTGAGTGGGCCCCACTTTTGGTTGGTGAAGAAATGTGCTGAATTTTATTTCAAATGTGGTGGGTGGGAATAGTAGCGAGTAAAGCCATCGGGGTTGCGAGTCAAGTCTCAAAAATTTTCCTATAAATAGAGAGGCTAAGTTAGAATTGAAAATCACACCAGAAACATAAGCTTTCTCTCTTTCTCTCTCTAGATTACTGAGTGTATTTTATGAGTATTTAGATACTTGGTGAGTTGATATTCATCAGTGCAAGTTTCCTTCAGCGTCATATCTGATATCCAGTCAGAAGTGCTGCTCTTTTGAGGTAAGGGATAGTAAGGGATTTTAAGGGTTATTATATTTTTCAGTTCGTACTTCTTCTGACCTTCAGAAAATTTTGGAAAAATTTGAAATGATATGTTGATGAGTTTTGTTGATTGTGTCCAAAAATGGTGATTTTTGGATGTATAGATTAAGAGTTATGAATTTTATGATAAAAGACTATTTTAAAAGTAACCGCTTATAATTCCTTGTGGTTAACTCCAAAATTGATGAAATTTTTATTGGGAGTATATCTATATAATATCATTGTACTCTGTGAATTTTGAAATTTTTGGATAAAAGTACAATTTATGATAAATGTCTAAATATTCGGCGATTTTGGCCATATGAAAAATAGTAAATGAATTTTAAAAATTCTAAGAAAAATATATGTTCAATATGGGACTATATTCTGCTAAATTCCAGAAAAGAAATATTTTTAGAAATGATTTGATATTTTTCATGAAAATGGACTAGTTATGAATAAATGAGTTAAATATGTTATGTGAAAGAAGAAAATTGGAAAATATGATTTTATGGCTTGAGAATAATATGTGTGGTATATGCAGATTTTTGATGAGAGTTTTGGTTATTGGTGATGAAATCTTATAAGTTTGGCATTTTATGATGATTAAATGCATTATTTAATAAAGTGTAAACAATTAAAATAAATTGTTTATAAGTTTAAGAAATATTATTCTTTCAATATCATTATACCGAAATATTGGTATAGATTTTATTGTGGAATTTCTACCTTTTTGTGTCAGGGTTACTATTCATGAGTTACTATTCACGAGTTACTATTCACGGGTACTATTCACTACAAAATTGGTTTCTTTTTCTAACCAAATTATAGTTGATTTATGAATATTACTCTGGAGATTAAAACTATATATTGATTATATTAATTTTATTATCATATATAATATTTTTATAATCCTGATGTTGAAATTCTCTTTCACTGAAGTGTAAAGATGAGTAGATTATTTGTATGATTATGACTAGGGTTCTCTTTGGCCAGTAGTGAAAAGTTGAATTGTGACTGGTATGATCATGACCATTGAATTTATAATTGAATATCTTTAGCTTAAGTGCAAAGGTGAATTGATCAACATGGTTATAATTATTGTTTATATAAATTCTGAAATGATTATATATTTCTTTGAGATATTAATATATTTGGCACATGAATGCAAATATGAATCATTGATGAATATATTTGGCTTGTGGTGCAAATATGAATCATTGAGGAATATCTTTGGCACATGGTGCAAAGATGAATTATTGATGAATATCTTTGGCCCGTAGTGCAAAGATGACTGTGTTGAATATCTTTGGCGATTAGTGCGAAGATGAATCTGTTGATGAATATCTTTGGCCGTGTGTGCAAAGATGAATTTATTAGTATGATTATGAGCAGGAGCGTGATTTGGTATAATCATGATCTTTGATGTTTCAAGTAAAGACATGTGATAAAATTATATTAGATCACAGGTGCGAAGAAAATTTAGAATCACAATTATGATTATGAGATATTCATATAATTGTGGAAAGGAACTGTTGATTGATGTTACAGGGATAAAACATTGTTGGTGGACTTTTAACATGGAGAAGATAATAGACTGTATTGTCTATTTGACTCTTCTAATGGATTGCTCGTTCCGCTGCAACTATGGTTGAAATTTTTATCATCTACCATATGTTCTAAATCTCTGATTTGTTATTGATGAAGGCTATTGATAATTTAATTATCTTTAGTCATGATATTCTTTACTGAGCTAGTTGTGCTCACCCTTTTGCTTCACAATTCCTTTCAGGTAATAAAAGTGTAGGTTTGGGTGAAGGGGGTAACAAGGAATAGAATCTGTTGTCTCTAGTATGGATTTCTCCTAAACAGTATAGACAAGTGTGTTGTATACATCTTTTAGTAGTTATATTTGGTGAATCATATAGGGAGAGGCGAACCCAACGTTGGAAGGGTATTTTGCCACTATCATACAAGATGTCTAATGACATACAACCTCGTGTCATCATAAGACGGGGTTGTGCTCATCCACTTCTTGAGTATATTCTGAGCACTACCTATATAATCTTGGTGTTTGTTTGAAGTATAATTCTCAATTTGAGACATTGGAGATAATGATAAGTCAAGAAGACTCACCATTGGGAAGAATATGATAGTAATCTTCTCATTTTTCTTTGGGATCTATTAGGTTGACCAAGGATAATTACGTGGCCATATGATATCTATCATAACCTAAAGCATGGCCTCCCATATACGAAGGTTTCCTTGAGCACTTCCCAAAGATTCTAATTTCTAAAACAGTTTTAACTATACATTTATGTAAGGTGTCATTGTGACGTCTTATCCAAGGTTGGGATGAGAGTCACAGTTGGTATATATATTTGTATCCAAACTCACAAAGATATGTGTTGTTGTATTTTGCACGAAAATTTTTGTAATAAAGTTGTAATTGTTTTTTGTACCATGTATTTGACGACTCAGAATGAGTTGGATGGAATGGACCTATTTTGGGGGCATCACAATTATTATTATTATTATTAGTACTACTATTATTATTATTACTAATTATTATTGTTATTATTATTATTATTATTGTTATTATTATTATTATTATTATTATTATTATTATTATTATTATTATTACTACTACTACTTATTGTTATTGTTGTTGTTGTTGTTGTTGTTATTATTATTATTATTATTATTATTATTATTATTATTATTATTATTATTATTATTATTATTATTATTATTATTATTATTATTTTGTTATTGTTATTATTATTATTAGTACAATTATTATTATTATTACTATTATTATTATTATTATTATTATTATTATTATTATTATTATTACAACTATGGTAAAATTTTAGTATTTGAGTAAAATTTTAGTATTTGAATTTTAGTATTTTGTTTAAATGATGTAAATATGTTATGATGTAAATATGATGTAAATGATGTAAATATGTAAATATGATAGTATGTTATGTTATGATGTAAATGATGCAAATATGTTATGATTTTAGTATTTTAATGATGGAATTTGAATTTTTGTTCTTTTGATTAATTAACAAAATAATTTGAATTTTAGTATTTTTAGTATTTTTTTTAATTAGTATTTTTAGTATTTGATGTAAATATGTAATTAGTATTGTTTAGTATTTTAGTGTCGGGTAACTGACTTTATAATAAAAAAATCCTTATAGCTTAGTTGGTTTGAGCTTTTGTTTAAGGAGAGTGGGAGGTCTAGAGTTCAATTCTCAAGAAGAGCATTATTTTATTTTATTTTTTAAAAAGCCCACTTGCCTGTGGGCAGGGCTTTTTATTATTAGTACTATTATAATTATTATAATATTATTAATATTATTATTAGTACTACTATTATTATTATTACTTTTATTATTATTATTATTATTATTATTATTATTATTATTATTATTATTATTATTATTATTTTTATTATATTATTATTATTTTTATTTTTATTATTATTATTATTAGTACTACTATTATTATTACTACTATTGTTATTGTTATTATTATTATTATTATTATTATTATTGTTATTATTATTATTATTATTAGTTCTATTATTATTATTATTACTATTTTATTGTTATTATTATTATTATTCTTATTATAGTTATTATTATTATTAGTATTATTATTATTATTATTATTATTATTATTATTATTATTATTATTATTATTATTATTACAACTATGGTAAAATTTTAGTATTTGAGTAAAATTTTAGTATTTGAATTTTAGTATTTTGATTAAATGATGTAAATATGTTATGATGTAAATGATGTAAATATGTAAATATGATAATATGTTATGTTATGATGTAAATGATGTAAATATGTTATGATTTTAGTATTTTAATGATGTATTTGATTTTTTGTTCTTTTGATTAATTAACAAAATAATTTGAATTTTAGTATTTTAGTATTTTTTAATTAGTATTTTTATTATTTGATGTAAATATGTAATTAGTATTTTTTAGTATTTTAGTGTCGGGTAACTGACTTTATAATAAAAAAATTCTTATAACTTAGTTGGTTTGAGCATTTGTTTAAGGAGAGTGGGAGGTCTAGAGTTCAATTCTCAAGGAGTGCATTATTTTATTTTATTTTTTAAAAAGCCCACGAATTGAATTAGGACTTTTTATTATTAGTACTATTATAATTATTGTAATAATTATTATTATAATTATAATAATAATAATAATTAATAATAATAATAGTAATAGGAATAATAATTGTAATTATAATAATGATTAATAATAACAATAGTAGTAGTTATAATAATAGTAATAGTAATAATAATAATTATTATAATTGATACTAACAATTATAATTATAATAATAATAATAATTATTATTATTATAGTAATAATAATAACAACAATAATAACAATAATAATAGTAACAATAATTATTATTATAATAATAGTAACAATAATAATAAAAACAACAACAATAATAATAATAATAGAAATTATAATAATAGTAATAATTATAATTATTATAATAATAAAAATAATAATTATAAGATTAGTAATAATTATTCTAATAATAATAATAATAATAATAGTACTAATAATAATAATAATAGTAAATATAATTATAATTATAATAATAGTAATAGTAATAGTAATAATAATAAAAATATAGCACATGAAGCATGAAAAAAAAATTAATAATGACTTATATGTAAACAAAAGTTAAAATTTAAGTTATTATCAAACACTAAATAATAACAAATGACTTATAAGTTATTTTAACCAACTTACATGTCATTGCCAAACACCCTCTAATACAAGATAAAAAGAGAAATTAATATTTGATTATAAAAGAAAATACAAGTCAAGAAAAAGGAGAATTTGAAAAATAGGAGTTAAAAAAAACATACACACCATTGGTGCAACTTTATTATTATTGTTATTGTTATTATTGTTATTATTATTATTATTATTATTATTATTATTATTATTATTATTATTATTATTATTATTACAACTATGGTAACATTTTAGTATTTGAGTAAAATTTTAGTATTTGAATTTTAGTATTTTGATTAAATGATGTAAATATGTTATGATGTAAATGATGTAAATATGTAAATATTATAATATGTTATGTTATGATGTAAATGATGTAAATATGTTATGATTTTAGTATTTTAATGATGTATTTGAATTTTTGTTCTTTTGATTAATTAACAAAATAATTTGAATTTTAGTATTTTAGTATTTTTTAATTAGTATTTTTAGTATTTGATGTAAATATGTAATTAGTATTTTTAGTATTTTAGTGTCTGTAATGGCTTGACTTTATAATAAAAAAATTCTTATAACTTAGTTGGTTTGAGCATTTGTTTAAGGAGAGTGGGAGGTCTAGAGTTCAATTCTCAAGAGAGCATTATTTTATTTTATTTTTAAAAAGCCCACGAATTGAATTAGGGCTTTTTTATTATTAGTACTATTATAATTATTGTAATAATTATTATTATAATTATAATAATAATAATAATTAATAATAATAATAATAATAGGAATAATAATTGTAATTATAATAATGATTAATAATAATAATAGTAGTAGTTATAATAATAGTAATAGTAATAGTAATAATAATTATAATTGATACTAACAATTATAATTATAATAATAATAATTATTATTATTATTATAGTAATAATAATAACAACAATAATAACAATAATAATAGTAACAATAATAATTATTATAATAATAGTAACAATAATAATAAAAACAACAACAATAATAATAATAATAGAAATTATAATAATATTAATAATTATAATTATTATAATAATAAAAATAATAATTATAAGATTAGTAATAATTATTCTAATAATAATAATAATAATAGTAATAATAATAATAATAATTGTAATAATAATAATTGTAAATATAATTATAATTATAATAATAGTAATAGTAATTGTAATAATAATAAAAAATATAGCATATGAAGCATGAAAAAAATTAATAATGACTTATATGTAAAAAAGTTAAAATTTAAGTTATTATCAAACACTAAATAATAACAAATGACTTATAACTTATTTTAACCAACTTACATGTCATTGCCAAACACCCTCTAATACAAGATAAAAAGAGAAATTAATATTTGATTATAAAAGAAAATACAAGTCAAGAAAAAGGAGAACTTGAAAAATAGGAGTTAAAAAAAACTTAAACACCATTGGTGCAAATTTATTATTATTGTTATTGTTATTATTGTTATTGTTATTATTAGTATTATTATTATTATTATTATTATTATTATTATTATTATTATTATTATTATTATTATTATTATTATTACAACTATGGTAAAATTTTAGTATTTGAATTTTAGTATTTTGATTAAATGATGTAAATATGTTATGATGTAAATATGTAAATATTATAATATGTTATGTTATTATGTAAATGATGTAAATATGTTATGATTTTAGTATTTTAATGATGTATTTGAATTTTTGTTCTTTTGATTAATTAACAAAATAATTTGAATTTTAGTATTTTAGTATTTTTTTAATTAGTATTTTTAGTATTTGATGTAAATATGTAATTAGTATTTTTTAGTATTTTAGTGTCGGGTAACTGACTTTATAATAAAAAAAAAATTCTTATAACTTAGTTGGTTTGAGCATTTGTTTAAGGAGAGTGGGAGGTCTAGAGTTCAATTCTCAAGGAGAGCATTATTTTATTTTATTTTTTAAAAAGCCCACGAATTAGAATTAGGGCTTTTTTATTATTAATACTATTATAATTATTGTAATAATTATTATTATAATTATAATAATAATAATAATAGTAATAGGAATAATAATTGTAATTATAATAATGATTAATAATAACAATAGTAGTAGTTATAATAATAGTAATAGTAATAGTAATAATAATTATAATTGATACTAACAATTATAATTATAATAATAATAATTATTATTATTATTATAGTAATAATAATAACACCAATAATAACAATAATAATAGTAACAATAATAATTATTATAATAATAGTAACAATAATAATAAAAACAACAACAATAATAATAATAATAGAAATTATAATAATAGTAATAATTATAATTATTATAATAATAAAAATAATAATTATAAGATTAGTAATAATTATTCTAATAATAATAATAATAGTAATAATAATAATAATAATAATTATAATAATAATAATAGTAAATATAATTATAATTATAATAATAGTAATAGTAATAGTAATAATAATAAAAATATAGCACATGAAGCATGAAAAAAATTAATAATGACTTATATGTAAAAAAAGTTAAAATTTAAGTTATTATCAAACACTAAATAATAACAAATGACTTATAACTTATTTTAACCAACTTACATGTCATTGCCAAACACCCTCTAATACAAGATAAAAGAGAAATTAATATTTGATTATAAAAGAAAATACAAGTCAAGAAAAGGAGAATTTGAAAATAGGAGTTAAAAAAACTTACACACCATTGGTGCAACTTTATTATTATTGTTATTGTTATTATTATTATTATTATTATTATTATTATTATTATTATTATTATTATTATTATTATTATTATTATTATTATTATTATTATTATTATTATTATTATTATTATTATTACAACTATGGTAACATTTTAGTATTTGAGTAAAATTTTAGTATTTTGATTAAATGATGTAAATATGTTATGATGTAAATATGTAAATATTATAATATGTTATGTTATTATGTAAATGATGTAAATATGTTATGATTTTAGTATTTTAATGATGTATTTGAATTTTTGTTCTTTTGATTAATTAACAAAATAATTTGAATTTTAGTATTTTAGTATTTTTTAATTAGTATTTTAGTATTTGATGTAAATATGTAATTAGTATTTTTAGTATTTTAGTGTGGATAACTTGACTTTTATAATAAAAAAATTCTTATAACTTAGTTGGTTTGAGCATTTGTTTAAGGAGAATGGGAGGTCTAGAGTTCAATTCTCAAGGAGAGCATTATTTTATTTTATTTTTAAAAAAAGCCCACGGGTGAATTAGGAGTCAGGCTTTTTTATTATTAGTACTATTATAATTATTGTAATAATTATTATTATAATTATAATAATAATAATAATTAATAATAATAATAGTAATAGGAATAATAATTGTAATTATAATAATAATTAATAATAACAATAGTAGTAGTTATAATAATAATAATAGTAATAGTAATAGTAATAATAATTATAATTGATACTAACAATTATAATTATAATAATTATTATTATTATAGTAAATAATAATAACAACAATAATAACAATAATAATAGTAACAATAATAATTATTATAATAATAGTAACAATAATAATAAAAACAACAACAATAATAATAATAATAGAAATTATAATAATATTAATAATTATAATTATTATAATAATAAAAATAATAATTATAAGATTAGTAATAATTATTCTAATAATAATAATAATAATAGTAATAATAATAATAATAATAGTAAATATAATTATAATTATAATAATAGTAATAGTAATAGTAATAATAATAAAAATATAGCACATGAAGCATGAAAAAAATTAATAATGACTTATATGTAAAAAAAAGTTAAAATTTAAGTTATTATCAAACACTAAATAATAACAAATGACTTATAACTTATTTTAACCAACTTACATGTCATTGCCAAACACCCTCTAATATAAGATAAAAAGAGAAATTAATATTTGATTATAAAAGAAAATACAAGTCAAGAAAAAGGAGAATTTGAAAAATAGGAGTTAAAAAAAACTTACACACCATTGGTGCAACTTTATTATTATTATTATTATTATTATTACAACTATGGTAACATTTTAGTATTTGAGTAAAATTTTAGTATTTGAGTTTTAGTATTTTGATTAAATGATGTAAATATGTTATGATGTAAATATGTAAATATTATAATATGTTATGTTATTATGTAAATGATGTAAATATGTTATGATTTTAGTATTTTAATGATGTATTTGAATTTTTGTTCTTTTGATTAATTAACAAAATAATTTGAATTTTAGTATTTTAGTATTTTTTTAATTAGTATTTTAGTATTTGATGTAAATATGTAATTAGTATTTTTTAGTATTTTAGTGTCGGTTAACTGACTTTATAATAAAAAAAATTCTTATAACTTAGTTGGTTTGAGCATTTGTTTAAGGAGAATGGGAGGTCTAGAGTTCAATTCTCAAGGAGAGCATTATTTTATTTTATTTTTTAAAAAGCCCCACTGAATTAAGTTAGGAGCTTTTTATTATTAGTACTATTATAATTATTGTAATAATTATTATTATAATTATAATAATAATAATAATTAATAATAATAATAGGAATAGGAATAATAATTGTAATTATAATAATGATTAATAATAACAATAGTAGTAGTTATAATAATAGTAATAGTAATAGTAATAATAATTATAATTGATACTAACAATTATAATTATAATAATTATTATTATTATAGTAATAATAATAACAACAATAATAACAATAATAATAGTAACAATAATAATTATTATAATAATAGTAACAATAATAATAAAAACAACAACAATAATAATAATAATAGAAATTATAATAATAGTAATAATTATAATTATTATAATAATAAAAATAATAATTATAAGATTAGTAATAATTATTCTAATAATAATAATAATAGTAATAATAATAATAATAATTGTAATAATAATAATAGTTATTATAATTATAATTATAATAATAGTAATAGTAATAGTAATAATAATAAAAAATATAGCACATGAAGCATGAAAAAAAATTAATAATGACTTATATGTAAAAAAAAGTTAAAATTTAAGTTATTATCAAACACTAAATAATAACAAATGACTTATAACTTATTTTAACCAACTTACATGTCATTGCCAAACACCCTCTAATACAAGATAAAAAGAGAAATTAATATTTGATTATAAAAGAAAATACAAGTCAAGAAAAAGGAGAACTTGAAAAATAGGAGTTAAAAAAAACTTACACACCATTGGTGCAACTTTATTATTATTGTTATTGTTATTATTGTTATTGTTATTATTATTATTATTATTATTATTATTATTATTATTATTATTATTATTATTATTATTATTATTACAACTATGGTAACATTTTAGTATTTGAGTAAAATTTTAGTATTTTGATTAAATGATGTAAATATGTTATGATGTAAATGATGTAAATATTTAAATACGATAATATGTTATGTTATGATGTAAATGATGTAAATATGTTATGATTTTAGTATTTTAATGATGTATTTGAATTTTTGTTCTTTTGATTAATTAACAAAATAATTTGAATTTTAGTATTTTAGTATTTTTTAATTAGTATTTTTAGTATTTGATGTAAATATGTAATTAGTATTTTTTGTATTTTAGTGTCGGATGGCCCGACTTTATAATAAAAAAATTCTTATAACTTAGTTGGTTTGAGCATTTGTTTAAGGATAGTGGGAGGTCTAGAGTTCAATTCTCAAGTAGAGCATTATTTTATTTTATTTTTTAAAAACCACGGGTCGGGTCAGGCTTTTTTATTATTAGTACTATTATAATTATTGTAATAATTATTATTATAATTATAATAATAATAATAATAATTAATAATAATAATAGTAATAGGAATAATAATTGTAATTATAATAATGATTAATAATAACAATAGTAGTAGTTATAATAATAGTAATAGTAATAGTAATAGTAATAATAATTATAATTGATACTAACAATTATAATTATAATAATAATAATTATTATTATTATTATAGTAATAATAATAACAACAATAATAACAATAATAATAGTAACAATAATAATTATTATAATAATAGTAACAATAATAATAAAAACAACAACAATAATAATAATAATAGAAATTATAATAATAGTAATAATTATAATTATTATAATAATAAAAATAATAATTATAAGATTAGTAATAATTATTCTAATAATAATAATAATAGTAATAATAATAATAATAATAATAGTAAATATAATTATAATTATAATAATAGTAATAGTGATAGTAATAATAATAAAAAATATAGCACATGAAGCATGAAGAAAAATTAATAATGACTTATATGTAAAAAAAAGTTAAAATTTAAGTTATTATCAAACACTAAATAATAACAAATGACTTATAACTTATTTTAACCAACTTACATGTCATTGCCAAACACCCTCTAATACAAGATAAAAAGAGAAATTAATATTTGATTATAAAAGAAAATACAAGTCAAGAAAAAGGAGAATTTGAAAAATAGGAGTTAAAAAAAACTTACACACCATTGGTGCAACTTTATTATTATTGTTATTGTTATTATTATTATTAGTGTTATTAGTACTATTATTATTATTATTATTATTATTATTATTATTATTATTATTATTATTATTATTATTATTATTATTATTATTGTAGTATATAACTTCTTGAGATTATATTAATGGAATGTAGTGAAGGAGAAGAAAGGAATATATGTGGGAAATCTCATGTTTTGATATAAATATTAATCCTTGCAAAATATTAATAGATAACTTGTATTGCTCCAGCGGTCAAATAACCAAAGTTCCAAATGATAGGTCACATGTTCGATTATGTTTCGCATTTGGAAATAATTTTTAAATACTAAATATGAATATTTTTTCACAATTCTCCGAATACCGAATATGATCTTACAAAAACATGCTTATTGGGATTATCTTAATTTAAGGCAACATTTTAATAGTCGTTGCAAAAAGTTGTATAATATATGCAACGAAAATAAAAATTGTTGCCAATGAATGTGGTCTATATTAGGCAACGAAATATAGCAACAAAACAATTTTCGTTGCCCACGATGAGGAGAAATCAAGTGGTTAGAAATTTTGTAACGAATTTCTAACGAATTTTGTTTCCAAATTTTGCAACAACTTATGAATTTCGTTGCAAAAAGTGAAAGCCTGACACAATCTGCAACGAAGGACAAGTTTCGTTGCTAAACATACACTTTTAGCAACGACTTATAAAGCTGTTACTTGACAAATCGTTGCTAATGCCCCATTTTTAGCAAAAAAAAACTTTCGTTGCCCACGATGATGGGAAATCAAGTGGCCTAAAATTTTGCAATGAATTTCTAACGAATTTTTTTTTCTGCCAATGAATTAGCAACGAAATTTTGCAACGACTTATGAATTTCGTTGCAAAAAGTGAAAGCCTGACACAATCTGCAACGAAGGACAAATTTCGTTGCTAAACATATACTTTTAGCAACGACTTATAAAGTCGTTGCCCGAAAAATCGTTGCTAAAGGCCCATTTTTTTGTAGTGTAAGCAAGTGAATGCTATTCCTATTTATATATGATTTGATTATGATATATATATATATATATATATATATATATTTTGTTGGAACCCCTAGCAATATTACAGAAAGAATTCATGGTCAGTTAAGTAATCTTACTTGTCCCACTCTAAGTGATTTTAGATGGTACAAAGATGTATTTACCTCTAGAGTTATGATGAGAAATGACAGTAATAAACCATTTTGGAAAGAAATGGTTTATTACTGTTCTGATTCTCCCAATGCTTTTTGGCATAGGAAGAAGCACACAGTTAGGTTACCCTATGCTAAAGAATTTAAAGAGCATTTAATTCCTACTAAGGCTAGGCCTATTCAAATGAGTCATGAACAAATGGAGTTATGTAAAATTGAAATCAATGATCTCCTCATTAAAGGGCTAATTAGACATAGTAAGTCACCATGGTCTTGTCCAGCCTATATTGCCATTTCAAAATCCAAGGGATTTTATATTTACTACAAAATATAAGGAAGACTGGAATTTCCTCATATTTGGAATGATAATTCTTGTGATGACAAAATGCTCTAATTGGGCAATGAGAGGTTTAGGGAAAATGTCATGACTCAAACTGTACCTTGTCCACCAAAGAATGAACCATTTGGGGAATTGACTTTTAAATTTGTGGTCGAACTGAAAGAACCACGAGTGACTATGATCATCATTTTGATGAAGCAAATCTTTTAATTGCTTTAGATATTGAGTTTTTAATTAGGATCGGTAATTTTCTTGATTAGATCAACTAGTAAGGAGCTTTCTTCTTCATCTTTTGTAATTACACTAACTCTTTTCTGGTAGTTTTTATTACAATCTTACATACATATAGTGACTTCATTTTCACTATCGAAATTTACGTTGGATGAGTTGTTACTAGAAGATTACGGAACATCGGGAAGCTTCTTCATTCTTCTACTACTACTCTTATTGTCAATTCTCATTAATTCTAATAATTGTTCGTATCTTGATTGAAAATATTTAATCGAGCTAATTTTTGTTTAACTCTGCATTCACTTTTGTAATGACCTTTACATCCCACAATTGTGACAAACAATTTTACTTTTATCAAATGTTTTTGATTTTTTATAAGATTTTTTCTTTGATGACTTAGGTTTATTATAATAATTATCTTGATTATTATTCTTATTTTTGATGTGAGTATATCTCTTCTTACGGCGTTTATGAATGGTAAACCTAAAATAATTTTGTCAGTAAGATTGCGAACTAAGACGAACGAGGTCTTGAAACACATGTTGTCCTGACAGATATGTACTTTAGGTAATTTGTACTTTATTTCCATTTGACTACCAATTAATTAAATTTAATTTTCACTAGTTTTCTTATAATATCTAGTGGGGATAATACCTTCTTGAATACAATTCAAGTCTGCACCAGTATCTACTAGAGCAGGGAGTTGTACTGAAAAGGTTTTATCAATGACTAAATTAATGGAAATATACCATTTTTGAATAGTAATATCTTTAATTCTTTTAAGAGAGAGACCTTGAATAAAGAGATCGAAATCTTTGGCAATAGATGACTCTGGATCCTCGTGACATTCATCACTGTAGAAGAAGAATCATTAATTTGAAGATCCGATTTTTATTGTCAATCTCTTTTCTTAAACTAGAAATCTCAATCTTTAAATTAGAAATCTCCTTTTAAGTTTATTAACCTCTTGATTTAATTCGGAAGTGTAATTTCTTTAACTGGAGATTTGAATCTTTCAAGAGTCTTATTTAAACTGAATATGGGTTTTTCTTTAGCTCTAAAAACCTTGTCAGTGACCTTTTTATCTTTAGTAATGTTCTTATTTCAGTAATCTTGTAAGTCCATTTTAGTTATTCACCTTGTAAATAGTTTGTATTAATCAATAAAATTGTTTTTATTTAGTAATTTAATTGTGTTTTGTATGCTGCACTTGTTCTTCTCTTGTATATTTCTCCTTAGCCCCCAAATGGTATCGTAGCCAAGTTGTTTGTTATTAGTAGCTGTTTGGCAGGATCTCTTTAATCAAACTTCTCTTTACTATTTCAAAATTATCTTCTTCATCAAAGTTCTCGAAGTCACCTTACTTACCCGTAGTCCACCTAGTTCGCGTCTAACCTTTGTAAGTCTCCGTGGTGTGTGGCGGTGTCAAGTTATAGAACATAGGTATGAGTGCCTTTGGGTAAGCAGGGTATGCATGAATGAGCTTTGAGTAAGATTTTATTTTGAAACAATCAAGATAGAGTAGGTTATTGGATCTAGCTCCTCGATTAATGTAATTCGACTTTGCCTCCTGTTCGAGACATAGTGAACCAGGAAGAACATAATTATGAAAACATTAATCAAGTTTTAAACAATTGGAATATACCTAAGGTATCTCCCAAAGAAATTTATCAGTCAACATTTTCAGATAAATTTAAAACTGATTATAATGTCAAAACTGTTGAGAGAGTTTATGCAATTAACAAAGAATACGAAAATTGTAGTCTTTTATCTCGAAGTTATTAAAAACATAGAAAAAAGGGTTATAATTTTATACATATAGGTCTTGTTCAAGTTGCGATTAAACCTCTTAATAGAAAAAGAATTAATTCATCAATCTACCTCTTGCCTTAGAGATGCTAGATTTTAAATTACTATCCAAGCATTATTGGTGCAATGGAAGCAAGTTTGCATAATGGACCTATCCATTTCAAGCGCTTTCTGATTTCACCTTGAGTCTCGATGATCAAAACTTATTTAAAGCCTTATCATTAAATATTAAAAGCTGCCGAGAGATTACTCAAATGATTGAAGGATCTCAACCCATTGCTTTGATTTACGAGGATTTATTATAAGGCGATGAAGTCAAATTTGAGCGTTCATGCTCTTAATAAAAGCCCAAAAGATCAAACAGGTTTAATTCAAAGTTCAACTAGTGATGCTAATATCCAGATCCCAAGAACAATTCTTTGGAAGGATATTAACTTACCTAATCAATGGACTTTACCAAATGAATTACCACAACAACCCATAGTTAACAATTTATTGAATATTAAAAATATCCAACAATTTTCTGATGGAACTGTTAAAATTCGTTTTGAACGTACTAGATCACCAGTTATCATTGAAGATATTTCTAGTTCTTGATCCTTGATTATCCACACTAGAAGAGATCTTGAGGTCTAAGTAATCCTCTTGTTAAAGATATCAAACTTAAAGGTATTCTTAATGAAGGACAAGTTAGTCATCCTGTTATACTCGAGCAATCTGACCGTCAAGATGAAGATTCTTCTTCCCCGAAGATCCTCTGTTTTATCCCATACGATCGATTTTAATGCCCCTATTCATAATCAACTAAGAGTCATTAAAAAAGGATTTCGCGTTAAATTGGGATAACTTAGTTAAAGATTTTAATTCAAAATCTAATAAAGAAAAAAGACATCTATTTAGATCTGTCCATCCAACCTGAAAGGAAAGAGATAAGATAGTAAATAGATGGAAAAGATTTATCAAAAATGAAGAAATTAACATCACTTTTTATGGTGGTATGAAACAGTATCAATGTAAATGCAATGTTATTAGTAAAACTCAATGGATTAAAGAAGATGATCCAAAGTATCGACCAGATCATCCCCCATTAGAAAGCAGTTCTAATTCGATTAAAAACACTTACATTATTGCGGTCCCTTCAAAATACTTGGCGGAACTAATAACGACAAAAAAAAATAATTGAACAATTAAACTTTAGCAATCAATATCTAGCAACTAGGTAGGAAAAGCAAACTAGATAGAATTGAAGAAAAATTTGAAGAAGGTATTATCAAAAACCCGATTCAAAGATAGAGCAACCTTTACTAAATTTACGGAAAAGATATAATTTAAGTTTACGATAAAGATGACGAATTGGTCCAATCCATTGAAAAATTATTTAAAAACTCAAAAAGCAGAACCGGTTCAAGCGGGGAACTATTCTTTGTTATTGATCGGTGAGAGTCGATGATAATAATGAAAGTTCTTCCGACCACTCTTCTATTTCAAACCTTAATGACCAATTAAATAAATTAATCATTAATAACACAAGTATCACGAAAATTGGTATTCTAGACCAACTCCTCCGGATTTACAATTCAAGAAAAAGAAATCTAGATAAATGCAGGTTTTCGGTATCCTCTAATAAAATTTATGAATGGAATATAGATGGATTTAGTGAACAAGAAATTCTTAATAAACTAAATCATATGTCTATAGTAGCTAACGATTACATCACTAAATTCAACACTTTGTCTCAACGGGACATTGTTGAATTATTAGCTAGTGGATTCACCGGCATTCTTAGGTCTTAGTGGGAAAAACATCTCACGAGAAGACATTAGAATATCCATAATTCATGCTATTCAAAGAGATAAAGAAGGCAATCCCATCTTTGATGAAGATCTTTGGTATTGGTCTTCCGATGGAGTTAACACTTTAATATTCACCATAATTAAACATTTTGTTGGAACCCTAGCAATATTACGGAAAGAATTCATGATCGATTAAGTAATCTTACTTGTCCCACTCTAAGTGATTTTAGATGGTACAAAGATGTATTTACCTCTAGAGTTAAGATGAGAAATGACGGTAATAAACCATTTTGGAAAGAAAAATTAGTTAATGGTTTGCCATCTTTATTTGCTCACAAAGTTAGGGAAGAATTAAGCAAAAACCTAGGATATATTGATTATGATAATTTAACTTATGGAGATATTATTAGTCATATCCAAAAAATTGGATTAAAAATGTGCATTGATTTTAAATTAGCTAAACAAGCTAGAAAAGACAAAAATAAAGCTAAATACGAGTTAGGAACATTTTGTGAGCAGATGGTTTATCACGGGTGGCTCCCTCGAATGGGAAGCACAGAGCATAAAGATAAACATATTGAGTCACACAAAAATCATAAACGCCGTAAGAAGAGATATACTCACATCAAAAATAAGAATAATAATCAAGATAATTATTATAATAAACCTAAGTCATCAAAGAAAAAATCTTATAAAAAATCAAAAACATTTGATAAAAGTAAAATTATACATCACAATTGTGGATGGAAAGGTCATTACAAAAGTGAATGCGAGTTAAACAAAAATTAGCTCGATTAAATATTTCAATCAAGATACTGAACAATTATTAGAATTAATGAGAATTGACAATAAGAGTAGTAGCGATAATGAAGAAGCTTCGATGTTCCGAATCTTCTAGTAACAACTCATCCAACGTAAATTACGATAGTGAAAATGAAGTCACTATATATACGTAAGATTGTAATAAAAGCTAACTGTAAAAAAGAGTTAGTGTAATTACAAAAGATGAAGAAGAAAGCTCCTTATTAGTTGATCTAATCAGTAAAATTTCTGATCCAGAATTAAAAACTCAATATCTAAAGCAATTAAAAGATTTATTAACTAAAGATAAAAAGGTCACTGACAAGGTTCTTAGAGCTAAAGAAAAACCCATATTCAGTTTAAATAAGACTCTTGAAAGATTCAAATCTCCGATTAAAGAAATTACACTTCTGAATTAAATCAAGAGGTTAATAAACTTAAAAGGAGATTTCTAATTTAAAGATTGAGATTTCTAGTTTAAGAAAAGAGATTGACAATAAAAAATCGGATCTTCAAATTAATGATTCTTCTTCTAGTGATGAATGTCACGAGGATCCAGTCATCTATTGCCAAAGATTACGATCTCTTTATTCAAGGTCTCTCTCTTAAAAGAATTAAAGATATTACTATTCAAAAATGGTATATTTCCATTAATTTAGTCATTGATAAAACCTTTTCAGTACAACTCCCTGCTCTAGTAGATACTGGTGCAGACTTGAATTGTATTCAAGAAGGTATTATCCCCACTAGATATTATAAGAAAACTAGTGAAAAATTAAATTCAAATTGCTTGGTAGTCAAATGGAAATAAAGTACAAATTACCTAAAAGTACATATCATCCGGGACAACATGTGTTTCAAGACCTCGTTAAATCTTAGTTCGCAATCTTACTGACAAAATTATTTTAGGTTTACCATTCATATATTTGCTTTATCCATTTACCACTAGTAATAAAGGTTTAAGTTGTGAACATTTAGGAAAGAAAATTATATTTAAATTCTTAATTAAACCAAAAGAAAGAGATTTAAAATTTATTCAAGAAGAATCAATTTCTAAATCGTTAAATCTGTTAAATTGTAAAGTTACTCACCTAAATTTTCTTAAAGAAGAAATTAAGTACCAACAAGTTGATGACCAACTTAAGAATGTGAGTTCAAGAAAAATAAAAAGAATTAAAAGATTATTTAATAAATAACTTATGTTACGATTCTCCCAATGCTTTTGGCATAGGAAGAAGCACACAGTTAGGTTACCTTATGCTAAAGAATTTAAAGAGCATTTAATTCCTACTAAGGCTAGGCCTATTCAAATGAGTCATGAACAAATGGAGTTATGTAAAATTGAAATCAATGATCTCCTCAGTAAAGGGCTAATTAGACATAGTAAGTCACCATGGTCTTGTCCGACCTTACATGTTAATAATGAAGTTTGAGAAAGAAAGAGGTGTCCTCGCCTAGTCATTAATTATAAACCATTAAACAAAGTTTTAGAGTGGATTAGGTACCCTTTGCCCAACAAGGATGATCTCCTTGGTAGGTTAAGCGTCTCCACAATCTTTAGTAAATTCGACCTCAAGTCAGGATTCTGGCAAGTTGCCATTCACCCAGATGATAGGTACAAAACTGCATTTACCACTCCGTTCGGACACTACGAATGGAATGTTCAGTCATTTGGACTTAAGAATGCACCCAGTGAATTTCAGAATATTCTTAATAACATTTTGAATCCCTTCAGTCATTTTATCATTGTTTACATCGATGACATCCTTGTATTCTCCAAGACTATTGAAGAACATATTAAACATTTGAATTCATTCTTCAAAACAGTTAAAACCAATGGTCTTGTCCTTTCTCCTTCCAAGTGTAGTTTTTTTTTGATTAAATTAGATTTCTCGGTTTAATCCTCTATCATGGACTCACGCGGCCAATTGATAGAGCTATTCAATTCGCCGAATAGGTTCCCGAATAAGATTACCGACAAGAATCACTCTGAGAGGTTTCTTGGCTCGCTTCAATTATATTGGCGATTTACAGGACCTCGGGAAGATTTGTAAGCCTCTCTTTCGGTAACACACAAAGTAATCCTCCTCCTTGAATGGACATTCATACTTACGTCAATCCGCCAAGTTAAAAAAATATGTTAAGGTTTTGCCTCCTTGGCATCTCTAATGATTCACATTCAAAATAATTGAAACCGGCGCCTCGACATTGGATTCGGAGGCATACTCAAACAGAAATTGACTCCTATTTCTAATGAACAAATTGTTCGTTTCCATTCTGGCGCATGGAATTCTACACAATTAAAATACGATTACTATTAAAAGGAAATTTTATCTCTAGTTTTATGTATTAAAAATTCCAGAGAGATTTATTAAATCGAAAATTCTTAGTTAGAATAGATTGTAAGTCAAAAAAATTTATTCTTGAAAAAGCGTTGAAAACGTCGCCTCTAAGCATTCATTAAGCTAGATGGCAAGCAATTTTAAGTATTTTTGATTTTGATATTGAATACATTAAAGCGGTATAACTCAATCCCGATTTTCTCACTCGTGAATTTATTAACACGAGTACAATCACAAAGAAAATGAGTGTTCGAGGAGGTTCATCTTCTCGTAGTCATGGCCGCTTCTCTTTGGTCGATTAATCAACGATTAATCAACCAAAGGAACTGTTGTTCCTCACCCAGTCACCCAGACACATAATAAATTCCAGGTGCTTGGTACAGTCCCCAAGCCCTACTCCTCAGTTCTTGCTAGTCAACCAAAGCCATTTGATATTTTTGCTAGTCAAGCTCCAGCAACTTCGTCAAAACCTAGTCATCCGATTATCCGATTATCTTGAGTTTATGATCATCACTTATTTCATGTTGAGTTAAATATGAAACCTAAAATGACCTATTCGATTAGCAGCCCAGTATTTTCCTTCGGGATGGCATTTTACTCCTTCAGCTCCATATAAGTCACTTGTTTATTATAGAGATATCCTTATTGAAAGCAGTCGGTTTTCATAAAACCAATCTATGCCAATGATGATAAATCAAAACTCCTTTATCATTCATTGTATATTAAACAAGTCCTTAATTCATCAGATTGGAGTAGTCATCCATCAGATCTCAGATCTCTTTCTAATCAATCTAGTTCGTTTTATTATTATGATTATATTGAAGCACGGCATAAAATCATGCTTCATCAAAATGATGATCATAGTCACTTTCGTGGTTCTTTCGATTCGACCACAAATTTAATTCCCCAAATGGTTCATTCTTTGGTGGACAAGGTGCAGTTTGAGTCATGACATTTTCCCTAAACCTCTCCTTGCCCAATTAGAGCATTTTGTCATCACAATAACTTATCATTCCAAATATGAGGAAATTCCGGTCTTCCTTATATTTTGTAGTAAATATAAAATCCTTGGATTTTGAAATGGCAATATATAGTTCTGACCACTCAAGAAAGTCACTTTTTTCCGGTCTCCGTCGTCCATAGGAATCGGGACGGCTCGAGACTTTTCTTTCTCCTATTTCTCGTGTCTCTCGTAGCTTTTCAATTAAATGGTGGGATAAATTTGGAGTTAATGAAATAGTAGGCCAAGTTCAAAAAGAATTCCCGCTTTCTCCTCATTACCTCCCCGATTAACGTCAATCTGATTACTACGGCCTCTGCCGTTGCATCCTCGATAAAAGCAAAAAGCAATTTGAATTAGCAAAATCGGTTACATCACCGCTTGATCCACGGATGTTTTTCGATTACTCTAATTCGAGTTAAGGCGTCTTCTTGATGCTATTCATTTAAGACTTGATCAGTTACGTGAAGAGTCAGACAAAGCTTCTTCTCAGTCCAGAGGAGATATTTCTAGTCATGATTCTGATTATGAAGGCAGTTGTGACCCCTATGGCACAATTGCTCTTCAGGATGCTCAAGATCCATTTTCTTGAGCCTATCTCTAATCAATCAAAGTGAAGATGTGATTCTCTATTTCGGTCGGCCAAAGACCTACTCGGTGACCTTAGTCACTGCCCCGTGACCTTAGTCACCCGCCTTGGCGACCTCGATCCACTCCTCTCAGGATGCATTGTCATCAGCATCTTCTGCAGCAGCTTTCAGTCAAGCATCCGGTCCCACGACCGCATTAGTCAAAAGAAGACGTCTGCTTTTCCACCGAAAGCAGATTCTTTTTCCTTTTACTTTAGTAAAATGTTTTTACTTGTACTTTTACTTTAGTAAAATGTTTCTTACTTTTACTTTACCTCAGTTATTGTAATAGTAATCTTGTAACAGTTCGTTTCCTTGTTCTATAAAAGGAAATCGGATTCATTTGGTTCAGGCAGACTTAGAAAGACTCAGAGATCCTTCTCCTCAAATCTTTAACCTCTACCATTTGTTTAGCCTACTTAACCCCCTTCATCTAATGTTCTTATTTCAGTAATCTTGTAAGTCCATTTTAGTTATTCACCTTGTAAATAGTTTGTATTAATCAATAAAATTGTTTTTATTTAGTAATTTAATTGTGTTTTGTATGCGCACTTGTTCTTCTCTTGTATATTTCTCCTTCTGCCCCCAAATGGTATCAAATTTATGAATAATATGCACTTGTATATATATATATGAATAATATGCAAGCATGCTTGCATTAAGAAAAGCTGTAAAGTCCTTTGATAGATAATAGAAGTATATGTACAAGGACTTAGAATGAATTGATCAAATATGTTAGGTTGATCCTACATAAGCAAGACAACTTTGTAAAGTCCTTAAAAAGAAAAGATGTACAAGGACTATAAAGATAGAAAGATCAAGCTTGTTAGGTTGATCTTATGATGTAATAGATAGGCTAGTCTGATGGTCGACCTGACACAAGTCGTCAAGTCTGCGCCAGTGAGTCAAGGTTAACTCGAGAGCTATCGAGGCAGAATAGGAGTATGCAAGATAGTAGATCTCGGAGTTCGTAGACTGCCAGGGGAAACAAAGAAGGATCGTAGTGTATCAAGTAGAGCTTCCTCGGGATCGTAGGTATCTTTGAGGAAGTCATGTTCATAATCGTGAGAACTGACGACGCCTGGTGTTTGGTGGGTCATCTCGCCGAGCGAAGACAGAAGCGTGAGACTACACTCAGAGTCATAGAGTCTCTCGATGCCAAAGCCAAGTCAAGGATCGTAGATCACACTCGAGTTTGTAGAGTCTATTGATTACATACGAGAGATCGTGAGTCAAGCAAGATCGGGATGAAGACAACAAGCACAAGGCGAAATCGTGAGTGTCAAGATCGATCTCGGGATCGTAGTGTCTCTGCGACAAGTCAAGTTGAATCGTGAGTGCGAACTACGATCTAAGAAGAAGTGCTCATAATTCCAAGGATGAATCGTAGAGCATATACGGTTCTCAACAAATGAGCACTCCCAGAATATCCAAAGGAACGAAGCCTCTAGTTCAAGCTACAAGCTACATCCAAGGAAACCAGAGAGCACTCAACAAATGGCATGCAGGCTAACAGAAGATCTCAGCACCAACCCAATCAGCATCAAGATTGAGGTGTAAGGCCATTCGTGATGAAGTCTTCCACAAGGAGATCCAAAGAAGACTTCAGAAGCTGACTAAGGAAAGTCGACTTATGCGATTCTATCAAGTGAGCATAGAAACAACGATCTTGGAAGCAACCAAGATCGTAGTGTTTTCCAAATGGAGAAGGAACGATGGAAGGTGAACCAGAGATCTTGGTCGACCAAGAACAAGGCTAAAGTGATTAAGTGCGAAATTCGGTTCATTGATGATAAGTGAGCGGAAGATCACAAGGAGAAAGCAAGCTAGACGCGCCACAAATCTGAAGTGTCTTGATATTCAGAAGGGGACCAGAGCAAGGAATTAGGCCATCGATTATCGAGAGCGATTTGAAGCAAATGCGAAGTATTGAAGCCTTCGCACAATACAAGGAAGAGGTGTTCTACATTGAAGATCCAATCAAGACTCTTCAGGATCGTAGTGTTAACCCTACCAGTCAATGAGCAACACTCAACAAGATACTACGATCTAGTCCTTGAAGACGTACATCAGAATCGTGAGAGTCCAGAATAATCAAGACAAAGCATTGGAAAAGGTTCAATCTGAAGGGTAATATTCAGACAAGTGCTTATTGAGAGCATCGATGCAATAGGACAACCTCTGATCGAGAAATCAGAAAGAGGTAATAAAGTCTTCGACCTGCTCAAAACATTAAAGTGATACATATAATAGGGTAGGTGAAACAGTAGACTGCAGCGTCAGAAAAAGTATGACAAGTTGTGAGACCCCAAATTTTATGAAATAAAAGTATTCAATTTTTCTATTTTGGAAAATAGTTAAATTGATAAAAGTTTAAAGTTAAGGGTGATATGTGAAATTTTTTCAAAGTAGACAAGTTGTCATAAAATACCCTGTTACTATTCACTCTAGTATTGTTCACTCGAGTATTTGGGGCACTTTTTGTGTTGGAGTACTATTTACGAGTTACTATTCACGGGTTACTATTCACCCAAAAAATATATTTCTTTTCGGTCCAAATTATTTTTGGGTACAATATTATTTCATGAGAAGACGTGCTAATTTTTCAGATCGTTGGTTGAAATTATAATAGTAAATCAATATGGGTCATTGGTTTAAAGTTTTAATAGTAAAATCTTTTTATATAAAACATAATACTTTTATAAAGTTATTCTATAAATAGAATATATTATATTCTATTATGCATAGTGTTTTGCATAGTAAATTTTTTTATATAAAACAGAATACTTTTATAAAGTTATTCTATAAATAGAATATATTATATTTTATTATGCATAGTATTGCATAGTGCCTGCATAGTGTTTGCATAGTAAAATATTTTTATATAAAACAGAATACTTTTATAAAGTTATTCGTTTTATTAGATTATAAATAGAATATATTATATTTTATTTAAAAGATTTTGCTTTAAATATGGACCGTCCGATTAAAAGTAAATCAATCTGGACCGTTCATGAATTAGTTACTATGCAGTCCATTCTTCTATAAATAGAAGCTCATTCCTTCATTATTTCTTATGAATTCACTGAAACTCTAGAAAAAGAAACTATAGAGAGAGTTCTTCTTTTATAATCTTGAGCGTATTTCTTTAGAGTTTAAGAAAGCTTTGAGCGTAGTGCAAGTTTTCTTCGAATATATCCTCGCCCTACCAGTCAGAATTATTACTCTTCTTTCAAAGGTAAGGGATATTATTTGTTGTACTCGTAAGGGATATTATTTGTTGTACTCATAAGGGATATTATTTGTTATACTCGTAAGGGATATTATTTGTTGTACTCGTAAGGGGTATTCTTTCTTTCTTATTCGTGAAGAGAACTTCTATTATTCCATTCTTTATTATTACATTGGAATAACTTTTATATCGCGGATACCCTATACATGGTGAAATTCTTACATTATTCCATTCTTTATTATTTTGTTGGAATAACTTGTCGTAAGTCTATCGCATGCTCGGTGAATTCTGTTGTTATTCCATTCTTATTATTACATTGGAATAACTTGTTTATCTGAATCCGCATACATGGTGAAATTCATTTAATATTCTCGTTTTTTATTATTTTGTCGGAATATCACATCACATGCGTTTACATTATTGACTGGTTCCATTATTTATTATTCAGCCGAATATCACGTGCATGCGTTCTGGGACTGATTCCGTTATTATTTATTATTCGCCGAATATCCTATCCTATCATCGCGTTCGCATGACTGTTTCCATTATTTATTATTCTATTTGAATAACTTTTCTGTGTGTGGATTACGTCGCGCATGGTGAAATTCTTCTCGTTATTCCATTCTTTATTATTATATTGGAATAACTTTGTCTATCTTAATCTTGCATACATGGTGAAATTCTTTTATTATTCCATTCTTTATTATTATATTGGAATAACCTATCTATGCGAAGTACTGCATACATGGTGAAATTCTTTTATTATTCCATTCTTTATTATACCGTTGGTTATTGGTTTTACGGTTTGTATGTCTTTGGCTTGTAGTGCAAAGATGATATGTTGTTGAATATCTTTGGCACATGGTAAAATGATCTGTTGTTTGATAGCATTGACCCGTAGTGCGAAGATGGACAGGTGTATGACATAATCATGACCACTAGTGATACTAACGAATATCCTTGGCCATAGTGCATGGATAATTCAATGATATGATTGGCAGGATCATGACCATTAGTTAACAGTTGAATGTCTTTGGCCTTAGTGCACTAACATGCAATTGATTATATGATCATGACCATTGGTTTTATAGTTGAATATCTTTGGCCCGTAGTGCAAAGATAGACAACTGATTGGTATGATCATTGTTATTACATTTGAATATCTTCAACCTTTGAGGTAAGGATATTGAGTAAACGTTCTATTAAGCCTTCGTGGTAAGAAGGAACTGTTAATTCACATTATTATAAATATGAATTGTGAATTTAACTAACATCTTTGGTGGTTCAGGTGAAGACAAGTGATGAAAGTTCTATGTGTCTTGAGTCTAACAAAGAACTGTTGATGAGTAGTACATGAATAAAATATCAACGATGGGCTTTTAATCTAGAAGAGATAATAGATATTATGTTCTACTTGACTCTTCTAATGGATTGCTTGTTCCGCTGCAGTTAAACTTGATGTTTATTATATTTTATCAGTTTAACACCGTTGAAGGCTAACGATTAATTATTCTGCATTATCTTAGTCATAATATTTCTTGCTGGGCTAGTTGAGCTCACCCCTTTTGCTTTCATTGTTCTCTTCAGGAAATGAGAACGTAGCAGGGACTAGTCGGGGAACAGAGTGACGGTATAGATGATAGCATTAGTAGTCCTCACTATTATGTGAAATAGTGTGATAATAAATGTAATGAGGACCCCATTGAGTTTGTATATTGTCTAGAAGACAATATTTGTATTAAAACTCACAGCTCATGTTGTATAATTAAGTTTATATTTGTATTTTGTACCATGTATCTGGTGACTCAAGATGGGTGATGTTTACCTATTTTGGGGGCGTCACAGTTAGTATCAAAGCTTAGGGATATGATCCCTGGCTGAGGTGTGAGACAAGAACTAGGAAGGGAGAGACGAGAAATTCCTTTGCTAGTATGACCTACCTAAGTTTATTTGTTATTTAATTGGTCGGTCAGAATATAGGGGTATTATGTGGTATGTCAATTAACCCTTATTTTGAAACTATATTCTAGAATGATATTTGAAATACAGGAGATGAGAAATAGAAAATCATGATAGAGAGGAAATAACCGGGAAGGTACAATCCGAAAAGAAAGCAAGGTATTCTCGTCTCTTCTAATATCAGGTACGTACGTAAATTTTGAGGGCGAAATTTCATAAGGAGGGGAGATTGTGAGACCCCTAATTTTATGAAATAAAAGTATTCAATTTTTCTATTTTGGTAAATAGTTAAATTGATAAAAGTTTAAAGTTAAGGGTGATATGTGAAATTTTTTCAAAGTAGACAAGTTGTCATAAAATACCCGGTTACTATTCACTCTAGTATTGTTCACTCGAGTATTTGTGGCACTTTTTGTGTCGGAGTACTATTCACGAGTTACTATTTATGGGTTACTATTCACCTAAATTACTATTCACCTAAATATTATTCACTCGGGTATTTGGGGTATTTTTCGTGTCGGAGTACTATTCACGAGTTACTATTCACGGGTTACTATTCACCCGATTACTATTCACTCTAGTATTATTCAGTCGGGTATTTGGGATACTTTTTGTATCGGAGTACTATTCACAGGGTACTATTCCCGAAGTACTATTTACAGGGAACTATTCACCCGAAAAATATATTTCTTTTCGGTCCAAATCATTTTTGGGTACAATATTATTCCATGAGGAGATGTGCTAATTTTTCTCGAATCATTGGTTGAAATTATAATAGTAAATCAATATGGGTCGTTGGTTTAAAGTTTTAATAGTAAAATCTTTTTATATAAAATGAATACTTTTATAAAGTTATTATATAAATAGAATATATTATATTCTATTATGCATAGTATTTTGCATAGTAAAATCTTTTTATATAAAAAAAAATACTTTTATAAAGTTATTCTATAAATAGAATATATTATATTTTATTATGCATAGTGTTGCATAGTGCTTGCATAGTGTTTGCATAGTAAAATCTTTTTATATAAAACAGAATACTTTTATAAAGTTATTCGTTTTATTAGATTATAAATAGAATATATTATATTTTATTTAAAAGATTTTACTTTAAATATGGACCGTCCGATTAAAAGTAAATCAATCTGGACCGTTCATGAATTAGTTACTATGCAGTCTATTCTTCTATAAATAGAAGCTCATTCCTTCATTATTTCTTACGAATTCACTGAAACTCTAGAGAGAGAAACTATAGAGAGAGTTCTTCTTCTATAATCTTGAGCGTATTTCTTTAGAGTTTAAGAAAGCTTTGAGCGTAGTGTAAGTTTTCTTCGAGTATATCCTCGCCCTACCAGTCGGAATTATTACTCTTCTTTCAAAGGTAAGGGATATTATTTGTTGTACTCGTAAGGGATATTATTTGTTGTACTCGTAAGGGATATTATTTATTGTACTTGTAAGGGGTATTTGTGACACCCCCAAAATTAGGTATACATCACCCATTTTGAGTCGCTAGATATATGATACAAAATTCAAATACAACTTCATTTATACAACTGTTGAACTGTCGTATAGAATACGACCACAGTTAACTGTGAGTTTTAATACAAATGTATGTAACTCTCATGGTGCCTCGACCACAACCTTACAATGGTACTTTACATAAAAGTAGAGTCAAAAATTGTTTTAGAAATTAAAATCTTTGGGAAGTGTTCAAGGAAACCTTCGTACATGGGAGGCCATGCGTCTAGGTTATAATAGATATCATATGGCCACAGAATTATCCTTGGTTGACCCAATAGACCCCAAAGAAAAACGAGAACATTACTATCATCTTATTTCCAATGGTGAGTCTTCTCTTGACATATAACTATTTTCACTGTTTCCAAGTGAATATTATATTTTAAATCAACTCCAAGATCATATAGGTAGTGCCCGTAGATATACTCAGCAAGTGGATGCGCACAACCCTGTCTTATGATAACACGAAGTTGTATGTCATTAGACATCTTGTATGATAGTGGCAAAACAACCTTCCAAAATTGGGTTCACCTCACCCTATTTGATTCACCAAATATAACTACTAAATGTTGTATAGAATACAACACACTTTTCTATACTGTTTAAGGGTGAACCTTCACACCTAGAGACCACTGTTCTATTCCCTTTTATCCCCGCTCGACCTGACAACACTCTTACGGCACAACTTCTTATTACACCGGAAGGAATTGTGAAGCAGAAAGGGTGAGCACAACTAGCCCAGTAAAGAATATCATGACTAAAGATAATTAAATTATCAATAGCTTTCATCTATAATAAATTAGAGATTTGGAACATATGGTAGATGATAAAACTTTTCAACCATAGTTGCAGCGGAACGACCAATCCATTAGAAGAGTCAAATAGACCATTAGGTCTATTATCTTCTCCATGTTAAAAGTGCACCAATAGTGTTTTATCCCTGTAACATCAATCAACAATTCATGTCCACAATCATATGAATAACTCATAATCATAATTGTGATTCTGAATTCCTTTTCGCACCTGGAATGAAGATAATTTTCATCACATATCTTCACCAAACATCAAAAATCATGGTTATACCAAATCACAATTCATGCTCAGAATCATTAAATCATCTTTGTACTACGGCCCAAAGATATTTATTATTATCACATCCATGAATTAATATTTCATTCTTTGAGACTCAAATTTCGATAAATAATCCACATCATCGAATCATCCCCACACTACGTGCCAAGGATATTCTTTAGTATCACGACCACGAATTATCCATGCACTACGGGCCAAAGATAATCGTGTTTTCATCAACGATCCCGATCATGCTATAAAACAATTCATCTTTACACCCTTGGCGAAGAATCCATAGCCATAATCATACCAAAAATCATCCCATCAATGCACTACGGGCCAATGAGGACTTTTTTCACATCATTTGTAACATTATGGTCATGATTATACCGAATAATCCCTGGTCATAATCATACCAAGTCCATCTATGCACTACGGCCAAAGATGACATTTTCCACATCATTTGTAACATTACGGTCATGATTATACCGAATAATCTCTGGTCATAATCATACCAAGTCCATCTATGCACTACGGCCAAAGATGACTTTCAACACAATATAAGCATGAGAATGATGACAATGATATAAGAATCAATTAAATGAGATAAATGATAAATATTAAACATTTATAATACAATTTATCCAGCGTTCAATAATAACCAAATGTTATCAATCACTTAATAATTTCATAATCTAATATCATTAATATTATAACAATATTTTAATCATTTCTTAAACTTATAAACAATTTATTTCAATTGTTTACACTTTATCAAATAATGCATTTAATCATTCAAAAATACCATACTCATAAAATTTCATCATCAATGATCAAATCCCTCATCAAAAATCTGCATATACCTTATATAGGATTCTCAAGCCATAAAATCCTATTTTCCAATTTTATTACTTCACATAACATATTTAATTCATTTACTCATAACTAGTTCATTTTCATGAAAAATACCAAATCAGTCCCAAAAATATTTCTTTTCTGAGATTTAGCAGAATATAGTCTCATCTTGAACATATATTTTCTCAGAATTTTTAAAATTCATTTACTATTTTTCATATGGCTAAAACTGCCAAATAATTAGACATTTATCATAAATTGTACTTTTGTCCAAAAATTCCGAAATTTACAGGATATACTCATGTTATATACATGTACTCCCAATAAAAATTTCACCAATTTTGGAGTTAACCACAAGGAGTTATAAGGGTTTACTTTTAAAATAATCTTTTCCCATAAAATCCATAACTCTTAATCTATACATCCAAAAATTGCCATTTTTGGACACAATTTAGAAAACTCATCAAATTATCATTTCAAATTTTTCTAGAATTTTTGAGGGTCAAAAAAATTACGAATCTGCCCCTGGAAAAAACCCCTTTTTAATGAAAATACTATTCGTATGAATACGAAGGATCATTCACCATGCATGTGGTAATCCACATAGATGCAGTTATTCCAATAGAATAATAAAGAATGGAATAATGTAAGGATTCACCATGCGTGCGATAGATCGCAATCTATGTTTATTCCCAATGTAATAATAAATAATGGAACCGGTCCTAAGTAGTAATGTCTGAGTGATATTACGGCGAATAATAAATAATGGAACCAGGTCCAGTAAGTAAGCGCACGTAGAGAGGATATTTCACATAATAATAAATAATTGAAACAGTCCAAGCGTAAACTCACGAGGGCGTGATATTCCGCTGAATAATAAAGAACGGAATATTAGAAGAATTTCACCATGTATGCAGTACTTCGCATAAACAGGTTATTCCAACATAATAATAAAGAATGGAATAACAGAAGAATTTCACCAAGTATAGGGTAGTCGCAGATCTGAGTTATTCCAATGTAATAATAAATAATAATAATATCCTTTACTGAGTACGACAATTATATCCCTACCTTAAAAGAAAAGTATTCCGATTTGGTAGTAGGGAATATACTTGAAGAAAACTTGCACTACGCTCAAAACTTTCTTAAACTCTAAAGAAATACACTCAAGATTATAGAAGAAGAACTCTCTCTATAGTTTCTCTCTCTAGAGTTTTAGTGAATTCGTAAGAAATAATGAAGGAATGAGCTTCTATTTATAGAAAAATGGACTACATAGTAAGTAACTCATGAACAGTCCAGATGATTTACTTTAATCGACGGGTCCATATTTAAAGCAAAATCTTTTAAATAAAATAAAATATATTCTATTTATAATCTAATAAAATGAATAACTTTATAAAAGATTTTACTATGCAAACACTATCTTGAGCACTATGCAAACACTATGCATAATAAAATATAATATATTCTATTTATAGAATAATTTTATAAAAGTATTCTGCTTTTATATAAAAGATTTTACTATGCAAAACACTATGCATAATAGAATATAATATATTCTATTTATAGAATAACTTTATAAAAGTATTCTCTTTTATATAAAAAGATTTTTGTTTTATTACATTAATAATACCAATAAAACAAAAACGAAAGTGACTTATCACGTAAACATCAATAATCAATCTGGTGTCTTTACTATGCAACCACACGTCGATTCTTGTACTTTTACTATCGGGTAGTTCAACAGTTTTAACGGTAAAAACTTCCGCCATTATTCTCATAAAAATATTTTTGTCATTTTCTTCATCCAGACAATAATTCCGCCATGGGGTCCACCAATGATTGTACCGTCGTACGGACATTCCCCGACAAAAAGAATATTTTATATCAACTTGCTTACTTTGCAAAAATTTTCACATATTACCCTTAACTTTAAACTTTTATCAATTTAACTATTTATCAAAATAGAAAAATTGAATACTTTTATTTCATAAAATTCGGGGTCTCACAGTATTCTTTCTTTCTTATTCGTGAATAGAACTTCTGTTATTCCATTCTTTATTATTCTGTTGGAATAACATGTATACACGGGATACCCTATATGTAAGACCCCAACTTATTATAAATAAAATCGAATTTTCTCTAATTATTATTGTGAATAATAAGGTGTTAAATTGATATAATATTTTGGTTATGGGTGAAATGTGCAAATTTTGCAAAATAAGCAAGTGGTTATAAAATAATCATTGTTGTCGGGAATATTCGCTTTATCGTGGAATATTCTTATTGTTTGGGAATATTAAATGACGACGCCTGCTTGATCATTTGTGGGCCCCATAATGTAATAAGCTGCTTGATGAAGAAAATGACAAGTTTGAGTTTTTATAAATAACAGGCGTAGTTGTTACCATTAACACTTTGTTGGAATACCCGATGGTTAAAGTAAAGTAATACGCGTTATTGCTGATATCATCTGATATTACCTGACAATGATTGTTGAATTATTGATCCTTACGTAAGAAGGCACTACTACTAAATAATATCCACGATGAATTCTTGTTCAATATTTTATTTTATTGATTCAATAATTCTTTGCATTGATATTTTATATTATTGTTGTTTCAATTATCGTCATCGCATAAATATCTCCTTTATCGGATCGATAATTGATTATTTGGAATAATATTATTAGATAACATTATTGGCAATGTCTAGAAAGTTACATCAAGGAGAGGTTTGGTCACCTAATTGCGCGGCCATGAAGGAAAAATCCTTATTGAAAGCCCCCTCTTTCTTGGGAACGATCGGTTGTCATAAATGTGATTACAGAATATTATTTGTGAATAATTAATCATTGATTCATATGATAAGGAAATATTTATTTTATGTGGATATAAATGATGGATTTATTTATGTGGTTATAAATGAAGGAATTAATGTTGAGGTGTTTTATTAGTATTTTGTCGGATTGGAGGTATTAAAAATCAAACCAGTGTTTTTTGAGATATATTGCGGGAGTTATAATTTTTAATCCGACCGTTGGATCGTTGTAATTTTTGGATATGTTATACATATATAAGTTGAGTATATGTCCACAAATTTTGAACCGTTAAAAATGAGCGTATGATTTGTTATGAATTTTAAAAGGTGGCTGATTCGGAAATCAGGTTATAAATTATTTTGGTGGAAAATTCTAGAATTGGTGGGCCCCACTCTTGGTTGGTGAAGAAATGTGCTGAGATTTTTATTCAAATGTGGTGGGTGGGAATAGTAGCAGGTAAAGCCATCAGGTTGCAGTTTAAGTCTGCTTCGACGTGCTAACATTTTCCTATAAATAGAGGGCTAAGTTAGAATTGAAAATCACACCAGAAACAAGTTTTCTCTCTTTCTCTCTCTAGATTATTGAGTGTATTTTGTGAGTATTTAGATACTTTGTGAGTTTCTGTTAATCAGTGCAAGTTTCCTTGACCTTATCTACCGATATTCCAATCGGAAATCTTGATATTTTGAGGTAAGGGATATTATCTTCTTCTTAAATGATATTGTCTTCAATATCATTATGCCGAAATATTGGTATGAACTTTTTATCAAATTTGAAACTTTTTGTGTCGGGGTTACTATTCACGTATACGACACTATTCACCGAAAAATGAAATTTTCTTCTTTTTGTCCAAGTTGTCTATTATGGTTACTATCTTTGATTGTATCCATGTTTTGATCATTATTTTTGAATTCTGCTTCAAAATTGGTTATTTCGGAATATTATTGAACTTGGATAAACTGTAATACGAATCCTTAATATTTGATCTGTTATCTCACTGGATTTGTTTTTTTTAAAATATTTTTCATCATCCTTAGTCCTAAATGATGATACAAATGAATATCTTTGGCTTGTAGTGCAAAGATGAATGATTATCTAATGAATATCTTTGGCCCGTAGTGCAAAGATGAACAGGTGTTGAGATGAACATGACCAACTAGTGATACAAATGAATATCTTTGGCCTGTAGTGCAAAGATGAATATTTGATTCAAGATGTATATTGATTGATGTTACAGGGATAAAATATTGATGATAGACTTTTAAATCTTAGAAGATAGTAGAATTCTTTCTCTACTTGACTCTTCTAATGGATTGCTATTTTTCGCTGCAGTTGTTGATCTAAAACTTGTTATCTATTATATTTTATCAGATTATTCCCTGTTGAAAACTAATGATAATTTGTTGTATATTATCTTAGTCATAATATTCTTTACTGAGCTAGTTGAGCTCACCCTTTTGTTCCATTTTTCTTCTCGGAAGGTGAAACATAGCGAGAACTAGTCTAAAGTGCAAGAGTGATGGTTCTAGAAAGTTGTTTTAGCATCCTCACTATTTTTAAAATAGTGTATCAATAAATGTAATGAGGACTCCTTTTGAGTTTTTATACTCTCTATTTGTATTTAAACTCACAGTTTAATGAAGTTGTATTTGTTTTTGTACCATGTATCGACTCAGAATAGGTGATGTATACCTATTTTGGGGGCGTCACACTATACATGGTGAAATTCTTCTGTTATTCCATTCTTTATTATTCTATTGGAATAACTTGTCTGTGTGGTCTATCGTATGCCTAGTGAATTATGTTGTTATTCCATTCTTATTATTCTATTGGAATAACCTGTTTATGCGAAGTACCGCATACATGGTGAAATTCATTTAATACTCCGTTCTTTATTATTCTGTCGGAATATCTTATCATGCATTTATTTAACCTGGTTCCATTATTTATTATTATCGCCGAATATCCTATGCATGCGTTCTGGCGGACTTGGTTCCATTATTTATTATTCATTGGAATATCTTGTCTGCGTTTACCCATGACTGGTTCCATTATTTATTATTCATTTTGAATAACACATGCAATGCGGATTACGCACGCGTGGTGAAATTCTTTCGCTATGCAAAAGTATTGCATACATGGTGAAATTCTTTTATTATTCCATTCTTTATTATTATGTTAGAATAACTTTGTCTATGCAATCTTCGCATACATGGTGAAATTCTTTTATTATTTCATTCTTTATTATTATGTTGGAATAACTCATGTCTATCATGGCATCTTTGCATACATGGTGAAATTCTTTTATTATTCCATTCTTTATTATACTGTTGGTTATTGGTTTTACAGTTGTATGTCTTTGGCCTGTAGTGCAAAGATGATATGTTGTTGAATATCTTTGGCCTGTAGTGAAAAGATGATCTGTTGTTTGATAGCTTTGACCCGTAGTACGAAGATGGACAGGTGTATGACATGATCATGACCACTAGTGATACTAACGAATATCCTTGGCCGTAGTGCATGGATAATTCAATGATGTGATTGGCAGGATTATGACCATTAGTTAACAGTTGAATGTCTTTGGCCGTAGTGCACTGACATGCAATTAATTGGTATGATCATGACCATTAGTTTTATTGTTGAATATCTTTGGCCCGTAGTGCAAAGATAGACAACTGATTGGTATGATCATTGTTATTACATTTGAATATCTTCAGCCTTTGGGGTAAGGATATTGAGTAAACGTTCTATTAAGCCTTCGTGGCAAAAAGGAACTGTTAATTCACATTATTATAAATATGAATTATGAATTTAACTAACATCTTTTGTGGTTCAGGTGAAGACACGTGATGAAAGTTCTATGTGTCTTGAGTATAACAAAGAACTGTTGATGAGTAGTACATGAATAAAATATCAACGATGGACTTTTAATCTAGAAGAGATAATAGATATTATGTTCTACTTGACTCTTCTAATGGATTGCTTGTTCCGCTGCAGTTAAACTTGATGTTTATTATATTTTATCAGTTTAACACCGTTGAAGGCTAACGATAAATTATTCTGCATTATCTTAGTCATAATATTTCTTCTTTGGGCTAGTTGAGCTCACCCTTTTTTGCTTTAATTGTTCTCTTCAGAAATGAGAACGCGTGGCGAGGGGACTAGTCGGGGAACCAGAGTGACAGTCGGATGATAGCATTAGTAGTCCTCACTATTCTGTGAAATAGTGTGATAATAAATGTAATGAGGACCCCATTGAGTTTGTATATTGTCTAGAAGACAATATTTGTATTAAAACTCACAGCTCATGTTGTATAATTAAGTTTGTATTTGTATTTTGTACCATGTATCTGGCGACTCAAGATGGGTGATGTATACCTATTTTGGGGGCGTCACACAAGTCACATCAAGCAGTCTACCTCAAGCAACTCGAGATCTGTGAAGAGATTTGAATAGCCTTCAACGGCTACTTTCCAACGGAAGGATTGGGAAGGAGTATAAATGAGGAAGAGCTTCAAAGATCAAAGGTTGCTGGAGTTACTGAGTTTGGAGAGAAGGTGGACTGATTTAAACCATGTGAAATAGTGATTCCGAAGGCTCACTCTACAATCCACCAAGAACACTCAGAAGTCAAATAAAGAAAGAAGTAGAAGTGTGAGTTCTACTATGTAGAAGTGAGAGTTCTACTACATGAAGAGTGTTCAGAACTGCCGAGAGAAAGAAGAGCATCATAATATCTTGATGTCCATCATGGGAAGACTCTAAGTACAATTGAGAAGAGCCTACAGTCATCTTAGCAAGTCCATCATGAGAAGGCATCAAGTAGCAGAAGGGAGATCACAAAAGCCATCTTGGTGTCAAGCATGAGAAAGCTTCTAAGTACCTAATAGAAGAGCCTACAGTCATCTTGGAAGCCTTTCATGTGCAGTCATCAAGTACCAAGGAGAATGATCTTCAAGGCAGTTCAACAAGGGGTCATCCGAAGTGTTTGAGTAACCAAAGAAGCTGAGCATCATGCAACACTCAGCTGCACTTCAAGGATGAACAAGCCAAGCTGCTAAGTATAGAAGATGTTCAGAGCTTAAAGACATCTTAGCAGCTCAGCATCGACTCCAACAACAACAAACAAACAACTCAACAAATCCAGGGCCAGAAGGGTCCTTGTCCGAAGGGACTAAATGAAGCAGGGCCAGAAGGGTCCTTGTCCGAAGGGACTAAACAAAGCAGGGCCAGAAGGGCCCTTGTCCGAAGGGACTAAACGAAGTTCCAAGGCTGTTGGCCTTGAAGAGTTCTTTGTGAACTGAAGTCCCAAGGCTGCTGGCCTTGAAGAAACTTAGTGATTCAGGGTGCTGCCTTTCCTTAGTGGAAATCCTGCTAGTTGAAAGTAGAAGAGTGGATTAGGAGCTTGAGTCTCTGAACCACTTAAAACCCCTTGTATATTTTATATTATATCATTTACATTATGTACTATAACTGCTATAACTGCTATGTATGTTTTAACTACTTAGAACTAAACTTACTCTATGAACAATGTATGTATGATTATGAATATATCAATGAAGGGGAGCTTTTACTTATTCCGTTGTGCTTGAAAAGATTCTTATGTTTGTCATATGTTAATTATGAACAATATTATATAAACCAGAAAAGTATTTGAAATAAAAGGATCTATTCAACCCCCCTTCTAGATCTATTGTGCCCTCTGGGAACTAACAATTGGTATCAAAGCAGGTTCTCATGCTATATTCAAAAGCTAATTGCTTTGAGTCTGATCCCTGGCATTAACATTGTTCTAAACTTAGTTTAGTAGTAAGTAACTTGTTATATGCAGATGAGCTCACATGTTGGAAATATTGTGTATAGGTTAAATGTGTATATACACCTGAAGCTGCTCGGATTGGTCCATGGTCTCTATTAAAACAACAACAAGACCAATCCTAGCCTGCAGTCAATCTTGTAGTCCTAAGACCAGAAGAGAACACTCAAGAGACGTGAATAACGAAGAGTCATGCACCCACCAGTCTGAAAGATGAAGAAGCCATACATGCTAAGAAATGCTTATCGAGAGAAGAAAGAAGATCTTCTCAAACTTATGTCTGGCCAACCAACAGCTGAGTGCAAACTCTGTCAGCTAAAGGATGTCAAAGATCTTAATGCTGAGATTCTCTTGACCTACATCTTCAAAACCACGACTGATTGATTAAAGGCCAACAAGAGCAATAAGTTGTCAGGAGCAAAAGTAAAGCTATGCACATCAATGCCCAAACTTAGTATATCCATGATAAATAACTGTTTAATAACTGTCAGTAAAAAGGTACGGTTCCTCACTTTTATAAATGTATACATCATAATTGCATCTTCTTATGAACTATAACAGTATTTTGTCAAGGAGTCATAATCTGCCTAAAAAGGTGAAGAAAGAAAGTAACCTGAGGATGGAAACTCAGATGACTATAAACTTTCTCTCCATCCAAGTTTTAGGTTGAAGATGACATCTTGCAGGAAATCTGAAATGGGTCATAAGAGCATCACATGCCTAATGAACTTTATGTGAAGTAATCTTTGCTGATGGGTTAGTATGTATGTACAAGCCCATGTTCTAGGTGTTTGACAAGTCACAGAGTATGATCAGTTCTACATGAGGATCTGGCTGATCTGTAGAAACTGATCACCTCCATGAATCAACTAGATACTCATAAATCGTAGAGTTGATTCCTACTCTGAACATTTAAACACTGTGAACATAATCCAGTAAATGATGAAACCATCATAGACAGAGAGTGTGTTATTAAATGCCATATCCTACACACTCACCATCATGTATTTCAAAATGTATTATCTTAAGATAGTTACATGCATGAATATGTCTATTGGTGATAAATATGATGATTGCCCAAATAAGAGGAACATGGGTTTAGAGAACTAACCTAGCAGGACCCATTTCATTATGGGTACCAAAAATAGAAATATATTCAAACCTGCAGGTACTTGGTCAGCTTGACCACACTAAGGAATGATGAAGCAAAAAACTTCAGCCAAGAAGACTCAACCAGCAGAAGGCTAAGGACTGTTTAAATATGAGTCTGATAAAGTTCCTATATGTCCAAGCCTGTCCTTGAAGACCTTCGGAGCTAACCAGAAAGGAGCTCACATGGCTGCTAATCTATATATGGGAGCATGCCATGCAACAGAAGATAAAAATGGTCTTATATGCTCAATAGTTAGCAAAGAGTGATACATAAGAAGAATCCTCATGGAAGCTCACATCAGAGGATCATTGAGCATCAGAAAAGAGGAGTTCATTAAGACGCAGAACTTCTCAAACTTAAGACTGTCAAAGAAGACTACGTTCGTAGTGCTGTCAAATGATCGTAGAGTGATCAGTCATGAAAATACTCATCTCTACGATACAAGGAGATCTAAGTAATGATGGAGATTCCAGTGAGAGGGAGATATGCAAGGTTGCCTTCAAATGAATTTGTCGAAGAGGGAATCACATCTATTTGGGAAGACAACATCAACAATGGGAAGCAGTGATCTGTTAAGGAACAACAGCGCTGAGATATATTATGAAAAGTTGTACCAGCTACAGAGTCCCAAAACTTTGTGGTCGATGAACCAAATGAAAATCCATAGTCGGTTAGGAACGTCTCAAAGCGTATTCTTCGATATCCCTTCGACCACCCAACCCATAATCGTAAAGTGCCTACGAACAAACATATGATCGTAGTGTAAGAAGCAGGAGGACACCACGATTTCAGCAATGCAGTTGTCTAAAGCTGGTAAAAGACCTCCCACTCAAAAGAGGTCGAATGAGATGTCATTACAAATCACTGCTATAGTATTCCATCTAGAAAGCACCTCAGGGACAAACCTGACCCTTAGCTCATTCTAAGAGGTTGGCCCTTCCTGAGCTACCTTAACCCAGAAGGAATGCTTGATCAAGTTCATCTCAAGGACCAAGTCAGTCAATGATCGTAGAGTCAAGTTTGAAGAGAACTAAACGATCGCAGTGCGACCTCAACGATCGTAGTGCTACCTCAACGATCGTAGCACAACCTCAGCGATCATAGAATACAACTCGACGATCGTTGTCCTACCAAAGGCTACCTAGTTCACAAGGAGCTTGGAAAATGAGACATTTGCTAAACCATTCAAGATTGAGGAGATAAGTTCGAATACATCAGTGATTGAGCTATGCTGCATCAAAGTAAGGATAAAAGACAAAGCCATCCACTGCAGCATCTCTCAGAAGTTGATCGTTGAGTCAACAAAGGAAATCTCAGAGTCTATAGCTGCCTCATTATGCTACTCTACGAATTAAAAGGTCAACGGTCAAAGCCACGTCAATTAAACGTCTACTCTTCTAAAAGGAAAATATCTAACTAAATAGTTATGGGGGAGTTACAGCTCATTACTGGGCAACGTGAAACCAATGAATGGCTGACACATCACTAAGTATGCAGAGTTGGAAGGAACTGCCTTAAAGACAATTTCAAATCTGCAGACACTTACCAAAAGCTATAGAACCTTTCTCCCTCCCATTTTTAAACCCTAGAATCCTCTCAAGAGCCAAAATCGGTTAACCCTCCAGAGCCCTACCAAATCACAGTCAGCCATCTCGCATAAACCTCTCTAAATCAAAAACACACAGTCTTCGAACTATTCATATGGAGAACTGGCAAGTTATCACCAGCATTCAGCTCGGAACTAAATCGTTTGAGAAATCTGAGAAGAGGTTCAGGGACATTCTTGAACTCGTGAAGAAAGCTGGGTTCTTAGAATGCCTTGAGGCAAGTACTCGTGTGTACATTGACCTGGTTAAAGAGTTCTACTCAAACGTCTCCATAAACTCTAGAACCTTGTCTACCAAGGTTAAAGGTCAGACTCTGAAGCTGAAATCTTCTGACCTCAATCAATGCCTAGGTTTTCCTAACCAAGGGCTGAAGAACCTTGAAGATGTCAACACTGAACAAGCAAAGGAGTTGATGGGGTACCAAAGAAACCCTAGTTTCAAAGACATGAAGAAGAAGGAGTTTCCTGAAGAATATGAGTTCCTAGCTGAAATTGTTGGAAAGTGCATACTGTGCAAAAACACTACATATGATACAGTAATTGACCAACAGTTGAAGATAATGTCAGCAATAGTCTTGAAGAAACAAATTGACTTTGGAGCTATCTTGTTCGATCAAATCTCCAAGTGGGTAGAGAAGGTTTGAGAAGAAGACCACCATGAAAACCCCCAACCAAGGTGTTTCGTGGAAGGATGCTGAGTATTATACTGAAGAAGAAACTAGGAGGGAAAATCAAGGATGATGAAGGAGAAACATTGAATGTGCACAAAGTGATGTCTCCACAATTATTTGAGAACTGGAAGAAGAACCCTAAGGAGAACAAAAGGCTGACAGCTGGGAGCAGTAGTAAAGCCTCTACAAAGAAGAGAAAGATAGTAGATGCAGAGAGCTCTAAGTCTGATGACTCTGTAGAAGCAGAAATCACACCAGCCAGGAAGAAATTAAAAGTTGTGAAGAAAGCTGGTGATGAGAAGAAAGCCCAGGCCCCACCAAGGAGAGTCTCCTCAAAGGACAAGGATAAAGAAGAAAAAGTCCTAACTGCTGAAACAACAAAAAGAAGAAGCAGCAGGTTGCTTTAAGGGCCAGTTAGCAAGAAAGCTAAGGTGGAAGACACACCAACCTTAGCTTCCCAAATCAGTACATCTGCCGAAGAAAGGGACGTAGAGTCTACAGAAGAAAAAGAAACAGATGTCAAGGTCTAGTCCCCACAGTCAGCATCCAGAAAGGAAAATGAAGCTGATGGGATGGAAGAAAGTGTAGCAACTGCTGATGAAGAAGAATACTCAAGCCTCATGGCCAATCCTCAGAGCAGTCACTCTGATGAAAAGGAAATTCAAGATGATCAAATTACATCTCCAAATGCAACTGCCCCAACAAGCCCAGAGAATGGGTCAGACAATGCTGCTCAAGAAGAAGAAAAGAATGCCCCCTCAAATCTAGAAAGCCTTCATTATGACTCAGAAAGTGATGAGTCCAAGAAAGAAGGATCTGTCCCTGCCAGTGCTGAACTCCAAGGAAGTGTGTCTGCTTTGAACGGAGGAGTCGAGTGCAAGAAGAAGAAGAGTCTGACTCTCCCAAACCTGAACCTCCAAGAAGAATGAAAAGCTACAGACTGCAAGCCAAGTTTGCCACCAAAAGGAACAGTGGTCAATCAAATGCCATCATTGAATTGAGTGATGATGAGTTTGTATCCCCGGGAGAAAGTGCTGAATATGAAACCAGCAGTGGAGAGGAAGAATCTGAAGAAATCCTTGCTGAAGAAGGTTCTAGTCATGAAATGCAGCAAGAAGGATTCTCTGCTGAAGCTGATCAAAATGGTTCTGGTTCTGAGAAAGAAGAAGTAGAAAATGACTCCAATTCTGAAGATTAGGAACAAGAAGAACCAGAACTCTACCCTGTCCTCTCACCTGCAAGATTCATCAAGAGAATAGTGGTAGAAGTTCCTAATGAACCATCATAGACTCCACCTGATAGATGGGTAAACTATGGAGATGAGCAGCTTAGAGTAGTAAGAATGACTACTTTTGACTTAGCCAAGAACTGGAACAATATGGAGCTAGATTGCTCAACCATTCTCTACAACCCTGATGATCTGCTGATGAGATGGTTCTTTCAGTGGATGCCATGGTTAAAGGCCTTTACTGAAAGAGATGGAAGCTACCTCAGCTGGTTCTATAAGACATTTCCAAGCATGGAACTGGTAGTTAAAAACTTCCCAAGAGTGAAAAGTTATGCTGCAAAGATGATTACAAACCAGCCTCACTTCAAGGTCTATTGACATACTGGAAATCTTTATATCCCCTATGATCGTAGAGTGGATTCTGAAGGACAAAGAGCCATGACCAAGGAGCTGGTCGTAGAGTGTTCTCACTTTACTGCTGATGATGTTCTAGCCCAAAACCAGAAGCCTCCTTATGCTCAAGCACTACTATCAGACATTCCCTTATCCTCAACCTCAACTAGTGATTGGAACTCAACGATTATCCAGGTTCTCCAGACCTTTAAAAATCTGTCTAAGGATGAAAATCGTAGAGTCCAAACTGATACTCAACCAGCTGCTGCCCAACAAAAGGATCAAATTACTTTGGAGCAAGAACTACAAAAGAGTTCTGATGATCTAAGTAGGAAGATATCTATACTCACTGCAGAGTCACAAAAGCTGACAACAAAAGGGGATGACTCTCTTCAAAATAGAATTCAAGCTGCTATGGCTGAGATATCACTCAAACTCCAAGAGAGAGATAACATCTATCAGAAGGCCATACAAGATCAGAAGGCAGAAGCTCTAAAAATTCAAAAGGCCAATGCAGAGCAGATCAAAGCCCTCTCTGACAAGATTGACGACTTAAAGCAGTCTTTCTCAGTGCAACTTAAGCTGGGCCAGCAGGAACTCAAGTTTGAAGTTGCCAACTCCTCCTACCTAATGGAGCAGCTTATGTCCAACATGGAGAAACTCTCTCAAATGATTGATGACAAAAAGGGGGAGAAAAAGAGGCAAAGAAAGAGGAAGAACAAGAAGAGCAAGAGGCACTCAAAGAAGAGCAGAGGGAAAGAAGAAAAGAAATCAAAGAAGACATCAGCTGCAGAAAGAGTATCATCATCTGAGGGGGAGCCGAAAGATGATGATCCCATGATCGCATAGTCTGAAGGGGAGCTAGGCAAAGACAGAAGGTCATCATCCTAGGGGGAGAAAGAAAAAGAAGACCAATCAGATGAGTAGCTGATCAACAAGCATCCTGGAAACATACATGGAGCCAAAGAGGTACATCTCTAACTAGTTAGGTATGTTCTGGATCCAGGATGTAGAATGTCTTAATGTATAAATTGCCATATCAATATAAATGACATTCATGATTAACTGTCTTAGAAATACAGCTGCTCACTGTATATGAGATTCATTCATAACATGCATATGCACTTATTATTTTTGTTATAATCAAATAGGGGGAGATTGTCAGGAATACGCATGTGAATGCTATTCCTATTTATATATGATTTGATTATGATATATATATATATATATATATATATATATATATATATATATATATATATATATATATGAATGAATAATATGCAAGTATGCTTGTATTAAGAAAAGCTGTAAAGTCCTTTGATAGATAATAGAAGTATATGTACAAGGACTTAGAATGAATTGATCAAATATATTAGGTTGATCCTACATAAGCAAGACAGCTTTGTAAAGTCCTTAAAAAGAAAAGATGTACAAGGACTATAAAGATAGAAAGATCAAGCTTGTTAGGTTGATCTTATGATGTAATAGATAGGCTAGTCGATCGATCGTGAGCACTTTTTGGAAGTCGAAAATGCATCGGTGAGTCAAGGTTAACTTGAGAGCTATTGAGGAAGAATAGGAGTATGCAAGATAGTAGATCTCGGAGTTCGTAGACTACCAGGGGAAACGAAGAAGGATCATAGTGTATCGAGTAGAGCTTCCTCAAGATCGTAGTGTGCTGAGGAAGTCATATTCAGAATCGTAGAGACAGCCTGCCTACGAGCTGACCGGCCATCTGTCGAAGCCAAGACAGAAACGTAAACTACACTCAGAGTCGTAGAGTCTACTGATGCCAAAGCCAATTCAAGGATCGTAGATCACACTATGAGTTCATAGAGTCTATTGATTACATGCAGAGATCGTAGTCAAGCAAGATCAGATGAAGACAACAAGCACAAGGTAGAAATCGTAATGTCAAGATCTGATCTCGGGATCGTAGTGTCTCCACAAGCCGAAGCTAAATCGTAGAGTGCAGAAATAAAATCTAAGAAGAAGTGCTCACAATTCCAAGGATGAATCGAAGAGCATATATGGTTCTCAACAAATGAGCACTCCCAGAATATCCAAAGGAACGAAGCCTCTGGTTCAAGCTGCAAGCTACATCCAAGGAAACCAGAGAGCACTCAATGAATGACATGCAGAATAACGAAGATCTCAAAGCCCAACCCAATCAAACATCAAGATTGAGGTGTAAGGCCATTCGTGATGAAGTCTTCCACAAGGAGATCCAAAGAAGACTTCAGAAGCTGACTAAGGAAAGTCAGCTTATGCAGTAGCTATCAAGTGAACAAAAAACAACGATCTTGGAAGCAACCAAGATCGTAGTGTTTGCCAAACAAAGAAGGAACTGATGGAAGGTGAACCGAGATACTGGTCAACTTCTGAAGAGCAAGGCTAAAGTGATTAAGTGCAGGGTCAGTTCATTGATGATAAGTGAGCGGAAGATCACAAGGAGAAAGCAAACTGGACGGGCCACAAATCAAGTGTCTTGATATTCGAAGGGGACCAGCAAAGAATTAGGCCATCGATGTCCGAGAACAATCGATGCAAAATGTAAGTATTGAAGCCTTTGCATAATCTGAGGACGAAGTGTTCTACATTGAAGATCCAATCAAGACTCTTCAGGATCGTAGTGTTAACCCTACCAGTCAATGAGCAACACTCAACAAGACACTACGATCTAGTCCTTGAAGACGTGCATCGTAATTATAAGAGTCCGAATAATCAAGATCAAGCATTGGCAAAGGTTCAATCTGAAGGGTAATATTCGGACAAGTGCTTATTGAGAGCATCGATGCAATAGGACAACCTCTGATCGAGAAATCAGAAAGAGGTAATAAATTTTTTGACCTGCCCAAAACATTAAAGTGATACATTTGACAAGGTAGGTGAAACAGTAGACTGCATCGTCAGAAAAAGTATGAAAAGTCACATCAAGCAGTCTACCTCAAGCAACTTGAGATCTGTGAAGAGATTTGAATAGCCTTCAATGGCTAATTTCCAACGGAAGGATTGGGAAGGAGTATAAATGAGGAAGAGCTTGAAAGATCAAAGGTTGCTGGAGTTTCCGAGTTTGGAGAGAAGGTGGACTGATTTAAACCATGTGAAACAGTGAGTCCGAAGGCTCACTCTACGATCCACCAAGAATACTCAGAAGACAGATAAAGAAAGAAGTAGAAGTGTGAGTTCTACTATGTAGAAGTGAGAGTTCTACTACATGAAGAGTGTTCGGAACTACCAAGAGAAAGAAGAACATCATGACATCTTGATGTCCATTATGGAAAGACTCTAAGTACAATAGAGAAGAGCCTATAGTCATCTTAGCAAGTCCATCATGAGAAGGCATCAAGTAGCAGAATAGAGATCACAAAAGCCATCTTGGTGTCAAGCATGAGAAAGCTTCTAAGTACCTAATAGAAGAGCCTACAGTCAGCTTGGAAGCCTATCATGTGCAGTCATCAAGTACCAAGGAGAATGATCTTCAAGACATTTCAACAAGGGGTCATTCGAAGTGGTTGAGTAACCAAAGAAGCTGAGCATCATGCAACACTTAGCTGCACTTCAAGGATGATCAAGCCAAGCTGCTAAGTATAGAAGATGTTCAGAGCTTGAAGATATCTTAGCAGCTCATCACCGACTCCAACAACAACAAACAAACAACTCAACAAAGCCAGGTCCAGAAGGGTCCTTGTCCGAAGGGACTAAATGAAGCAGGGCCAGAAGGGTCCTTATCCAAAGGGACTAAACAAAGTAGGGCCAGAAGGGTCCTTGTCCGGAGGGACTAAACGAAGTTCCAAGGCTGCTGGCCTTGAAGAGTTCTTAGTGAACTGAAGTCCCAAGGCTGCTAGCCTTGAAGGAATCTTAGTGATTGAGGTCTTGCCTTTCCTTGTGGAAATCTCTGCTAGTTGAAAGCGAAGAGGGATTAGGAGCTTGAGTCTCGAACCACTTAAAACCCCTTGTGTATTTTATATTATGTCATTTACATTATGTACTATAACTGTTATAACTGCTATGTATGTTTTAACTGCTTACAACTAAACTTACTCTATGAACAATGTATGTATGATTATGAATATATCAACGAAGGGGATCTTTTACTTATTCCGCTGTGCTTGAAAAGATTCTTATGTTTGTCATATGTTAATTATGAATAATATTATATAAACTAGAAAAGTATTTGAAATAAAAAGGATCTATTCAACCCCCCCCCCCCCTTCTAAATCTATTGTTCCATCTGGGAACTAACAATATGTATTTAGATTTTCAAATGCACAACTCCAAATAATGCAAATTAAAAACTCCTTTCTAATTTCATTCTGCCTTGGCCAAGGATTACTGAGTTGTCATTTATCGAATCACATAGGACATTTCTCTTCTTTTACTAGAAGCCGTAGATTCTTTATTGATCATACATTATCTCCATGTAGAACTTATTATACCCAAGCATACCCTTTGATATACCCTAAGGGTCTTAAGGAATAAGTTAAAGTATAACTCATCATACACAAGATACTATGATAATCTCAATTCCAAGGATTACTTGTACTACTATCACTACATGAATTCCTATTGACATGCAAGTAAAATCCATTAGTTATTCCTTAGTGAGCTACGTTCAGTGAACTTATTCTCCAATAAGCACCTATATACTTGCTTTAGTATCTCCACATAAATGATCATGAGATCAATCATCCTCATCCAATGAGCAAACAAAGTATGTACCAATCTATCTGGATTCACTAATCCCCAATTTAGTAATCCAATGATTGGGAACTATTTTAGTTTTAAGCTTTCTAAGAATTTAGATCTCATTATAATGATCATCATCATTAATCTAAAAGCATTGCTTAAAACTATGAGTTTATCACATATTATAAAGCAGTATCATGTAGATAATTAAAAGCCTTTAATAAATTAATACTTTTTATTAATAAATGAATAAGATTGTTACAAAGTATATGCTTTATTATCAAACATGATTGGCTTGTGTGCATACTACTTTCAATCTCCCAGTTGCACTAAATTCAATCGTCATGGTATCTCATACCCTTCTTCTCTAAGTGATGATTATCCTGCTGTTGGATAAGATTTAGTAAATGGATATGTAACGTTGTTCTTAAGAGTCCACTATCTCTATAGTGATTTCCCATCTTTCAATGATTCTTATAATCAAATGAAAGTGCCACAACACATGTTTAGATCCAAGATGAGACTTAGGAACTATTCCTAGTTCTGTAATGAACTTTTCATCTAAATAATCATCTTGCAGCTTCATTTATATACTTTGTCTTTATCACTAAACCAACAACTCTTTGCTGGTTGGAACTTTTTCAATTCGCTGCACCACCGTTCAAGGTAACACCTTACCCTAAAGTGGATTTGCTGTTATCTTGGTCAGTTTAAAAAACTTGAGTATGTTAAGCCCTCTAGTTTTAATTCAGACCCATCATGAATATGATCACATCCTTAGTGCCGGTTAAGTACTTTAAGATATTTTTCACTGTCCTACAGTGATCTTCTCCAGAATATGACTGATCAACATCAGGTCTCATATATTTCATTGCATATATGATTGTTACTCATGCGATCTTTCTTTTAGGAATCTATAGGGACTATTAAGAGAGATACACTCCATGAATCATCAACACGAGACATCTCTTCGAGTTTTCCATGTTAAATAACTTTAGCATCAAATGAATATACATTCCTTGGGTTAAGCCGAACATCCTTTTAAATCTATCTATACAGATTTGTATCCTCAATTACAATACTCTTCCCAAATCATTCATGGAGGAATGTTTAGACAACTTTATCTTTATTGATTGTAGCATTGGTATGTCATTCCTTATTCGTACTATATCAATATATAATACTAGGAATGTCACGACGCTCCCACTGACCCTTTTGTACACACTAGGTTCATTCTTGTCTTTGATAAAATCAAACTCTTTTGATTATCTTATCAAAATGAATGCTCTATTTTGAGAAGCTTGCTTCAATCCATTTCTCTGAATGTCTTCAACTCTTACCTCATCGTATGTAACTGGATCATCATCTTTATGATGCGTACCTCATCATCATCATCCATGATGAATGCATACCTCCCAGGTATCTTCGATACTATTCTAGATTTACGATTCGGTTGTGGTACAATAGGTCTATCTACAGGTTCCTCTTATTTGACTTATAGTGTTTTGTGGTTCTTGAACTCTACAAGATCTATTATCCTCCCACTAGCCCCTTCAATGATAAACACTTTTATCTTAGAAGGTAGTTTGTGTCACAACAAACACTTTTTGCTAAGTAGGATTATAGATGTGACGCCTCCAAAATAGGTATACATCACCCATCTTGAGTCGCCAAATACATGGTACAGAATTTAAATACAAACTTCTTTTATACAGTACGACAAAACATAGCTAAGAGTTTCAACACGGATAATGTCTAGTAGAGAGTATCCAAACTCAAATAAAGTCCTCATTACAATTATTATTACACTATTTCATATAATAGTGAGGACTACTATAGCCACCTATCTAGACCGTCACTCCATTTCCCGACTCGTCCCAACTATATTCTCATTTCCTGAAGTGAATAATGAAAGCAAAAGGGTGAGCTCAACTAGCCCAGTAAGAAATATTATGACTAAGATAATGCAGAATAAATTATCATTAGCCTTCAACAGTGTTAAACTGATAAAATACAATAAATACCAAGTTTAACTGCAGCGGAACAAGCAATCCATTAAAAGAGTCAAGTAGAGCATGATATCTACTATCTTTTATGATTTAAAAGTTTATCATCAATTTTATTGCTAGGACTCAGCTAAATAAATAATCCACATCACTGAATTATCCATGCACTACGTGCCAATGATATTCATTTTTATCACTAATGGTTATGATCATACCAACAACTGTCCATCAATGCACTACGGGCCAATGAGGACTTTTATCACATCATTTGTAACATTTTGGGTCATGATTATATCGAATGATCCCTGGTCATAATCATACCAATCAACAGTCCATCTATGCACTACGGCCAAAGATGACTTTCATCATAATATAAGCATGAGGATGATGACAATGATATAAGAATTCAATTAAATGAGAGTCAGGATAAATTTTAAAGATTTATAATTAAATTTATCAAGAATTCAATAATGTCCAAATTGTCAACATGATACTGCTTTGTGGAGTAAAATTCAAGAATAATATTATATCAAAAATAATTTAGATAGAAAAGAAATCAATTTTTGTCATGAATAGTACCCTGTGAATAGTACCTACTCCGACATGAAAAGATTAAACTTTAACAAGAATGTTCAGAAAAATATCCTTGTGAAATGATACTAGATGAAGCGCAAATTTCAATGATATTCTACTAATTTCATAGAGTATAGAAGCAATACTTATCAACATAAGTGTAGAATTTGGAATATGAAACAAAATAATATTACTTAAATACTACAGAGTATGGAAGAAAATATTATTTCTTACGAATATTGAACAAGAATAATATCACTTACGAATACGAAAGAAATAATACCCCTTACCTTAATAGGAGATTAGATACTGAAATAGTGTAGTAACAGAATACTCTTCTTCTCTCTCTCTGATTCTCTCTCTATAGAATTATCTTGTGAGTCGTAGTGAATTGGTGAGAATGAAAGAAGAAATAAGCTTCTATTTATAGAATTTCTAGCTTAGCCCTTGCAATGTGAAAAGGCAAGTGGCTTGATGATTGGTGATGTGAAACGACAATTGGTTTGATGTCTGTAATATGAAACGACAATTGGTTCGACGCCTATAATGTGAAACGACAATTGGTTCGACGCCTGTAATATGAAACGGCAAGTGGTTTGACGTCTGGTAAAGGCAATTACTATTGGCGAAAGTGACTCTTAGATGATGACATATGGGCCCCCATAGAATAAACCAAACTTACCACAAACATCTCATAACAGACTTCTTATTTATATCAAAGATTGAATAAATATTACCACAAATCATTTTATCTTCAATCAACACATATTTAATCTTTCAACAATTATTCATCATTAATAGTATAACTCACAATATTTAACAACCAGATCATTCCCAAGAAAGAGGGAGCTTTCTGATAAGTATTTCTCCCTATTGGCGTGCAATTAGGTGACCAAACCTTTTCTCGACAGAACTTTCTAGACATTGTCAAATCCACACCATAATATTCTATATGATATTTAGAGAAAGATAATCTTTATTTATGAAAGTTGGGGTCTTACAACCTCCCCTTCTTATGAAATTTCGTCCTCGAAATTAGGGTACATACCTGGTATGTCAAAGAGGTGAGGATACCTTGACTTCATTTCAGATTCTAACTCCCAGGTCATTTCCTCAACATCGTGGTTTTTCCACAAAACTTTGACTTGAGGTATAACCTTGGAGTGTAGAATATGTTCATTCTTATCCAAGATTTTAACAGGTTCCTCTTCATACGTTAAATCTTCCGCTATCTTGTATGGTTCTAACTCAATAATGTGGTTCGGGTCTTCCACATATTTACGTAACATAGATATGTGAAAAACGTTATGAATACTAGACATACTTGGCGGTAAGGCGAGTCTATAAGCCGCATTTCCTACTCGATCAAGGATTTCAAATGGACCAATGAATCGAGGATTGAGCTTTCCTCTCTTTCCAAATCTTGTAACTCCTTTCCATGGAGCAACACGTAACAACACATGTTCTCCAACATTGAATTATGTGTCCTTTCGATGAAGATCAGCATAACTCTTTTGTCGATTTTGTGAGGTCTTTATACGTTGTCGGATCATTTGAATCTTTTTCGTAGTCATACGTACCAATTTCGGTCCCAACAACGTTGCTTCACCCACCTCATCCCAGCATACTGGAGAACGACATTTTCTTCCATACAAGGCCTCGAACGGAGCCATGCCGATACTTGCTTGATAACTGTTGTTGTAGGAGAATTCCACTAATGGCAAAAACTTGTCCAAACTTCCTTTGAAGTCAAGGACACAGAGTATTAATAGATCTTTCAGAGTTTGAATAGTCCTCTCTGACTTCCCGTCCGTTTGAGGATGATATACCGAACTAAATCGTAAATTCGTGCCCATAGCTTTTTGCAAACTGACCCAAAACTGTGAAGTGAATATTGGGTCTCGATAAGAAACTATGGATACTGGCATACCATACAGTCTTACAATCTCATTTATGTACATATGAGCAAGACGTTCAAGTGTATAAGTTTCTCGTATATGTAAGAAATGAGCAGACTTGGTCAATCTATCAAAAATGGCCCAAATTGCATCTATGCCTTGAGAAACCTTGGGAAGACCGGTAACGAAATCCATGGTAATGTGCTCCCACTTCTATTCTGGAATTTTAAGTGGTTGCAATGGACCTTTTGGCACTTGATTCTCCGCCTTGACAAGTTAAACACCTTGAGATAAACTCCGCGATCTCTCTTTTTATATTGCTCCACCAAAATGTATGTCGAAGATCATGATACATTTTGGTACTCCAAGGATGGATTACAAATGGTGTGTTGTGCGCCTCCATCATGATCTTATACTTCAAATCAGAGTCGTTAAGAACACAAAGTTTGGAGTTGACTCTAAGTATTCCTTCTTCATCGATTCTTGCTTCCTGAATAACACCTTCTTGCACTTTCTTCTTCATACGCATCAGCTCTAGGTCTGTAGTTTGAGCAACTTTAACTTTATCGATTAAAGTCGGTTCTACTTGTATATTTGCCATCATCACGTGGGTCCCTGAAGTCTTCATCTCTATCTCTATCCTTTGCAAGTCATACAAAATTGGCCTTTGCATTGACAATATCGCACTCGTACCCACATATGATCTTCTACTCAATGCATCAGCTACCACGTTCACTTTTCCAGGATGGTATTGAATACTATGATCATAATCTTTCAATAGTTCAAGCCAATGTCATTGATGTATGTTGAGTTCCTTTTAAGTGAAGAAATATTTGAGGTTTTTATGATCCGTATAGATCTCCACCTTCTCGCCATACAGGTGATGCCTCCAAATCTTAAGCGCAAAAATGACAGCTGCCAACTCTAGATCACGAGTAGGATAATTCCTCTCATATTCTTTGAGTTGTCATTAGGCATAGGCTATGACTTTCGCATGTTGTATGAGAACACGCCTTAAACCTTTTCTTGAAGCATCGCTGTATATGACAAATCCCTCTGAACAAGCTGGTATTGCCAAAATAGGTGCTGAAATGAGCTTCCTCTTGAGTTCTTGAAAACTCTTCTCACATTCCTGGCTCCAACCGAATTTTGTATCTTTTTGAGTCAGCTAAGTTAATAGAGTAGCGATTCGAGAAAATCCTTCCACAAACCTCCGATAATAACCAGCTAAACCGAGAAAGCTACGTACTTCGATTACTGACTTAGGTTGCTCCCAGCTTTGAATTGCTTCAATCTTTGCTGGGTCAATAGATATTCCGTGATTTGATATTACGTGCCCAAGGAATGCTACTTCCTCAAGCCAGAACTCGCATTTCTTCAACTTGGCATATAACTTGTTTTCACGAAGCTTTTGGAGTATCAGCCTCAAGTGTTGCTCATGATCTTCACGGCTTTTGGAGTAAATGAGGATGTCATCAATAAAGATGACCACATAGTGATTTAAATATTCCTTGAATACTCGGTTCATCATATCCATGAAGGCAGCAGGAGCATTAGTCAATCCAAAAGACATGTCTAGGAATTCGTAATGCCTGCATCGGAGTTCGGCGCGCTTTTGGAATGTCATCAGTTTTAATCTTCAACTGCTAATATCCGGAACGAAGATCAATCTTTGAAACGAATTTGGCTCCTTGCAAATGGTCAAACATATCATCAATGCGAGGCAACAGGTACCTATTTTTGATGGTGACATGATTCAACTCTCGATAATTAATACAAAGTCACATACATCCATCTTTCTTCTTCACGAATAGAACAGGAGCACCCCAATGAGACATACTAGGACAAATGAAACCGATGTCTACCAAAATGTATCGTGATCTTCGACATACATTTTGGTGGAGCAATATGAAGAGAGAGATAACGGGGTTTATCTCAAGGTGTCTAACTTGTCAACGAGTCAAAGGCGAGACATCAAATGCCAAAAGGTCCATCAGAACCACTTGAAATTCCGGAATGGAAGTGGGAGCACATTACCTTGGATTTCACATTCTTCGGTCTTCCCAAAGTTTCTCAAGGCATAGATGCGATTTGGGTCATTGTTGATAGATTGACCAAGTATGCTCATTTCTTACCTATACGAGAAACTTATACACTTGAACGTCTTGCTCGTATGTACATAAATGATATTGTAAGATTGCATGGTATGCCAGTATCCATAGTTTCTAATCGAGACCCAAGATTCACTTCACGATTTTGGGTTAGTTTGCAAAATACTCGTATGAGTTGTTATTCCATTCTTTATTATTCTGTTGGAATAACCTGTCTGTGCGGTCTATCGCATGCCTGGTGAATTTTTTTGTTATTCCATTCTTTATTATTCTGTTGGAATAACCTATCTGTGCGGTCTATCGCATGCATGGTGAATTCTTCTGTTATTCCATTCTTTATTATTCTATTGAAATAACCTATCTATGTGGAATACCGCATGGATGGTGAATGATCTTTCATATTCATTCCTTACTAAATTATGAAAATGATCTGTCTACGTGGATTACCGCATGGCGGGCCAAAATCCATTTGCAGTTTCATATATTCTATTATACTCAGTTGGTTAAAGTTTTGACTTCTATACTCCATGAAATTAGTAGAATATCCTGGATATTTGCGCTTCATCCAGTATCTTTTCATGGAAATATTCTTCTGAGTATTCTTGAATTTTACTTCACAAAACAGTATTATGTTGACAATTTGGACAATATTGAATTCTGGATAAATTATATTATAAATCTTTAAAAATTTATCCTTGAACTTATTTTATTGAATTCTTATATCATTGTCATCATCCTCATGTTTATATTATGTTGAAAGTCATATGTGGCTGTGAGTGCATAGATGGACTTGGTATGATTATGACCGGGATTATTCTAAGATAATCATGACCGTAATGTTACAAATGATGCTGCGTAAAGTCCTCATCATTGCCCGTAGTGCATTGATGGACGTTGTTGACATGATCATTACTATTGATGAATACACAAATATCCTTGGCCCGTAGTGCTTGGATAATTTGTGGTCGGATACTAATGAATATCCTCGGTCAGAAAAGGTGGATGATGTGGTTTATTTATTGCCGAGTCTCAAATGATAAAAGTGATGAAAACCTTTTAAATCATAGAAGATAGTAGATTTTATTCTCTACTTGACTTTTCTAATAGATTGCTTGTTCCGCTGCAGTTAAACTTGATGTTTATTATATTTTATCAGTTTAACACTGTTGAAGGCTAACGATAAATTATGTTGCATTATCTTAGTCATAATATTTTTTATTGGGCTAGTTGAGCTTAACCTTTCTTTCACTATTCTCTTCAAGAAATGAGAAAATAGCTGGGACGAGTCGGGGAACGGATTGACGGTCCAGATGGTTGTTTTAGTAGTCCTCACTATTCTATAAAATAGTGTGACAATAAATGTAATGAAGACACCATTGAGTGTGGATATTGTCTAGCTGACAATATTCTTATTAAAACTCTTAGATTATGTTTTGTCGTATTTTACACGACTGTTGTATAATTAAGTTGTATTTGAATTTTGTACCATGTATTTGGCGACTCAAGATGGGTGATGTATACCTATTTTGGGGGCGCCACAATGGTATCAAAGCTTAGGATATGATCTCTCGGCTAAGATGTGAGAGTAGAACTAGGAGGGAGAGACGGGAATTCCTTCAAGTATGACCTACCTAAGTTTATTTGGTATTTAATTAGTCTCATTGAGAGTATAGGGATAATGTGTTGCATGTCAATTAACCCTTGTTTTGTGGAAGTATTTAAAAATGACATCCGAGAATGTTGAGAATAGCAATGGAGCACAGGAGACCGTTGAGTCTCCACAGATCAATAATAAGGATAATGTGCATCAGGAAGGCGACAATCCTTATACAAACAACAACACTGACCAAATGATGAACGATAGAATGTTCAGAGGCTTTATGCAATTCATACAACATCAGGCGAGAGCGGCTCCTGTCCAAAATGTAGGTGGAAACACTGGAAACTCTCGGACGGTCACCGCTAAACAGTTCAAGGAGCTGGGACCACCAGAGTTTATTGGAAAGCCAAAACCACTTAAGGCCAAAGCATAGATAAAGCAGATCACCAAGATATTTGATGTCTTGGGATGCTCCGAGGAGCAAAAGGTTCCCTTTGCCACCTTTATGTTGCGAGGAGAGGCAGATCACTGGTGGGAATTCCAGAAAGCATACTCAACTCCTTCAGACCAAGATGTCTTGGGAGAAGTTCCAAGAACTATTCAACGACAAGTACTTTCCCGAAAGTATTCGTCACATGAAAGAGGTAGAGTTCATTAAGTTGGAGCAGAACAATATGACCGTGTCACAGCACGAAGCTAAGTTTGTCGAGTTGTCCCGATTTGCGTCTCACTTGGTTGATAATGAGCAGAGAATGACGCGGATATTTTTAAGAGGTTTAAAACCCGAGATACGTCAATATCTAATTTCTCATAAATTGTGTTTGTATTCAGATGTTATAAATAGGGCTCAGTTATTGGAGCGCGATAACGAGTCAACCCAACCAAGAGAAAGCAACGCAAAAAATGATAATACCAAAGGTGGCAAATCATAGAAGCGGTGATAACAAACGTGGAGGGAATCAATATGCCAGAAATGGTAACCACTTCGGTGGTAATCATGGCCAAGACAATAAGAAAGGACATTTCAAGAAGAGGAGATTCAACAATGATGGAAAGATGTCAGCACCAAAACCCATTATTAAGGAAGGAGAACGACCACCTATCATATGCTTCAAATTCGGAGGGGAGGGACACATCAGTCCAAACTGTGCGCAACAGTCCAAAACGTGTTATAATTGTAGAAGAGAAGGTCACCTTGCCCAATTTTGTCGTGCACCAAAGTCAAGTCCAGCTGGGATGGAGGCATCAAAGGTCGTCCCAGACAAGAAAAAATCAGTAGTTCAAGGGAGAGCGTTTGTCGTAACCTCCCAAAAAGCGAGGAATCTGAACGAGGTGATCACGGGTAAGCTAATCATAAACTTTAGTGAAGTCTATACCTTATTTGATATCGGTTCTACCCATTATTTTAATTCTCCTACTTGCGCTCAACGCTTAAATTTGACTCGGAGAAATTAGACTTTGACTTATCTCATTGAAACTCCGCTGGGAGAAACCTTCATTACATCCAATCGCTTATAAGTCTTGTTTGATTCAAATCGGAATCGCATCGCTACTTCGTCGATCTTATCTCCTTAAAAATACTTGCATTTGACGTGATTCTAGGGATTGATTGGTTAACTACTCATCATGCTAAAATTGATTATTTTTGTAAGGTTGTTAGCTTTCATATTCCTAATCAACCTATTATGCGAATTCAAGTGACCAAACCATTAAAATCAATCACGGTCATTTCAAGCCATAAAGTTATTCGTTTATTGAAAAACGGATGTCAATCTTTCTTAGCTCATGTCATAGATTTAAAAACGGATGTCAATCTTTCTTAGCCCATTTCCAAAGCCTTATATCGAATGGCTCCTATTGAACTTCAGGATTTAAAAACCCAACTACAGGAATTGTTAGACATCGGTTTCATTCGTCTTAGTACATCTCCTTGGGGTGCTCCGGTTCTATTCATGAAGAAAAAAGATGGAAGTATGCGACTTTGTATTGATTATCGGGAGTTGAATCATGTCACCATAAAAAATAGGTACCCGTTGCCTCGCATTGATGACTTGTTTAACCATTTGCAAGGAGACAAATTCTTTTCAAAGATTGATCTTTGTTCCGGATATCATCAGTTGAAGATTAAAACTGATGACATTCCAAAGATCGCTTTAAACTCGAGATGCATTACGAATTCCTAGTCATGTCTTTTGGATTGACTAATGCTCTTGCTGCCTTCTTGGATATGATGAACCAAGTATTCAAGGAATATTTGGATCACTTTGTGGTCATCTTTATTGATGACATCCACATTTACTCCAAAAGCCGTGAAGATCATGAGCAACACTTGAGGCTGATACTCCAAAAGCTTCGTGAAAACAAGTTATATGCTAAGTTGAAGAAATGCGAGTTCTGGCTTGAGGAAGTAGCATTCCTTGGGCACGTAATATCAAATCATGGAATATCTGTTGACCCGACAAAGATTGAAGCAATTCAAAGCTGGGAGCAACCTAAGTCAGTAATCAAAGTACGTAGCTTTCTCGGCTTAGCTGGTTATTATCGGAGGTTCATGGAAAGATTTTCTCAAATCGCTACTCCATTAACTCAGCTGACTCGAAAAGATACAAAATTCAGTTGGAGCTAGGAATGTGAGAAGAGTTTTCAAGAACTCAAGAGGAGGCTCATTTCATCACCTGTTTTGACAATACCAGCTGGTTCAGAGGGATTTTTCATATACAGCGATGCTTCAGGAAAAGGTTTAGTGTGTGTTCTCATGCAACATGGGAAAGTCATAGCATATGCCTCACGAAAACTCAAAGAATATGAGAGGAATTATCCTACTCATGATCTAGAGTTGGCAACTGTCGTTTTTGCGCTTAAGATTTGAAGAGAAGGTGGAGATCTATACAGATCATAAAAGCTTCAAATATTTCTTCACTCAAAAGGAACTCAACATGCGGCAACGACGATGGCTTGAGCTATTGAAAGATTATGATCATACCATTCAATACCATCCTGGAAAAGTGAACGTGGTAGCTGATGCATTGAGTAGAAGATCATATGCGGGTACGAGTGCAATATTGTCAATGCAAAGGCCCATTTTGTATGACTTACAAAGGATGGAGATAGAGTTAAAGACTCTTAGGACCCATGTGATGATGACGAATATACTAGTAGAACCAACTTTAATCGATAAAGTTAAAGCTGCTCAAGCTACAGACCTGGAGCTGATGCGTATGAGGAAGAAAGTGCAAGAAGGTGCTATTCCGGAAACAAGAATCGATGAAGAACGGATACTTCGAGTCAAATCCAGACTTTGTGTTCCTAACGATTCTGACTTGAAGTATAAAATCATGATGGAGGTGCACAACACATCGTTTGCAATCCATCCTGGGAGTACCAAAATGTATCGTGATCTTTGACATACATTTTGGTGGAGCAATATGAAGAGAGAAATATCGGGGTTTATCTTAAGGTGTCTAACATGTCAACGAGTCAAGGCGGAGCATCAAATGCCAAAAGGTCCATTGCAACCACTTGAAATTCCAGAATGGAAGTGGGAGCACATTACCATGGATTTTGTTACTGGTCTTCCCAAGGTTTCTCAAGGCATAGATGTAATTTGGGTCATTGTTGATAGATTGACCAAGTTTGCTCATTTCTTACCGATACGAGAAACTTATACACTTGAACGTCCTGCTCATATGTACATAAATGAGATTGTGAGATTGTATGGTATGCTAGTATCCATAGTTTCTAATCGAGACCGAAGATTCACTTCACGATTTTGGGTTAGTTTGCAAAAAGCTATGGGCATGGATTTACGATTTAGTTTGGCATATCATCCTCAAATGGACGAACAGTCAGAAAGGACTATTCAAACTCTTGAAGATTTATTAAGACTCTGTGTCCTTGATTTCAAAGGAAGTTGGGACAAGTTCTTACCATTGGTGGAGTTTTTCTACAACAACGGTTATCAAGTAAGTATTGGCATGGCTCCATTTGAGGCGTTGTATGGAAGAAAGTGTCATTCTCTAGTATGATGGGATGAGGTGGGTGAAGCAACGTTGTTGGGACCGGAGTTGGTACGTATGACTATGGAAAAGATTCAAACGATCCGACAACGTATAAAAACCTCACAAGATCGACAAAAGAGTTATACTGATCTTCATCGAAAGGATGTGGAATTCAATATTGGATATCATGTATTGTTACGTGTTGCTCCATGGAAAGGAGTTACGAGATTTGGAAAGAGAGAAAAGCTCAATCCTCGATTTAATGGCCCATTTTTAATCCGCGATCGAGTAGGAATGTGGCCTATAGACTCATCTTACCGCCAAGTATGTCTCGTATTCATAACGTTTTTCACATATCTATGTTACGTAAATATGTGAAAGACCTGAACCACATTATTGAATTAGAACCGGACGAGATAGCAAAAGATTTAACGTATGAAGAGGTACCTGTTAAAATCTTTGATAAGAAGGATTATATTCTACGCTCTAAAGTTATACCTCAAGTCAAAGTTTTGTGGAGAAACCACGATGAGGAAATGACACGGGAGTTAGAATCAAAAATGAAATCAAGGTATCCTCACCTCTTCGACATACCAGTGCACGCACCCTAATTTCAAGACGAAATTTCATAAGAAGGGAGGTTGTAAGACCCCAACTTTTATGAATAAAGATTAATTTTCTCAAAATATAATTTTGAATATTATGGTGTGAATTTGATATAATGTTATAGTTGTGGGTATTATTTATAAATTTTGCAAAGTAAGCAAGTGGTTATACAACATTTGATTGGTGGGAGAATATTAGTTTTAACGAGAAATATTAAATACACGATCGTTAGTGGACCCATTAATCGTAGTTAAAAATGACAATTTATCTTCTTATAAAATAATGAAAGAAAGTTTTCGCAGATTGAATGAACTACATTATTTATTATTTGATTAATTATTTCAGCGTGATTATATTTACTAAAATCAATTTTGATATCGACAACATTATTATTTCAAATTAATTATGTCAGAAGTTACATCGAAGAGGTCTCACAATTACTATTTCTCAAAGATTTGTGAGCTAAGATGAAGTTGATTAAAGTCAAATATAGTTCCGCCACCTCACTATTCCAAGATTCCGCTTTCTAAGATAAGGGGATAATAATCATTAATACGAGACGAAATAATATTACTCACATACTACAGAGTATGGAAGAAAACATTATTCCTATGAAAGATGAACAAAATAATATCTCTTACTTCGTAAGAAGACCTAATATCGAATAATGCCTACAAATGTCATTCCTCTTTTCAAGCGTATTTCTTCTACTTTCTCTCTAAAGCTTCTCACTATAAATGCTCTTATGAGTCTTAGTGAATCGGGTGAGAATGAAGGAAGAATGAGCTTCATTTATAGAAAAATATAGTTTCGATAATTACACGCTTAGGCTCAAAATATTACAGTATAATACCTTCATTTTTTTTATTTTTAATTTAGTCCTGCAAGTATTATCAAACTTGCACCACTTCCCCTATTAGTACATCTTGTGAATCAATAGTACAATCATGTGAATCAATAGTACAATCATGTGAAAAAAATAATTACAGTATATTACCTTTATCTATACCTCCATTTTTATTTTAGTCATGCAAGTATTATCAATCTTGCACCATCTCCCCTAATAGTACATACATGTGAATCAATAGTACACACGTGTGAACAAATAGTTATAAGAATGTGAATTAATAGTAATTAATTTCTCATTTATCCGATTAATTACCCGATTGGTCAATATAACCTCCAGACATCCATTATTATCGAAATAGATGTCGATTTCTACTAACACTAATAATCCCAACACAATGGAGCTATCAATTTCATCTTTAATCAACACGAAATTATTCATTATTAATATTATAACTCACAATATTTAACAACCAGGTCGTTTCCAGGAAAGAGGGGGCATTCCAATAAGGATTTCTCCTTATTGGCGTGCAATTAGGTGATCAAACCTCTCCTTGATAGAACTTCTAGATATTGTCAATATTGCAAATAATAATATGAATAACTTTGTCGTCTCAATTATTGATTTAATAATAATAAATATTATGCAGATGATATATCGTGACAATTATTGAATCAATAATACGAAAGATATTACGCAGTAAATTATCAGAGTAATAATTGAGTATAATTGAGTGACTTCTCACGTAAGCATCAATAATCAATACCGTGTACTACTTTATGCAACCACGATATTACTATATTTTTACCATCGGTAGTTCAATAGCTTTAATTCTAAGAAAACTTTCATTGTTATTTTTATAAAAGATAATTCTCGCCATTTTTAACTACGATAATACTTTCGTTGTAGTCCACTAATGATTGTCATTGTATAAATATTCCCCGTTAAAACGAATATTTCCGACCAATCAAATATTATATAACCACTTGCTTACCTTGCAAAATTTATAAATAATACACACAACTATAACATTATATCAAATCTACACCATAATATTCAAAAATATATTTCGAGAAAAATTAATCTTTATTCATAAAAGTTGGGGTCTTACAATACACATCAACATATGCATCAATAAATAAATTCATCTCATGAAAAATAAACATTCAATATATATATTGATATCAATTTAATGGGAAATTTTAAATAGCATAAAATCCAATTTTGAAACAAAATAAACTCCATTATTTTTAATCAAAAACATAGTAATTTTTATTTTAATTTATTTTATCCAATTTTGAATAAAAATAAACTCTTTTATTTTTAATCAAATTCACAGTCAAAATAAACTCCTTTATTTTAATTAACAAGGAATCCAATTTCAAGTTCAAAATAAACTCCTTTATTTTAACTTAAAATTATTGGAAAAATAAAATATATAAAATCATATTCCTTATTAAAATTAAACACCTTTAATTTCAGGAAACAAAGAATCATATTCCATATGTAAATAAATTCCTTTATTCTAGAAAACATGGAATCCTATTCTATATGTCAATAAATACTTTTATTCAAACGAACGTGGAAACCAATTTCAAGTTAATATAAAACTTTTGAATAAACTATTTTATTCAAACAAACATGGAATCCAATTCTAAGTTAATATGAAACTTTTGAATAAACTCTTTTATTCAAACAAACGTGAAATCTAATTCCAATTAAAATAAACAATTTTATTTTAATCTAATTCCAAATCAAAATAAACTCATATATTTATAATTTAGAATTACTAAAAAAATAGTATATCTAATTTTAATTTAAAATAAACCTTTCATTTTAATTAGAAATTAGATAAATTAAATAAAACAAATTTTTATTTAATTCTGGGTACCGGCGCTGCAGTGCCCCAAATGTATTGGGTTTGGGCGCTGCGACGTTGAATAACCTAGTTTCTGAAACCGAATACTTAATTTGTTTTTGTAAAAGGAGTACTATTTAATATAAAAAAAACTTGTATTTTTTTATTAATACTAATATAAAATAAAAAAATATCCTCAACATTTTCATCATAAGTTCAGGACTAGGATCATTTCCATTCCACATATCTTCTAATTCCCTCCTCCTCCCTCCCTCCTCCTCCCACGCACCCCCTACAAAATTCGTCGCGAGTAATTAGTGACAATTTTTTTTATCGCAAATAATTGTGTAGCTCAAGTATCACTAAATGTAATATTTGTGTCATTAAATATGTATTAGAAGAAATTGAAGAATATGTGTAATGAATGAGATCCTAGTATATAATTTCACTATTATGTTATCACTTCTAAACTAAAAACTTATTATTTTTAAAAATAAATATAAAATATAAATACATCTTTAATTTTTTCAAAATTAATAAGTAAGACAATCTTTATAAAAATGGAGGGAGTAACATACTGTTATGTGACTGATTATCATATCTGAAAATTTATAATTAAAAATTAAATATTGTCAAAGCACCCAACTCTTAAACTCAAGCTAAAGTACAATCAATTGGTGACAAAAGGGAAAAAAAGTATTTTGTTTACCTTATTCCAATTTTGAAGAGGTCAAACCAGGCCTTAATGTTTGGGCTGTAACTGTTATTGAACCAAACAATCACCGAAGAGGCCTACTACTAATTTATTTCTGTATTAAATATATAATCCTCACATCTTGAACGTTCACCACATAAGTATATACTCCCTCCGATAAAAGTCTTTATTATTATTTTGGGTAATCCTATGTTAAATATTCATTTTTCTTTAATAATCAAACTTTTACACATATTTTTCTATTATGCCCATAGTATTAAATATCTCATACTTTTCTTATTCTAATTCTCTCTCCATATTTAATGACATTATTATGGGTAATTTTGTCATTTTATTCCTCTTCTTAATATGCGTGAAAAATCCGCCAGAACTTTTATCTTGGGACGGAGGGAGTAATTGGTATTTTGTTTTCAAAAAATAAAAAATAAAAAACTATAAGAGTAATAAAATAAAGTTACCCAATTTAATTGCTGCTGAAGTTTTCACTTAAAATGTTTAGTTTTCTGTAACCAAATTTATATTCGTTCTAGAAGTGAAATTTAACTTTCGTTTTTTTTAAAGCAGAGAAAAGAATTAATTTTCAATTCTTTTCTGGACTAGAGAAAAGAATTAACTTTCAAAATCTATGTGCCAATTTCTTAGCTAATATGTTAAAGTCAATCTTTTTGCATTTTTTAATTTGAATTTTCATTTTATTAGGGTTTTAGACTTTTAGGAGACGTTATGCGAATATCTATAGGTCCTAAATTATCAACAAACTCTCCAAGCTTGTTGAAAATTCGTTCACACGACTGAATACTTAGATGAACTTCCGTATCAATCACTTTCATTCCTCTGGTTAGACCGTCTAGGCGTCTATGACAGTCAATCTTTATCTTGCAAAACTCCCATAGCTTTCGAATTCAAGCATTTTGATGCGAAGGTGTATACAAAAACCATTCAGAAACAACCATTTTTTGGTTCACAACTAAAATCCATCATGGAGACGAGAACAATGCTCGGTGAAATGTAGCTAATATTTACAATTTTTTAATTTCTTTGTACCAATGATTCCAACATTTTTAATATCTGTTTTCTCTTCCTTTAAGAATATAAATATTGTTTATACGTTTTCAATGTTTCAAACATACTAAATTAACTCCAAGTGAAATTGAAAATTAAGATTTAGGTAGGTTGATGTCACAAGTTATACCCTTATCTATTAGAGTTTTACTATGTGTTGCAACAAATTTGTGTTGAATTACAATTGTAAAACATATTAATACATGAAATTTGATAGAATTATAAAGGGGTCTTACTTGGTACAAATCTCTTCAAAAAGTTATTTCTACTTGATTATTCACATAACTGACAATCAATAATGGACTCTATTTATTACATATTTCTCCATAAAATTACCATTAATACTTATTCATGTAACTGATAATAAAAAAGTCCACGGAAATATCGCAATATGTTATGACAAACTATGACAAACACAATAAATTAACGCAGAAAGATAAAGACAATAACACAAGATTTTAGGTGGAAACCCAAATCTAGAAAAAACCACGAAGAAGGAACTATGAAAATTCTTAAAAAAAAATTGAATGTCTCTACTCCAAAAACCCAACACCTATACCTATAGGCCAATGGAAAATTCATAACCAAATATAATAAGAAATACTAAATGCACCTATATTTATAGGTCATAGGAAAATCCATAACCAAATAGGATAAAAAATACTAAATTGAATATAACTAGAAAAGATAATTTTCCTAAACCAAACGAATCCTAGATAATACCTAAATTCAAATTCAATAAAGATTCATATTATATCCAACACAATATATATCGTTTTCCTTATCCATATATTAGCAAATTTGAAAATCAACCAAATTTAGTGAGTTTATATAGGAGAAACGATACTAATAAGTTTTCACAAAATTGAGAAGAATAGTAAAGGGTTTGAAATTAAAAGTAAAAGGAGGTATTTTAGAATGCTCAAGGTCATATATATTATTTCCCTTCTCTTTCGCTTCCTACTAACTCTCGAGCCCTTGACCTTGATGTACAAAGCACACACTCATAGCCACCAAGGAACAAGGAGAGTCAGTACTTTATTATACATTAATCAAGTAACTATATCCTAATTAAATAAGAGAATAAGAGATTATATAATATCACAATTTCATATTAACTACTATTATTTACTCATAATATTTCTAATATATAGTCATTTAGAAATTAGTTGAGTAGAAACTTAAACTAAAATCTTAAATACGATTTTTAAATTAAAATTTATTACATGACTAAATAACTAAAGGATTCTTATACAAAAATAAATTAATTTCAGAATGATAAATTAATATTAAAGTTTGTAGTATCATAAAGAGAGTTCTAATTCTAGTTAAACTAGTCCTTATATTATATATGACCATAAAAAAATGTTTTATTTCTAATTAAATTCTAGGCATTTACCAAAGATCAAAGGCAAAGACCAAAAAACTAAATCAAGTAACTATATCCTAATTAAATAAGAGAAGAAGAGATTATATAATATCACAATTTTATTTTAGATGAGACTCCATCATCAAAAAATTTTAAAAATGATAAAATATAGTTTATAAAATTAAATAACGAAATACTTTGGTAACTATTTTCTACTTTCATATATTTGTTTTCATATATTTTTATTTTTACTTGTAAAAATAAAAATCAAACAACGTTGTTTGATAATATAATTGAATGTTAGTTTTATTTATCAATATAAATATAAAATAAGATAAAATTTAGTTTTTTGGTCTTCGCCTTTGATCTTTGAAAATGATATCTCATCAATAATATTTGCATAAGTAAAATAAAAATATTAATTCTACAGTGTACTCTCACATGAGAGTACACCCCACTTACTATTTAATGTGAAAAAGAACTTTTTGTACTATCAAATTTAATTGTAGAAATATCAATTTCCTAATTTTTACCGAGAAGAAACATAACCGTATAGCTACTTTTAGAACCAACCCAATTGGCAAAAACAAAACTACTGCTGCTCAAAACCATGTCTTAGAAAACTCAGGGAGGATACTCCAGTTACTCAATTTTGAGACTACTCAGGTAGAATACTCTAGTTACTCAAATTTGAAACAGACGCTCACTATACAAGAGAAGGCTTATGCAAGCTTTTCTTTATGTATACAAAAGCTATTTTCCCATTATAGATTCCTCCTCTTTTGCCTTGCTGAACTTGATTCCTGATGACCACACATATGCTTTTGCTTCAAGTATGCATTCTTCTCAATAAGACGATATTATGAACGCAAGAACAGCTAGATGATATCTAATAACCAAACAATGTCTGAAAACCACGAAATAACAACACAAACAACAAAAAGCTAATAAAAACATTATTTCAACAATTACTTAATTCCAATACACATGAAAACATGACCACTAATATGTTTACAAACGTTAACACAACTGAATAGTAGAGCACCACAAGAATCCAGAACCTATGACAAACCATAGGATAATGTCTTAAACAAACCACAGTTAACCGAAATTCCAAAGAAAAATGCGTTCACTAACTTTTAGAAACCACCACGAAGACGAAGGACTAGGTGAAGAGTGGACTCTTTCTGAATGTTGTAGTCAGCTAAAGTCCTCCCATCTTCCAACTGCTTCCCAGCAAAAATCAGCCTCTGTTGGTCTGGTGGGATCCCCTCCTTGTCCTGTATCTTAGCCTTCACATTATCAATGGTGTCTGAGCTCTCCACCTCCAAAGTGATGGTTTTGCCAGTCAAAGTCTTGATAAATATTTGCATACCACCCCTTAGCCTCAGTACCAAGTGAAGAGTAGACTCCTTCTGAATGTTGTAATCAGCTAAAGTCCTTCCATCCTCCAACTGCTTGCCGGCAAAGATTAGCCTTTGCTGGTCTGGAGGGATACCCTCTTTGTCTTGGATTTTCGCCTTCACATTGTCAATAGTATCAGAGCTCTCAACTTCCAAGGTGATCGTCTTTCCCGTGAGGGTTTTCACAAAAATTTGCATCCCACCACGGAGGCGAAGAACCAAGTGCAGGGTTGACTCCTTCTGAATGTTATAGTCAGCAAGGGTACGGCCGTCCTCAAGTTGCTTGCCGGCAAAGATAAGCCTTTGCTGGTCTGGGGGGATTCCTTCCTTGTCTTGGATCTTGGCTTTCACGTTGTCAATGGTGTCAGAACTTTCAACCTCGAGGGTGATGGTCTTGCCGGTAAGGGTTTTAACAAATATTTGCATTCCACCACGAAGACGGAGCACCAAATGAAGGGTGGACTCCTTCTGGATGTTGTAATCAGCCAAGGTGCGGCCGTCCTCAAGCTGCTTGCCTGCAAAGATCAGCCTTTGCTGGTCTGGGGGGATTCCTTCCTTGTCTTGGATCTTAGCTTTGACATTGTCGATGGTGTCAGAGCTTTCGACCTCAAGGGTGATGGTCTTGCCGGTAAGGGTTTTAACAAAGATTTGCATTCCACCACGAAGACGGAGCACCAAATGAAGGGTGGACTCCTTCTGGATGTTGTAATCAGCCAAGGTGCGCCCATCCTCGAGCTGCTTGCCTGCAAAGATCAGCCTTTGCTGGTCTGGGGGGATTCCTTCCTTGTCTTGGATCTTAGCTTTGACATTGTCAATGGTGTCAGAGCTTTCAACCTCAAGGGTGATGGTCTTGCCAGTAAGGGTTTTCACAAAGATCTGCATCTGTAATGGGAATAAAAGACACTTAGAAACCAATTAAAGATTTTGGCCAATAGAAGGTTTATTATTCCGGGTGACAAAACTAAAAGAACGCTCAAACAAAGGAAAACTAGTGCATAAAAACCAAATTTACATATCTAAGCTGCTGTTAGGACCAACAAACATATAAATTTTGTTTCAATAAAGATCGTGCATGAGTAATGAGTGGTTCACATAAAATGTCTCTCCAAACCCAAAACAAGGATGAAGAAAATTTATACTCTAAACTATTTGACAAGTTTAATTTGTGTGAAAATTATCTTTGACTCAAGTCTATGTTTGTTTGCAAGAATTACACTTGAGATATGACTATTAATCCCAAGTGCCTTGTTTTCAAATTTGAACTTTAGACTATTAGTCCATGGATTATAAAATGCCTTAATATAGAGAATTATTTAATACCATGTTCAAACAGGTATTATAATTCCCACCACTGGGACTAAAAATTTTTAAACAAAATTATCGTCAACCTATCCTCAACCTTTTTCTAAAGTGAGCATAATGTCCTATTATATTATTGATAAACAACTTATTATTAAACAACTTATTATTGGAAAACAACTTATTGAAAAATAACTTGCCAACTCACTGTTTACCAATAATCTTATTATTGATAAATATCTTATTGGTAAACATCTTATAAGTAAGCTATTTACCAATAAGTTTATTATTGGTAAACAACTTACCAATAAACCTATTGGTAAACAACTTATTAGTCCTAGTCATTTAAATATTGATTTTTTGTTTGTAGCTTATTGTTTATCATTTTTTGATGTATAAACAAGTTTAAAATATGTTACTATTATTAAAGGTATAATAATTCAAACGATATTTTTTAAAATCCAATCCTTTAACTAATTCTGAAAAAACATACAAACATAACATGATTATTAATGACAAACATGTGACTAGGACTCATATGGCCTAAGGGATAGAGGGAGTAAATCAATTGGATATTCCCTTTTAGTACTTATGAACATAATTTTCCTGACTTTGGGGAAAAAACTATAAATATACCACAAAATTTGATCTTCAATTTTAAATTTAATTTTTAATTATGTATAAAAAAGAGCTTTTCCAAAAGATTGAAATAAAAGAAAGTTTAGCTGAGAAACACTACCAGTATCTAATTATCTATCGCATACAAACGACAAACCAGAACAAAAAAGACCATAGACCTATGAAATATTAATTCAAAAATATCAAACAACAAAACCCTAACGCCTAATTGAATAGATAAGTATACCATCAATCCAATAGACAAGAGGCCCTCAATAAGGAACAAACAAAAATTGCTAAAATATGGAGATCTAAAGAACTAAAAATCAACCTAAGAGAATCTTAAACGAAACAAACAACAAACAAATAATCTGACACATGACTATTCGATTAACAAATCAAATAAAAAACTTAAATTCGTAAACTGCAAATCAAAAAGAGCATCTCATTCATACCTTAATATGATCGCAAGGAAGCGAATAAAAATCTAAAACAATATAAATCAACCTAAGAGAATCTTAAATGAAACAAACAATAACAAATAATCTAACCTATAACTATTCGATTCACATATCAAACCATAACTTCCTAAAATATAAATCAAAAATAAAAAAGAACAAATCATACATACCTTAATCCGATCGATAGAGAGGAAGCGAATGAGAGGATTGTTGAGAAATTTAGGATATCGAAATAAACAAAAGAGGATTCAGAGATGAGAAGTTCTGGCTGGGAATGCCTCATTTTATACGCGCTATGACCTAATTCTAGACGTTTCTTTCGTTGGTTTGCACCAATGAAAATAAGGCACGTGTATTGCACAAACTTACACGCCAAAGCCGCCTTATTTGTCCTTTCGAAGATTTTTTATAGACAGTCAAACCGCGTTGACAAATAAGCCCAAACAATTCATTCTTTTTCATGAAAAACGATAATTTCTACCATAAGTCTATAGCGACCGGCTTCTTTCGATTGCAGTAATGACCGGTCGGAATTTTTTTTTTTTTTTGATTATCAAATAATTAATATAATTTATTAAAATTAAAATTTTTATAAAATATAATAATTTAGGTGTCACTTGGATATATGTAAAAAATAAAGTTGTATAGTTTGTACAATTTTATTTTTTACATCTATCCAAATGACACTTAAATCATTATATTTTGTAAAAATTTCAGTTACAATAAATCACATTAATTATTTGATAGTCAAAAGTAAAAAAAAAAAATTGGCCGGTCTCTACCCCGGTCAGAAGAAGTTGGTCGCCGTAGAAGGATTCTAATTTCTACCTAAGTATCTAATCCAATAATATCCTTTTATAGCTGTTAATCCCTCCGGATGATTAAATGTATACATTATTTTTATTCTCAAAATAATGTGATAAAATACATAAAATAAAAAATAAATATGTAATTTAACAGAGTTCATTAATATAAAAAAAATAAAAATAATCATTACTTTATATAATTTTGTGTGACTATTAAAGACAATTTTTTTTACTCTTTTTCTCATCTACTTTTATTTTTTATAACATGTGTACAAATTATACTTTGTTTATCATTTTGAGAACGGAGAGAATATTTGTTTTAATACATATATATAGGATAAAATGCAATTTACTACCTATGGTATTCACATTTTTGTAAATAATCACATGTGGTTAAAAAACTACCACTTAACCACTTGTGGTTTGGAAAAAAAAGTGCAACGTTTATATTTTCCATTCAAATTAACAGAGAGTGAACTCTCCCTTTAGCAAGTGAATGAGTTGTCTATTAGTTCAATGCATATTTTGGATTTGATGGTGATATGATGTATATTTGTAACCAGTAGCTTTTGTAAAATTCTTATAGTGAAATTGGTGTAAAAGGACTTAGATTAGAATATCAAACTTGTTAGGTTCATCTTCAGTCAATAGATGATCATAAAACAAGAAATTGAAGACCGTAGAACATATTGATCGTAAAGCTGAAGATAGTAAAGTATATTGAAGATCGTAGAGCATATTGGGCGTAAAGTTAATGATCGTAAAGTGTTAGGAATTGTTAAGTTATGCATATTTAAATTTGATGATGTGATTATAGTAATGCATAATTGTTCATTAGTTTTTGTAAAGTCCTTATATGAGAAATATTTGTACAAGGACTTAGAAATAGAACGATTAAACTTGTTAGGTTGATCCTTTGAGTTGAAATAATGTATAAGTGATAGGATCAAATCGGTCGTATAATATTGTTAAATGATCGTAGAGTTACTCTGCATGTTTGTAGTGTTAATGTAGTTCGCATAGTAATCTAGGTGTTCGTAGAGTATAAGTTAGGTGTTCGTAGAGCATCAATTGAATGATTGTAATATCTCCAAAATTGTACATGTGGCGACTTTGCTGGGGACAGTAGAGGGCTTAAGCCGCATTTCAATCTTTTCAATTCTCCTTTATCTGCATGTGTGTGAATGCTGTCTTTACATTAAATGGATGTGAATGAATGCTTTATTTACAAATGTTTTATATTAGTGCTTTGCACAATGTCATCATATTGCATACAGTGAGACACGATGAATGTATGTTGTATGATTCTTCCACTAGGAGGCGAACCCGTCGGTGACTGATTAGTGGACTGAAGAGGAGCATAATCCCGTGAGCCTCAGGAAAGGCATCACTCAGATTTGCTCCAATTGAAAGATCAGATTAACTTCCCATCTAGTAAATTGAGAAGATCTAGGAACCTTCATGCCGAAAAGCCCGTGAGAGTAACCTAAAATAGGCCAGCCTCTGATAAACCAAACGTGAATGGAAGTCTCTTCATGCCTTTTTCTTTTAATTCCATGTCAAATATTAAATGTCAATTCCTATCATATATTAAATTCCATGTCAAATATTAAATATCAATTCCTGTCAAGTATTAAAATTCTATGTCAAATATCAAATCATGTCATGCTATCCTATCATCAAAACAACTAACCTTTGTTTAGCATGAAAACATTAAAAAACCCCTTAAAAATAGACACATTGCATAGAATGCATATTGTTAGTGTTTTTCAAGACTAAAATACATACTCTTTTTGTAGGCAAAATTGGTCCTACCACCAGATCAAAGTCTAAAAAGGCACAAAGCCTATTTTCAGACATGGTTACAAGTTCCCCACTTGAATCTATCCTTTTATCTCGAGAAGAGTTCGAAGGACTCAGAAATCAGACAGAAGAGTTGGCTATCCTACTGAAAGAACATAGCAAAAATATTCAGGGTCAACAAATACTTACTCAACCAGAGTTCTCTGCACAAAGAGGCAGTCAGGGTATTGACTGAAAGGTGGAAATACAGATACCTGAATTTTAGTCCAATGAAAAAACCAACAAAACCCTAGAAATCATCCATCTCAAAGATACCCAAAAAACTGGGGACATTAGAAAGAAAGTTCAATAAATGGAAGAAACTATCCGGTCAATCAAATGGATTGGAAGATACGGGAGTGTTAATTACTCAGATCTTTACATCTTTGTAAGGGCTCGTTATTAAGATAAATTCCAAGTCCTAGATTTTAAAAAGTATAACGGGTTAGGAGATCCGTATGCCCATCTGAAAGTATATATTGGAGAACTCGGATCCTATGCAGAGGACGAAAAGCTGAGAATGTAACTGTTCCAGAAAAGTCTAACTGGAGAAGCTAGTGCATGGTAAGCTCGACTTGACAATTTCAAAATCCACAGTTAGAAAGACTGGCTCATGCCTTCCTAAATCAATATAGTTTCTATGTAAGACTCCAACTTTTTATGAATAAAGATTTAATTTTCTCTAAATGTTATTTTGAATAATAAGGTGTGGATTTGATATAATGCTATAGTTATGAGTGATATGTGCAAATTTTGCAAAGTAAGCAAGTTGTTATAAAATATTCGTTTAGTCGTGGAATATTCTTTTTGTTGAGAATATTCGTACAATGACACAATCATTGGTGGACCCCACAACGGAATGACTATCGGATATAGAAAGCGACAAAAATAACCTTTTTTATAAAAATAACGGCAAATTTTTTACCATTAACTTGAGATAGATACCGTGATAAAAGTACGATGTCGTGTAGTTATGTACAAAGCACACGATATTATACAAAAGATCTCCGATTATTGATGCTTACGTAAGAAGTCACTCGGTTTTATTCAATTATTGCAATAGTAGTTCTTTTACGATATCTCATATTATTGATTCAATTAATGTTACAAAGATCATCATCGCACAATATTTTATATTATTAAATCAATAATTGAGACGACACCGTTATTCATATTATTATTTGCATTATTGACAATGTCTAGAAAGTTTTGTCGAGGAAAGAGGTTAGGTTATTTAATTGCGCGCTAATAAGGAGAAGTCCTTATCGGAAAGCCCCTTCTTTCTTGGGAATGATTTGGTTGTCAATATTGTGAGTTATAATATTAATGATGAATAATTGTTGAAAGATTAAAAATGTGTTGATTAAAGATAAGTGATTTGTGATAAATATTTATTCAATTTTTGATATAAATAAAGGGGTTTGTCATGAAATATTTGTTGTAAGTTTAACTTATTACATGAACCCCTATTTACTCATTTTTCAAAATCGTCAGTAGAAAGTTATCTCAATTTTGTTTTATTATAATTATAATAGTAATAAAACAGAAAACTTTTTATATAAAATAGAATACTTTTTATATTATATATAAAGTTATTCATTTTATTAGATTATAAATAGAATTTATTATATTTTATATAAAGTTTTTGTTTTATTAGAATATTTTATTGCACAGTAATGAATAGTAAAAATTAGAAAAATCAGACGAATTCGCCCATGAATTCGTTATGTTCACCCATGAAAAGTTCAAATAGTGCCCTACCATTCTCCTATAAATAGGATGCTTAGTTAAGAAATATAAATCACACCAGAATTAGAGAATTCATCTTCTATAATATTGTGCGTATTTCTTTCTAGTATAAGGATACTTTGAGTGTAGCAAATAATGCAAGATTTCCTCAAGAATATCTCCGCTATACCAGTCAGAATTACTCTCCTACTAAGTGTCGACGTCGGGATTTTTATTTATCCCTTTATGTTCTTATCTTTTGGTGTTCTCATGTTTGGTGAGATTTGTTTGAAAAAACAAGGTGTGAAAAACTCCAACATGTATATGTCGACGATTGGACTGTAAGAGTCGCCAGTTGGTATATTTAAATGGTTGCACCAACTCAACCGAGAAAAGGTTTACACATAAACCGAGTGATGTGACACTATTTAACGGGTTTGTGAAACCGAAATTCATTAGGGTCCGGGGGCTTGATTATGCGGAGGGAAGGTGTTAGGCACCCCCCGACATCCGTGGTAACACGGTGATCGCCACTTTTCATTTTAAACGTTTATCTAAATGTGTGTGTAGGTCTATGTGCAATTGTCTGGAAGTAATGATATGCCTCATTTGCACCTATATGCAAAGAGTTTGAATTTTGTATAAAAGTTCAATTTTAACGAAATATGGCAATGATGTTTTGTAAAACAGGTTTTTTCAAACCCTTATGCTCAATAGTAATTAAGGCTTTTGATACTTCAATTTTATTATGTGTTCGACTTGATTGCTTTTATTTTTGAGATGCGAATCATCTTCAAGAAAATAAGATACATAGCAACGCCGAACTCCTTGTGGGCATGAGAGCCGTCTAAGAAAATTCAGACACCGTAAATAATTTATGTTTGGTTGCAAATTGAAAATGTCCATCACGGAACCAATCTAGATTCGAGAATCAATCTGTGATCACATGATTCCTAGGCTCACATGATGATGCAGTATGTATGAAAGCTGTAAACATATATATATATATATATATATATTCTCGAATTATCGATTAAGTCTGGATCAAAATATCCGGTGCGTTTATATTTCCATCGAATGGAGAGATCACTTAAGTACCATTTACTGCTTTTACTGAAAATGTAAATATATATATATATATATATTTATATTTTCAGTCATACCTGGAGTTTACTTCGTGGCAGTTAATCGTTTATATATATACTAAAAATGTAAATATATATATATATTTACATTTTCAGTCATGCCTGGAGTTTACTTCGTGGCAGTTGATCGTTATATATATATATATATATATATATATAAAAGTGCTAAATGCACCGGATATGTCGATCCAGGCTCAATCGATAATTCAAATTCAATGATATATATATATGAAAGAAATAAACGCCACGGATCGACGATCCGGGCATACACACACAACACGACTCTCAACGTGAATAATTGTGTGTGAATAAAAGTGGAGAAAGGCTTTAAGAAGTGTGAGGTGTCTTACAGTGGGCTGCCAAGAAGACTTCAGATAGCTTTAAATGAATGAATACTCGGTTTCCACAGGTAAAATATAATAATACACAAGCTCATATGTGTTTGGAAAGAGAAAGCACTCAGTTTAAAGTGTGTACAGAGCAAAATGGACATGGCTTCCTTGCCTATTCTCTTTTCAAAATGGCCACCCCAAGCCCTCTATTTATTGAGGGGGGAGCTGTAGGTGTACCTGCGGCTACCCGAGGTGCCCCGGGTTCCGTAGGCCCCACCGTCTCGAAGTACGTGCACTCATGTAACGTGCCGTCCGCTCGAACCTTCATAACTTTCAATCCGGGCATCCGATTGAGGCGTATAATACCTTTTCAGAATGCTGTTGTCGAGAGCTAAACACTGACATGGGATAAGAAGTTGTACAAAGTCGGGAAGATGGGTCCATGCCCAGATCTTCAAGTCTTCAAATTCTATCCGGTGTGCTGTCTTGTGTAGTAGTCACTCGGGATTGGAGCTATGGTTCTTGTAGGACACTTCTATATATAATATGGGTTGAAATGTTGTTGTACGACGTGAATGTGGGATTGAGGTGACAAAATGATGATTTTTCCCCTCACCGGGTTTATCTCTGGTTTTGGGCTAATTTAGGAGTCGTTTCTCAGGGTTATATCTGAGATTGGGCTGCTGTGAGTACTAAATGTCCTCAGGGTTGTCTTTGAGGTGTGCCTGACCTCCTGGGGTTATCTCCGGGGTTAGAACTGAGCGCCTTTGGGTTATCTCTGAGGTTGAAGCTGACTTCTGGTGATAGAAACGAACTTTTTTGGGGTTGTATCCGGAACTGCAAATGCATTCCTCGGGGTTGTCTCCGAGGTTGGAACTGAATCTCTCGAGGTTATCTCCGGGACTTGAACTGAATATCTCAGGGTTATCTCCGAGATGGCAAACTGAGTATCCCGGGGTTGTCTTCGGGATTGTGTTGATTTGACTTCCATGGTTATCTCTGGATAACGATTTTGCCCTCCTGCAAGGTTATTAACAGGAATGCAAAATTTTGAGTGTCTACACTAAGGTAAAGGGTATTATTTATTTCATATTCGTAAGAGATATTATTTTTCGTATTCATAAGGAATATTTTCTTAGTTCAATATTCGTAAGGAATATTATTATCGTTCAATATTCGTAAGGGATATTGTCTTCGTTCAATATTTGTAAGGAATATTATTTTTGTTCAATATTCGTATGGAATATTATTTTCATTCAATATTCATAAGAAATTTTATTTTCTTCCATACTCTATAGTATGTGTAGACACTCAAAATTTTCTTTTCCTGTTACTAACCATGTAGGAGGGCAAAAAAATCTTTTTAACACTCCAGAGATAACCCTGGAGGATCACAACATCAATTTTAACCTCGGAGATAGCCACATGAGATCCAATTTTCAACCTCGAAGATAACCCTGGGAAAACAGTTTCCAGCCCCGGAGATAACCCTGGGAAAGTCAGTTTCAACCTCGGAGATAGCCCCGGGGGATCAAGATCAAAGCCTGGAGATAGCCTCAGGAGGTCAATCCAACCTCAGAGATAACCCTGAGGATATTCAAAGTCAACATCAAGTCAACCTCAGAGATAACCCTGAGAAAATACTGCTACAACTGTGCGAAAACCGGAGATAACCCTGGGAGGGGCAAAATGGTCATTTTGCTAACTCAACTTCAAATCACATCAAATCAAATCATTTCAACTCAAATTACTTCAATAGAAGTCCCACAAGAACCATATCTTAACTTTCGAGCGCAAACTACGCAAAACGGCTCAACGGACTACCTAACAGAAACCCGGGAATGCCATTTCAGTCATGGACCCATCTTCCTAAAATCAAAAAAGGGCAAATCCTATGTCATTGTGTAGCTCTCAGAAAGAGCTTTCTGGAATGGTATGGCATGCTTCCATCGGACTCCCGGATTGAAAGTTATGAAAGTCTGAGCGAACAGCGTGTCATGTCGAGTGTATTGCATTGCCGACAATGGCCCAGGACCCACATCCTGGCATCCGGGCAGCCAGCGGAGTAGACTGCGGCTCCCCTCTATAAATTGAGGGCTTGGGGCGGCCATATTTGCAAGAGAAATGGCGAGGAAGCCCTGTTCAATTTGTTCTGTACACGCTATAAACTGAGTGCTTTCTCATTTTAAATACTTGTGAGCTTATATTCTGTCATATTTGTACCGGCGGGAGACGAGTGTTCATCCACTTAAAGTTATAGAAGTCTTCTTTGGCAGCCCACTGTAAGCCTTTTCACACACTTTAAAGCCTTTCTCTTCATCTTTGCACACTCTTTTCTTCACGTTGAGAGTCGTGTTGCGTGTGTTTGCCCGGACTTCGGTCCGTGGTTTCATATCAGTTTATATATATATATATATACTTATATATATATATATTTATTATATATATGGACTAACATTATCGAGTTATGCCTTGAATGAGCCTGAACTTGATTCCCGAGCGTTTATTTGATTTAAATATATATATATATATATATATATATATATATATATATATATATATATATATATATATATATTTATATATATGAACTATGTGTCGAACTCTGTTCGATGAGCCTGGATTTTACATCCGGAGCGTTTAATGCTTTAATATATATATATATATATATATATTTATATATTTATATATATGAACTGTGTGTCGAACTCTGTTCGATGAGCCTGAATTTTACATCCGGTGCGTTTACCGCTTATATATATATACATTCAATCCTGCCTGGAGTTTACTTCGTGGCGGTTGACCGTCTTTACAGCTTTATTTACTTTTCGTCCCGTCTGGAGTTTACTCCGTGGCGGTTGATTGCTTTTACAGCTTTATTTACATTTCTGATCCCCCATGGAGGTGCTTTGTGGTGGCTGATCATGTCTGTATATATATATTTACATCTTTTATATATATATATATATATATATATATATATACTTATTGCTTTATTATCAATTGCGGCATCATGTGAGCTTAGGAATCATGTGATCACAGATTCAGTCTACTGGATCTAGATTCGGTTCCCGTGATGGACATTTTCAGCTGTAAACAACTTGTAAATTTATTCACGGTGTGTTCGGATTTCCTCAGATGGTTTTCATACCCACGAGGAGTTCGGCACTATTTTGTACATTATTTTCTCGAAGATGCTTCGCATCTCGAAAATTAAAATCAATGAAGCCGAACATTTAATAAAAAATGGAAGTGTAAAAGGTCTCAATTACTATTGAGCACAAGGATTTGAAAAACCTTTTTCTTACAAAACATCACTGCCATATCTTGCTTAAAACTGAATTTTACATAAATTCAAACCCTGTGTATATAGGTGCGAATGAGGCCTCACACTACTTCCATATAAATAGCACATTGACCCACACACATATACATTCATATAATAGTTTCTTGAAAGGTGGCGGTCACCGTGGTAACACGAATGTCGGGGGGGGGGGGGGTGCCTAACACCTTCCCTCCGCATAATCAAGTCCCCGAACCATAATGAATCTCGGTTTCACAGACCCGTTTAGCAGTGTCACATCACTGGGTCAATGTGCAAACTTTTTCTCGGTTGTGTTGGTACAACCATATAAAAAACCAACTTGCGACTCTTACAGTCTAATCGTCGATATTTACATGTTGGACCTTTTTCATTTGTTTTTTCAAACAAATCTCACCTAATATGAGAACACCAAAGAACAAGAAACGAAAAGGGACAAATAAAAATCCCGACGTCGACAGCTAGAGACTCTACTGGGGACACTAGTAAGAGGGCTTAAGCCGCTATTACAATCTTTTCAAAACTGTTATATGCTTGTGTCTGGATGTTGCGTTTACATTGGAATGAATGTGTACGAATGCATTTACTTATTGCACTTAGTGCTTCACACCATATCTGCTTGTGATATTAGTGCTTCACACATGTCATCATTTTCATATGGTGAGACACATTGTATGTGAATGTATGTTGTGTGGTTCCTCCACAAGGAGGCTATCCTGTCGGTGTTTGATTACTGGACTCGTAGGAAGACTGATTCCAACGAGGCTTAGGAAAGGCACCACCCAAATTCGCTCCAGTTGAAAAACCGGATTAATTTCCTGTCAAGTAAATTGCGTTAATTTGGAACCTTCATGCCGAAAAACCGCGAGAGTAACCTAAGATAGGTCAGCCTCTGATAAACCAAACGCAGAGGAAAGTCTCTTCATACTTTCACATTTTAATTACTTGTAAATTCAATTACTTGTAATTTCATTTCCATGTAAATCTCAATGTAATGGAAAATATGAAGGAATATGTGTACATGCCTTCCCTTTTTATCAAAACCTGACATGCTATCTTGTCAACTGACATCCATTTCGTAGGACAATACTCCTAAACGGACACATTACGTAATATTGTTATATTCCATTAAGACTAAACTACATAAGTCTTTTTGTAGGGTAATAATTGGTCCAGTAACCCGTTCAAAGTCCAAAAAGGCCACGAGCCTACAACCAATTATGTCTTGATCTGACCAGACAGATCTTAATCCAGTCTCTCATGAAGAATTCGACGAATTAAGTAAACAAATTACATATTTGGCTGTTCTGCTTAAAGAACTACACCAATCTACTCAGGGTACAAGGATACCCATACATGTTGAATCCTCTGCACAAGGATGAACCCAAGGTCCAGATAAGGCCAGTTCCAGTTGCAGGAATCCTAATAAGCACAAATAGATTCCTTCAATTTTCGCCACACGGCGATTATCTCCACCTATAGTTCCTGAGCCTGTACGGTCTCCGGTAAAGGTGCCTGCCCATGTAATGACTATGTTATTTCCTAAACCGATACCGGTGAAGGAGAAAGAAATCCTAGTTCCAGATCTCGCAGTGGAAGAAGAGGAACGAAGAATTAAATAAGACATCGTCAGAATGATGTCCAACGTACGCATCATTGTCCATGATGAACACACAAACAGATACACCCCATACGATGATTGCCCAGACGTAATGGTTATCATTCAGGATAAGGAGGACAATGACAACCCCTCTATCACTGCAGTCCACCAGGACTTTGCCCTTGACAATTGGAGCAGCACTCCTTGCATTGGTTGACGAGGGTAAAACGGGAAGAAACTCATTCTACCATATAGATAGTAATAACTGCTTACTTTTTCTGTACAGTATTAATAATTACTTTTGTCATTACATGCTAACACTTTGTGTGATTGAACAGTTTCATATATTAAGTGAGAGCATGTTGGTTCAGGACTCTAAAGTTAGATGTTCCTAGACTTGCTGATGAGGTGCCTATTCTCCACAAGGACTGTAACTTTGATGTAAAGTTGGACTCAGACTTGATGGAAGTATAAGAGGACTATGAGATACCTAAGGAGATCAAAGAATCGGTCGAAGATAAACCCAAGCCAAATCTTGATCAAACCACCTCTTTTAAACCTTGGAACCTTAGAAAACCCCAAAAAAATCCAGATTGGTACATACCTCACTCCAAACCAAAGGAATGACATGGTTACTCTATTGACCCTATTCCAGGATGTGTTTGCATGGTCTCACGAAGACATGGTCGGTTTATCCACGGACATTGTCATTCATCATCTTCCCATCAAAGGAGGATTCAAGCCAGTCAGGCAGAAGCTCAGGCGATAAAAACCTGAGTGGAGGTTAAAAGTTAAGGAAGAAATTGTGAAATTTCAAGTCGGCATCATCATGGTGTCAACATACCCTGAATGGCTATCCAACATAGTCCCCATACCTAAACCTGGAGGAAAGGGTACCATCAAATCATGGTTGCTGAAAAGGATCATGAGAAAACTGCATTCATCACTCCTTGGGGAGCCCTTTGCTACAGACGATTGTCATTCGACCTCATCAATGCCGGAGCTACCTATCAGTGAGCCATATGGCTCTTTTCCACGATCTAATGCATAGAATAAAAAAAATATAAAATAAAAAAAAGAAGAAAAAAAGAAAAAAGAAAAAGAAAAAAGCTCTTCAACAGGTTATACATTTGCTGCCTTACCATCGACAGGTTCTACAGATGGCTTCGGAGTTCGAAGAAATATCCTTCCTCCATATTCCACGGAATAGGAATGCTTTTGTGGATGCGTTAGCAACCTTGGCCTCCTTGATCAATATACATGACAAGGAAGACATGTCAACCCTCACATTTGCACAACAATAGGCTCCAGCCTATGGGAATTACATTAGAGAAGTATCAGATGACCTACCTCCCATCCAACATCCTTGTTATCGGCACATCAATGAGTACTTACTAGATGGATCTACACCCACTGAGGCGAGCCTGACTGAGAAAAGGAGGATCCATCGACTTGCTATGAAATTCTACCTGAGCGGAGATGCGCTCTACAAAAGAGATGCAAGACTAGGTCTCCTCAGATGTCTGGACCAAGACCAAGCTCATAGACTCATGGATGAGATCCATGGTGGAGTCTGTGGCCCACACATGAGCGACCCTCTACTTATAAATAAGATCCTACAACAGAAAAGTCCAACTACGACATTTCAAACAACACGACTTTATTTTGAAGAAGATCGTTGACAACCAAGCTCAGGCCAAGGGAAAATTTGCATCGAACTGGGAAGGCCCGTTTATTGTTAAGGAGTTATTGACATGAGGCGCTCTCAGATTACAGGAAATGGATGGCGATGAATTTCTGCAACTCATCAATTCGAACACCGTAAAATAATACTATGTCTAAGGTTACCATCAAGCAAACATCCTGGTTTTGGATCATCAGATCACCAGTCATTCCGATTCTTTAACCCTTCATTACATACAACTTCGCTTCACACTCATCTTCCCTATTAGGGAAAAACACTTTTCTAACCAACAGCCTAGTTTTTGATCACCAGATCCTTCATTCCCCGCAGGTTTTCAAAACCTTTCACACTATCCAACAAGGGATTAAACCTTTCACACCTTCAATTTATCATGTACATAGGATTAAACGTTTCACCTGCAATCCGCCCTATACATTGGCGAACTACGTCGACCTGATCTCCCTAATACACAGGAGTACGTAGGCAGCCGTGTTATATGGTCCGGTCTCACCACAGAAAAAACAAAAATAGACACACTCTTATCCATAGCCACATACAGAAATCAGTCCCAAGACACCAAAGATGGTATGGAATACACGCAGATCGATGATCCATTCTGAAAATCCTGAGACATCTCACTGTCCATCCATCAAGGAGGAGTTTAGAATACATCCAGATCACAAATTCCTGGAGAAACAGGCAACTATCAAGCAAGTAACAAGGCACAACTAAAAGGGAAGTGAATCAACATATATTTCCCTGCCATATATAATGCTGTTTGATATATACAATGTGTATTGTACATGACAAAATGGCTAAGCTAGTGCAATGCGAGGGAAATACAAGCCCATCTACAAATCGATTATATATCTTATTTATCAAGTCCAACATGGATTCCCTCTCAGAAGAAGGAGGTAACACTATTTCTACACGAGCCAACATATCCACCGCCAACTACATGCGATATTTGCGGAATAACTTTAAACAATAATCTTTCCTATTAAAGGGTTACATCATCTCATAAACAATCCCAAGTAATCTAACCTTAAATTATTACATCAGTTTGCGGAATACATTATAAAATAAAACAAGTCTTATAACTTCAAGCATTTAAATAAACTTTAACTAATTCTTCATCACTTAGACATCTTGCCCTTTCCCTTGCTAGTAGATGGCTCATCACCTCTTTCGACTTTAGCTGCATTATTTAATTGCAAGAGTGAGCAAACAATTGCTCACTGACATAAAGAATAGTAATAATAATCATATGAGAATTAAGAATGAATGCTGTACAATAATGAACTTGTTCCATGAATAGAAACAGAAACAAGTTCGAACTTTTAATATCTGAGGGTCTTATGACTACGAACTATGTCTCTGGTATTTAGGTATTATTACCTTAACCTTAACAGTCATTAGACTATACAGACTCTTCTTAACGTACTTAGGGGGATCAACCCTTTGTACCATGTATTGTGCACAAACATCTAAACGTTACACGTACAAAATCCCCTATGTTTGGGTTGTTCGTCTCAGTTTTAATTTAGAATTTCTGCACTAAAGAAAGTTTAGTTTGGAACTAGCTTATCGGAGTTTTCTAGAATTTTAGAACACTTATTCAATTTCCATCAATAAAGGTTTAATACAAGAATGTATAACTGAACAAGGCTATCAAAGTCAAAGATCGGATATTAACAATATATAACTGAATAAACATGATACACATGCAAAGTACTATGTTCAAAAGAGTTAGAACAATCTCATTTGAATCGACGTATTAGAACAATATATGCTTTGTATAATAATTAGAAAAGTGAAACTTGCTCGATGTAATGAATTAGGTTACAAGAGCTTAATCAATCGTATATAAGAATATAATCAATAATATTTCTCAATAGAATTTTAGAAACTTGCATTCATTAATAAAAGAATGAAGTTAGAAAGCTTGCTCAATGTAAAGAGTTAAAGTTTAGAAACTTGCACAATTATGAAAGTAGAGTTACAGAACTTGCCTTGTTTGTAAGTTACACAAATATAATATAATCTTCAATTACCCTACATACATCATTAAAATCGCAACAACAATTAGTTGTATGAACATTAGCTTTAGGGGTTTAAACCATCATTTATGTCATAACCCTAACCTAGAACCTAACCATTTAGGTTAACATACTTAATGCCTCTGAAATCACACATTAATCAACATAAACCTTATCATTTATCTATAACTTTTGAAAACATCACTTTTAGTTTCATTTTATAACTTATTTAAACAATTACTTAAAACCTTCACACTTTGAATTACAACATCTTACAATCTGTTCTTATAGTCCACTTTATGTTTTAATATCCTTAACATGCATGCTAAACTAATACAAGTCCGTTACACATGATCTGCAATTAAGCGATCTTGCCTTTACTGGGATAAGGGTACCGGCAAGCATTGTTTATTGTCCCTCCTTGCCTTGGCATCGGCAGTAATTCTACTGGTGGTGCTCATGCTCGATCAGAAAACCCCAGTGGCACAAATTTGCACTTGGGATCAGGCCTGCGACTATCTTTGATTTCTTGCCTTGCACTTGCAAGCGATTACTGTTTGGTGCACGTAGAAAGCGTAAACTTGATAGTGAATAAAGAGAGTCGACTTTAGCCCAACAAACACGAATTTCACCCATAAAAACAATGAAATTAACACCTATAATTGGTACAAACTATTACAAACATGTTTGCTAATATTTACAACCAATTAACACAATTTAACATCAACTAAAACTAGTTTAATTTCTTAAAATTCCATATTTTTATACTAAAACTCCATTTTTGAGTTTCTTCACAAAATTGAACACTGTGACTTCGATTCTTGTCCGAATTACTTCGTTCAAGTTATGTTATGTGAGTTTCTTAATAGACTAACATAAACAAAACCCAATTTGCAGTTTAGTATACGAATTAACCACTAAAATTGGTACTTTTCATAAGCCATATAAGAAATACAAACATTATCATATTTTTCTTCCTTTTTAAACTATAATTCGCATATAATTCATGTCTGATTACAACCTCAAACATCATAACTATATATAATCATCATACACATGTTACATAACAACAATTTACAGAAACTAGAATTCACAGAGTTTACAAATTATGCCGTAAAACTCATATATATATATATATATATATATATATATAATCCTAAGATTTAGAAAATACCTTCACTTTGATTGTATGGTACCAAAGGATGGTGACTAGGTTTAGCAATTCCCCTTCTTCCTCTTGCCAATCACCAAGAACTCAGTGTTTTTCTCTCTTCTCTCTCAAACCCTCTCTGTATTTTCTGTATTGTGTAGCCTTAGGGAAAAATAAGACGCATAGGAAAATATAAGCTAGCCACAAACCCACATACGTCAGTTCAAAAAATAAAAAGACGTCAGTTGGGAAAAAGCCAAGGCCACAAGGCCCTGTTTGGCCACACACCAAATCCCCCAACTAGATTATTTAAATAATCTTATATTATATAGTTTCACTTGTCACACATGCAACCCATTGAATAGCTTATAATTTATAATTATAATAATTATAATCTTATTATAATTATACTTATAATAAATAAATAATTATATATATCTAATTTTAATTAATAAATTAGAAACATCACTTTATTTAATTTATTCATTTAATATTAAACAATTCACTTAATTTAATTATCTTCTTAAATATTAAGCAATTGATTTAATTTAATTATTTCCTTAAATTAAATCCATTAGATAAAATTGTTATTATTCAAATTAACATTAATTAATTTAGTTACCAAATTAATTCACCACAATTCATCAATTATTTATTTTCCCCAATAAATAAATTATTTAAAATATTTATTTAATTCAATAAATATTATAAATTTCTCGATCGTTACACACCTTATGGTGCAGAGGTAAAAGCTTCTTGCGATCTCTCGTCTTCTCATCCCATCTCATTGAAAGCAACTACCCCTGCATAACAAGCAAGGTCAGTAATTTTAAAATTATGGCGAAATCAATATTGGGTCCCTTACAACAAGATTGGGGCAATCTCTAAGCAAATGACAACTCAACACTGGGGCATTTATCAACCATCATAAATTGGAAAATGCACCAGTCAGCGCCATCAGCATGGTCCATCATCATCTCAATGGCGATTCAGATATTATTCACTCGCGATGAATCCCTGGCAACAACTTGCGGAATGACTGGGGTATTTTCCGATTCCAAGAAATGGAAGGAGCTTAAGACGAGATCAAGCCTCTCATCAAGAAGAAATAAGAGAACTCCTGAAAGAAATCATGGCGACATAAGCGTGCCCCTAAGAAAAGAAGGGGAAAATTCCAAAAAAAATTCTTAACTCAGGAGCAGAAGGCCAACGACGAAAAGTCTAGCGAAGGAAATCTACACCATGAAACATGTTAACTTGCGTCAAGTCCCCATCAGTTGAGGCCTCTACAATCAAGTTCAAATCAAGCAAATGAAAGAATGAGTCAACCTCCGAGGATGTCGGCCGACATTCAGTCATCGATTCAAATGGCCATGAATCAAACGCCAAGAAATGGCAAACAAGCACCCAACAGCGAAAGGAAACTCCAAATCACCTCAAAAGGGGTGAACATAATATCAGGCAGAGTCTGGCGAAGCAAACCTTAGAATATTACTTTAGTGAAGGTGTCAGAAGATCCATTATTCTAAAAACATTGGCATCAATTCAGCGCAACATCAAGACAGTTTAGCGATGAAAGCTTTGTATACCACTTTTCGAGTGGGAACCGAAAAAGTTTGGCGATCAGCAACGTAGGCACCGTTGCAAACTACCCGCGAATACATCAGGAAGGTCTGGTGATTTTAGAACGTCATCCTCATCAGAGATGTGGAAAACATCTCAACTTATCTTCATCAAACAAGCATCAACGATTAAATGCCAAACCATTGGAGTCAACACCAACATAGGCATCAACAATGATCGGTAAAGGTAAAGCGATTTGTAAAAACATTTTAACATTCATCATAACATTCATTACATTGCGATTTGCGATATGTGAAATGCGATGTCATGAGTTGCAGTCGACGCGAAACGCGAAAAGCGAAGGCGAAGTCACGAAATCGATGTCGAAAACATTTTAACATTCATCATAAACATTCATTACATTGCGATTTGCATCATTAGAAATACCTTGTCATATTTTCAAGTGTCTACTAATCTTTATCATGTCCATTCCATTGCATTGCATGAACATGATAAAGAGGGGCATCCGTAGACACTCGAAATTTTCTTTTCCTGTTACTAACCATGTAAGAGGGCAAAAACATCTTTTTAACACTCCAGAGATAACCCTGGAGGATCACAACATCAATTTTAACCTCAGAGATAGCCACAGGAGATTCAATTTTCAACCTCGGAGATAACCCTGGGAAAACAGTTTCTAGCCCCGGAGATAACCCCGGGAAAGTCAGTTTCAACCTCGGAGATAGCCCCGGGGGATCAAGATCAAAGCCTGGAGATAGCCTCAGGAGGTCAAGCCAACCTCAGAGATAACCCTGAGGATATTTAAAGTCAACATCAAGTCAACCTCAGAGATAACCTTGAGAAAATACTACTACAACTGTGCGAAAACCGGAGATAACCCTGGGTGGGGAAAAATGGTTATTTTGCCAATTCAACTTCAACTCACATAAAATCAACTCATTTCAACTCAAATTACTTTAATATAAGTCCCACAAGAACCATATCTTAACTTTCAAGCGCAAACTACGCAAAACGGCTCAACGGACTACTTGACGAAAACCCAGGAATGCCATTTCAGTCATGGACCCATCTTCTTGGAATCAAAAAAGGGAAAATCCTATTTCATTGTGTAGCTCTCGGAAAAAGCTTTCCGGAATGGTATGGTACGCTTCCATCGGACTCCCGGATTGAAAGTTATGAAAGTCTGAGCGAACAGCGCGTTGTCCGAGTGTACGTACTTTGACACGGTGGGACCCACATCCTAGGCATCCCGGGCAGCGGCTCCCCCCTCTATAAATAGAGGGCTTGGGGCGGCCATATTTTCAAGAGAAATGGCGAGGAAGCCCTGTCCAATTTGTTCTGTACACGCTATAAACCGAGTGCTTTCTCATTTTAAATACTCGTGAGCTTATATTCTGTCATATTTTTACCATCAAGAGCAGAGTGTTCATCCACTTACAGTTATAGAAGTCTTCTTTGGCAGCCCACTGTAAGCCTTTTCACACACTTTAAAGCCTTTCTCTTCATCTTTGCACACACTTTTCTTCACGTTGAGAGTCGTGTTGCGTGTGTTTGCCCAGACTTCGATTCGTGGTTTCATTTTAGTTTATATATATATATATATACTTATATATATATATTTATTATATATATAGACTAACATTATCGAGTTATGCCTTGATTGAGCCTAGACTTCGGTCTGGAGCGTTTATTTGCTTTCGTATATATATACTTATATATATGAATTGTGTGTCGAACTCTATTCAATGAGCCCGGATTTTACATCTGGAGCATTTACTGCTTTAATATATATATATATATATATATATATTTATATATATGAACTGTGTCAAACTCGCTTACGATGAGCACGATTTTACATCCAGTCGTTTATCATTAATATATATATATATATATATATATATATATACACACACACACATTCAGTCCTGCCTGGAGTTTACTTCATGGCGGTTGACCGTCTTTGCAGCTTTATTTACTTTTCGTCCCGCCTGGAGTTTACTCTGTGGCGGTTGATTGCTTTTACAGATTTATTTACATTTCTGATCCCCATGGAGGTGCTTCGTGGTGGCTGATCATGTCTGTATATATATATTTACAGCTTATATATATATAAGGAATCATGTGATCACAGATTTAGTCTACTGGATCTAGATTCGGTTCCCGTGATGGACATTTTCAGCTGTAAGCAGCTTGTAAATTTATTCACGGTGTGTTCGGATTTCCTCAGATGGTTTTCATACCCACGAGGAGTTCGGCACTATTTTGTACATTATTTTCTCGAAGATGCTTCACATCTCGAAAATTAAAATTAATGAAGCCGAACATTTAATAAAAAATGGAAGTGTAAAAGGTCTCAATTACTATTGAGCACAAGGGTTTGAAAAACCTTTTTCTTACAAAATATCACTGCCATATCTTGCTTAAAACTGAATTTTTACATAAATTCAAACCCAGTGTATATAGGTACGAACGAGGCCTCGCACTACTTCCATATAAATAGCACATTGACCCACACATATACACATTCATATAATAGTTTCTTGAAAGGTGGCGGTCACCGTGGTAACACGGATGTCGGGGGGTGCCTAACACCTTCCCTCCGCATAATCAAGTCCCCGAACCATAATGAATCTCGGTTTCACAGACCCGTTTAGCAGTGTCACATCACTAGGTCAATGTGAAAACCTTTTCATTGTGTTGGTACAACCATATAAAAAACCAACTAGCGACTCTTACAGTCCAATCGTCGACATATACATGTCAGACCTTTTTCACTTGTTTTTTCAAACAAATCTCACCTAACATGAGAACGCCAAAGAACAAGAAACGAAAAGGGACGAATAAAAATCCCGACGTCGACAGTATGTAAGTAATATTATTTCATTTCATATTCCTAAATCCACACTTATTTTGATAAGTATTGCTTCTATAATTCCTGAAATTAGTAGAATATTCTTGAATTTTGCGCTTCATCTAGTATCGTTTCATTAGAATATTGGTCTGAACTTTCTTATTAAATTTCAATATTTTCATTTCGAGGTACTATTCACGGGGTACTATTCATATAGTACTATTCATACATACGGTACTATTCATGCATACAGTACTATTCATAGGGTACTATTTATAAAGTACTATTCACTCAGGTACTAATCACCCGGGGTACTATTCACGACAAAATTGGTTTCTTTGCTGTCCAAATTATTTTTGATACATGAATATCATTCTTGAATTTTACTCTACAATTAGTTATCATGTTGACAATTTGGACATTCTTGAACTCTGGATAAATTGAATTATAAATCTTTAATATTTATCCTTGATTTCACTTGATTGATTCCTTATATCATTGTCATCATTCTCATTTTTATATTGTGCTGAAAGTCATCTTTGGCCCGTAATACATAGATGGACTGTTGATTGGTATGGTTATGACCATGAATTGTATATTGGTATAATCATGACCTGTAATGTTATAGACAAATGTTATGGTGAAAGTCCTCATTAGCCCGTAGTGCATTGATGGACAGTTGTTTAACATAATCATGACCACTAGTGATACTAACGAATGTCCTTGGCCCGTAGTGCATGGATAATTCGACGATGTGGAATATTTATTGAGTTATGTTACAGAGATAAAATATTGATGATGAACTTTTAAATCATAGAAGATAGTAGGCATCATGTTGTATTTGACTCTTCTAATGGATTGCTTATTTCGCTGCAGTTGTTGATCTAAAACTTGTTGTCTATTGTATTCTATCAGATTTTTCTCTGTTGAGGACTAAGGATAATTTATTCTGCATTATCTTAGTCATAATATTCTTTAATGGGCTAGTTGAGCTCACCCATTTCTTTTATTGTTCTCTTTAGAAAATGAGAATATAGCTGGGACTAGTCAGGGAATGAAGTGATGGTCCAAGATGGTTGCTATAGTAGTCCTCACTATTCTATAAAATAGTGTGATAATAATTGTAATGAGGACTTTATTTGAGTTTGGATATTGTCTATGAGACAATATTTGTATTGAAACTCATAATTTACGTTTTGTTGTATTTTACATGACAGTTAATAAGTGTGTAAATGAAGTTTGTATTTGATTTCTGTACCATGTATTTGGCGACTTAGAATGGGTTGTGTGGACCTATTTTGGGGTAGTCATAGTTGGTATTAGAGCTTAGGGATATGATCTCTGGTAGAGATCTGAGATTAGAATTAGGAGGGAAGAGACAAGTAAATCCTTCACTAGTGTGTCCTACCTAAGTTTATTTGTTATTTAATTGGTCGGTCAGAATATAGGGATAATATGTGACATATCAATTTCTTAACCCTTGTTTTATGGCAGTGTTTGAGAATGACATATGAAAATTTTGAGATAAGCAATGGGGCATATGCGACCGTTGAGACACCACCAGTCAATAACCAGGATAATGTGCATCAGGAAGGAAATAATCCTCATGTAAACAACAACACCGACCAAATGTCTAACGATGGTATGTTTAGGAGCTTTTAAGAATTCATGTAACACCAAAGGAGATAGACTCATGTTCAAAATGTAGGTGGAAATAATGGCAACTCACGGCTGGTCACTGCTAAGCAATTCAAGTAGTTGGGATCGCCAAAGTTTTTAGAAAAGCCAGAGCCACTTAAGGCAGAGGCATGGATTAAGTAGATCACCAAGATATTTGATGTCTTGGGTTGCTCAGAAGAGCAAAAGGTTCCCTTCTCCACCTTTATGTTGCGAGAAGAGGCAGATTAATGGTGGGAATCTATAAAATGTACTCATCTTTCTGCACTGAAGATGTCTTGGGAGAAGTTCAAGGAATTGTTCAACGACAAGTATTTTCTAGAGAGTATTCGTCACATGAAGGAGGTGGAATTCATCAAACTGGAACATAAAAACATGACTATATCGGAATACGAGGCAAAGTTTGCGGAGTTATCCCGATTTTCATCCCATTTGGTAGATAATAAGGTGCGAATGAGACGAATGTTTCTGCGAGGTTTGAAGCCTGAAATTTGTCATTACCTCATTTCTCATAAACTTTATTTGTATTTAGATGTTGTGAATAAGGCTCAGTTATTGGAGCGCGATAATGAGATAGTTCAACCAAAAGATAATGACCAACAACACGATAATAATCGTACCGATGGCAACAACCATTGGAACAATGATAACCATTGTGGAAGAAATTATCATGCCAGAAATGGTAACCACTTTGGTGGTAATCATGACCAAGATAATAGGAGATGTGAACTAAGTGGGAACAACTTTAAGAAGAGAAGATTCAACAATGATGGAAAGACATCGACAGCAGCACCAGCACCCGTTTCCAAGGAAGGAGAACATCAGATCTTAAAAATGCGTTTGTCGTATTCTTTTCCACTATAACTCCAAAGAACACTAATATTGCCCAACTTCTTGCTCAATTCAAACTCTCCCACTCCTCCATAACTTCCATAACATCCAAATTAAACTACACTACCTCTACCACTTCTTCTACTTCTTCCCAAACTCTTCATCCCACTAACCCACAACCACTATAACTCCTCATACACATTTCTTTTTCATATTCTATATCAACCCAATCTCCTTCAATTAGCCATAATCAGTCTAAGAGTTACTCACTACACTCCTATTCTAAGTCCAATTCTTCCTCCTCACCAATTCTTACAAATTGGGGCATCACTCTAAGGTGGAGACACAATTTTTTCTTGAAGGTAATCCCAAATTGTTGCACTCTTGTTTTTCTTCTTTCTTGTTTGTGAGAATTGGTTGGAAAACCTTGGGAATCTGTTGCCCAAGAAGCCAAGTTTGGGGGTGTTAGCCTTCACACCCACCAACTGTTTGATAATATTCCTTAACCAAGTGTTCACCCTCTATTTCACTAAAAACACTATGTCTTTGCATAACAGACCACGTATCCACCTCTACTGCTCGGGCTCAGTTTGATCACACAAAATTTGTCACTGAGGGGGCCAAGACGAGGTTCAAATCAACCATTGACAAGAAGACTTTAGTATTAGAAAGAGGATTGAAGCCAGATGCCAACCTTAACGATGATATGGCGCTGATGATTGTGGAACACAACTGGTTTTAGTTAGTGGAGCAGCCACTACTTGCGGTGATCAACATTGTAAAAGAATTTTATGCCAACGAAATGGAATATGTTGATCACATAGTCATTGTGCGGGGTAAACCAATGTCTTTTCAGGCCAATGCCATCAACGAGTACTTTGGGCTGGAAACGCTGACTGATGGACGTTATGAAGATGGATTGCCTGACCTAGATGAATTGATTGGAAGATTGTGCAAACCAGGAACACAATGGGTTACCCGAGCCTGAACGAAAGAAAAGATAAATTTTCCACACTTAGCATTAAATCGTTATGGTAAAGCATGGTACACATTCATCTGTGCCCGACTGATGCCCACACGCCATTCGAATGCTGTGACCAAAGAAAGGGCGCGACCATTATATGGGATTGTACCCCACCATTTTCGAGTGAATAACTAAGTTATGTTCTACAATGTGGATGTGGGTGAATGCATTCAAGAGTCAATCAACAGGCTGCTACGGGGAAGTACCACAGGGGGCCTTCTTCATGGATTTCTCATAACCGATTTGTGCCGCAAAGCTGGAGTACAGTGGCATTCCTCCGAACCGATATAACAACCAATGGCTATAATCAACCATGCTACCATTGAGAAGTACAAGGCATGGGAGGGGGAAAGATCCCATCCAAGAGGAGAAGGTTCTATCATGATTCGCCAACCCTCACCCCTAGTTGCAGCTGATCCAAAGGAAGGGCAACATTCTTGAGGCTTGATAAGTGGATTTTATATACACAGATCGATATTCATTTCAAGTTTAAATTCATAGTTATCTTTGTGTTTTGTGTTCATTTTCACTCGTTTCGTGTTATTTTATGTGTAGGGTGGTCATGGATGTAAGTGGTGAAGAATGGCGGAGTTCTGGAGCAAAAGTGGAAAAACTCATGAAAGCGGAAAATTTCTTTAGCAGAAGCTATGCCATGGTATGGCCTTCTGAACCTATATACCCCACCGTGGGGGGTCCCGAATCTCAAGTGTCCTCATTGGTTTGTGGAGTCTGCTGCTACATGGTTTGTTTGTTATTTATTAGGCGCCTGGACTCTATAAGAGTAGACTTCGGCCAGAACATAAATGGGAGCTGAATATTACGTAGAAAATAACTAATCATACAACATAAGGATATATAAGAAAAAAATTCCAGGATTCAAGTGCGAGTTTGGAGGAGTAAATTTCAGAGATTATCGTGACGGTTTCAAATCGAGGCTACGTGAAGGGGCTTTCATTATTCTTCTTCTATTTAGTTCTTTATTTGTAATCGAAAGGATGTTTTCAGTATATTATTCAATTTTTAATTCATTCATTATGAACTAATTCGCTTATTAGACTTGTGATGGATCTTTGGGCGAAACGATGATTATATAACTTTGATTTCCAATTCAATAATATATTTTCAGTTTATCTATGTTAATTCGAGCGTGAACTTATGAATTGCCTGATCAACAATTCCTTGTGGATTTGAATGGAATCGAGAGAGGAGATTCAAATCTAGACTTAGTTAATATAGCATGTGTCATGGATTTTGTCAATAACAGATTTTTGATTATTGTTAAGGTAGAGATATGCTTAACATCATATGCAATCGAATAGAGAACTTAAGCTTAAACCTTCTTTAATTGCTTTCACATAGAGATATAGTGAGTTGGTTGATTTAGGTGTTTAACGGATTTCTATCTTAATTGTGGATTGACGTTAATATGGTATTAGTGCATCGAGAGGTGGCTAGTATTAATTTCGTGTTCTTGATTAATAAACTGGGATATTAAATTTAGTTGGAATAAAGGTTTGAAAATCAGAGTGAAGCTCAGGGTGAAATCATAAGTCTAATTCTCCATTAATTGTTTGAAATTCTGAATTTTGATATTAGCGGTTGTTTTTGTGATAGTTTACTTATTTATTAATTTAGTTTTTATAGTTTTAAAACCATTGAATCAAATAGTTTAATAGAATTAGGATTAATAGAAAATTGATAATTGTGAAGTTAAAATTCTTGATAATTTGTCCTCGTGGGAATGATACTTTATTCACTACTATATTACTTGTTGACCACGTACACTTGCGTGTTTTGCGTGTATTGATTTTACCCAACAAGTTTTTGACGCCGTTGCCGGGGACAATTTAGCCGAGATTTTAAATAGTTTTACGATATCAGTTTAATTAGTCCAGTTTTACTTAAACAGTTTTTGTTTTTGTTTTTCCACTTTCAGGTTTTTGACATTGGTTTATGGAAACACGATCTAAACATCCAGACTTGCTTCCTTTTGAGGATGACATTGAAAGGAAATTTCAGAGGTTAAGTAAGTGGATTGAAAAAACGAGGAACGAATTCGAAAATTCTGATAAGGAGGAAACAATGGCTACCGAAGACCAGAAAGCGTTGAGAGATTTTGCAACACCTAAGGTGACTGATCTGTAGTCGAGCATCACTAGGCCTGCAATAGCTGCGAATACTTTTGAAATCAAGCATGGGACCATTCAGTTGATGCAGAATTCAGTTCAGTTTGGGGGAATGAAAAATGACGATCCGAATGAGCATTTAATCAGTTTTCTGGAAATGTGCGACACGTTCAAGTACAATTGGGTGTCGGATGAGGCAGTGAGACTTCGTTTGTTCCCATTCACTTTACGGGACAAGGCGAGGAGTTGGTTACATTCTTTGCCACCGGGGTCGATTACTACGTGGCAAGACTTGGCTCAAAAATTTCTTGCCAAATTTTTCCCACCGGCGAAAACTGCCAAAATGAGGAATGACATTACGATGTTTGAGCAACAGAATGGGGAGTCACTATATGAGGCATGGGAGAGTTACAAGGAATTACTTAGAAAGTGCCCACATCATGGATTGCCCAAATGGCTGCAAATGAACACCTTTTATAACGGACTAAATGGGAATGTCGTAACCAAGATTGATGCAAAATGCAAAGGTGTATTCATGGCTAAGAGTTACGAGGAAGCCTATAATTTGATCGAAACCATGGCGGCAAACAACTACCAGTGGCCCACAGCAAGAATGACACAGGCAAAGGCGGCTGGGATTTTGGAATTAGACGGGGTGACAGCTATACAAGCACATATTTCTGCACTATCCAAGAAGTTTGATACTATGAATGATAAGGTTGATACTATGACAGGGGCTCAAGTTCAGCAGGTTGCGGTAGTATGTGAATTATGTGCGGTGATCATCCTACGTATCGAAAGTGTAATTAATCCAAAGATCCGTCCCGGGCATCCGGAATCACAATGAATTCCGCAAAATACATACCAGAACACCTACAACCAGGGGAATAGGAACCACCCAAACCTCTCATGGAGAAATAACCAGCAAACTCAAGCTCCATGACCATCATATCCCCCTAGTTTTTAGAGTCACCAACAACCGGTTCAACATTAGGAAAGGAAATCAGATTTCGAGGAAATGGTGTCGAAGTTCATAACTAGCGCTGAGGCAACAATAAAAAAACAAATAATGGTGATGAAAAGTCAAGAGATGTCGATCAAGAATTTGGAAAATCAGATTGGACAGCTGGCGTTAGCAGTGAATAATAGACCACAAGGAACATTACCTAGTGACACTAAGAGAAATCCAAAGGGTAGTCATGAGCAATGTCAAGCAGTTATGTTGAGAAGTGGAAAACATCTCGGGGGTAGTAATGTAGAAAATTCAGTGACACCGGAGGAAAAAGTTGATGACAGTAACGTGGTGGAAGGTAACAAGGACGAGGAAATAAAGTTAAACAATAAGCCAATTGTTTATCCTCCACCACCGTTTCAGCAGAGGGTGCAAAAACAGAAGTCAGATAAGCAGTTTGCAAAGTTTTTAGACGTGTTTAAGAAACTCCAGATTAATATCCCATTCGCAGAGGCCCTAGAGAAAATGCCGAGTTATGCAAAGTTTATGAAAGGAATTCTGTCGAGGAAAAAGAAATGGGAAGAATTTGAAACAAAGGGAACTAACAGAGAGGTGTAGTGCAAAGGTTACACGTAAGAGTTACCACCAAAACTCAAAGACCCGGAGCTTTACTATCCCGCACGATTGGGAAAATGTCGCTTAACAAATGTTTATGTGATTTGGGGGCGAGTATAAACCTAATACCATTGTCAGTATACTCAGAATTGAGTTTGTTCGTACCAAAGCCTACAAATATTTTATTGCAGTTGGCGGACAGGTCAGTCACATATCCAAGAGGCATTGTAGAGGACATTCTGGTTAAAGTGGATAAGTTTATATTCCCTGCAGACTTTATCATTCTGGATTTCAACGAGGATAAGAACATCCCGATTATCTTAGGGAGACCTTTCTTGGCCATGGGAAGGACACTCATAGACGTGCAAAAAGGAGAATTTACTATGAGAGTCCAGGATCAAGAAATAAAATTTAATGTGTTCAAGGCCATGAATACCCTACGGATGAGGAAGAATGTTTTCGGATGGATTTAATTGAGCAAATCACCAGCGAAGATATTAGAAAGAGTTTGGTCAACGATCCGTTAGTAACAACCTTGTTGGGGGATGAAGAAAAAGACAACCCAGAATTTGTGGACTTATTACAGATGCTAGACTCTTTGCTACGAGTTAGCCGATTCAGAGCACCGTTTGAACCTCTGCACACTCAGGAGACAGCTGCAGAAAAATTGAAACCGTCATTAGAGGAGCCACCAACATTGGAACTTAAGCCACTCCCTAAACATCTCAGGTATGAGTATTTAGGCAATTCAAATTCTTTACCTGTAATTATTTCTGTTGCACTTAACGAATTGTAGGAAGAAAAGTTGCCGAGGGTGCTTAGGGATCATAAATCAACGATTGGATGAACGATTGCGGATATAAAGGGAATTAGCCCATCATTTTGCATGCACAAGATTTTGATGGAGGATGATGCAAGACCATCGGTGGAGCATCAACGTCGACTTAACCCAATCATGAAGGAAGTGGTCAAGAAGGAAATTATGAAATTATTGGATGCCGATATCATATATCCAATTTACGACAGTAAATGGGTTAGTCCGGTTCATTGTGTATCGAAAAAAGGGGGAATGACAGTGATACAGAATGAGGACAACGAGTTAATTCCAACAAGGACAGTGACAGGTTGGAGGGTGTGCATCGATTATAGGAGGTTAAATAAGGCAACCCGAAAAGATCATTTCCCGCTACCATTTATCGATCAAATGTTAGATGATTAATGACATGAGTTTTATCGCTTATTGATGGATACTGGACATATAATTTATCGCCATCGCCTTTATCAAGAAAAGATACTATTTACATGCCCTACAATGCATTTGCATTCAACTTTCGCAATGCGAACGCATCAAAGAACTTTCCAAATCGCAGGTATGATGGCTATTTTTTTTATATGGTGGAGAAGAATGTTGAAGTCTTCATGGACGATTTCTCTGCCTATGGAGACAATTTTGATACTTGCCTAGAGAATCGTCATGGTCTTGAAGCGATGTAAGGATATAAACCTCATACTCAATTGGGAAAATGTCACTTCATGGTTGAAGAGGGAATAATTTTGGGCCATAAGGTGTCGGCTCAAGGATTAGAGGTGGATAAAGCAAAGTCGATATTTATCGAGAAACCGCTTCCACCGAGCTCGCTTAAGGGTGTTAGAAGTTTTCCGGGGCATGTTTGGGTTCTACTGAGAGGTTCATAAAAGACTTCTCTAAGATTGCAAAACCTCTATGCGCCTTTTTAGAGAAGGATGCTACTTTCAGCTTTTCTATGGAATGCAAGTTAGCATTTGACCTATTGAAAAAGAAATTAACTACAACCCTCGTGATAGTCGCATCGGACTGGAAAATGCCATTCGAGCTTATGTGTGATGCGAGCGACTATGCGGTTGGGGCTGTTTTGGGACAAAGACGAGACAAGGTGTTTCACACCATATATTATGCAAGCAAAACACTTACAGAGACTCAAATGAATTACACTACCATGGAAAAGGAATTGCTTGCAGTGGTGTACGCGTTTGACAAATTTCGGGCATACTTGATCGGGACGAAGGTGATAGTCTATACGGACCATTTGACGATTTGGTACCTAATAGCAAAAAAAGATGCTAAGCCACGCCTTATTCGATGGATTCTCCTACTTCAAGAGTTTGATTTAGAAATTAAAGATAGAAAGGGGACGGAGAATCAAGTTGCCGACCATTTATCAAGGCTGGAAAATCCAGAGAAAAAGGATGAAGATAGATGCGCAATCAACAAGTCATTCTCGGATGAGAAACTATTTGGGTTAAATGCATAATTTTCGTGGTATGTTGACTTTGCGAATTATGTGGTGAGCAAAATGCTTCCCCTTGATCTTACACGACAACAGAAAAAGAAGTTTCTTCATGATGTCAAGTGGTACATGTGGGATGAGCCTTATTTATTCAAACAAAGGCAATCGAAAAGAGATGATTAGAAGGTGCATCCCCATAGTGAAGTGCACAACATATCGCAGAATGCCACTCATCGATATATGGGGACATTATGGGAGTGAGCGCATCACGCAAAAAGTGCTTCAAGCTCGGTTTTATTGGCCGACATTGTTCAAAGATGCCCACCAATTCGTGAAAACATGTGATAGATGCCGAAGGGTGGGAAACATATCTAAACGGAATGAGATGCCCCTACAAATAATTCTTGAAGTGGAAATCTTCGATGTATGGGGCATCGATTTCATGGGACCCTTCCCTTCGTCCTTGAGCAATCAAGATATTCTACTCATGGTGGACTACGTCTCAAGTGGGTGGAAGTCAAGAAAGACTACCATCCAACGATGCCAAGGTGGTCCTTAAATTCTTATAGAAAAACATTTTTACGAGGTTTGGCACGCCAAGAGCAATAATCAGTGACGAAGGTAGTCACTTCTGTAATAAATCTTTTACAGCTCTGTTGGCTAAGTATGGGGTTAAACACAAGGTGGCTATAGCGTATCACCCTCAAACAAATGGACAGGCTGAGGTATCAAATAGGAAGTTAAGAAAATATTGGAAAAATTCATAACCGAAGCTCGGAAAGATTGGTCACTTCATTGATGACGATTATGGGCTTACCGACACAACATACAAAACACCAATCGGATGTCACCATATCAACTCCTCGTACGAAAAGCATGTCACTTACCGGTGGAGCTACAAAGACAAGGCCTATCGGGCAATACATGAAAATTGAATTTTGATCAAGTCATTGTAGGAGAAAAAGAGGCTACTCCAACTAAATGAGCTCGATTTAATTCGACTCCAAGCCTACGAGAACGCCAAGCTACAAAGAAAAGGTTAAAAGATGGCACAACCAGAAAATTATACATCGAACATTCGAGCTGGGTCAATCAGTCCTCTTGTTCAACGCACGGCTGCGATTGTTCCCAGGAAAGCTTAAGTCGAGATGGTCGGGACCATTCACTATAAAGCGAGTTTTTCCTCATGGTGCCATTGAACTCTACAGTCGTAATCCATTAGAGACGTTCAAAGTTAATGGTCAACGGATAAAGCATTACATGGGTGATGAGTTAAATCGACGCCGACGTTACCCTCTCGCCGATACACAAAGAAAGGAGTGAGTAGTCAGTCGACGACTTAAAATCAAGCGCTAATTGGGAAGCAACCCAACATTTTGTTATTTTTCGTAGTTCGTGTTTAATTGTTAGGATGTAGTTTTTATTAAGCATTAGTTAGGTCTTCTCAAGTAAAAGTTTTGCTGAGACTCTCAATCAAACTCCAAGTCATCAATAATATAACATCGTGCATGTTTATCGTTGCAGGAGGGGTCAAAAGTGAGTAAGAGTAACAACGGGCAAGAAAACAAGAAAAATCAGAGAATTTTGATCTGCACTTTTGGAAGCCAAAAATCGAATTACAGTGGGCATGCTCACCGGGGTGGGCTTAATTGGCTTTATACCCCCCGTCAGGGCGAGGGTTCTTGATCTCAGGCAGACACGCCCATCATTTAGACATACTGCCTCCTCATTCTCCTCTACACATTTTTTTGGTTTCACTCATTCTACCTCACCCACACCACCTAGCCTCCATTACAAGAACACCTTCTACCCACGATCCCAACTTATTATTACCCACTACCTGAATCCATTGCACCCACGTTCCACCCCACGAATTCCATTAATCCCACCATCAAGATTGGGCCACTTCCTCTACCCTACATCACCTCTATATAAACCCTAACCCATACTTCCCATATTCATCACCACTAAAGTCGAATTCTTCAAGAAATTGGGAAACACATAACACACTTGAGAGTAAGTTACGTTCGTGTTGAGTTTTCATCTTTTCTCAACTGAATTCCATAGAAACAACCTAAGCTTGGGGGAAGAACGGCTGTGAACACCAAGTGTTTGATAAATTGACTGAACCAAGTGTAAGGGGAAGGTAGTGTGTGCTAGCAAGTTGTAGCATCCGAAATTCAATGGCTTCACAACCGACTTCCAAACGCCAAAGAGGAGAGAGTTCAAGACCCGCTCCACTGCCACGAACATATGATCGACGAAAATTTGTGAGTGCCATCACGCCATTACCGAATTCAGGTATGACTACATGATAACCAAAGCCCTTACACCGGAACGTGGATTAACCGCCAAGGGAAATGATGGGGAGATGATGTCTCAAATTTATTAAAAGGGGTGGCTCAAACTCACCGAACATACGGTACCCGCCGTTGTCAACATCGTCAAAGAATTTTATGCAAACGCCGAAGACAAAGCCCCATTCAATGCGTTTATGCGGGGTCGCATGGTCCCGTTCAGTGATGATGCCATTAATGCATATTATCAGTTACGGATGCCACGGTAGTGTCAGTATGCACAATTGAGAGATTTTGACCCGGACTACGATGAAGTTATCACGAACATGACAAAGCCGGGAACTTGTTGGATCAAAGGTCGAAAGGGAGGTATAGTGTTCCATAGCAAGGACCTTAGCTGGTATGGAAAAATATGGTACGCCTTCTTATGTGTTAAATTGCTTCCGTCCCAACACACTTCGGACGTCACCAAAGAGAAGGCGTTACTGTTATACGCAATTGTGCAAGATTTCATCATTGACGTCGTGGTAATTTTCAGTTTTTCCATTCGCCGGTGCTTATGTGGAAATTTTTTGGGCGGCTTGCCACACCCATCACTCATCTGTGCGTTGTGTCGCAATGCAGGGGTGAGATGGTCCGATGATGAGCCTACGTAAATGCCGCTCGCTTTGCTTGACTCAAGAATGATAGCACGGTATTCTGTATGGGCAGAAGGCGAGTCACATCCACGAGGTCTGGGTTTTATTTTTTTCATCGGCGCCGAAGACGAAAGTCGATGCGTAAGATACCTCGGGGATGAGGATGAACCTATGGGAGATCAAGGAACCGAAAGCAGTTCCGCAGATCGAGGCAATATCCACCCTCGCCTCCTTGAGTTCCAAAATCAGATGAATGCACACAATATGGCAGCACGCCGGGAAATGCGGTGATTGGCGATGCGACAAGATCACATGTTTGATGCTATGAACGCATCTTTTGCCTCACTCAACACAATGCTCCAAAGCTTCAACCCGACGGCACACTATCCATATCAACAACCTGGACCATTACCTCAATTTCCTCCAAGTGATTCCGATGAAGAAGAGCACCAACCACCTCCCCAGACTTAGACGATTCCAGGGAAGTCCTCATGCACTTAATGTTATTTTTATCCAATGAGGGCATTGTGTTACTTAAGTTTGGGGGATTTAATTGTTTAGTTGCATGCATTTTGTTATTTTTGTTTTCATTTCTAGTTTGCATTATAGATTAGGTGTTTGCATAGTAGTTAGGATTTTGCATTTGTTTTCATAAATGTTATTTTCAGTATATATAAAAAAAAATAATAAAATAAAATTTGTTTAGTTAAATATTGTGTTTGCATATGTCCAACGGTGTTGCATTTTCATGTTATTTGTGGGCCAATGATGAGATTGTGAACAAGTTAACCACTACAGTATTGATTATTAGAGCTATGAGGCAATTTCTGATATGAATCGACTTTTGAACTTGTTTGAAACTGTTATTAAAAGGTTAGCACTAATAACATCTTTGTTGACTGGTCAGTTCAAATTGATACATAAATAGTGTCTAAAAGGATAATGCTTGGGTAAATGACAAAATGATAAGGATAGGCAGTAAAGGCTTAAATTAGGCAAGAACCTATGTTTGGGGGAGTATATGTGGGGTATATAAGCTTTAAAAAAAAATGATGAAACATGTTGAGTCTTGTGGTGGGTTGAGGAGAAACACTCCCCATAAACACAAGCGTGAGATGGAGCGTAAAACGCACTCACCAACCATCTATCTAAAAAAAGGGAATAATGACGGGAAAAGAGCAAAAAGTCCCCGTGTTAAAAAAAAAAGAAAAAGAAGAAAGCATAAGTATCCTGCATGTACACTTGAATTTGGTTTTGTTTAATTTTAGTTGGGTTATGCCTATCTTTGAAATTTTTAAGTTTGCACTGTATGATTCCTTCTAAGAAGTTGCTTATGTATTGAATTTGGGTCCATATCAGTTATCTTAGATGTTGATCACACACGCACGCCATACCAGTGATAATTGTTCAAGATTTGAGAATTAATACAAAATTGTGGATTAGTTTTGGTGATTCATATTGTAAGGTTGCTTGTTTTCTCTGAGGCCGACGAGATAAGTTAGTTTTTTCAATATTGTTGGATTCTTAGGCATTTAGATTTGCATTTCATTGCATTACATAGTATGTAGTTTATTTTGTGCTCGAGGACTAGCACGATTTAGGTTTGGGGGATTTTGATAAGTGGATTTTATATACACGAATCGATATTCATTTCAAGTTTAAATTCATAGTTATCTTCGTGTTTTGTGTTCGTTTTCACTCGTTTCGTGTTATTTTATGTGTAGGGTGGTCATGGATGTAAGTGGTGAAGAATGGCGAGTTCGAGAGCAAAAGTGGAAAAACTCATGAAAGCGAAAAAAATTCTTTAAGAGAGAGCTATGCCACGTATGGCCTTTCTCGAACTTATACCCCCCGGCCGGGGGGTCCCAAATCTCAAGTGTCCTCATTGGTTTGTGGAGTCTCATCATGCTACATGGTTTGTTTGTTATTTATTAGGCGCTCGACTCTATAAGAGTAGACTTCGGCCAGAACATAAATGGGAGCTGAATATTACGTAGAAAACAACTAATCATACAACACAAGGAGCATAATACAAGAAAAAATTCCGTGATTCAAGTGCGAGCTTTGAGGAGTAATTTTCGTAGATTATCGTGATTTGCTTTCAAATCGAGGCTACGTGAAGGGTTTTCATTATTCTTCTTCTATTTAGTTCTTTATTTGTAATCGAAAGGATGTTTTCAGTATATTATTCAATTTTTAATTCATTCGTTATGAACTAATTCGCTTATTTGAATTGTGATGGATCTTTGGGCGAAACAATGATTATATAACTTTGATTTCCAATTCAATAATATATTCTCGCTTTATCTATGTTAATTCGAAAGCGTGAACTTATGAATTGCACGATCAACAATTCCTCGTGGATTTGAATGGAATCGAGAGAGGAGATTCAAATCTAGATCTAGTTAATATAGCATGTGTCATAAATTTTGTCAATAGCAGATTTTTGATTATTGTTAAGGCAGAGATATGCTTAACATCATATGTAATCGAATAGAGAACTTAAGCTTAAACCTTCTTTAATTGCAGTTCACATAGAGATATAGTGAGTTGGTTGATATAGGTGTTTAACGGATTTCTATCTTAATTGTGGATTGACGTTAATATGGTATTAGTGCATCTAGAGGTGGCTAGTATTACTTTTGTGTTCTTGATTAATAAATTGGGATATTAAATTGAGTTGGAATAAAGGTTTGTAAATCAGAGTGAAGCTCAGTGTGAAATCATAAGTCTAATTCTCCATTAATTGTTTGAAATTCCAGATTTTGATATTAACGGTTGTTTTTGTGATAGTTTACTTATTTATTAATTTAGTTTTTATAGTTTTAAAACCATTGAATTGAATAGTTTAATAGAATTAGGATTAATAGAAAATTGATAATTGTGAAGTTAAAATTCTTGATAATTTATCCTCATACTATATTACTTGTGTGATTTATTTCATAATCATGTTTAGTTAGTTTTTGATAAGTTATTATAATTATTTCTTTTTAATGGCATTTAGATTAATACATTCATTTATTAAAAAAAATATCTTGCATGTTTTAAATTTGAATGTAGTTCATTTTGCATGAATCCAGCTATTAGATAATAAAAGCCTATTTTTGGCCAATGATGAGATTGGAATTGTGTAGATAAGTGTAATATTATTTTATTTAGGCTTTGATGTGACCTCATATTATGAATTGAATCTTTTTCTGTTTGAAACTTGTATAATCAGGTTATCACATTAAAAACAACTTTGTTAACTGATTAAGTTTAAATTGACACATAATGGAATTCTTAAGGATAATACTAGTTTGAATGACTGAAAGATATGAATAGGCGAAGATGGCTAGATTTAGACAAAAACTAAGTTTGGGGGAAAATTTTGGGGTATATAAGCTTCGGTTTAAAAAAAATAAATGAATAAACACTATGGCATGCTTGTCTAGTTTTGTGGCCTTTGTTACTTGAGTAAGTAAGCCCGAGGGGATTTTCATTACACCTAGCGCCCTAAGGTCTTAATGGTTTGGGAGTCGTTGGTCGAAAGCTCGTTAAGGTAGCATTGAAAAGCCTAAGGGAATAAGACATTGCACAACCACGAGTATAAAAAAAAGGAGTAAAATAAAACGGGAAATAAGAGCAAAAAGCCCCCGTAAAAAGCATAAGTATCCCATTTGGACTCTTGAACTGGGTGAACGTTTGACTTTAGTTGGATCAAACTTGTTCTTGGATTTTGTGAGTTTACACTATATGATACCTTTAAAGAGATATATTATGTGTTGTATTTAGCATTATATCAGTTAGTTTGGTTGTTGAGCACACACACACACACACACACACACTATATTAGTAAGAACAACTTAAGATTTAATGATTAATTGGGAAGTTATTGATTGTTTAGATATGATGTACTATCATGTTTGCTTGATTTCTCTGAGGCTGTATGATTAGACTATGCTCTGTCTCAATACTGGATTCGTAGGTATATAGTAGTTATATTTACAATGCATATCATTTTGCTTGAGGACAAGCAATGTTTCAATTTTGGGGGAATTTGATGAGTAGGTTTTTAACCTACGATTTATCCTTATTTAGCTTGATATATTGTTAGTTTTTGAGATTTTTCATGTTGCTTTTGATGGATTTTTGTTATGTGTGAAGGAGAATAGGTTGATGATGGTTGAGAGTTAAAATGTGAAGAAATCAAAGATTTTAAACCTATTACATCACCGGCACGAGGCGTGCCGTGAATACAAAGGAGGTGGTGTGGGGTGCGCTGCATGGATAGAATTTATTGTTAAACTAGAACGGGTTGCTTACTTTTTTACTAAGGACACGGCCATGGGCGCTACTGGCTGACGGACGACGAATGAAGTTGAAATGTTTTATTTTGCTTGAAATTGAGTTGTGTTGGGAGTTATGACTTCTTTATGTAATAGTGTCAAGATAGGAGTGTCACAAGGTGGTTAGTTGGTAGTAAGTTAGGTTTTCTTTTCTTAAAAACTTGTTGGGTACAATTAGGAGTTTGATTTTTATTAGAACTCCAATGAGATGACTTTGACATGGATTAGAATTGGATTTGGTTCAGCTGGGGTGAATTAACTTATGTAAAGGAGTAGAGTGCTGATAATATGGAAGAATGGAATTGCACTTATAGAGCCATAACTGAGATGACAATCTTGGAGGAACGAAGGAAGGAGGTGATTTCACGAAGATTACAGAATTGAAGGGCGAGAAGGGTGGTGTATTACTATTCTTCTTTAATTTCAGTTTTTGTAATTGGGATGATGATTTGTTTCATGTATTCAGTATTTAATTCATTAATTATTAGCTAAATTACTTTTTAAGCTTGCAAAGGATCTTTAGTGTTGAATGATAATTTTCATACCTTGATTTGGGTTTAATAAACTATCAATTCAGTTTATCTATTATGATTTGAACTTAATTTATGAAATGCTTGACCACTAATTTTATGTGGATTTGTATGGATTCGAGAGATGATGTATTAGTTTAAACCTAATCACAATAACATGTGTTCTTGAATTCTGTGATTTAATGGAATCTTGATTTATGTTAGGATAGAGATATACCTAGCATCTCATGTAATCCGGTAAAGAACTTGGAATTAAATGCTTTTTAATTTTAATTCACATAGAGATATAGTGAATTAGTTAATTAGGGTGTTTGGCTTAATTCTATTTGATTTGTGGATTTAAGTTAATATGGTATTAGTACATTGAGAGATGGCTAATTCTACATAAGTGTTCTTGATTAATAAACTGAGATAGTGAATTAAATATGTATAAGGTGTGATAATTGGAGTGAGACTTAAAGTGAAGTTGTAAGCCTAATTCTCCATTATTTACTTGAAATTAAGGTTCTTAGTTGTGTTGATTAATTGGTATTTTTAGTTTTTATTAGCTATAATCATTGATTTCTTACTATTCTCCGTGGGAACGATTCTTTTCTTATCATTATATTACTTGTTGACCACGTGCAATTGCGTGTGAGCGTAATTAGAAATTCGATCAACAGTACGCAGCAACCCAAAGTGTGTTTCAATTGCGGAAAGGAAGGTCACTTAGCTTGATTTTTTCATGCAACGAAGTCAAGTCAAGTTGGGATGGTGACACCAAAGGCTTTCCCAGACAAGTCAAAGTCGGTAGTTTAAGAGAGAGCGTTTATCGTAACTTTCCAAAAATCGAGGAAACCGAACGAAGTTATTACGGGTAAGCTAATCATAAACTCTTGCGAAGTCTATACCTTATTAGATACCGATTCTACCCACTCTTTTATTTCACCTGCTTATGCTCAACGTTTGAATTTGACCCCTAAGAAATTAGACTTTGACTTATCAGTTGAAACTATGTTAGGAGAAACCTTCATTACATCCACTGTTTATAAATCTTGTTTGATTCAAATCGGCACCCTCACATTACCTTTTGATCTCATCTCTTTGAAAATACTTGCATTTGATGTGATTTTAGGAATCGACTGGTTAACTACTCATCATACTAAAATTGATTATTTTCGTAAGGTTTTTAGCTTTAATATTCCTAACCAACCTATTATGTGAATTCAAGTAACCAAACCACTAAAGTCAATCACTGTCATATCAAGCCATAAAGTCATTCGTTTATTGAAAAACAGATGTCAAGCTTTCTTAGCCCATGTCATAGATTTAAACAAAAAATGTCAGATTTAAATGATATTTCTATTGTAATAAATTTCCTGACGTATTCCCCGAAGAACTTCCTGGCCTACCCCCAGAACGTGAAATCGAATTTTGTATTGAACTTGAACCCGGTACAAAATCCTGTTCCAAAATTCCATATCAAATAGTTCCTATTGAACTTCAGGAGCTAAAAACCCAACTACAGGAGTTGGTACCCGAGCCCTTATCTGGTGACTTCCTTTGTGGAATGCACCGAAGCCAGACTCTCCGTAGGGAACGCCATATTTGTGCGGTAGTAAACTGATAGGTGCCATTGTTAGGTGATATCCCAAGGTTGGAATATGAGTCACAATTGATAGCAACCTAAGTCAGTAATCAAAATACGTTGCTTTCTAGGCTTAGCTGGTTATTATCGGAGATTCGTGGAAGGATTTTCTCGAATCGCCACTCCATTAACTCAGCTGACTCGAAAAGATACAAAATTTGGATGGAGCGAGGAATGTGAGAAAAGCTTCCAAAAACTCAAGAGGAAACTCATTTCAGCTTTTGTTCTAACAATACCATCTTGGAAAAGCGAACGTAGTAGCTGACACGTTGAATAAAAGATCATATGCGGGTACGAGTGCGATATTGTCAAACATAAAGACCCATTTTGTATAACTTACAAATGATGGAGATAGAGTTAAAGACTCTCAGGACCCACGTGATGATGTCAAATATATGAGTAGAACCGACTTTAATCGATAAAGTTAAAGCTGTGGCCAATAGACTCGCCTTACCGTAAAGTATGTCTCGTGTTCATAACGTTTTTCATATATCTATGTTACATAAATATGTGGAAGACCCGAATCACATTATTGAATTAGAACAAAATGAGATAGCGGAAGATTTAACGTATGAGGAGATACTTGTTAATATCTTGGATAAGAAGGAACATATTCTACGTTCAAAGGTTATACCTCAAGTCAAAGTTTTATGGAGAAACTACGATATTGAGGAAATGACCTGGGAGTTAGAAACTGAAATAAAAAAATATATCCTCACCTCTTCGACATACTAGGTACGTACACAAATTTCGAGGTTGTAAGACCCCAACTTTTTATGAATAAAGATTTAATTTTCTCTAAATGTTATTTTGAATAATAAGGTGTGGATTTGATATAATTCTATAGTTGTAGGTGATATGTGCAAATTTTACAAAGTAAGCAAGTTGTCATAAAATATTCATTTGGTCGGGGAATATTCTTTTTGTCGGAAATATTCGTACGACGGCACAATCATTGGTGGACCCCACAACGGAATGACTGTCAGATATAAAAAGTGAAAGGAATAATTTTTTTATAAAAATAACGGCAAAACTTTTATCGTTAACTGTTGAGATACCCGGTGATAAAAGCACAGTAATACGCGTGGTTGCACAGTAGCACACTGTATTGTACAGTATCTCTAATTATTGATGCTTACGTAAGAAGTCACTAAGTTTTATTCAATTATTGCAACAATAGTTGCTGCAAAGTATCTCATATTATTGATTTAATTATTGTCACAGTATCATCTACACAATATTTTATATTCTTAAATCAATAACTGAGACTACACCGTTATTCATATTATTATTTACATTATTGACAATGTCTAGAAAGTTCTATCGAGGAAAGGAGTTAGGTTATTTAATTGCGCGCCAATAAGGAGAAGTCCTTATCGGAAAGCCTCCTCTTTCCTGAGAATAATCTGGTTGTCAATATTGTGAGTTATAATACTAATGATGAATAATTGTTGAAAGATTAAAAATGTGTTGATTAAAGATAAGTGATTTGTGATAAATATTTATTCAATTTTTGATATAAATAAAGGGTTTATCATGAAGTATTTGTTGTAAGTTTGACTTATTATATGGACCCCCACTTACTCATTTTTCAAAATCGTCGATAGAAAGTTATCTCAGTTTTGTTTTATTATTATTATAATAATAATAAAACAGAAAACTTTTTATATAAAACAGAAAACTTTTTATATAAAACAGAATACTTTTTATATTATTTATAAAGTTAATCATTTTATTAGATTATAAATAGAATATATTATATTTTATATAAAGTTTTTGTTTTATTAGAATATTTTATTGCACAGTAATGAATTGTAAAAATCAGACGAATTTGCCCGTGAATTCGTTCTGTTCACCCGTGAAAATTTCAAATAGTGCCCTGCCATTCTCCTATAATTAGGATGCTTAGTTAAGAAATAAAAATTACACCACAATCAGAGAATTCTTCTTCTATAATATTGTACGTACTTCTTTCTAGTATAAGGATACTTTGAGTGTAGCAAATAGTGCAAGATTTCGTCAAAAATATCTCCACTATACCAGTCATAATTACTCTCCTACTAAGTTAAGGGATATTATTTATTTCATATTCGTAAGAGATATTATTTTTTGTATTCGTAAGGAATATTATATTCGTTCAATATTCGTAAGGGATATTATCTTCGTTCAATATTCGTAAGGAATATTTTTTTCGTTCAATATTCGTAAGAAATATTATTTTCGTTCAATACTCGTAAGAAATCTTATTTTCTTCCATACTCTATAGTATATAAGTAATATAATTTCGTTTCATATTCCTAAATCTACATTTATTTTGATAAGTATTGCTTCTATAATTCTTGAAATTAGTAGAATATCCTTGAATTTTGCGCTTCATCTAGTATCATTTCATTAGAATAGTAGTCTGAACTTTCTTATTAAATTTTAATATTTTTATTTCGGGGTACTATTCACGGGGTACTATTCATACGATACTATTCATGCATATGGTACTATTCATACAATAATTCATACGGTACTATTCACAGGATACTATTCACTCAGTAAGTATTCACCCGGGGTACTATTCCCGATAAAATTGGTTTCTTTTCTGTCCAAATTATTTTTGATACATGAATATCATTCTTGAATTTTACTCCACAATTAGTTATCATGTTGACAATTTGGATATTCTTTAACTCTGGATAAATTAACTTATAAATCTCTAATATTTATCCTTGATTTCACTTGATTGATTCCTTATATCATTGTCATCATCCTCATGTTTATTGTTGACGTCGGGATTTTTAGATGTCCCTTTCCGTTACTTGTTCTTTGGTGTTCTCATTTTAGGTGAGATTTGTTTGAAAAAACAAGTGAAAAAGGTCCGAACATGTATAATGTCGACGATGGATGATTTAAGAGTCGCCATTGGTTTTTAAATGGTTGTACCAACACAATCGAGAAACGGTTTGCACATTGACCCAATGATGTGACACTACTTAAACGAATTGGTTGAAACAAAGATTCATTAGGGTCCGGGGACTTGGTTATCTGGAGGGAAGGTGTTAGGCACCCCAGACATCCGTGTTACTACACGGTGACCGCCTCTTTTCAAGAAACTATTATCTCAATGTGTGTGTGTGTGGTCAATGTCTTTGTTATTTGGAAGTAGTCTGAGGCCTCGTTCAAACTATATATACGGTGTTTGAATTTATGTAAAAATTCAGTTTTAGCAAGATATATCAATGATGTTTTATAAAAGGTTTTTTCAAACCACGATGCTCAATAGTAATTGAGACCTTTTACACTCCCATTTTATTAAGTGTTAGAAGCTTGATTGATTTTATTTTACTGAGATCATGAGGCATCCGTATTTAAAATAATGTACAAAATAATGCCGACTTCCTCATGGGTATGGAAACCATCTGAGGAAATTCAGACACCGCATAATAATTTATAAGTTGCTTACCGCTGAAAATGTCCATCACGGGAACCGAATCTAGAACCAATAGGCTGAATTTGTGATCACATGATTCCTAGGCGCACAAGATATTGCAATTTATATGAATGCGATGGCAATTATATATATAAAAAGTCAGAAATATATATATATATATATATATATATATATATATATATATATATATATATATATATATATATATATATATATATGATCACCAACCACGAAGCACCTCCATGGGGGGATCGAAATGTAAATAAAGTCATTAAAAAGCTATCAACAATCACGGAGGAAACTCCAAAGTGACGAAAACGTAAATGAAGTCAGAATATACAACCGCCACGAAGGAAACTCTAGGCGGGACTTAAATGTAAGTAAAAAAGAAGGCTATCAAAGCGCAAGCGCCACGAAGGAAACTCCGAGCGGACAAATATATATATATATATATATATATATATATATATATATATATATATATATATATATATATAAAAAGCATATAAACGCATTCTGGATGTAAAATCCGTGCTCATCGAATGAGTTCGACAACAGCTCATATATATAAATATATATATACAAAAGTAGAGTAAACGCATGCCGGATGTAAAATCCGGGCTCATCGAACAGAGTCCCACCACGCTCATATATATATATATATATAAAAGCGAATAAACACACCGATGTAAAATCCAGGTCTCATCGAATGTAGTCCGACCACGCTCATATATATAAATATATATATAAAAGCGAGTAAACGCTCTCATATCAAGTCTCAGGCTCATCGAACAAAGTTCGACGACACACGATTAATATATAAATGTATATATATATATATATATATATATATATATATATATAAAAGCAAATAAACGCCTCGAGGCAATGTCTAGGCTCAATCGAGGCATAACTCGATAATGTTAGTCAATATATATATATATATATATATATACATATATATACATATACAAGCTGAAACAAAATCACGGACCAAAGTCCGGACAAATGCGCGCACCACGACTCTCAACGTGAAGAACGGTGTGTGCAGAGATGAAGAGAAAGACTCTAAAGTGTGTGAGAAGGCTTACAGTTGACTGCCAAAGAAGACTTCTATATCTTTAGAGTGGGTAAACACTAGCTTTTGTAGGTACAAAAGGGCTATATATGAGCTCACAGATGTTTAAAATGAGAAAGTACACTGCATGGGGTGAGTGCAGAACAAATTGGGCAGGGCTTCCTCGCCATTTTCCTCTTGCAAAATGGGCTGCCCAAGCCCTCTATTTATTGATGATTTAGTTTAGGTGTACTGCTGGTGAGCCATGAGTGTACAGAGGCAACCCTTAAGCGAGCCGGGTTTTTCGGGTCGGGTCGTCTCGAAGTAAGTGCACTCAGGCACTGTAATGTCCACTCGAACTTTAAGAAGTGCAATCCGGGCATCCGTTTGTGGTATACACGACCTATTTTGGACCGCCGTTGTCGAGAGTTGTACGATGGCATGGGACTAGAGTTTGTACGAAGTCATTGAAGATGGGACGATGCCCTCCGATCTTCAAGCTTCAACTTTCATCCGTTACCCCGCACAATAGTCACTCGGGATTGGTTAGTCTTGTGGGACATCGTTGCGTAGAGATGTTGAGACGACGTGGCATGGAATTGCGTTGGCTAGATGACGATGTTGCCCCTCACCGGTGTTATCGTCGGATTGGGCTGATAAAGCAGACGTTGCTCAGGCTTCACTGAGATTGGACTGCTGCAATTGTTGAAGGTCCTCATTGTCATCTTTGAGGTGTGCCTGTCTTCCCGATGTTATCGCCGGGTTGGTACAGTGTATCTTTGCATTATCTTAGTCATAATATTCTTTACTGGACTAGTTGAGCTCACCCTTTTCTTTTATTGTTCTCTTCAAAAAATGAGAATATAGCTGGGACTAGTTAGGGAATGGAGTGATGGTCCAAGATGGTTGCTATAGTAGTCCTCAATATTCTATAAAATAGTGGGATAATAATTGAAATGCGGACTTTATTTGAGTTTGGATATTATCTACAAGACAATATTTGTATTGAAACTCATAGTTTACGTTTTGTAGTATTTTACACGACAGTTAATAAGTGTGTAAATGAAGTTTGTATTTGATTTCTGTACCATGTATTTGGCGACTCAGAATGGGTTGTGTGGACCTATTTTGGAGGCATGACATTCTAATCACAAATGGCGCTGGATCGGTATTAGGTGACTAAAGTCAAGAAGCAGAACAATGAGGCATTCTGTGAGTATGCACAAATATGGAGGCGAATAACAACTCAAGTAAACCCGCCGAGCATATACACTCTAGCGACTATGCCAGTGCTCCCAAATGGATATCCAAAAAGGGTGATAACGATGTATCCCTCGTTTTACAGGAGCAAGCTAGGAAACCCAACCATAGACCCCTCATTTGGAAGAAGGAAAGGCAATCTGTCATTTCAACAACAGGGCACATTTAACCAATGCCAGGATAGAAAGAGAAAATTTGAAAGAATAAAAAATTAGGTTTTCATTCCACTAGACGATTCCCTTGAAAATGTATTGGCATTATTAATGGGCCACAAGAAGATTACCGAATTGGCTCCACCTATGGATCCAAAAAGTAAAAGATACAATCCAAGCCTAAGATGTTCTTACCATTCAGGGTCTCCAGGATACGATACAGAAGATTGTTGGTCCTTAAAGCATAAAATCCAAAATCTGATTGAAAGTGGTGATGTTGTGGTCCAACAACCTAACCATCCAAATGTCAACACCAACTTTCTGATGCAGCATGATACATAGGGAGTGAACATGATCGGGTTAGGAAGCGCCGAAATGTGTACAAATTGCAAGTACATATGAAGGATGGAGGAATACTCCCAAAGGAATAAAACAAATATCCTAGAGTAGGAAAATTCGGAGGAGGGTATGACAGTAATGCAAAAATTGGAGACGATCCGAAATCAAGTAACTCTGCTAGCTAAGCTAATAGTGCGCCAACATCAAGATACAAGGCAAGTTTTTACTAAATTATCAAGAAACCAAGACAAGGAAGAGGTTAGCCAGAATGTAAGACTATCTCCTTCCAAAACAATCCAGCTGAGTGAAGAAGATCAAAACAGGCTGAAATGACAGGAAAATTGGAATGATAAAATTGCTAGAAGATCTCTCCAGCGAAAAAATCGCCTGGAGGAATACGAATTCCTAAAGAGGAAATATCAAAAAACATTCCAAACACTTTCAAACCCCCGAAATCATATGGTACCGAGAGTCGGGGAGAGAAGGCGGAAAAGGGTATTCACGCCTTTTGGGGACTCATTGGAAAATGTGTTAGCACTGTTAATTACAGAAAAAGATCACTGAGCTTGCTCTACCTGCTAATCCCAAAGGAAGACATCATGATCTTAACAAGAGTTGTGCTTATCATTTCGGAGCATCGGGACATGTGACCGAGAAATGTTGGCATCTGCAACACAAAATCTAAGAATCTCATTGAAAATGGAGAACTGAAGATAGAAATCCCTATGACCAGAAAAGGCGAAATGGAAATGAAGAGATTAAGATTTTCACTTGAGATAGACAGTTCAAAGGAAGTGATGGCTATGAGAACCAATCCTGGAAGAATACATGGTGAACCCATCATAATGAGGGGAGTGGCAGAGGAAACAAGATAATCCCCAAAAGAGATTCCTCCGCAACTGTCAAACACTTTGTTGCCAAAAGTTAGCAACCACATTTTTGATTTTACCCTCCTGATGATGAGGAGGAAATACAGATCCTTCCAAGTGTAGAAAAAGCCAAAAAGGAAAGTTCCTTGCGAGAAATATAACAACAGTTTGAGAGAGACTTCATAGTTAAATCCTCTCAAGCCCATAAAAAATGATGAAGGAACAAATGAAGAAAAAGGTGGTGAAGTTGCCAGGGAAGCCAACCCATCAAGGAATCAAGAGTTCATCCCTTTTTACAATGGGTCTAGTTTGAGCATCCTTGAAGGATGGGCTGAATCAGGAGGCAATCAAGTTATGGCAATGATTGAAGATATTCATGACCAGGAGGCAACTACAATCGCGAGCTTCAAAGGCAATATAACCACTGACAACTGGACTATCAGGCCTCAGCTAGCTAGAGAGACGTAGATCCAGAGGATAAAGTTATGAGTTTCAGGAGATGTGGGGATGGTATCACTTTCTTAGCATTATGTATTTTACTTTCCATGCACATAAAAAAACTGTCTCTTAATATCCAAGCGTGAACTACGTAGATCTGATCTCCTCGCATAGGAGTACGTAGGCAGCCATATCTGGTGCGGTCTAACCCCTACAAAAATCACAAAACCCTTTCAATGGTTCAATGATCACCTATACAACTTTTCAAAACTCATCAAGCCTGAACTATGTAAGACCTGATCTCCCCCATACACGGGAGTATATAAGCAGCTATCTATAGTGCGGTTTAAACCTCAAAAGAAACATCTAAACCCAAATACCAGTCTCAAGACACCAAATTAAACCTAAAAAGCCTACACCCAAGAAAAATCTTCAAGATCAACGACCTTGGTTGAGAAGATACAATGACACCTCAATGTCATTCCATCAAATCCGGAGCAAATCTCTAAATGAAGAGGCAACTATACATTAAGATAGCCAGTCACAATGATAAAATAGCATTCATCCTAAGATGCAAACCTTCAGTAACTCATCACTCCTGAAGTACGAAAAGACTTGATCTCCTTTGACCTATAAAAGTATAGGGGCGAACGTCATGGAAAAGTTTATCTCAAACCCGATGACCTGTTCCATAAGAAAAAGGCCACAAATCAAACCTTGCAGATAAAATCAAACCCGACTGAAGCCATCACATCACAAACCAAGCCGAGCTTTTAGAAACCCTCAATCACAAATCTTCGTCAAATCAGAAGAAAATCATCAAAGCCAATTGCTCCTACAAATAAAAAACAATGGCTGGGCATCCAAGCATCAAAACCACAATCCACTACCTGTTCACCATATGGGTCTAAAGGTAAAAGACTATTGTGATCTCGACATCTTATCAGCCTATCTATCAAAGCAACTACCCCAGATGACAAGGAAGGCTGGGGCAATTTCAGAATCGACAATAACCCGATATTAGGACCTCTACAACAAACAAGACTGGGGAAATTTTAGAAACAACGACAACTCAAAACTGAGGCATTCATAAACCATCCTAAGAAGGAAAATGCACCAGTTGGCAGCATCAGCATGGTCCATCATCATCAGAGCTTTCCTCATATCATCTCATTGGCGATCTGGCACGATCATTCGGTCTTTTCCAATCACAATTTTCTTAGAATACAACGCTCCATATATGAGGTACGACTCTTTAATCACTTTATGTGCTTTCATTCTCTATTTATATGCATTAACGATAATATTCATGTTAAGTATTCTTAGAAAAAGGTTTTAAAAGAGAAGACTTTTTCTTAACTTGTTATAAATTGGATTAATTCAGATAAGCGTCCGTGGAGCAAGTATCATAGGAACGGTTAGAGAATTAAAACTATTCAACCTTATTGATTTGGCACGACATCCTAGTGCAAAACACTAGTTGAAACATAATTGTTCTTATATGCATGTCTGCATTATGCGGTTGCCTTGACTCTTAGTTGTGGGGTATGAAACTATGGCGACAATAATGAAAAGATAAATATAAGTAATCAGCCTAATATCTCGAATCGTGGCCTGGGTTACACGAGTAATTAAGCCTGAGGGCTATCTTTACATCTGGTGCTTTAAAGCTGTCTAGTTTGGGAGTTACCAGCCCAATCGCTACATGGGTAATCTAGCACCTAAGAAAATGACCATTATAAGAAGAAGAAGGTGAGACCTAAGCAGATCTGAATCATGTGTGACACACCTAAATCTGTGTACTTCAATTTCACAGGATTTGGTGTTCACTGTCCAAACATTCATTTCTAACTACCCAATTTCAATAAAATTTAAATAGTAAATCTTCTTATTAAGGGTAACAACACTTAAACCAATAAATTTCAGGTCATCTAACCTTTAACATTGATCAAATACGGAAAATTAAATAATTACATAACATAATTACAACTAAGTCTGAAGACATAAATGTCAATAGATTTACAAGTCTTCAATACTTGTTCATCTTTCCTTTCCCTTTGCTAGTGGTTGGCTCATCAACCTTCTCAACATTAGCTGCAATGGTTATATATATGCACGAGTGAGCAAAACAAATGCTCACTTGAAAGAATACAATAATTGGTAATGAATGACCTCAATTGAGCTGAATAACACATCTTAATATCGATAATCAAAAACTGATACTAAAAATTATCTGAGGGTCACAAGACCATGAACTATGTCCAAGGTTATAAGTATTTCTTTCAACTTAAACCTAAACAATCATTAGACTGTAGGGACTCCCCGTACTTAGGGTGATCAGCCCTTCGTTCCATGTATTGTGCACAAACATCTAATCTCTTCCGCGTAAATAATCCCCTATAATAGGGTTGTTCATCTCAGTTTTAATATACGAGTCCGCACCAAAGTAAGTTTGGTTTGGATAAGTTCTAAGGGTAATTTAGAGTTCAACGAACATAACCTAAGGATTAGTTGAATCAAAAGTTCAATGACAATGCGAGGGTTTAACAACGACATGTTATAGAGTAATTATGAACTATAAATGAATAATATGATACATCAAAGTCATGCTTTAAGAATAACTTTCAAAGCATTAAAAATATATAATGAACCTAACTTAAACAACAATGATAAGCTAAGGTTAAAATTTTCCAATAAAGAAATAAAATTAAGAACTTTGCTCGATAGAATTCAAGAACATGTATAATTTGATAAACAAGATAGAATAACAGCTTTCATATTTATAAACAATAAGATAAACTCAAAAATAAAGATTAGGTTTAGGAAACTTGCACAACAAAAGTAAACAAGATGGGATAAAGATCTTTCTTTACATAAAGAAATAGGGTTTAGGAACTTGGATAAATTAAGTAATATAGGATAAACTCAAATAGATATTAGAATTCAGAAACTTGCCTCGTGCGTAGGTTAAACGATCACTACTCATGTTCACCACAAGTCCTACACATACCATATGTGTTGACAACACTCATTAGTTACACTAATATTAACTTCCTAAGTTTAGTTCCCACTTGTAATATAGCTCATTAACTTAGTTTAAGTTTTTTTCTTACTACCACATATTACAAGACTGAAGTCTCGAATCTTAAGTTTAAACAACATCACATCTTTTCATGAGCATCACATTTTAGCTCCTTTACAACTTATCAAATTATAATGCCATGTCAACATATGGACGTTAATAACATGATATGACATCTTATTACATGTCCAACACATTATCATGTTCCTTAGATTAGGTTAGATTAACACCCAAAGGACTGCACTTTCATACGTGCATCCCGACACCCTCTGATTGCCTCCAAGTGCACATCAGTCCTAAACATGACCATTTTAAACCCTACTAGCAACATCAAATTGAAATACCTAAAGAACAAAAGTTGTAGATCTTATTGTCCTCGTTGCGGATCATCTTGAATCACATCAATCCGAGTCTGTATGAAAACGTTATGCCCATTTTAGTAAAATATGTCTGATTAGATTTTCTCTAACATTTGGTAAGTCTGCCTACCCCCACCGGGGCGGGGGGCTTGAGCTACAAAAGCCCGTCGGGGTAGGGTCCCCGCTGGGGTGGGACAAAAAAACACTAGTAAAGTGACGCCCCCAAAATAGGTCCACACAACCCATTTTGAGTCGCCAAATACATAGTACATAATTCAAATACAAACTTTATTTATACAACTATTAATTGGCGTGTTAAATACGACAAAATATATGCTGTGAGTTTTAATACAAATATTATCTTGTAGATAATATCCAAACTCAAATAAAATCCTCATTACAATTATTGTCACACTATTTTACAAAATAGTGAGGATTACTAAAATAACCATCTTGGACCATTACTTCACTCCCCGACTAGTTCCAACTACATTCTCGCCTCCTGAGAAGAACAATGGAACAAAAAGGAAAATAGTGAGCTCAACTAGCCCAGTAAAGAATATTATGACTAAGATAATGTAGAACAAATTATCCTTAGTCCTCAACAGGGAAAAAAAATCTGATAGAATACAATTGACAACAAGTTTTAGATCAACAACTGCAACGAAAATATCAATCCATTAGAAGAGTCAAGTAGAGCATGATGTCTACTATCTTCTATGATTTAAAAGTCCATCATCAATATTTTATCCATGTAACACCAATCAATAAATATTTCAAATCAACGAATTATCCATGAACTACGGGCCAATGCTATTCGTTTGTATCACAAGTGGTCATGATCATGCCAAACAACTGTCCATCTATGCACTACGGGCCAAAGAGGACTTTCACCACAACATTTATCTGTAACATTACAGGTCATAATTATACCAATATGTTAGAGTTTATGCCCTAGAGGCCAATTATTTGATATAATTGCTTAACATTTTGATATTATATTTGATTTAATAAATGAATGATTTTATTATGGTTTTATTTACTGCGTTATATAAATGTTAACATAATAAAATTCCTTAGAATAGTGATACAATTTATATAGTTTCAAGTATGTGACTTGAACATGAGATTATATAATTACATTAGTATCATTGCTCTTAAATGTTCCTAGTCGAGTACCATTGTTGATAGGACAACAATGATGCATTGAGACTAGTATGTTGATTGACTGATGACCAAATCTCATTGGTCATAAATATATGAGATATTAAGTCAATGCATAGGTATGTGTTAGAGAACGATGTACTGGACATACCCACCATGAGAATTCTATGTGGAGCATTATGCGAAAGTGTCATTAGCAATTCTCATAGTGATGATGATGTAATGGTCCTCCCAACACAAATCACTATATTACTACACGAGAATTTATGTACTTTGATATCATCAAATGTCACCTTTAATAGGGTGGACTATAAAGATGATTATTGGGTACATCATGAATCATGTGAGGAATATGAGTGATCTAGATGGAATTTAACCCTCCTATATATTGGGGTGATATCCATAGGCCTCTTGATTGAGTAGGACTATGAAATGCATGGCCATGCTCAAATATTGATTTGTTTCATATAGTCTACTCATTGATCAAGAAAACTTCGATTAAATTATGAAGAGTATGACACATTCCATGACTCGAGTTTAATCTAGGATATTAAGGTTAAAAGGATTAAATTACATTGAAACATTGGTCACTAAAAGGTTGCATCGAATCATCGATCTTATTATTACTTGGGTAGCAGTGATGCATTACTAGATGCCGCTCACTGTTTATAACTTTATAATATGATTTTAAAATTATTGCCAACGTAATAATAACCTATAGGGTCACACACATAGAACGTAATTTAAAAGAGAATTAATTTAAATTTTAAGGATTTAAATATATTAATATGATTAATAGTATTTAAATCACAAATTTAAATTAAAAGGATAATTGTATATATATATATATATATATATATATATTAATTAAGTAAGACTTAATTAAGAGATATATATATAAATTTGGATTTTATGAAATTAGGTTTTGATTTGATTAATTCCTTTTAACTACTATATATATGATATATAGCGACTACTTAGGTATCACCATAATTGAAAAACCTAATAGCTTCTTAGAGAGAGACTAGAGTGAAAAGCAGTTTCATAATCGCTCGTTCCTTTGGTGGCTAATCTTTGCAAGTCCCTCTTATTGCGTAATCGTTCGACGGTTAAATGCGGCGTTATGTGTGGATACCAGTAGAGACGTGGTTCTAATTGGATTAAGTAAAGGATTCGACCGCATCGTTTAATCGTTTTCATAATCGGTATAATATCTAAACCAATTGAATTAATTTCGGTTTATTGGATCTGCTCGGGTTTGAAATTGATTTGATTATTTTTAAATTTCCGCTGCATTTTTGTGCCGAAAACCCAACACAATACACAATTTCTGGTCATAATCATACCAATCAATAGTCCATCTATGCACTAAGGGCCAAAGATGACTTTTACCACAATATAAGCATGAGGATGATCACAATGACATAAAGAACCATTCAAGTGAGATCAAGGATAAATATTACACATTTATAATTCAATTTATCGAGAGTTCAAGAATGTTCAAATTGTCAACATGATCACTAATTGTGGAGTAAAATTCAAGAATGATATTTATGTATCAAAAATAATTTGGACAGAAAAGAAATTAATTTTGTCATGAATATTACCCCGTGAATAGTACTCAAATGAAAAGTACCCCGAATAAATAATACCCCGAATGAATAGTATCCTGAATAAATAGTATTCCAAGTGAATAATACCCCGACATAAATAGTATCCCACCATTTAATAAGAAAGTTCAGACCAATAGTGGAATGATACTAGATGAAGCACAAACTATTAAGAATATTCTACTAATTTCAAGGGCTTTCACCATTTAATAATAAGGTTATGGAAATAAATAATAATTTTGTACCATAAATGGAGAAATATGAAAGAAGACGATATCCCTTGATGAGTACAAAAGAAATGATATCTCATACGAGTATAAAAGAATATACGAAACTGCAAATGAATTTTCATTCGTCATGCGGTAATCCGCGTAGATAGATCATTTCCATAATTTAATAAGGAATGAATACGAAGGATTAATTACCATGCATGCGGTAATCCGCGTAGACATGTTACTCCCACAGATTAATAAAGAATTAATACGAAGGGTTATTCACCATGCATGCGATAATCCGCGTAGACAGGTTACTCTCGCAGATTAATAAGGAATAGAATGACACCTGTTATGAGTATGAAGTAAATAACATCCTTTACGAATACAAAAGAAATAATATCCCTTACCTTAGTAGGAGATTTGATACTGCAATAGTGAAGTAGCAAAATACTCTTCTTCTTTCTCTCTATAGTTTCTCTCTCTATAATTTTAGTGAATTCGTAGGAAAGAATGTAGAAATGAGCTTCTATTTATAGGAGAATGGACTAAATAGTAACTGATTCACAGACGGTCCATATTGATTTTGTGACGCCCCCAAATCCAGGTTCTTTAACCTCAGATTCAGTGCTCACGATCCTATCATCATCATAAGCATTCTATAACTATTTCGAAATAATAAACATACATTGTTCATTATACAAAAGTCTCAAAACATGGTCCCAAGGTCTCTCTAACCTTAACTTTAAATACACCATTTATAATACAAATAGTTTACTCAAGAAATTCCATTAGATAATAACTAATTTAACATTCATTCTAAAATTACTCCCGGATCTTGCCCTTGCCCTTGTCCTTCGCATTAGATCCTTGAACTTAATCGAAAATAGAGGTCATGATATAGCAAGAGTAAGCAACTAATTTGCTTCACAAGTTTATAAAGACAAAGGATATATATCATGACTTAGAAAGAAATATTGCCTTCAATGTTCAACAATAATATAAGATTGTGGAGGAACATGAATTAATAATCAACAATTGAATATTCGATAATTGAATAACATGAATTGAGTGGTTTTGAATAACCATGAACATTTGCCAAGGTGCTCAATGATTTAAATCGGACCTTTTAAAAGTTTTGGTATTCAAGGATCAACCTTTCATACCCCGTGATTTATGCATAAACACTTAATAATCCGACATTGATATCATGCCTTAATCAAATTTGTCCATTTCTCTACCATCAAGAGTTCTTACCATATCAATTAATAAAACGATTATTTAAAATCCATTTGATTTAACAAATTTAGACATGCTTGATCTAGGCGATACAATTAGCATAGATCTATCCCATAAACAGTTCATAAATGAAGAACTTTAATTTAATTCACGCGATTCAATAGCGTGAAACGAATTCGATTACACAAAGTGCTGAATTTCAATAATCAATAAAGACGTGAATAATCATCAATAATTATTCACTAGCATGCTTTGAAAATAATAACTCAAGTTGAGTTAGGAAACTTGCCTCGATCGTGGAGTTACACCACGAAATAAATTTTATCCACTATGTAGTTAAATTATCTTCCTTTGAGAGACCTATAATTAGTCTTTCAATTAGTCAATGCATAACATCAGATTATGTAATCACATAGATATCATACATTACAATAAGTTCTTATAAACATTATCATGCCTAGATAGTGTTATTATTAATTAACGACTACCTTTAATTCACATAATATTATTAACTTAGATAATATTAATTCACCTTCTAGTATTATTGGTTCACTAATAATACTTTAAATCATTTACCAACATTTTATTCACTTACTAATATTATTAATCATTTAATAATATTTTATCCCTTTACTAATATTATTAATCATTTAATAATATTTTATTCACTTACTAATATTATTAATCATTTAATAATATTTTATTTAATCTCGAATATTATTATTTAATAATAATACTCTAATCTAATATTTTTATTTACATAACAACATCATATTATAATATTATTAATATTATAATAATATTCCAATTATTAAATTAATAAACAATTTATTCTAAGTATTCATCCTTTATTAACCTCTTATTTAATATCCATAAAAGGTCATAAATAATATTTATTATTATAAATTATCAAAATGCCCTAAGATAGTCATGATATAATATATTATGAGCATTCAAGCATAAAAATCATATTTTTCTCATTAAAGACATCATTTAACTATTTATTTCCTTTTATTCATAACCTAATCATTTTTAGGAAAAATAGCAAACTGATTCCAAAAATTCTCAGCTTCTAGATTTTAACAGAATATGAACCAACAATGATCCTCTAATTTTTCTAGAATTTTAGAAAATGATTTACTATTTTTAGAGTGTCCAAAACACTCGGATCTTGCTCTATTTTTCATAAATTGAGTTTTACTCAGACAAATCTGAAATTTTCAGGGTATGCTCTCTTAACATATATGAAGCTACTGTAAACATTTTGGAATTTTCTAGTGTATACACAGTGAGATATTCATAGGATAATATTTATGGAGTCCTTTACGGAAATAGTCATTACGCACAATATATAACTCGAAACGTGTCCGTTCCTTTTCCTACGCGTAGATAACTTCATAAGGTACCTCTGTAATATTTTTCCAGATTTTTACAAGACAAGGAACTGACCAAAACAGCCTCATGAAAAACAAGTCAAGAGCTGATTTAGAGTTTCAAAGCTTTAGCATATAAAGTGGACTGTTTTGGGAAAAATAATCTTAAAGGTTTCAAAACTTACTAGATTTGTGATCTACCACTTGGGTTTACTAGATAACTCATGTATCTAGCACCCCCTTGACGGATCATAATTCCAAGTTGTAGAACTTGAGTTACACAAGATTTAGTGGAAGAAAAACAAGAGTTTTCACCCTTGGAGAACATATGCTCATTTTCTTCCTCTAAGCCTTAGATCCAACACTCAAGATACTTAGTTCCATGCATGATGGTATGTATAACTAGTGTATCTTGAGTAGTTGTACATAACCCCATCAAAACTCAAGCTATCAAAACAAGGTAAGAGAAGAAGATGAAGGTACATTATACCTTGACTTAGTGGCTACCTTCCTTGATTTTCCAAAGTAACTAATAAACTTAGGGGGCATAAACCACTAGAACTCCTATAATTCTTCTTACTATGGCCGAAATTCTCTCTTTCTTTTCTCTCTTTGAAGTTGGCTAGCTTGGGAGCAAGAGATAGAAGAAGAAGATGAAGAAGATGGAGAGAAATGAAATGTTGGAATCTGAATGAAGTGTTGGAAGAATGAGATGTGCATTCAAAATGTAATGGGCAATTCATTATTAATTCTCCCACAATCATTTTGTTGCCCATTAGGTAAAACACTTTGTATTATTACTTACCTTAGGTTAAACATGATTAAATGTGCATAATGGAGTGGCAACCAATGGGAGCCTTACAACATTGTCCTTATGTTTAATCATGTCTACTAATGGACAAGCTAGATTAATTAATCCACTTAGGATCCTCATAATATCCACCATTTAGCTTTTATTTTAAATGCCCATTTTGATTAATCAAATGTCTAGAATACCCCCAATCAAGTGGGCTAAGTATTGGATTACATTTTATTTTCCTTGGGCTTTTCTTTTAATTGATTTGGGCTAGATAAAACATAGTCCAACAATTTTAATAATGTTACCCAATTTGATAATTTAGGGCTTTCATCTCCAATCATATGAAGTTTAATTACTTATACATATGATTTTATCTCATAACCTAATTAGATTTACAAGAATTAGGTTTAAAATTATTAGTCACTTGAAATACTAAGTTTACCCACTTAAGTTAGTATACATATAAAATACTAACTTTTTCGTGTTACCATAACCCTTAGGTTATTTAATATCCTTACCTAATGTATAATTAGGTCACAAGGCTTTCATTTTTAATGAAATCCATAAATGTATGTATCCATATATAACACAAAGTAAAAAAAAAATGTACATACATACATGGTGACTTAAAATTCATGGTTATTACATCCTCCCCCCTTATAAGAATTCCGTCCCTAATTACATATAAGGTTACTCAAAAAAGGTGTGGGTAATTTTCTCTTATCCTTTCTTCAAGTTCCCACGTAGTTTCTTGACATTGTGGTTCCTCCAAAGAACTTTTACTGAGAATGTATAACCTTATTTCGCAATTTCTTTCCTTTTCAATCTAAAACTTCATTCGAAATTTCCTCGTCGATAAATCTTTTTCGACTGAATTGGCTCGTATGATATCACATGCTTGTAATCGGGCTTATATGGTCGTAAGATTCGACACGTGAAACACATTATGAATATGTTCCGATTCAGAGGTAGAGCTACCTCGTCATCCACTTCGCCTATCTTCTTCAAGATCTCAAAAGGTCCAATAAATCTCGGACTCAAACACTTTCTTTCTAAACCTTATCTTTCCTTTCCAAGGAGATACTTTCAAAAATGCATGGCTTCCCACCTCAAAATCTAAGCTTACAGCGATGTAAGTCTGCGCATACTTCTTCTTACAGCGATCTTGAGTGCTACCATCGGGCTCTAATCACCTTAATGGTCTCTATGGTCTGCTTTGCACCCGCTCTGGTCCCAACAGTTGATGTTCACCCACTTCATCCCAAAGATACTGGGCGTTCTACATTTCCTCCCATACAATTAAGACGTCTGGCGGCATTCCGATCTTTGGCGTGGTAGCTATTGTTGTATCTGAACTCTACCAATGGAAGATGATCCTCCCAACTACCCTTGAAGTCCATCACACAAGCTCGAGCATGTCTTCAAGTGTTTGAATCGTTCTCTCACTTTGCCCATCGATCATGGATGATACGCGGTGCTCATCCGTAGGCTGCGTCCCATTCTTTCTTGAAGACTCTTCCGGAAGTTTGACTTGAAACGCGGATCCCTATCCGACACAATAGATCTTGATGCGCCATGTCTCGATATAATTTCTTTGATGTATAGTTTGGCTATTGGTCCGGACTATACCGATCTTGATCGGCAAAAGTGAGCCGACTTAAGTAAGCGATCTACGATCACCCATATGGCATCGTGTCCCTTTTGCGTTCTTTGGAAGTCCCACCACAAAATCCATCGTGATGTGCTCCCATTTCCACTCTGGAATCTCTAAAGGTCGTAATAGTCCACTCGATTACGTTGATGTTCGCCTTGACTCTCCGACAAGTTAGACATTTCTTGACACATTCTGCAACATCTCTCTTCATGTTTGGCCACCAAAAGTGTTGACGTAAGTCTTGATACATTTTGTGCTTCACAGGTGTATCGAGTACCTGCGTATTATGTGCTTCTTGCGAATCTCTTCTCTTAGTTCTCGTATTAATCTGCATTTTAAATTAGTCCTTCAAATCTTAGCGATCAGTGCCATCAATCTTGTATTTCAATTCATCCCCTTCATTGTAACCGCTTCTTGATCTCTTTGTCGCAATCTTCGTCCTTCTCTTGAGCCTCTTTAACCTTATCTAATAAAGTAGGGCTCACGCCACGATAAATAATTTCTCATTGACCTCAAATTCGGTTACTTAACCTCTAAGTCAAGTCGTTCAAATCCTTCACCAATTCTTCTTGAATGGTTAACTTCAATAACTTCTCTCTACCTTTTACGCTTTCGGGGCATCGGCCACTACATTTGCTTTGCACGATGGTACAGTAATCTCACAATCATAATCCTTGATCATTCTAGCCATCGGTATTGCCTCATATTTAGCTCCTTCGGGTGAAGATATACTTTAGACTCTTATGATCCGTATATATCTCACACTTCTCTCCATACAAATAGTGCCTCCAAATTTTCAAGGCAAAACTATCTGCGCTAACTCCGTGTCATGAGTCTGATAACCCTTCTCATAGTCCTTTTAGGCGGCGTGAAGCGTCTGTGACCAATGACCTTGCCATCTTTGCATCGATTACACGGCCAAGACCCTTGTGTGACGCATCACTATACACTAAAAATCCTCCCGTGTTGTCCGGTAAAAAGCCAACACGGTGCTTGATCGAGCCTCTTCTTCAATTCCATGAAACTCTGTTCACATTTTTCCGTCCAAACGAACTTCATTGCCTTTCTAGTAAGGTTGGTCAATGGCGATGCTACCTTTGAAAAATCTTGGATGAATCTTCAATAGTATCCTGTTAATCCCAAGAAACTCCTAATTTCTGTCGGTGTCTTTGGCTGTTCCTAGTTGATAACCGCTTACTTTTTGCTTTGGATCTACCAAAACACCATCTTTATCGATAACGTGACCCAAAAATTGCACTCTCATGACCAAAATTCACACTTGGAGAACTTTGCATACAACTTCTCCTCCTTAACGTCTCCAACACTTTCCTTAGATGTTCGGCGTGATCTTCCTCCTCTCGGAATATACTGGAATGTCGTCGATGAACACGACAACAAACTTATCCAAATCTTTGCTTAAACACTCTGCTCATCAAATCCATGAATGTTTCTTTGGTGCATTAGTTAACCCAAAAGACATTACCGTAAACTCAAAGTGTCCATACCGGAGTTACGAATGCCGTCTTTGGAACATCCTCATGTCTTACCTTCATTTGGTGATAACCAATCCTCAAGTCAATTTTTGAAAAGTATTTTGCCCCCTTTCACCGATCAAACAAATCGTCGATCCCGGCAATGGGTATTTATTCTTAATGGTGACCTTGTTTAACTCTCAGGTAGTCGATACAAAGTCTTAATGACCCATCCTTCTTCTTCTACGAATAAGACCGGTGCTCCCCATGGTGATACGCTTGGTCGAATGTATCCCTTATCTAACAACTCTTGTAGTTGAACCATCAGTTCCTTCATTTCTACAAGAGCCATACGATACGGCGCTTTGGATACCGGTGATGTCCCTGGTGCCAAATCGATAACAAACTCTATCTCTATCTGGTGGCAATCCTGAATTTCATCTGGGAAAACGTCCAACGAATTCCCTTACAATAGGTATTTGACCCAGTTCACCCTCGATTCTGCGGGTATCCACAACGTGAGCCAAATAACCTATACAACCCTTCCTAAGCAACTTCCTTGCTTGCATCATCGTCAGACAACAAGATTGTCTTGGCGATTTACTACCATATATTTATCAGCTTCGGGTCTGTAGCTTGAGCAACTTTAACTTTATCGATTAAAGTCGATTCTAATCGTATATTCGTTATCTTCACGTAGGTCCCTGGAGTCTTTAACTCTATCTCCATACTTTGTAAGTCATACAAAATGGGCCTTTATGTTGACAATATCGCACTTGTACCCACATATGATCTTCTACTCAACTCATCAGCTACCACGTTCGCTTTTCCAAGATGGTATTGAATGGAATGGTCGTAATATTTCAACAGCTCGAGCCAACGTCTTTGGCGTATGTTAAGTTCATTCTGGGTGAAGAAATATTTGTGGCTTTTATAGTATATTAGGATGTCATCAATAAAGACAACCACAAATTAATCTAAATATTCCTTGAATACTCGATTCATCATTAGTCAATCCAAAAGACATGACTAGGAATTTGTAATTCCCGTACCGAGTTCTAAAAGCAGTCTTTGGAATGTCATCAATTTTAATCTTTAACTGATGAAATCTAGAACGAAGATCGATCTTTGAAAAGAATTTAGCACCTTGCAACTAGTCAAACATGTCATCAATACAAGGTAACGAGTACCTATTTTTGATGGTAACATGATTCAACTCTCAATAGTCAATGCACAGTCACATACTCCCATCTTTCTTCTTTACAAATAGAACATGAGCACCCCAAGGAGATGTACTAGGACGAATGAAACTGATGTCTAACAGTTCTTGCAGTTTTGTTTTTAACTCCTGAAGTCCAATAGGAGCCATTCGATATGGAGTTTTTGAAATGGGTTTTGTACCGGGTTCAAGGTCAATACAAAATTCGATTTCAAGCTCTGGGGGTAAGCCAGGAAGTTCTTCGGGAAATACGTCAGGAAATTTATTAACAATAGAAATATCATTCAAATTTGACATATTTTTGTTTAAGGCCGTGACATGGGCTAAGAAAGCTTGACATCCATTTTTTAATAAACGAATGGCTTTATGTCTTGATATGACAGTGATTGACTTTAGTGGTTTGGTTGCTTGAATTCGCATAATAGGTTAGTTAGGAATATGAAAACTAACGACCTTACAAAAATAATCCATTTTAGCATGATGAGTAGTTTAACCAATAAATCCCTAAAATCATATCAAATACAAGTATTTTCAAAGAGATGAGATCAACAAGTAATGTGAAACTGTCGATTTGAATCAAATAAGATTTATAAATGGTGGATGTAATGAAGGTTTCTCCCAACAGAGTTTCAACAGATAAGTAAAAGTCTTATTTCTCTAGAGTTAAATTTAAACGTTGAGCACAAACAGGTGAAATAAAAGAATGTGTAGAACCGGTATCTAATAAGGTATAGACGTTGTAAGAGTTTCTGATTAGCTTACCTATGATAACTTCGTTCAGGTTCCTGGCTTTTGGGAAGTCACGACAAACACTCTCCCTTGAACCACCGACTTTGACTTGTCTGGGACAACCTTTGGCGTCATCATTACCGCTGGACTTGACTTTGCTATACGTCATTGTTAGTACCTAGTTGGCACAATAGTTATCTGAGCAGGGGGGTTGAATAGATATTTAAAAATCTTTTCGTTTTAAACTTGTTCGTTGATGATGATTAAAACTTAACGGAATTAATGTTTATTTTAATCTCCTTTACGAAGTAGTGGAGTTAGATAGTGAGGCAGTTATAGCAGTTATGGCAGATATAGCAGTTATCTTATGAAAGTAAAAGACACAGTTATTTTAAGTGGTTCAAAGCACTTAAAGCTCCTAGTCCACTCTTCTACTCCTCGAGTAGGAAATCCACTAAGGATGTCTTTTATAACTTCTGAATCACACAGATTCCTTCTAGACCAACAGTCTAGGAACTTTTTAGTTCACTCTTGAACTCTTCAAGTCCAACAGACTTGGCTCTCTTACAGTTCACTTAGAACTCTTCAAGTCCAGCAGACTTGGCACTTTTCTTTAGTTGATTTGAAGATGTTGAGTTCTTGATGGTTGCTACTCAGTTACTGTTTAAGCACTTGTTCGAAAGAACTGAGTAGCTGAGCAAGCCTTTTCTATTTCTTAGATCTTAGAGTTGAGCTTTTAGAGTTCTTCACGTTTTTTGTTTAATGCTTGCTTATCTCTCTCATTTGCTTAATTTGCATATATGTGATCTTCAAAAACTATCCATTGGATCCATCCATTGAAGCATTAAATGCGTTTGACCTTTTTGATCTTTGATGGAGACTTTTCTGCACATCTTCTGAATTGCATTCTGGCCCACTGACACAGCAGACTGCTTTCTCACCTAACACCTGAAAAGGTGTTTTCCCCCTTACCAATGGTACTTTCCTAAGCTTCTTCAATACGCTTCTTTGTTGTATATTAAGGATATTTCTTATGACATTGAGACTGGTGAGTAATGCAACGTTTAAAATCCATTCCTCATATACTGAAGTCTATCTCAACAAAAATTATGAGGCTTGACGTTTCTGACCCAAGATAGATGATACTCTACGATTCAGATCGTGATGCTCTTCGATTCAGATCGTGTTACTCTACGATTCAGATCGTGGTTACTTGTCGCCTTGGTTCCTGGTCTGATGCTATCAGTCGAGAGCACTACGATTTCTCTTAAATCTTTGCACACTACGATCTTTGCTTGCTTGAGTTGTAAACTCTATGTTTTCGAGAGCACACTACAATCTCTGAGTTGGCTCGGTAAATGTTGGGACCACTCTACGATTTCCGAAGAGGCCCTTCAAGGCAGACACACTACTATATTTGAAGCTCTACGTTTCTGCCTTGACTTCTGCAATGTTGATCAAATTTATACACTACGAATTCTTCAAAGCCTATCTATTACATCTCAAGATCAACCTAACAGCTTTGATCTTTCTATCTATACATTCATTTTCAGAATGATACACGTTAAGAGCTTAGATCAACCTAACAAATTTGATCTATCACTAAGTCCTTGTACATATATTCCTTGAAGGACTTTACACATAATCATGAGCATATACATTTAAAACATCAAATCATAATATGCATTCTCCCAAAAATCTCCCCCTATTTGATGTTGACCTAACCAAGGAGATTAGTTGTCATGATTATTAGTGTCTAGATGCATTTGCAGGAAATTTAAACATGACTTAGTATTTTAGTGAGCAGCTGAAATTTCTAGAGAATAAGCATGAATTTATTGATGATTGAAGAGTATTACATTTTCTCTTTACATCAATAAGAATTTAAACTTTTACTTATCTCTATTTCTTTGGTCTTTTGCGTGGAGGATTGACATACTCCTTAGCTCTTCTTTTCCTGCTAGCTTCATCCCTTCTGGATATTTCTTCCAGCTCACTTGGGCTTACTATCGGGTTGTGATCATGCCTATTCATGAATGCTGGATCTCCAATTGGCATTCTTAGGCCTGTAGTGGTCACATTTTGTGAGCTGGTAGTATGCCCTTGACTCCTTAATGGCTGAGCCATCAAGACTTCCTGCTGATCAGATCGTTGAGTCTGATTTCTTGATCGTGGAGTCTAATGGTGGAATTGTCTTGAAGGAGGGCTTCGTGAAACTTGAGTGTGAAATTGTCCTCTACCCTTTTCTTGGCTTCTTTGACCTCCTTTGCCTCTGCCCTGGCCTCTTTGGCTTCCTTGAACTACTTTCCATTTATTCTCCCCCTTTATGTCAGCATCAAGGGTTCGAATATCTGTAGAAAGTTGATTTACTCCTTGGAAAAGCTCGTTGAGTTTGCTTTGTGTTTGAGCAATGTCCTCTCGACTTTCCTTGATCAGGGCTTTAGATTTAGCTTCTTTGTTTCGGAGGGCAGTGAGAACAGTGTCAGTTTGTTGTTCCTGGTTTATATAGGCTTTCTGAAATTCTTTGACTGAAGCTTTCAGGTTGATGATGTTCTCCATCATAAGGTTATTTTGGGCTTCTTGAGTTTTTTGTAATTCAAGAACAGCCTCTCTTTGTTTGGTTGCTATCCGGAAGTGAATTTCATCTCTGTCCTTCATGCTTTGAATCATTTCTTTGATAATTTCTCTCAACTTCTTTGTAAGCTCAACGTTCAGAGTGCCTGGGAGATTATTTGCAGCAGTGATAATTTGAGTTAGCCTGAGATGAATGACTTCTGTATGAGTTTCCAGGCTCTCATCGATGTTCTTGACCATTTTTTTGGACACTTTATTCAAGTCATCTTTCGTGGGCAGATTTGTGAGTGGATCACTGGGTTGAGGATTGTTGAATGGGGGGGATGATTTCTGGGATTGATCTTGCAGGGAGTAGAGAGCAAGATCAAGGCTAAAATATTCATTAGAGGATGAGGATGGAATATCTGATGGAGGGGCCTTAGTTTGGATGTTTGAGTTTGGTGACTCTATGATTTGAGGTGGAGACTCTGCAATGAGGCTAGAGTTTGTGATCGTAGAGACGATAGTTTGTGGGAGCATTATGAAGTTGACTACATTTGGTTCCTCAGTTACAGAATTTTAGGATTCTACAACTGGAAATTGATGTAGTGGATGAAGTATCACTTCCAACCATCGTGGGAATTCATAAAATTGGCTAAATGAGGATGATGGAAAGTGATTTACTCTGAAGAGGGTTGGGATAGACAGTAACTCAGGTTTATCCTTTGAGGAAGAGTTGTTGGTAAGTAATTTCTTGGCAAAGTTGAATCTTCCTGGGAATCCATTGGCTAGTACTAAGATGGTCGGATACTCTTTGAAACCCCAGAACATGTGGTTCCAAGAGTTTAGGATTTAGGCTTGATGATATGGCTTCATGGGTAGGTAAGAGAACATCTGATTGTAGAGATAGCTTCTATACCCATCTTTGCCCACACCAGTGATCTCAAGGTCATCATCATCTTCTTCCCCTTCTCTATTCTCGTTGGAGGATTCCATTATTTCAATGGCCTCTTGATGTTCTTGCATTGATTCTTCTTCATTTCTGGCAGGGACCTCTTCTTCTGCCACGAAGATATCATGAGGTTCCCCCTCAACTTGATCATCTTCTTATAAGCTCAAAAGCTCCCCCTCAGGTGGAGCATTTTCTAGAGCTTCAGGAATCTCCCCCTCAGCTGGTGTATTCTCTATCATTAGAATCTCAGGGAACTCCCCCTCAGCTGGAGCATTGCCCTCTTGACTTGCTTTGGTCAGTTCCTCTTTGGCAACCATGCTATTGTCTTCCTTCTTGAGCACTTTTTCATTCTTAAGGATGTATTTCTTGACCAGCTTCCTTCTTGATTTTCTAGGCTGAGCCACAGCCTCAGGACTTTCTTGAACAACCAACATGCTTGATGCAGCTACTTTCTTGCCTGATGTTTCTGGTGTAGTCTCTACGATTGAGGAGATGAATGGCTTTTTGGGTTTGTGGCTGGTTTTACTCTTCTTCAGCAGCTGAGATATGGTGGCTCTATCTTCTTCAGCCTCAGCCCGCTGTTGCTTCTTTCTCAGAATCCTTAGAGTCTCAATGTCAGAGGACTCTACTAGTTTATCAGTTGTGGATCCCTGGGGTTCTTCTTCCATCCTTGCCTTAAGCTTCCTCTTGCCCTTGCTTTTTCTGACAAGTACAGAGGGCTCTTCTTTGTTTGTTTCTTCTTCTTCTTCGATTTCCTCGACAACATACATGTTTCCTAGAAGGCCTGAATCCTTCAGATCACCAGTTCTTCCACTGGACTCCGTCATCATGTGAACATACTCAGCTGGGTTCCTCTTCCAATTTTCAAATAGTTGCTGGGTCATTCGTCTGTTTGGGTTGATAACTTCTCCTTCATCATCCCCAATTTTGTCACCCAGAGCAGACTATAGAATGATACTTATGAATCGCCCATAGAGCATCTTTTAAGGGCTTTTTGACTTCTTTGAGTTGACGATCCACTTCCCAATCCATTCGAGCAATAGGGCTCCATAGTTGAGTTGTATTCCATAACACATGTCAGTCAGGAGCTTGAGTTGTACTTCATTCATAAACTCATGACCTGAGCTCTTGCAGCATATACATTTCCCAACAATATCAGCTAGAAATTCATACCTCTGTGGAAACTCCTTCTTCTTGTAACCTTTCATAGAGGGGAGTTTCTTGTGATGCATTCTCTTAAGTCCCTCTTGGAAGTCTACTCTATCTATGACTGGATACCCTTCATTTTTGAGACCTAGGGAAAGGTTGATGTCTTCGGCCTTCAGTCTGATTTCCACTTCTTTTACTCTCGTAGTGATGGTATTGTATTCAAACACACTATTCTTGTAGAATTCTTTCACTAGCTTGGGATAGATCAATGTGTCTGTGCCCAAGGCTTCTTCGAGGCCCTCCTTCTTTAGTAGAGCCAAAGTTTTGTGAAATTTGGGTTCAGCTATTTTGAACTCATCAAAACAAAGTCTGTAACCAGAGATAACACTGGTAGCCGCCATTGATTTTCTTGCTAGAAGTGTGATTTGACTGAGCTTTCTTCTGATTTAGGGTTTCTACTTTGAGAGAGGATGAGAGTTAATCTTTTGAACTTCTGATTTCAAAAAGATGATTTCAATTTTTACTTGTAACTTCCCTCTCTCCTTTTTGCTTAGTGGGATAGGTGTCGACTTTTGCTTGGCTCTACGAGTTTGACTAATAAGGATTGTACTGATTTGCCCTTGGCTCTTGCAGAGATGATGTGTCCTTAGGGAGGACTACGATCATTGAGGTAGTTTTGTGATCGTTGAGTCTGCTTTGCATTTGTCGTGTCTGAGCTACGATCGTCGAGTCTTTCTAGCATTCGTCGTGTCTGAGCTACGATCGTCGAGTCTGTCCAGCAATCGTTGTGTATGAGCTATGATCGTCGAGTCTGTCCAGCAATCGTTGTGTTTGAGCTACTATCGCCGAGTCTGACCGGATCCTTGTGATGAGTTTTTGACATAGCATTCTTTTAAGATAGCTCAGGAAAGGCCAACCTCTTGGAGTAAGTCAAGGGTTAGGTTTGTTCCTGAGGCGCTTGTCAGAGAGATCGCTTTGTTATGAAGCTTATCATCACAGGATGCATTTTTTCTTTGTTGATGGGGCTTTTGTCATTGTTGAGTCTGCACTACGATGGTTGAGTCTTTGCTACGATCGTTGAGGTAGTTTTATCTCTTCAGCTCTACGATCGTGGACTTCCCTTGATCATGTCTACGATTTTGAGTTTAGCCTTTGTATCTGTTATGGTTAGCACAATATAGAGCACATATTTTATGGTTGTAGATTTAGCATGCCTAGCTCACTTATTAACTTATTGAATCTGGATTCATCTAGAGGTTTTGTAAAAACATTAGCAAGTTGATTTTCAGTAGGGATGTATTGTAAAGATATAGTTCCATTTTGCACATGATCCCTAATGAAGTGATACTGTGACGCCCCCAAATCAGGGTTCTCTAACCTCGGGTTTGGTATTCACGATCCATCAAATATATCACATCTAACTACTCATTCAATAATGAAAAACATCATTCATAATATTCCTTAATACAACTTATAATAATATCCCAGGTTAACTAACCTTGACATAACTTACATACCCTTATATAATCAAAAGGTTTACATAATTAATTACATGATAAAGCATAACCATTGAAAGTTGACACTAACTACTCCTGAGCCTTGCCTTTGCCTTTATCCCTGTTAGAACCTTCTGCTACATCGGCATTAACTGAAATATTTTATTTAAGCAAGGGTGATCAACGAGTTTGCCCAGTAAGTTAAAATATACAATAAATGATATATATCATGAATAGAAGAGTCTAGCTTCTTTAGAACTTCAACAATAATCAAAAGATTTTGAAGTAGCTGAATAATAATTCAATCTCAATACTAAGACTTTCTCCCATTTCATATTGAATAACATATCAGAGATGAAAAAGTAAAATTATTTCAAAGATTCAATAATATTCGATTGAATAATAAGAATTAACAATACTGCAACAATATTCAATAAAGTGGGATATACCCAGATTTCATGCTGAGTGATCACAAAAGGATCATGAACTACTAGAGGAATCATTTAGTTATTAAAACTAAACTACCACAAGAATATAAATTAGTTATAAAAACTAAATTATACTCTTCTACAAGTACCTAGAGCAGCCAACTCCTTTGTACCCTATATTATGCATAATATTCAATAATAGCGCATTGGTCGGTTTACGACATTAAAATTTATTCATCCCAGTCTTACATCACGAGTCCGTACCACAACAATATGGTTTGGATTACTTTCGAAGAAATACTATGATTTTAATAATTAATAAAAATACTAATCTAGCCGATACCAATGGTATAGATCTTCCAATAACAATTCAGTTCATAATAAATAGAACATTTCATGCTTTAACAATTATTAGTCTTGCCAAAACAATTAGCTGAGACATGATTTATAAATAGTTCAAATAATAGAACAAGAATCAATTGCACTACGTGCGAATTACAATAATTATTATAGATGTGAATAACTATCAATAATTATTCACTACCATGTTTGAAAAATAGTAACTCAAGTTGAGTTAGGAAACTTGCCAGATTCGTTGACTACTGCTACGCAATTTAAGTTAACTTCTTTTGTAAGACCTATCATTGATAAAATCGATCTCTTAATTAGCATCACATATCTTACTCATAGCAATTTAACATGAAATCACATAACCAATCATTAGTAAGTACACTATACTATCTTAGACTTAACACTTACTCTTTCATTTATAAGTTCGTAATGTAACTTGTAAAACTATTTATGAACTCGATGAGACTTAATAGATCATTTCAATTTCTATTTCAAAGAAGCTAAAACAACACCCACATCTCTTCCGACATTTTAGTTTCCTTTTCAAAGAACTCCGAAATGTTCATTTCGGAAAAGTGAAATACACTATTCACGAAAATATGAAATCGACTTTATTATTTTCTAATCTTTTGGCCAATCATATATACATATATTCCATACACAAAAGTATTTTTCTGGAATTTTTCAACTCCCTTAAGTATTTTTCAAAAATCAATTCCTAGTTAATTCCTTAAGAAATTATCTACCTCTTACTTAACTCCAGAAATTCCCAACTCTTGGTGGGATCTTATACATGTTAACGTGAGCTTACAGTTTAAATTTCAAGACAATCGGAGTTATAGAACTCCGATTATAGCAATTTCCGTCGGGAAAACATAAAAATTGAAATAGTCATAACTCGCTCATTTTAAGTCGGAATGAGCTCATTTTTGAACACAACCTACCTTATCCCATATATTTTCATCCCCCGAAAGGCCGGATTTTATCTCATAAAATAAGTGGCCGAAACAACCCTTCCCATTTCTTGGCAGCAGCTTTTTAAGCATTTTCTTATTTTTCATCCTTTACTAAAATCATTCCACACGAAAATTTACAAATCCTTTTTAAGTGGTTCCACTTGGATATTTTAGAAGACTCATAGATCTAACTCTAGGACTTGACCACGCTCAAAAATTTAAAGTAGAATGAGAGATATGATCACTTCCATATCATACTTTGTTTTCTCAAAAATCTGTTTTTCAACTCTTTATGTTTTTTAAGAAAACTTCTATACTTTCACATAAAATCAACATAGCTCAACATAATATTTAAAATAACTCATATACTCATGGATCTAACATGATCCATGGTTTAATTCACCAAATAATCAACAATCATAAAATCAAACACAACAAAAGCTAAGAAAAATTTGATTTTCAAACTTTTGAAAAACCTAACTCATATTTCTTAGTTTAGATTCCACTTTTGACCCATAAAAGAGATGGATCTAAATATAAAACACTTTTAAACACCAAGATCTAAGGTTTTAATCCTCAAGATCATAGTTTTACAAAAATCAAAACTCAAATCATCACAAAGAGAATTAAACTATAAAAGTAGGGATTTCTTATACATTCTCTTAATTCCTCTTCTTCTTCTTTCTAATACCTAGATTATGGAACTTGGAAACTTACAAAACTCTCCCTCTCTTTCTTTTTCTCTCTTGACCGAAGTCTCTCTTTGCTCTCTCTCTCTCTCTTTCTTTGTTTTGATAGCTAACTTAGGAAATAAAATGAAAGAAAGAACAAAATAGATTTTTGTTAGTAAATTAAGTATAGATATATTTAGTGTATCTATAATCATCATCCAATGTCTCACTCTTCCTCTCTCTCCCAATCATTGTAAACTTACTTGCACTCTTGGTTTAACTTGTGGGTTGGATGAAAAAGATAAGAATGAGACCAAAGCTTGACACCTAGCAAGTTAATTCACCTACTAAAGTAATGTACAGATTACATGCCTCCCCCTTTCTCTCCTCTATAGAATTTCGGCCAAGTGGCCTACTTGGGCCCCTTTTTATTATCTTTTAAGCTCCATTTAGCTTACTTAATGGTCCAAAAGGTCCCCTCCCAATTGGGCTAAGAGTTGGGCCAACCAATTAATAATTTAGGCTAGAAATTCTAATTCTTTGGGCTTGCAATTCAACATAGTTTATACTTTTTAATTTTTATCCATTCCCCATTATTTAATTAGGGTTTCATTACACACATTAGTAAGTTAATTTCTCACTCATATATCTTTAATTTCATAACCCAATTAGACTTGATATTCTTAGGTTATAAAATTAATTAATGGAGACGTATAAAATAAATCTCTAAAGATTAGTATATATTTTTAAATACTATCATTCTCTTAAATTATAACCCATTAGGTTATTTAATTATCATACCTAATATATATATTAGGTTACATAACTTTATTATTCATCTCTTTACAAAATAAATGTATACACATTATATAATACATATTTAGTCAATCACGTATAGCATTTACATATGTCCTAACATATTTCCCCTAGTTTATTAACTTATTATCCCAAATTGACTTAATAAGTTATAAACACATACATACTCATATCAATAATCAATTACTTAAGGATTGTAAATCCTTTTAATTTAGTATTCAAGGCTAACATTCAAGCTATGTTAATTTCTTACATAACTTTCATTACTCTTCCTAGGAAATGATTAAGTACACTTCTTAGTTAATAAATTAACTATCTAGCTTAATTATCATATACACTTATATGATTCAAGTACTTTCTCTCTTTAAAAAAAAAAAAATTTCGAAAATTTTAAATTATGTGAAATTCTGGGTGCTCACATTCTCCCCTCCTTATAAGGATTCCGTCCTCGGAATCACCGTTTTCTTACTCTCTAATATCTTTTAAAGTTGTATCATCAATTCATTTATATCAACACTGTGACGCCCCCAAAATAGGTATACATCACCCATTCTGAGTTGTCAATACATAGTACAGAAATAACTACAACTTTATTATTACAACAGTAAAACTGTGAGTTTGAATACAAATATTATCTTCTAGACAATATCTATACTCAAATAAATCCTCATCACATTTATTGATACATTATTTTACAAAAATGGTGAGGACTACTAAACAACTCTCTCTAGAACCTTCATTCCATACCCCGACTCATACTCGCTATATTCTCGCCTCCTGAGAAGAAAAATGGAACAAAAAAAAAGGGTGAGCTCAACTAGCCCAGTAGAGAATATTATGACTAAGATAATATAAAACAAATTATCGTTAGTCTTCAACAGGGAAAAATCTAATAAAATACAATAGACAACAAGTTTTAAATCAATATTCACAGCGGAAATAATAATTCATTAGAAGAGTTAAGTAGAGAATGAAAACGACTATCTTTTATGTATGAATTTAAAAGTTCATTGTCTATCTTTTATCCCTGTAACATCAGTCAATATATATCTGAAATCAAATATTCATCATTGCACTACAGGCCAAAGATATTCATCAGTTGGTCATGTTCATCTAAACACCTGTTCATCTTTGCATTACGGGCCAAAGATATTCATCAGAAATCATTCATCTTTGCACTACAGGCCAAAGATATTCAATAATATCATCATTTAAGACTGAGGATGATGAAAAATATTTTTAAAGAAACGAATCCAGTGAAACAAAATGACAAGGATTAAGGATTAAGGATTCGTACTTTGTTTTATCCATGTCCAAAAATACCTCAAAAATAATCATAGTGGTGTAAAATTCAAGAATGATCAAAATATGGATACAATCAAAGCTAGTATCCACAATAGATATTTTAGACGAAAAGGAAAAATTTTCATTTTTCGATGAATAATCTTAAATATTAAGTGAATAGTGTCGTATCGTGAATAGTCTTTAGTATCGTGAATAGTAACTCAGACACCAAAGGTTCCAAATTTGATAAAACTTGGATCAATATTTCAAAGATAATGATATTGAAGAAATAATATCATTACGAAAAAAATAATATCCCTTACCTCGAAAGATCGATTTCTAAATTTAAACAGGATATAGGCTATGACTTTAACTTGCAACCAGATAGAAATACTCAAAATATACTCAAAATACTCACAAGAATACGCTCGATAATATAGAGAGAGAAAACTTGAGTTTCTGGTGTGATTTTCAATTCTAATCTAACCACCCTATTTATAGGGAAAATGCTTAGAACACCAAAGTAGAAAATTTAATAAAATAAAAATATATATATCAAAATTCCCACGCCACTCTTGAAATCTGATTTCAACTCAATAAGCACATGTCACCTTCTAGAAAAAGTAAGAAAAAACGTTTTTCTAATTTAAAATAATTTAAACTTCCAAAAATCAATTATTTCGGAGCTTCGGAACTTCAATAATTCACAATAAATAGCCCTTTTGTCAGAAAATTTGAAACTCACGATTTGATTATAGGAAATTCAATTCTCTACAACTTTACGAAAGAAAGTTTTTCAAATTCCAAATGAAATTGACCGAAATCCTCAAATCAGAAGCGATTTTCACAAAGTATAATCAAATTTCAGTCAAGAAATGGGGTCCACCGACACATAAAACATGGTTTAAATATTTTTGGTAACAAAAATACTCTTCCTCCTCATATACTCATATATCCCACATTCATTGTAAAAATATCACAATTATTATATTATAAAAATATAATAAAATATTATTTTATCAGAAAAGATAAAATATCTATTTTTAACAATTATCACTTTAAAAAATTTCTCCATCTATATCCACATAAAATCAATATTTTCCTCATCATATAAATCAATAATTAATTATTCACAAATAATATTACAGAATCACAATCTTGACAACCAGGCAGTTCCCAGGATAGAGGGGCTTTCCAATAAGAATTTCTCCTTCTTGGCGCACAATTAGGTGACCAAACCTCTCCTTGAGATGAAACTTTCTAGACATTGCCAATAATGTTATCTAATAATATTATTCGGATAATATGAATTATTGCTTCGATAATGAAAAATACTTGTGTAATGACAATTATTGAAACAACAACAATATAAAATATCAACGCAACAATTATTAAATCAATAAAATAAAATCTTTGAGCGATAATTCTTTGTACCCATTATTGAGTAGTGCCTTCTTTACGTAAGAATCAATAATTGGTGCAATACTGGTATCTTCTTGTGTTTTAACCACAAGAGTATTTCAACAAAGATAATTGAGTAACAACTACGCCAGTTATTTATAAACAACTTATATTTATCGTTTTCTTCATCCAATCGCTTTCAGTTATGGGGCCCACATATGGTCATACCATCATACAAATATTCCCAGACGATCTGAATATTCCACGACCAAACAAATATTCCCCGACAACAATGAATATTTTATAACCACTTGCTTATTTTGAAATATTTGCATATTGAACCCATAACTATCCACATTAATCAAATCAACCCTTACTATTTCAAAATAATAAATAGAGAAAATTAAATTTCATTAATAATAAGTTGGGGTCTTATAACCTCCCCTCCTTATGAAATTTTGTCCTCGAAATTGACATACGTACCTGGTGTTTCGAAAAGGTGAGGATACCTCGCTTTCATTTCCGTTTCCAATTCCCAGGTCATTTCCTCTATAGCATGATTCCTCCACAGAACTTTAACTTGTGGTATGACCTTTGTGCGTAGGACATGCTCCTTCCTATCCAAGATCTTGACAGTACCTCTTAAGACGTTAAGTCTTGGCTATCTCGTCCGGTTCTAACTCTATAACGTGGTTCGGGTCTTTCACATATTTACTGAAGTACGGATATGTGAAACACATTATGAACACGAGACATACTCGGAGGTAACGCGAGTCTATAGGCTACATTTCCTACTCAGTCAAGAATTTGAAATGGACCAATAAATCATGGATTGAGCTTTTCTCTCTTCCCAAATCTTGTAACTCCCTTCCATGGGGCAACACGCAACACAATACATAATCCCCAATACTAAATTCTACGTCCTTTCGATGAAGATCCGCATAACTCTTTTGTCGATCTTGTGCGGTTTGTATACGTTGTCGAATCATTTGGATCTTTTCCGTAAGTCATACGTACCAACTCGGGTCCCAACAATGTTGCTTCACCCACCTCATCCCAACATATTGAGAGCGACACTTTCGTCCATATAATGCTTCAAATGGAGCCACACCTATACTTGACTGATAACTGTTATTGTAGGAGAATTCCACCAATGGTAAATACTTATCCCAACTGCCCTTGAAGTCTAGGACACAGAGTCTTAATAAATCTTCAAGAGTTTGAATAGTCCTCTTCGATTGTCCAATCTGGTTTGAGGATGGTATGCTTAATCGAATCGTAAATCCGTGCCCATAGCTTTTTGCAAGCTAACCCAAAATCTTGAAGTGAATCTTGGGTCACGATTTGAAACTATGGATACTGGCATGCCATGCAATCTTACAATCTCATTTACGTACATACTAGCAAGACGTTCAAGGGAATAAGTCTCACGTATAGGCAAGAAATGGGCTGACTTGGTTAATCTATCAACAATAACCCAAATCACATGTATGCCTTGAGAAACCTTGGGAAGACCCGTAACGAAATCCATAGTAATGTGTTCCCACTTCCATTTCAGAATCTCAAGTGGTTGCAACGGACCCTTAGGTACTAGATGCTCCGCCTTTACACGTTTACAAGTTAAACACATCGAGATAAACTTTGCAATCTCTCTCTTCATATTGTTCCACCAAAATGTATGTCGAAGATCACGATACATTTTAGTACTTCCAGGATGGATTGCAAATGGTGTATTGTGTGCCTCCATCATAATCTTGTACTTTAAATCAGAGTCGTTAGGAACACAAAGTCTAGAGTGGACTCGAAGTATTCCTTCTTCATCAATTCTCGCTTCTAGAATAGCACCTTTTTGTACTTTCTTCTTCACACGCATCAGCTCCGGGTCGGTGGCTTAAGCAACCTTAACTTTTTCTATTAAAGTTGGCTCTATGCGTATACTTGACATCATCGCACTTATTCCTGCATATGATCTTCTACTCAACGCGTCACCTCTTCGTTCGCTTTTCGGGATGGTATTATTGAATAGTGTGGTCGTAGTCTTTCAATAGCTCGAGCCAACATCACTGCTTGCATGTTGAGTTCTTTTTTGAGTGAAGAAATATTTAAGGCTTTTATGGTGCGAATATATCTCCACTTTCTCCCCATATATATAGTGCCTCCATATCTTTAAGCGCAAAACATTGCTTGCCGCTAACTCTAGATCATGAGTAGGATAATTCCTCTCATACTCTTTAAGTTATCGCGAGGCATATCTTTATGACTTTCCCACGTTGCATGAGAACACATCCTAACCCTTTGCACGAAGCTAATCATTGTAGATAAAAAATCCATCCGTGTACCGGATGGTATTGTTAGAAACAGTCTTGAAATGAGTCTCCTCTTGAGCTCTTGGAAACTCTTCTCGCATTCCTCGCTCCATACGAATTTTATATCTTTCCGAGTCACCGAGTTAATGGAGTAGCGATTGGAAAAAATCCTTCCACGAATCTCCAATAATAACCACTAAGCCCGACTCGCTACTTGCTTTTGGCCAAACTTGATTTGTTCCCAACTTTGTATTGCTTCAATCTTCACCGTCCACGGATACTCCATGTTTTAATACACCACGTGCCCAAGGAATGCTACTTCCTCAAGCCGAACTTCGCATTTCTTCAATTTGGCATATAGTTTGTTTTCACGAAGCCTTTGGAGTACCAGCTTCAAATGGTGCTCATGATCTTCATGACTTTTGGAAAATATAAGGATGTCATCAATAAAGACAACAACGAACTGATCCAAATATTCCTTGAATTCTCGGTTCATCATATCCATGAAAGCCACAGGAGCATTAGTCAATCCGAAAGACATGACTAAGAATTCATAATGCCGTCTGCATCGAGTTACGAAGGCGATCTTTGGAATATCCTCGATTCTAATCTTGATGATGATATCCGAACAAAGATCGATCTTTGAAAAAATTGTGCTCCTTGCAATCGGTCAAACAAGTCATCAATACGAGGTGAGGATACCTATTCTTGATGGTGACATGGTTCAATTCCCGATAGTCAATACAAAGTCGCATACTACCGTCTTTCTTCTTTACGAATAAAATAGGAGCACCCCAAGGAGATGTACTTGGACGAATGAAACCGATGTCCAACAATTCCTGTAGTTGGACCTTTAACTCCTGAAGTTCAATAGGAGCCATTCGATATGGGGTTTTAGAAATGGGCTTTGTACCAGGTTCAAGATCAATAAAGAATTCAACTTCACATTCTGGGGGTAGACCGGGAAGTTCTTCAGGAAATACGTCAGGAAAGTCAATAACAACAAGAATATTATTCAAATTTGACGTGTCTTTATTCAAATCCATAACATGGGCTAAGAAATCTTGACATCCGTTTTTCAATAAACGAATAGCTTTATGATTAGATATGACAGTGATTGATTTTAATGGTTTAGTTGCTTGAATTAAATACTGACAGGTTGGTTAGGAATATGAAAATAATAACCTTACGAAAACAATCAATTTTGGCATGATGAGTACTTAAACAATCAATCCCTAAAATCACATCAAAAGCAAGTATCTTTAAAGAGATAAGGTCAACAGGTAAGATGATGGTGCCAACTTGAATCAAACAAGATTTAAAAACAGTGGATGTGATAAAAGTTTCTCCTAACGGAGTTTCCACAGATAGGTCAAAGTCTAATTTCTCCGGAGTCAAGTTTAAGCGTTGAGCACAAGCGGAGAGATAAATGAATGGGTATGCCCAGTGTCAAGTAAGGTATAAACTTCGCAAGAATTTATAAATAGCTTACCCGTGATCACCTCGTTTGGGTTTCTCGCATTTTGACCAGTCACAACAAACGCTCTTCCAGGAACCGTTGACTTTGACTTTTCTGGGACAGTCTTCTGAGTCACCGTCCCCACTGAACTAGGTTTCACTACCGTATAATCTCAAGCGATATGTCCTTCCTTTCCACAATTATAGCATCCCTTGAACTGTTGTTGGCAGTTTGGACTGATATGTCCCTCTTTTTCGCATTTATAGCATACGACCGGTGGTCGTTCCCTCCTTGGAACCGATTGTTCTTTGTAAATCGTCGTCTTCACATGGTCGTTGTTAAATCTTCTCTTTTTAAAATCTCCTCCTAACTCGTTTCTTCTATTTTCATGGCCATGATTACCACCAGAGTGATTACCATTTTTGTCCGTCTTTTTCTTTCTCCACTGGTTATCGTTGTTTTGTTGACTGCTATCTCCGGTATTATCCTGGTTGTGGTCCTCGATTGGTAGTACTAGTTATCTCGTTCTAATAATTGAGCCTGCTTACAACATCTGAATAGAGAGAAAATTTATGAGAAATGAGATCTTTGGCGTATCTTAGGGTTTCAAACCTCTAAGAAACATCCGCGTCATCGTTCCTCATTCTCCACCAAATGAGGTGCAAACTCGGATAACTCTGCAAACTTTGCCTCGTCTTTGGGATCTGGTCATGTTATTCTCGCTCTAGTCTAATAAACTCCACTTCCTTCATATATGACGACACTTTCGGGAAAGTATTTGTCATTAAATAGTTTTTGAAATGTCTCCCAAGACATGCTGAGTGCGGCTGGATGGGTACGCTTCACAGACTCCCACTAGTAGTCTGCCTTGCCACGGAACATAAAGGTGGCGAATGGAACCTTCTGTTCCTCCGTGCATCCCAAGACATCGAATATCTTGGTAATTTACTTGACCCATGTTTCTGCCATGATCGGATCTGGCTTTCCCTTAAATTCTGGTGGTCCCAACTCTTTGAACTGCTTGGCTGTGACAACCCGTGAATTGATATCATTTCCTCCTATATTTTGAACACGAGTCTCCTTCGTCTGATTTTGCATGAACTGTAAAAAGCTTCTAAACATCCCCTCATTCATTATCTGCACAGTGGTGTTGTTCACAGGAGGAACATTGCCAGCCTGTTGCACGTTCTCCTCGTTGGTGAGTACCGGCGTCTCCACGGTCTCATTTCCACTGTTAATATTCTCGATCGACATTCTCAAATCTTGTCTATAAAACAAGGGTTAATTAAAAATCAATATATCACATAATATCCCTATATATGACCAACTAACAAATAAGCTTAGGTAGGACACACTTTAGCGAAGGATTTACTCATCTCTCCCTCCTAGTTCTATTCCCGATCTCACTTGGAGATCATATCCTAAGCTCGATACCAACTGTAGCGCCCCCAAAATAGGTATACATCACCCATTTTGAGTTGTCAATACATAATCTGAAATAACTACAACTTTATTATTACAACAAGAAAAGCTGTGAGTTTGAATACAAATATTATCTTCTAGACAATATCTATACTCAAATAAATCCTCATCACATTTATTGATACATTATTTTACAAAATGGTGAGGACTACTAAACAACTCTCTAGAAGAACCTTCATTCCATACCCAGACTCATACTCGCTTATATTCTCGCCTCCTGAGAAGAAAAATGGAACAAAAAGGAAAAGGGTGAGCTCAACTAGCCCAGTAAAGAATATTATGACTAAGATAATATAAAACAAATTATCGTTAGTCTTCAACAGGGAAAAATCTAATAGAATACAATATACAACAAGTTTTAAATCAATATTCGCAGCGAAAATAATAATTCATTAGAAGAGTTAAGTAGAGAATGCAAACGACTATCTTTTATGTATGAATTTAAAAGTTCATTGTCTATCTTTTATCCCTGTAACATCAGTCAATATATATCTGAAATCAAATATTCATCATTTACACTTTCTGAGCCAAAGATATTCATCGATTGGTCATGTTCATCTAAACACTGTTCATCTTTGCATTACGGGCCAAAGATATTCATCGAAATCATTCATCTTTTTTACTGAATAAAGATATTCAATAATATCATCATTTAAGACGAGGATGATGAAAATATTTTTAAAGCGACGAATCCGATTGAAACAAAATGACAAGGATTAAGGATTAAGGATTCGTACTTTGTTTTATCCATGTCCAAAAATACCTCAAAAATAATCATAGTGGTGTAAAATTCAAGAATGATCAAAATATGGATACAATCAAAGCTAGTATCCACAATAGATATTTTAGACGAAAAGGAAAAATTTTCATTTTTCGATGAATAATCTTAAATGATTCGTGAATAGTGTCGTATCGTGAATAGTCTTGATATCGTGAATAGCTCAAACACCAAAGGTTCCAAATTTGATAAAACTTGGATCAATATTTGACATAATGATATTGAAGAAATAATATCATTCTGAAAAAATAATATCCCTTACCTCGAAAGATCAAGATTTCTAAATTTGAAACAGGATATAGGCTATGACTTTAACTTGCACCGTATAGAAATACTCAAAATATACTCAAAATACTCACAAGAATACGCTCGATAATATAGAGAGAGAAAACTTCAGTTTCTGGTGTGATTTTCAATTCTAACCTAACCACCCTATTTATAGGGAAAATGCTTAGAACACCAAAGTAGAAAATTTAATAAAATAAAAATATATATATCAAAATTCCCACGCCACTCTTGAAATCTGATTTCAGCTCAATAAGCACATGTCACCTTCTAGAAAAAGTAAGAAAAAACGTTTTTCTAATTTAAAATAATTTAAACTTCCAAAAATCAATTATTTCGGAGCTTCGGAACTTCAATAATTCACAATAAATAGCCCTTTTGTCAGAAAATTTGAAACTCACGATTTGATTATAGGAAATTCAATTCTCTACAACTTTACAGAAGAAAGTTTTTCCAAATTCCAAACAGAAATTGACCGAAATCCTCAAACGGGCGATTTTACAAGCTATAATCAAATTTCAGTCAAGAAATGGGGTCCACCGACACATAAAACATGGTTTAAATATTTTTGGTAACAAAAATACTCTTCCTCCTCATATACTCATATATCCCACATTCATTGTAAAAATATCACAATTATTATATTATAATAATATAATAAAATATTATTTTATCAGAAAAGATAAAATATCTATTTTTAACAATTATCACTTTAAAAAATTTCTCCATCTATATCCACATAAAATCAATATTTTCCTCATCATATAAATCAATAATTAATTATTCACAAATAATATTACGAGAATCACAATCTCGACAACCGAGGCGGTTCCGAGGATAGAGGGGCTTTCCAATAAGAATTTCTCTTCTTCGGCGCATTAGGTAGGTGACCAAACCTCTCCTTGAATGTAACTTTCTAGACATTGCCAATAATGTTATCTAATAATATTATTCAGATAATATGAATTATTAGCCGATAATAAAAAATCTTGTGTAATGACAATTATTGAAACAACAACAATATAAAATATCAACGCAACAATTATTAAATCAATAAAATAAAATCTTCGAACAATAATTCTTGTACCCATTATTGAGTAGTGCCTTCTTTACGTAAGAATCAATAATTGGTGCAATACCGGTGTATCTTCTTGTGTTTTAACCACCGAGTATTTCAACAAGATAATACTTGAATAACAACTTCTGTGAGTTATTTATAAACAACTTATATTTGTCATTTTCTTCATCCAATCGCTTTAGTTATGGGGCCCACACATGGTCATTTGCTTGCCGTCATACAAATATTCCCCAACGGTCTGAATATTCCACGACCAAACGAATATTCCCAACAACAATGAATATTTTATAACCACTTGCTTATTTTGAAATATTTGCGTATTTTACCCATAACTATCCACATTAATCAAATCAACCCTTACTATTTCAAAATAATAAATAGAGAAAATTAAATTTCATTAATAATAAGTTGGGGTCTTACAAACACAATATTAATTTGTATTTCATATACTAATTTGTGACTTGGGATCTATAAAAGAAAACCCTTCACAACTATATCTACCCAATATTTCTCGCGTAATTCATTTACTCAACTAAATCATTACCTGTCACCACCTCCCGTGCAACTACTGCATCTTGCAATGTCATATTTGAGCGTCTTGTACTGATAGTCTTTCCTACGAAAGTCCTTTGATCGCCAGTGGTCAACTGCTGTTTCCTCTATTGTTGCTTCCTCTTTCTGCATTCTTCTTTGGACAATTATGAATTTGATGTTCTAGCGATCCACATGAAAAACAACCTGGTATCTTCTTTGAACTTGGACAATTTGGAGAGATGTGTCCCTCTTGTCCACAGTTAAAACACACTCATTTTCCCTTCAAACATACTCCCTGATGCTTTTTACCGCAATTTGCACACGCCTCACCTTTCTTCCTATTATCTCCTGACTTGTCTCCAGATTCAGTATTGTCCTTCCACTTATTAGAGTTATTTCCTCCACTGCTACCTCCTTCATTTGTCTTTTTCTTCTTTTCTTGATAATACCTTGACACAGCTTCACTTCCTCCTTCGGCGATGATTGCTTTTTCCAACAGGGCTGAAAATGTCTTAATCTACAACACATCTACCTTGCTATATATCCCTGGCTTCAGTCCATTTTCAAACCTTCGCGCCTTTCTTACCTCAGTGTCCACCTGATGCGGAGCAAATCTCGCTAGTTCGTTGAATTTGGAGGCGTATTCTGCAACCAACATATTCTCCTGCTTCAACTCTAAAAAGTTTACTTCCATTCTTGCTTGCATACTTTCTGAGAAATAATTTTCAAAAATAACTCCTTAAACCTTGTCTAAGTTACTACTACTGTACCAGCTCTAGCTTTGTTTGTCTCCCACCAGTAATTCGCCTCACCCTTCATCAAATAGGTAGCAAAATCTGTCTTTTGCTCCTCCACTACTCTAGAAATAACAAAAGCTTTCTCCATCTCATTTACCCATGTCTGGGCTTCTATAGGGTCAATGGTTCCCTTGAATTTCGACGGTCCTACGGCCTTAAATTCTTTAAAGTTAGCTAATCGATTAGCGGGTCGATTTCTTTCTGCTGGGGCTCCAGTTTGCATAGCTTGAGCTAGCATGTCTGCGAAGTTCTGCATTATATCAGCTTGATCTCCTTCATTATTCATAGACCTCTCATCCCTTTGGTTACAATTTTGTCATCTTGGCTGCATTATCAAAGCGAATATTATACTCCTAACACTTAATCTTTCTTCCATCCACTTCCTCCATATGTCTTATTTTTAGGACAAGTCTTAACCCTATGACCCTTTCACCACATGCAAAACATCCTCCTTTCTTTGGTTTAGGACAATTTGGTGATAGATGTCCTTCTTTACCACAATTGTAGCACACATTCTTACCCCATATACATTCCCCCAAATGGTTCTTTCCACACTTGCCACATGCTTATTTCTTCTTTGAATGCAAATTCTCTGAGTTGTTGTCACTTTCATTATTCTTTTTCCTTTTATTACCCTTCTTTTCGTTACTTACATCCTTAGATGATACATTACACTTAACCCTCATTCTATCGACTTATGCCTTCAGATTATTTTGTTCTTCTGTCTTCTCGCGTAATGCTCTTTCTGTCTTCCATAATTACTCCAGGAGAAGTACTTTAGTCCTTAAATCTTGAACTTCCACAAATGCTTGACCTTCTTCGATTGCTACTTTTCCTTCTTCCCCATCTTTGATCTTTATTTCTGGCTCCACCTTAGTTTCTTTGGAATATACTTCTTCCTCTTCATCCAGCTCCATCTCGGGGTACTCTTCATGATCGCTTGCTAGATTTACTACAGGTTCGTCTCTTAAGACTTCCTCAATTGACTCACTCTGAGTTGGCACCTCGGCTAATGGCATTGGTGCAGCTGCTAACACTTCCGTAACTAACTTATCATCTCCTGACATCCTGTCACCAGTTTTAAATAACTTCATTAGTACATCACTATCAAACATAATCCATAAACACTTAGTGTCCCCATATCTTACTATTGATGAATTTTCCTAATCTATCACTTAGAACTCTAAACGAGTTTTCTCTATCCTGTTTATGGTTATATTCCTAAGGCTTTTCTCCCCACCAAAGGTTTATAACCTACAGCTTTGATACCAACTTGTGACGCCCCCAAATTCGGGTTCTCTAACCTCGGGTTTGGTGCTCACGATCCACCAAATATATCACATCTAACTACTCATTCATTAATGAAAAACATCATTCATAATATTCCTTAATACAACTTATAATAATATCCCAGGTTAACTAACCTTGACATAACTTACATACCCTTATATAATCAAAAGGTTTTACATAATTAATTACATGATATAACATAACCATTAAAAGTTGACACTAACTACTCCTGAGCCTTGCATTTACCTTTATCCCTGTTAGAACCTTCTGCTACATCGGCATTAACTGAAATATTTTATTTAAGCAAGGGTGAGCAACGAGTTTGCCCAGCAAGTTAAAATATACAATAAATGATATATATCATGAATAGAAGAGTCTAGCTTCTTTAGAACTTCAATAATAATCAAAAGATTTCAAAGTAGCTGAATAATAATTCAATCTCAATACTACGACTTTCTCCCATTTCATACTAAATAACATATCAGAGATGAAAGAGTAAAATTCTTTCAAAGATTCAATAATATTCGATTGAATAATAAGAATTAACAATACTGCAACAATATTCAATAAAGGGGGATATACCCAGATTTCATGCTGAGTGATCACAAAAGGATCATGAACTACTAGAGGAATCATTTAGTTATTAAAACTAAACTACCACAAGAATATAAATTAGTTATAAAAACTAAATTATACTTTTACTCGCAAGTACACGAGCGGCCAACTCCTTTGTACCCTATATTATGCATAATACTCAATAATAAGCGCGTATGTCGATTTACGACATTAAAATTTGTTCATCCCAGGTCTTACATCGAGAGTCCGCATCAACAACAATATGGTTTGGATTACTTTCAAAGAAATACTATGATTTCAATAATTAATAACAATACTAATCTAGCCAAAACCAATGGCATAGATCTTCCAATAACAATTCAGTTCATAATAAATAGAATATTTCATGCTTTAACAAATATTAGTCTTGCCAAAACAATTAGCTGAGACATGATTTATAAATAGTTCAAATAATAGAACAAGAATCAATTGCACTACGTGCGAATTACAATAATTATTATAGATGTGAATAACTATCAATAATTATTCACTACCATGTTTGAAAAATAGTAACTCAAGTTGAGTTAGGAAACTTGCCAGATTCGTTGACTACTGCTACGCAATTTAAGTTAACTTCTTTTGTAAGACCTATCATTGATAAAATCGATCTCTTAATTAGCATCACATATCTTACTCATAGCAATTTAACATGAAATCACATAACTAATCATTAGTAAGTACAGTATACTATCTTAGACTTAACACTTACTCGTTCATTTATAAGTTCGTAATGTAACTTGTAAAACTATTTATGAACTTAGTAGACTTAATATATCATTTCAATTTCTATTTCAGCAAGCTAAAACAACACTGACATCTCTTCTGACATTTTAGTTTCCCTTTTCAGCAACCTGAAATGTTCATTTCGGGAAGCTGAAATACACTATTCACGAAAATATGAAATCAGCTTATTATTTTCTAATCTTTTGGCCAATCATATATACATATATTCCATACACAAAAGTATTTTTCTGGAATTTTTCAACTCCCTTAAGTATTTTTCAAAAATCAATTCCTAGTTAATTCCTTAAGAAATTAGCTACCTCTTACTTAACTCCAGAAATTCTCAACTCTTGGCGGGATCTTATACATGTTAACGTGAGCTTACAGTTTAAATTTCAAGACAATCGGAGTTATACAACTCCGATTATAGCGATTTCCGTCGGGAAAACAAAAAATTGAAATAGTCATAACTCGCTCATTTTAAGTCGGAATGAGCTCATTTTTGAACATAACCTACTTTATCCCATATATTTTCATCCCTCAAAAGGCCGAATTTTATCTCATTAAATAAGTGGCCGAAATAGCCCTTCCCATTTCTTAGCAGCAGCTTTTTAAGCATTTTCTTATTTTTCATCCTTTACTAAAATCATTCCACACGAAAATCTACAAATCCTTTTTAAGTGGTTGCACTTGGATATTTTAGAAGACTCATAGATCTAACTCTAGGACTTGACCACGCTTAAAAATTCAAAGTAGAATGAGAGATATGATCATTTCCATATCATACTTTGTTTTCTCAAAAATCTGTTTTTCAACTCTTTATGTTTTTTAAGAAAACTTCTATACTTTCACATAAAATCAACATAGCTCAACATAATATTTAAAATAACTCATATACTCATGGATCTAACATGATCCATGGTTTAATTCACCAAATAATCAACAATCATAAAATCAAACACAACAAAAGCTAAGAAAATTTTGATTTTCAAACTTTTGAAAAACCTAACTCATATTTCTTAGTTTAGATTCCACTTTTGACCCATAAAAGAGTTGGATCTAAATATAAAACACTTTTAAACACCAAGATCTAAGGTTTTAAGCCTCAAGATAATAGTTTTACAAAAATCAAAACTCAAATCATCACAAAGAGAATTAAACTATAAAAGTAGGGATTTCTTATACTTTCTCTTAATTCCTCTTCTTCTTCTTTCTAATACCTAGATTATGGAACTTGGAAACTTACAAAACTCTCTCTCTTTCTTCTTCTCTCTTGACCGAAGTCTCTCTTTGCTCTCTCTCTCTCTCTCTTTGTTTTGATAGCTAACTTAGGAAATAAAATGAAAGAAAGAACAAAATAGATTTTTGTTAGTAAATTAAGTATAGATATATTTAGTGTATCTATAATCATCATCCAATGTCTCACTCTTTCTCTCTCTCCCAATCATTGTAAGCTTACTTGCACTCTTGGTTTAACTTGTGGGTTGGATGAAAAAGATAAGAATGAGACCAAAGCTTGACACCTAGCAAGTTAGTTCACCTACTAAAGTAATGTAATGATTACATGCCTCCCCCTTTCTCTCCTCTATAGAATTTCGGCCAAGTGGCCTACTTGGGCCCCTTTTTATTATCTTTTAAGCTCCATTTAGCTTACTTAATGGTCCAAAAGGTCCCCTTCCAATTGGGCTAAGAGTTCGGCCAATCAATTAATTATTTAGTCTAGAAATTCTAATTCTTTGGGCTTGCAATTCAACATAGTTTATACTTTTTAATTTTTATCCATTCCCCATTATTTAATTAGGGTTTCATTACACACATTAGTAAGTTAATTTCTCACTCATATATCTTTAATTTCATAACCCAATTAGACTTGCTATTCTTAGGTTATAAAATTAATTAATGGAGACGTATAAAATAAATCTCTAAAGATTAGTATATGTTTTTAAATACTATCATTCTCTTAAATTATAACCCATTAGGTTATTTAATTATCATACCTAATATATGTATTAGGTTACATAACTTTATTCTTCATCTCTTTACAAAATAAATGTATACACATTATATAATACATATTTAGTCAATCACGTATAACATTCACATATGTCCTAACATATTTCCCCTAGTTTATTAACTTATTATCCCAAATCGACTTAATAAGTTATAAACACATACATACTCATATCAATAATAAATTACTTAAGGATTGTAAATCCTTTTAATTTAGTAATCAAGGCTAACATTCAAGCTATGTTAATTTCTTACATAACTTTCATTACTCTTCCTAGAAAATGATTAACTATACTTCTTAGTTAATAAATTAACTATCTAGCTTAATTATCATATACAATTATATGATTCAAGTACTTTCTCTCTTTAAAAAAAAAATTATTCGAAAATTTTAAATTATGTGAAATTTTGGGTTCTCACAGATACCTTATTTCTATATGCTTAGTCCTAGAATGCATAACAGGATTATGAGTTATTGCCATGACACTTGTGTTATCACAGTGAATGGGAATGGATTTGAAATCAAACCCATAATCAGCTAGCTAATTTTTCATCCATAGGATCTGAGCACAGCAGCTGCCAGCAACAATGTATTCAGCTTCTGCAATTGAAGTAGACACTGAGTTTAAGTTCTTGGAACTTCTCCCAAGACATCTTCAGTGCGGCAGGTTGAGTACGCTTTACCGATTCCCACCAGTAATCTGCCTCTCCTCACAACATAAAGGTGGCAAAGGGAACCTTTTGCTCCTCGGAGCATCCCAAGACATCAAATATCTTGGTGATCTGTTTTATCCATGTCTCCGCCTTAAGTGGGTTTAGCTCACCAATAAACTCCGGTGGTCCCAGCTATAATAACCCAATATTTTCAATAAGAAATATTGAAATATTATATATATATATATATATATATATATATATATATATATATATATATAAGGTGGGAATATGTGTATGTAAGTGTATGTATCTATGTGATAGATAAATTTAAGTATTAGATGTAAATAATTTCTTATTAGACTTATTATAAATTATATTCTTATAATAAATTTATTTTGTAATATTATGAAAATATGATTATGGTATATATGATATGATTATTAGGATTCTTATGATATGTATTTTATTATATTGATTAGGTTAATTACTTTTAGCTTATTAATGGCAGTATGTGTGAAGGTTATGTCAGATATGAATTCAAAACCCTAAGTCCGGATTTTGAATAAGGGATGAGAATAATAATATTATATTATTTATATTTCAGTGATATAGATATGCCTGATATGTGTGTAATGTTAATTTATAGATCAGTTATAGTAGAACAGTACAAACCCTAGTATTACTGATAAAATATAGTACAGAGTTAGTTATGACTGTAAGATTTGTTAAGTTACGGGTTATGTAATTTATGACCCTCATTATGTTTACTGTCAGTTAGGTAAGCCCTAATTGATATCTAGAAACCCTAATTACTAAATTAGAACCCTAATTGCTAAGTTATAAACCCTAGGTATTAATTTAGCAAAGTTAGTAGTAATTAATATATTATTAAGGCTAATTTACAAACCCTAGGTGATTAGAAAACCTAGTGTAATTAGGGAACCCTAATTAACATTTCGAAACTAAGATTTCTATTTTGCCCTTAATACACAATTTTAGATTTAGAGCTTATGAAACCCTAGGGTCAAACCCTAAGGGTTAAAACCTAATAGGTGTGAGAAGTTACCAAAGTACCATGCACTTTATGAGCGAAAATGACCAAAATGCCCTTTAGCCTTATTTAATAAGATAACTTGTAAAACTTGCCATAACTTTAGTTGGTGACCAACCTTTGCTAGACATATGGTCTAAGTACTAACCTTTAATCAATCAACAACTCACATGATCATCCATTGCATATGATCACTATATAAATAGATCAAAGAAAGGAAAAGTTACAAAACCAAGCTCAATTACCTCATAACACTCAACCATTTCCTCTACTCTCTAACCCACGAAATTATAAGACAAACTAGTCCCAATACCAAATTTCTAATGATCAAACTCATTAAAATCGAGAAGCTTAGAATCGTAGATTGTTCATCAAAGGTATAAAACCCTAGTTTGAATTTACATCCATAATCTGTTGTTAGATTTTGTGTTTAAGTGTTAGAATATGTTTATTATAGTGTCTTATGACAATGCAGGTTGCTAGATGTTAGATCCATAACATCTAGAGGCTCGATTGAGTTTTAAAGAAATCTGGAAAAAGCAGTGTTTTGAGGTCCGACAATGAATGTCGAGCCTCTAGATCTTCTCGTGTTATGTATTTTGTGTGTTTGATGTTTTAGACTTGTATTATGCTATATGGACTTTGCTCTAGACTTGGAATCGGGCTTAGACCATGACCGTAACAAAGCGTTATTCAAGGTCAAACTCAGTTGACCGAGTATGACCAAAAGTTTACAGGCACCCCAAACTTCAAAACGTTGTCGACAACACTTCCCAAGGACTATAACTGTCAGGTGTTAAATGTTTTGTTGATGTTGTTGTATCTAGCTTGTAGCTTGTTAGTTGTACTCCAGATCTATGCCTTTAAATCCCTTAAACAATCAATAGATTGTAAGTAGTGGATGGTCAAAGTAGGTCTCTCGGCATTGACTTACAGTTTTTGGGTAACCTAGAATCTGTTCTTCAAATCATTCGACAGATGTTCATGAACACAGATCTTGCTTGTGTTTGTCAATTAGATTGTGTTGTTGTGGCAAAGTTATAGTATTGTAGATGGACTATAGAATGATGCCTTTAGATCACCTAGATAAAAAACAAACTGAAAGATATTGGTAGTCAAACTAGCCTTCTTGATCACGGTAGCAGTTTTCTGGAAAACCCAGAAAAACCGTATGAATGTTATTTCTGACATGCTTTGACCTATTGCTAGCGAGATGATGTTGATGTTGTTTGACTGACGACGATGATTGATAATTGAACCTTGTCATGTATACTACAACCTTGAGCCATTATATCACATTAACACTAACTTGAACCGATAGAAATTGGAGCATCAAAAGGGACCTAGAAGCTGCATGCAGGATTTCGGAAAACCCAGAAAGTCCTGACAACACTTTTGGAGGCTCAGATCTCGTTGGTTATAGGTTGTATGAACTTGTTTTCTATTGGATCTTGTTGTCGTGCATTAGTACTACAATATGTGACCAACAACTTGCCTAGAAACACATCACACACTGTTATAATTTTGGTCAAAGTAGTCCACTCGTTAACTGCCATGAATTTACAGGTTTGCATGATGAACGCGAAGAACACCTATAGCGACAGTTACGTCGTAAGCTATAAAGCGATCTTTATGACAGTTTATTCATAAAATTATTATTTTTATTTAATAATTAGTATTAAATAGTTTTAATTATTAAAAATACAAAAAAATTCCTAAAATTATTTTAAAGTCGAAAAATGAGATTTTAATTATTTTGAATATATTTCATTAATATTTATTATTTTGGAATATTAATGGTATTTAATTCATTTAATTATAATATTAAATAAATTACTTAAAAATGATTTTTATACTTGAAAAATCATTTAAAATTACATTATGTTATAAGAAAATATTTTAAGTTATTTAGTGATGATTTTCATTAATATTAATGATATTGATTTAATTTTTAATATTATGGTAATTATTTAAAATGATTTTAAATGTTTTAAAAAAAATCATTTAAGGTAAGATAAATGTTTTAAAAATATTACGAGTTATTATTAATAACTTTAATATTTTGGCAATGGTTTTATTAATAATTTGATATTATTTAGATATTATTGATGGTAGAATTATTTGATATTTAAATTATTTTATAATGATTCCTGTGTTTGAAAATTTGTGATAAATTATAATAATTATTTGAAAATTATTATGAGGCTATGAAAAATAGTATGGTGATATTTAGGTTGTCCGAATAATATTAAGGGTATTGAATAGAGTTTTAGGCCGGATAAATTACTCGTCTGGCTAGTCAAGACATAATTAAGCATGTCTTTGAAATTGATACAGACTTAGATAGTTTGACTGTATATGTGTTTATTTGAGATTTAATGACTGTGAAACATGTGTGCCAATGTGATTAGGTTATGTGTTGACTGCAATAAGCAGTGCTATGTGTTATAGTATGTTATTCTAATTGATCGAATGATCTTATTAATGATAGGTTGTTGAATTAGAGATAAAATCAGTTGTGTATTGTAAGCAGCAGACCAGGCAACTATCCTACCTTTGCATTTCCTTTATGCAATGGACATGAGTAAGAATGTTTCAGAATTATACTATTATTTGTCTGCATTGTTAAACCTATATTATATACGCCCATTGATTATCAACATGTTAGTATATGGTAATTCAGATATATATTTTGTTCGTTAATTTCTATAAATGATTATACAAGTGTCCCCACTTGGATAATCATTGTATTTAATCACATGTTGATACACCTTTGATATACATATATGTTGAATTATAGATTATTGTTGGATAAGATAAAACCTTTTGTTTGGAACCCTGACAATTATGAACATCCCGAACATGGGAAAATTTTTATGCGCTACGACGGATAAAGGATGAATGATAATATCATTCTAGCAATGTAGTATTGATCAATACAGGGCACATTGGGCAGATCACCCTCGTGTCCGTAAGTTATGACGGTTTGCAGATGAAGTTCTGTTAAACCTATTCGAAAATGAAAAACAATGTTCATAGTATGTCACCTTAACCCTACTTATAGTCGATCACGTGAGCTTGAAATGTGATAGAGAGTTGTTATGTTATTGTTATCGGTTCAGATTACTTCACAACTTTTGATTTGTTGTAGAAGGGAAGTACAAAGAAAACATTTAATCCTTTCCGTTAATATTTATAATTGTTATTACTTGTTGGGCACTCAAATGCTCATCCTTGCTTAATTTAAATGTTTTCAGTTTAGTATGATCGATCAGAGGGCTCTGCCAAGAACAAAAGGAGAAGAAAGCTACCCGAATAAGTTTGTGTTATCTTATGTAATAGCTAGACTTAAATAAGATGATTATATTTATTATCTATCATGTAATGAAATGTTTTAAGGTCGCGTACCTGGGATTTAGAAAACTCTGATATATAAATTAAGTTTGATATTTATGATAATTTTATTACTTTCGCTCATAGAAATGGTATCGTAATGCATTGAATTCGGATTTCAAGTATCCAAATTTGGGGGTGTTACACCAGCTCCATGAGCGTTGCACATGAGCGAACATTTTCTCGTTGCACATGAGCGAACATTTCGTACTGCTGTGTTAGGAGAGACTGCTTTTTTCTCTCTAACTTCTTGATTCGTTAAATGCATGATTAGCGAGTGCTTTCCAAACTTCCTTAGCATTTGGTTTCTTTGCTTTTACAACATTTTCAAACAGATCGTCCTCTAAGGATTGGAGCAGGATGTTCTTAGCCTTTTTTTTGTCAAGTTGACGACTCTCTCTTCTCTGTGTCATCCCATTCTTCTTTAACTTTGATTTATACCTTGTTTGGATCATCAGTGGTTGGTGCAAGCTTTGTTGGTATATAGGGCCCATTCTGAACGGTCTCAAATGGATCTTCATCTATTGAGTCCATGTATGCTTGCATCCTAACTTTCCAATTAGCAAATTTATCCTTGTTACACATTGGTGGCTTGCTGCCTCCCTCGGTCCTGGATTCACTTGGCACGAGTGCCATTGGATCTACTAAAGCTTGTAAGCTGTAAAATAGAACATGCTTTGATACCAATTGTTAGTTCCTAGTTGGCATAATAGTTATTTAGAAGGGGGGTTGAATAGATATTTAAAAATATTTTCGTTTTAAACTTGTTCTTTGATAATGATTAAAACGAATAAATGTTAGTTTTAATCTTCTATACCAAGCAATGGATTTATGAGAGTGAGGCAGTTATGGCAGTTATAACAGATATAGCAGTTATGGTACGAATGTAAAAGACACAGTCATTTTAAGTGGTTCAGAACACTTAAAGCTCCTAGTTCACTCTTCTACTTCGACAACTGGTAATCCACTAAGGATGTCTTTTACAACTTCTGAATCACACAGATTCCTTCTAGACCAGTAGTCTAGAAACTTCTTAGTTCACTGTTGAACTCTTCAAGTCCAGTAGACTTGGCTTTCTTACAGTTCACTACGAACTCTTCAAGTCTAGCAGACTTGGTACTCTTCTTCAGTTGGTTGATAATGTTGAGTTCTTGATGGTTGCTACTCAGTTGCTGTGTAAGCACTTGTTCGTAAGAACTGAGTAGCTGAGCAAGCTTTGCAAATTCTCAGATCGTAGAGTTGAGCTTGAGAGCTGTTGACGTTGTTTGTTCAATGCTTGCTTAGTTCTCTCTCATCTGTCTGATCTGCATGTATGTGATCTTGAAAACTATCCGTTGGATCCATCCGTTGAGGTATTAAATGCATTTGGCTTTTCTGATCTTTGATGGAGACATTTCTGCACATCTTCTAAAAGCGCATTACGCCCACCGACACGGAGACGCTTTCTCACCTAACACCTGAAAAGGTGTTTTGGCCCCCTTACCAATGGTACTTTCCTTAGCTTCTTCAATACACTTCTTTGTTGTATACTAAGGATATTTCATATTACTTTGGGACTGATGAGTACTGCAACGTCTGGAATCCATTCCTCATATATTGGAATCTGTCTTCACACATAACCCGAGGCTCGACGTTTTCTGACATAAGACAGATGCTCTACGATTCATATCATGATACTCTACGATTCATATCGTAGTGACTTGTTGCCTTGGTGCTTGATCTGATGCTATCACCGAGAAACACTTGATTTCTCTTAAACCCTTGCACACTATGATATTTGCTTGCTAGGTTCTAACTCTACGTTTCTGAGAGCACACTACGATCGTTGACTTTTAAAATCCATGTTTCCTTCAGCACACTACGATCGTTGAGATGGCTCGGCAAATGTTGGAACCACTCTACGATATCCGAAGAGTCCCTTCAAGGCAGACACACTATGATCTTTTGAAGCTCTACGTTTCTGCCTTGACTTCTGCAAAGTTGATCAGATGATACACTACGATTTCTTCGAAGCCTATCTATTACATCTCAAGATCAACCTAACAGCTTTGATCTTTCTATCTATACATTCTATTATAGAATGATACACGTTAAGATCTTAGATCAACCTAACAAATTTGATCTATCATTAAGTCCTTGTACATATCTTACTTGGAAGGACTTTACAAATAATCATGAGCATATACATTAAAACATCAAATCATAATATGCATTCTCCCAACAATCTCCCCCTATTTGATGTTGACATAACCAAGGAGATTTGTTGTCATGATTTATTAGTGTCTAGATGCATTTGCAGGAAATTTAAACATTACTTAGTATTTTAGTGAGTAGCTGAAATTTCTATAGAATAAGTATGAATTTATTGATGTTCAAGAAATATTACAGTTTTAGCTTTACATCAATAAGAATTTAAAGTTTCAACTTATCTCTATTTCTTTGACCTTTTTCTTGGAGGATTGGCATATTCCTTAGCCCTTCTTTTCCTGCTTGCTTCATCTCTTCTGACTAACTCTTCCAGCTCACTTGGACTTACTATCAGGTTGTGCTCATGCCTATTCATGAATGCAGGATCTCCAATTGACATTCTTAGGCCTGTGGTGGTCACATTTGGTGAGCTGATAGTTGACCCTTGATTTCTTAAAGGATGATCCATCAAGACTTCCTGCTGATCAGATCGTTGAGTCTGATTGCTTGATCGTGCATTCTGTTGGTGGAACTGTCTTGCAGGAGGGCTTTGTGAAAATTGTGCTCTTCCCCTTTCTTGGTTTCTGCCTCTGCCCTGATCTTCCTGTGCCCCTTGAACTCCTTTCCCTTTATTCTCCCCCTTTATGTCAGCATCAAGGGTTCGAATGTCTGCAGAAAGTCGATTCACTCCTTGAACAAGCTCGTTCAGTTGACTTTGTGTCTGAGCAATGTCCTCTCTACTTTCCTTGAGCTGTTTTTCAGATCTTACTTCTTTGTTTTGGAGGGCTGTGAGAACAATGTCATTCTGACGTTCCTGATTGACATAGGATTTCTGGAATTCTTGAACTGAGGCTTTCTAGTTGATGAAGTTCTCCAACATAAGTTTATTTTGAACTTCTTGATTTTTCTGCATTTCAAGAATAACCTCTCTTTGCATGGTGGCTACCTGGAAGTAAATCTCATCTCTGTCCTTCATGCTCTTAAGAATTTCTTGGATAATTTCCCTCAGCTTCTTTGTAAGCTCAACATTCATAGTACCAGGAAAGTTATTTGCAGCTGTGATCATTTGATTCAGCCGGATATGAATGAGGCCGGAGTGAGATTCTAGGCTTTCTTTTATATTCTTGACCATGTCCTTGGTTGCTTCCTTCAAGTCATCCTTTGTGGGAAGATTTGGGAGAGAATCCTTGGTTTGAGGATTGTTGGATGGTGGGGAGTCTTTCTGAGACCGATCTTGCATGGAGTAGAGAGCAAGATCAAGACTAAAATAGTCATTTGAGGAGGAGGATGGTATATCCGATGGTGGGACCTGAGTTTCAATGTTTGGACTAAGGGGCTCTACGATATCTATTTGGGACTTTGCGACTTGGCTAGAGTCAGGGATCGTAGAGATGGTGGTTTGTGGGAGCAAAATAAGGTTGGCTGTATTTGGTTCTTGATTCATGAAATTTTGGGATTACATGGCGGGAATTGATTCTTGGATTGAGAATCACTTCCAACCATCAAGGGAATTCATAGAATTGACTAAATGATGATGATGACAAGTGATTAACTCTGAAGTGAGTAGGGATAGATAATACCTCAAGTTTATCCTTTGAGGAAGAGGTGTTGGTAATCAACTTCTTTGCAAAGTGGAATCTCCCTGGGAATCCATGAGCCAGCACTGAGATGGCCGGATATTCTTTGAAACTCCAGAACATGTGATCCCAAGAGTTGTTGATTTGGGCTTGATGGTAAGGCATCATGGGTAGGTATGAGAACATCTGATTGTATAGGTAGCTTCTATACCCATCTCTACCTACACCAGTGATCTGAAGATCATCATCATCTTCTTCTTCTCTTTCTTCATTAGAGGACTCCATTATCTCAATGGGTTCTTGATGATCTTTTACTGGTTCCTCTTCATTTCTAGCAGGGACATCTTCTTCTGCCATGGAGATATCTTGAGGCTCCCCCTCAACTTGATCATCTTCTTGTAAGATCAAAAGCTCCCCTTCAAGTGGAGCATTTTCTTGAGCTTCAGCCATCTCCCTCTCAGCTGGTGTATTCTCTATCATGAGAATTTCAGGGATCTTCCCCTCAGCTGGAGCATTGTTCTCTTGATTAGCTCTGGATATTTCCTTTTTAGCAACCATACTATTTGCTTCCTTCTCGAGCACCTTTTTATTTTCAAGAATGTATTTCTTAACCAACTTTCTCCTTGCTTTGCTGGGTTTAGCCACAACTTCAGGACTCTCTTGAATATCAGCTTTGTCCTGTTCAACAGCCACTATGCTTGAAGCAGCTACCTCCTTGTCTGCCATGCTAGGTCTGGTCTCCACAAACAGTAGAGACTCTACGATTGAGGTGACTGATGGCCTTTTGGACTTTTGACCAACTTTGTTTTTCTTCAGGATCTGGGATATGGTAGCCTGATCCTCATTTGCTTCATCTTGCTGCTGTTTTCTCCTTAGCATCCTCAGAGTTTCCATATCAGATGACTCTACTGGGATATCAGTAGTAGATCCTTGAGGTTCTTCCACTTGTCTAGCCCTTAGCTTCCTTTTGCCCTTACTTTTTCTAGTAAGGACAGAAGGTTCGTCTTTGTTGATTTCTTCTTCTTATTCGATCTCCCTGACCACAGACATGTTTCCTGGAAGGCCTGAGTTCTTCAGATCCCCAGTTCTTCCACTGGATTCTATCATCATTCGTACATACTCAGTAGGGTTCCTCTTTCAGTTTTTAAACAACTGCTGGGTCATTCTTCGATTTGGGTTGATGGCTTCTCCTTTTTCATCCCCAATTTTGTCACCCAGTGCAGATTGCAAAAGGATACTCAAGAAATGCCCATATAGCATCTTCTGAGGGCTTTTTGATTTCTTCGAGTTTACTACCCACTTACCAATCCACTCGAGCAATATAGCTCCATAGTTGAGTTGTATACCATAATATATGGCAGTCATGAGCTTATGTTGAGCTTCATTCACCGAGTCATGACCTGAGCTCTTGCAGTATATACATTTCCCAATAATATCAGCTAAAAATTCATACCTCTGGGGGAACTCCTTCTTCTTGTACCCTTTCACAGAGGGGTTTTTCTTGTGATTCATTTTTCTTAGTCCCTCTTAGAAGTCTACTGTATCTAAGTATGGATGCCCTTCATTTTTGAGACCTAGGGCAAGATTGAAATCCTCTCCTTCCTTCGATCGATTTCTACTCCCCTTACTTTTGTAGTGATGGTGTTGTTTTCAAACACACCATTCTTGTAGAACTCTTTTACTAACATGGGATATATCAGCGTGTCTTCGCCTAGAGCATCTTCGAGACCCGCCTTCTTCAGTAGCGCCAGGGTCTTGTGAAATTTTGGTGGAGTTGTCTTGAACTCGTCAAAGCAGAGTCTGTAGCCTGAGATAACATTAGATGACGCCATTGATTTTCTAACTAGAAGTGAGATTCGACTGAGCTTTCTTCTGAGTTAGGGCTTTTGCTTTGAGAGAGAGAGAGATAAACTTTTGAACTTCAGATTTCAAAAATACGATTTCAATTTGTACTTGTAACTTCCCTCTCTCATTTTTTGCTAAGTGCGACAGGTGTCGACTTTTTCTTGGCTCTACGATTTTGTCAATTGAGGATTGTACTTATTTGCCCTTGGCTTCTTCAGAGCTGAGGTGCCATTAGGGAGGACTACGATCGTTGAGGTAGTCTTATGATCGTTGATTCTGTCCTACGATCGTCGAGTCTGTCCGGCATTCGTTGAGTCTGTCCTTCGATCGTCGAGTCTGTCCAATCATTCATTGAGTCTGTCCAGCATTCGTTGAGTCTGTCCTATGATCGTTGAGTCTATCTGAATCCTTGTGATGAGTTTTTGATAAAGCATTCTTTTAAGGCAGCTCAGGAAGGGCCAACCTCTTGGAGAGATTCAAGGGTTAGGTTTGTTCCTGAGGCACCTTTTAGAGAGATTTCCTTGTTTATGAAGCTTGTCATCACATGGTGCTTTTTTGCTTTGTTGACGGGGCTTGTGTCATCGTTGAGTCTCCACTACGATGGTTGAGTCTTTGCTACGATCGTTGAGGTAGTTATCTTTTCAGCTCTACGATCATGAACTTTCCTTGATCATGTCTACGATTTTGAGTTCAGCCTTTGTATCTGTCATGGTTAGCACAATCTAGAGCATATATCTCATGGTTATAGATTTAGCATGCTTAGCTCACTTATTAACTTATTAAATCTGGATTCATCTAGTGGTTTTGTAAAAACATTAGTGAGTTGATTTTCAGTAGGGATATATTGTAAAGATATAGTTCCATTTTGCACATGATCCCTAATGAAGTAATACCTTATTTCTATATGCTTAGTCCTAGAATGCATAACAGGATTATGAGTTATTTCTATGGCACTAATGTTATCACAGTGTATGGGAATAGATTTGAAATCAAACCCATAGTCAGCTAGCTGATTTCTCATCCATAGATCTCGAGCACAAGAAATTTGCTAGAATGAATATATTCAACCTGCGGAGCTGAAGTGAGACAATCGAGTTTTGCTTTTTTCTAAACCAGGACACAAGTCTGTTTCCTAGCAGTTGACAAGTGCCACTGGTACTCTTTCTATCTATTTTGCATCCTGCAAAATCAACATCTGTGTATCCTGTTAGTTCAAATGAGGATTCCTTGGGGTACCAAAGCCCCAAGTAAGGTGTACCCTTGAGATTCCTGAAGATCCTCTTTACAGCAGATAAATGTGACTCTTTAGGGTTAGCCTGAAATCTAGCACATATGCATGTTGCAAATATTATGTCTGGTCTACTGGCAGTTAGGTATAAAAGAGAACCTATCATACCTCTGTATTGAGTGATATCAATGCTTTTACCTTTCGCATCCTTGTCAAGCTTGGTTGTAGGAGCAATTGGTGTTTTTATGGGAGAGGCTGATTCCATGCCATACTTTTTCAGTAAGTCTTTGATGTACTTGGCTTGGTTTATGAAAATTCCTTCATTAGTCTGCTTTACTTGCAGTCTAAGGAAGAAATTCAGCTCACCCATCATGCTCATTTCAAACTTGCTCTGCATTAGCTTAGAGAATCTCTTGCATAACTTTTCATCAGTAGAACAAAAAATAATATCATCAACATATATTTGAACTAGTAGGACTTTATTTTTATGCTTTCTAAGAAACAGTGTGGTATCTACTCTACCTCTAGTGAACCCATTTTCAATTAAGAAGTTAGTCAGTGTTTCATACCATGCTCTAGGTGCTTGTTTAAGACCATATAAAGCTTTATCTAATCTATAGACATAATTGGAAAGAGATGGATTGATGAAACCTGGAGGTTGCTCTACATAGACTTCTTCTTGAAGTTCTCCATTTAGAAATGCACTCTTGACATCCATCTGAAAGACTTTGAACTTCATGTGGGCAGCAAAGGCAAAAAGATTCTGATGGCTTCTAGTTTGGCAACAAGTGCAAATGTCTCATCGTAGTTGATACCTTCTTCTTGAGAATAACCCTTTGCCACTAATCTTGCCTTGTTTCTGGTTATGACCCCATCTTCATCCATTTTGTTTCTGAAGACCCACTTAGTTCCTATCACAGGATGACTCTTTGGTCTTGGTACCAATCTCCATACTTTGCTTCGTTCAAATTGGTTGAGTTCTTCCTGCATGGCTTCTATCCAAATGGAGTCTTCCATAGCATCCTCTATCTTCTTTGGCTCTATTTATGACAGGAAGCTTAGATAAAAGCATTCATTCTGAGTAGCAGCTCTTGTTTTGACTCTAGCACTCGGATCTCCAATCTCCAATGATTAGATCCTGAGTGTGATCTCTTACCCATCTGTTATCGGTTGGGATATCTATCCTGATGCCTTCCTATCTTAAGTCTTCAAGGTCTATCTCTTCTTCTTGGAGTGGAGGCTCGCTGTCTGGCATTGACCTCTCTACGATCACATTCTCATGCTCTACGATTTCACTGTCTGGTACTACGCTCATAGTGTTGAGCTCAATGAATTCATTCGTAGTGTCTGCACTATCGGTCGTAGTGTCTTGAGGCACTGTTTTGTCTAAGTCAGTTTCATCAAAGATGATGTGTATCGAGACTTCAACATTCAGTGTCTTCTTGTTGAACACTCTGTAAGCTTTGCTGTCTGTGGCATACCCAAGAAAGATCCCTTCGTCTGACTTAGGCTGGAATTTTGTCAGATACTTCTTTCCATTGTGGAGAATATAGCATGCACAGCCAAAGACATAGAAGTAGCTGACACTTGACTTCCTTCGTTTCCACAGTTCGTAGGGCGTCTTCTTGATCGTAGAGTGAATTAATGATCTGTTTTGCTTGTAGCATGCAATGTTGATAGCTTCTGCCCAAAAATATTCAGGCAGATGAGCTGCTGCTAGTAGAGTCCTACCAGCCTCTATCAGGGTTCTATTTTTTCTTTCAGCAACTCCATTTTGTTGAGGAGTTCGTGGAGCTGAGAAGTTATGACTGATGCCATTATCTTTGCAGAATTGGTCTATTTCTGAGAAATCAAATTCTCTTCCATGATCACTCCTTATGGCCTTGATTTTCTCTCCTTTCTCATTCATCACCAGTCTGAACATCTTGATTAATTCGGAGCTCGTTTCATCCTTTGAAGTTAGGAAGAATACCTATGTGAATCTGGTGTAGTCATCAACTATGACTATAGAGTACTTTTTTCCTCTAAGACTAGTTGTTGGGATTGGCCCAAAGAGATCCATGTGGAGCAACTGCAGAGGCTTATCAATAGAGTTAGCAGTTTTGCTCTTGAATGAGCTTCTAGTTTGCTTTCCAAGCTGACAGGCATTGCATGGCCTTTCCTTCACGAAGTTGAGCTTGGGTAGGCCAGCTACTAGGTCTTTTGATGCCAGTTTGGACATGCTTTTGAAGTTTAAGTGAGACAACCGTCTGTGCCATAGCCAGCTCATTTCTTCATATGCTTTTGCCATAAAACATATTGTCACATTTGAGCTTAGTTGACCAAGATCCACTGTGTAGACATTTCCTTCTCTTATCCCGGTTAGCTTCACAGCAGATGTCTTCAAATCTCTGACTTGACATTGGTCGTTGAGTAATGTCACTTGATGACCCTTGTCGCAGAGTTGACTGATGCTTAGAAGGTTGTGTTGGAGACCTTCTACATATGCTACTTTGCTGAAAGATACTGCACCATTGCCAGCAGAGCCATATCCTCTTGTCTTGCCCGAGCCATTGTCTCCAAATATAACTGAGGGGTCCTCCTTTTCTATGTAGTTAGATAGAAGGGCTTTGTTCCCTGTCATATGCCTCGAACATCCACTGTCTAGATACCATGTTGAGGTCGTGGAACTCTTTTCCTGTTAAAACATTTGAACCTTCATTTTGGTAGCCATATTTGCATGGGTCCTTCTTTGTTAGTGCCTTTGGGGACCCAAATTTGTCTAATCTTGGGTCTCACATGCATGGAATTATAATAACACTTGGCAGCCTTATGACCATATTTATTGCATATAAAACATCTAGTGTGATGCATGCCTGTTTGTGTATGATAATTCATCCTCCACTTGGACTTGTGTGGTTCCTTAGTTAACCTTCTGTTAAACCGATTCTCTTTCTTCCATGTGTCCTTAGGTTTCATAAATAGTGATGAGTGTGCCTTACCTCTACTATTCCTTCCCAGTTGATTCGTAGAGTTAGTCTTACTTGACTCTACGATTCTTCGAGGTTGGTGAATAGAAGTTTGGTTATTATTCTCCTTTATAAAGCCTAGGCCAGCATAAGATCCTTTACTCCTCTGAGTATAACTAGAATCAGTACAACGAGGTTGAACTGGTTCTTCCATTTGTGAGGATTTCACAAAGACGATGCCTCTACCAAAACTTGAGGCATTACTAGTGCTAGTTCCCATTTTCTTTTCCACATAAGGTTCTAAGATGGATTCCCTAAAACCTAAGCCTGTTTTGTCGAATGTGCTTCTCTGACTAGAGAGCAAGCAGTCCATGGATGATGAGGATTTATTCCATGCAGAGATAGTCTTCTCTAGATCCTCAATTTTTGAGGTTAGATTAGACTCTCTTTGTGCATTGAGTGTGTTTGTCTGTTTTAAAGTCTCATTCTCAGCCTCAAGCTTGGAAAAAAGATTAGTACTTAGAAGGGCTGTTTCAAGATCTTCTTGAACATTATTCTTCTCTTCTTGAAGAAGTGAATGATCTTTAGATAAGACTCTAAACCACTTCATATATTGATGTAGATCAATGGTTATGCCATGCGGTGCAGTTCTTAAGTCATTTATGTCTACATCAGGTGAGTTGAAATCAAATACCTCGTCGAGACTTACATTATGTATGTTGAGGTTTTGTTTGTCCTTTGCATGTTTGGCCATTAAGCACAGATTGGCCATTTGTGGTTCTTCTTCATCTCCGGAGTCAGCATTTGAATCATTATCTGAATCACTCCATGATCCTCCAGCTACCAGGCCTTTGTCTCTTTTCTGAGGCCTTTTGTTTCCTTTGTATTCCTTCTTTGCATGTGTTTTCTTCTTTAGTTCTTCTTTGATAGGTTTGTTGCAGTTGGCGATGAAGTGGCCAGGCTTTTTTCAGTTGTAGCATAGATCATTCATTTGCTCTCGTCTCAGAATTCTTGACCTTCTTTGGCTTGTTGATTACGCCTTGTCGCATGAACCTTCTTAGTCTTTTACCAAAGATAAAGAAGTCTTCATCATCGTCTTCATCATAATCAGAGTCAATCTCAGTGATGACTTTTGATGCACCTTCATTTGCCTTAAGAGCAACACCCTTGTCCTTCCTTCTTCCTTCTGATAGGGTTTCAGCACGTTGGGTTAGCTCTAGCTCGTATGTCAGGAGATTGCCATATAGTTGTTGAACTGTCATCTCGTTAAGATTCTTTGACTCTCTTATTGTAGTGGTCTTGGCATCCCACCTGCTTGGTAGGGCTCTCATGAACTTTATGGTTAAATTTTTGTTAGGATAAATCTTCCCATATGCTCGTAGAGAGTTGAGCAGAACGTTGAATCTTTCATAGGTGGCAGTTACATTTTCTCGTTGCACATGAGCGAACATTTCGTACTGCTGTGTTAGGAGAGACTGTTTGTTCTCTCTAACTTCTTCAGTTCATTCGTGCATGATTAGCAGTGCTTCCCAAACTTCCTTAGCTGGTTTGCTATTTACAACATTTTCAAACAGATCGTCCTCTAAGGATTGGAACAGGATGTTCTTAGCCTTTTTGTCAAGTTGGACGACTCTCTTCTCTATGTCTGTCCATTCTTCTTTAACTTTGATTTATACCTTGTTTGGATCATCAGTGGTTGGTGCAAGCTTTGTTGGTATATAGGGCCCATTCTGAACGGTCTCAAATGGATCTTCATCTATTGAGTCCATGTATGCTTGCATCCTAACTTTCCAATTAACAAATTTATCCTTGTTGCACATTGGTGGCTTGCTGCCTCCCTCGGTCCTGGATTCGCTTGGCACGAGTGCCATTGGATCTACTAAAGCTTGTAAGCTGTAAAATAGAACATGCTTTGATACCAATTGTTAGTTCCTAGTTGGCATAATAGTTATCTAGAAGGGGGGGGGGGGTTGAATAGATATTTAAAAATCTTTTCATTTTAAACTTGTTCTTTTATAATGATTAAAACAAATAAATGTTAGTTTTAATCTTCTATACCAAGCAATGGAGTTATGAGAGTGAGGAAGTTATGGCAGTTATAACAGATATAGCAGTTATGGTACGAATGTAAAAGACACAGTCATTTTAAGTGGTTCAGAGCACTTAAAGCTCCTAGTTCACTCTTCTACTTCGACAACTAGTAATCCACTAAGGATGTCTTTTACAACTTCTGAATCACACAGATTCCTTCTAGACCAGTAGTCTAGAAACTTCTTAGTTCACTCTTGAACTATTCAAGTCCAGCAGACTTGGCTTTCTTACAGTTCACTACGAACTCTTCAAGTCCAGCAGACTTTGTATTCTTTTTTAGTTGGTTGATAATGTTGAGTTCTTGATGGTTGCTACTCAGTTGCTGTGTAAGCATTTGTTCGTAAGAACTGAGTAGCTGAGCAAGCTTTGCAAATTCTCAGATCGTAGAGTTGAGCTTGAGAGCTGTTGACGTTGTTTGTTCAATGCTTGCTTATTTCTCTCTCATCTGTCTGATCTGCATGTATGTGATCTTGAAAACTATCCGTTGGATCCATCCGTTGAGGTATTAAATGCATTTGACTTTTCTGATCTTTGATGGAGACATTTCTGCACATCTTCTGAATCGCATTACGCCCAATCGACGACATAAGCAGATCGCTTTCTCACCTAACACCTGAAAAGGTGTTTTGGCCCCCTTACCAATGGTACTTTCCTTAGCTTCTTCAATACGCTTCTTTGTTGCATACTAAGGATATTTCATATTACTTTGGGACTGATGAGTACTGCAACGTCTAGAATCCATTCCTCATATATTGGAATCTGTCTTCACACATAACCTGAGGTTCGACGTTTTCTAACATTGGACAGATGCTCTACGATTCATATCATGATACTCTACGATTCAGATCGTAGTGACTTGTCGCCTTGGTGCTTGATCTGATGCTATCAGCTGAGAGCACTACGATTTCTCTTAAACCCTTGCACACTACGATATTTGCTTGCTAGGTTCTAACTCTACGTTTCCGAGAGCACACTACGATCGTTAACTTGTAAACTCCATGTTTCCTTCAGCACATTACGATCGTTGAGATGGCTCAGAAAACGTTGGAACCACTCTACGATTTCCGAAGAGTGCCTTTTGAGGCAGGCACATTACGATCTTTTGAAGCTCTACGTTTCTGCCTTGACTTCTGCAAAGTTGATCAGATGACACACTACGATTTCTTCGAAGCCTATCTATTACATCTCAAGATCAACCTAACAACTTTGATCTTTCTATCTATACATTCTATTACAGAATGATACACGTTAAGATCTTAGATCAACCTAACAAATTTGATCTATCACTAAGTCCTTGTACATATCTTACTTGGAAGGAATTTACAAATAATCATGAGCATATACATTAAAATATCAAATCATAATATGCATTCTCCCAACACATTCCATCGTTCATCATTTGATCGTTGTTGTTTACCTGATGATTATTGTCTTCCTATTGCACATTATCCTGGGTATTGATCTGTGGTGACTCAACGGTCTCCTGTGCTCCATTGTTATTCTCAATATTCTCGGATGTCATTTTCAAATACTGCCACAAAACAAGGGTTAATTGACATGCAACATATTGTCCCTATACTCTGACCGACCAATTAAATACCAAATAAACTTAGGTAGGTCATACTAGCGAAGGAATTCCCCGTCTCTCCCCTCCTAGTTCTTGTCTCACATCTCAGCCAGGGATCATATCCCTAAGCTTTGATGCCAACTGTGACGCCCCCAAAATAGGTATACATCACCCATCTTGAGTCGCCAAATACATGGTACAAAATTAAAATACAACTTAATAATATAACTGTCGTGTATAATACGATCAAACATAAACTGAGAGTTTTAATACAAATATTTTCTTTTAGACACTATTCAAACTCAAATGGAGTCCTCAATACATTTATTATCACACTAATTTACAATAGTGAGGACTACTAATGCTATCATCTGGACCATCACTCCGTTCCCCGACTAGTCCCGACTACGTTCTCATTTCCTGAAGAGAACAATGAAAGCAAAAGGGAGAGCTCAACTAGCCTAGTAAGAAATATTATGACTATGATAATGCAAAATAATTTATCGTTAGCCTTTAACAGTGTTAAACTGATAAAATATAACAAACATCAAGTTTAACTGCAGCGGAACAAGCAATCCATTAAAAGAGTCAAGTAGAGCATAAAATCTACTATCTTCTATGATTTAAAAGGTTTTTCATCAACTTTATAGCTGAGACTCAACTTAATAAATAATCCACATCATCCCTGCAATACGGCCAAGGATATTCATTAGTATCACCACCACAAATTATCCATGCACTACAGGCCAAGGATATTCGTGTTTTCATCAATGATCATTATCATGCCAACAACTGTCCATCAATGCACTACGGGCTAATGAGGACTTTTACCACATCATTTGTAACATTACGGTCATGATTATACCGAATAATCCCTGGTCATAATCATACCAAGTCCATCTATGCACTACAGGCCACAAATGACTTTCAACATAATATAAGCATGAGGATGATGACAATGAATTCAATAAAACAAGTTCAAGGATAAATTCTAAAGATTTATAATTTAATTTATCTAGAATTCAACAACGTCCAAATTCTCAACAAGATACTGCTTTGTAGAGTAAAATTCAAGAATAATATTGTACCAAAAATAATTTGGACCGAGAACGAATCAATTTTTATTATGAATAGTACTCCGGGTGAATAGTACTCAAGTGAATAGTACCCCGTGAATAGTCCTTCAGGAATAGTAACCTCGTGAATAGTACTCCGACATGAAAAAGTTAAAACTTATCAAGAATGCTCAGAATAATATTTTCAGGAAAATATACTGGATGAAGCGCAAATATCAAGGATATTCTACTAATTTCATGGAGTATAGAAGCCAAAACTTTAACAAAACAAGTATAGAATTCGAAATCTGAAATGAAATAATATTACTTACATACTACAGAGTATGGAAAAAAATATTATTTCAAGCGAATATTGAACAAAATTATATCCCTTACCTTGAAAAGAAGAGTATTCCAACTGTTATAGCGGGGATATTCTTGAAGAAAACTTTCACTGTTTTCTACGCTCAAAGTTTTCTAAAACTCTAAAGAAATACGCTCAATATTATAGAAGAAGAATTCTCTGATTCTGGTGTGATTTTCAATTCTAACTAAGCATCTTATTTATAGGAGAATGGAAAGGATACTATTTGAATTTAGAAATCACTTGACGACAAACGAGAGCTTTATTCGAATCTAATTCACTAGTAAATCTAATTTTTACCATTCATTACTTGTGGCAATAAAATATTCTAATAAAACAAAAATTTAAATAAAATATAATATATTCTATTTATAATCAAGTAAAACAAAACTTATAATATATATATATATATATATATATATATATATAGAAATGATCCGTGAAAAACGTTAGCTATTAACACTGTTTCAACTAACGCTAATCTAGCCGTCCAATATTAGAGTTATGGCTGAGATGAATGCCCAGCCGCTAGAGGGAGTAGCGGCCAGTCAAAACGTCGTCGTTTTGACTGGCCGTTACTCCTTCTAACGGCCAGCAAAGATTATTTTTTAATTTGGCCCAGGGCCCAGCCGCTAGAGGGAGTAGCGGCCAACAATTTTTTTGACTTAATTACATTATCCTGATTATCATCCCACAAACTACTTATTAATCAGTAAATAAAATAATAAAAAATTATACGTATAATCAGTAATTATCCTTATACTTATTAATAAAATAAATATGTATAAGGATAATTAATAATTATCATTTTATGATTTTTAATTATAAATAAAAAATAGTGATTGAATTTATATTATATACCTACTCAAATATTTAAACTCAATCACTATTTCCTATTTATAATTAAAAATTATAAGACGATAATCGATAATTATTCTTATACATACTTATTTTGTTATTAAGTATAAGGATAAGTATAAAGATAATTATTGATTATCCTTATAATTTTTATTATTTTATTTTACCGATTAATAAGTAATATGTATAAGGATAATCTGTTAATAAGTAAATGATAAGTATAAAGATAATTACTGATTATCCTTATAATTTTTTATTTTTTTATTTGACTGATTAATAAGTAGTATATAGGATGATAATCAGGATAATGCAATTAAGCCAAATTTTTGTTGTTGGTATTACTCCCTCTAATGCCAAATAAAAACACTGATCGTTTTGATCGTGGCATTAGAGGGAGTAATGCGACCAACAAAAAAATTTTCTTGCCCGGCCGCTGAGAGAGTAATACTGGGCCCTTATCTTAGCCATTCACTCTAATTTTGGACGGCGGGATGTTAATTATAAGGACGGTGGGATGTTAAAAATTTAAAATTTTGGCTGGGTCCAAAATTAGAGTGAATGGCTGAGATGAGGACCCAACATTACTCCCTCTAATGGCCAAATCAAAACGATCAGTGTTTTGAGTGGTCATTATAAGGAGTAGCGGCCAACAACAAAAATTTGGCTTAATTACATTATCCTGATTATCATCCAATATACTACTTATTAATCAGTAAAATAAAAAAATAAAAATTATAAGGATAATCAAGAATTATCTTTATACTTATCCTTTACTTATTAACAGATTATCCTTATACATATTACTTATTAATAAGTAAAATAAAATAATAAAAATTATAAGGATAATCAATAATTATCTTTATACTCATCCTTATACTTATTAACAAAATAAGTATGTATAAGAATAATTATCGATTATCGTCTTATAATTTTTAATTATAAATAGCAAATAGTGATTGAGTTTAAATATTTGAGTAGGAATATAATATAAATTCAATCACTATTTTTAATTTATAATTAAAAATCATAAAATGATAATTATTAATTATCCTTATATATATTTATTTTATTAATAAGTATAAGGATAATTACCGATTATACTTATAATTTTTATTATTTTATTTACCGATTAATAAGTAGTTTGTGGGAGGATAATCGGGATAATGTAATTAAGCTTCGTGGTTGTTGGCTATTCTCCTCTAATGCATTGGGCCTCGGGCCAAATTAAAAAATCATCTCTCACGCCATTAGAGGAGTAAGCGTGAAAGTAGTATGCACACAAGCCAATCATGTTTGATGATAAAGCATATACTTTATAACAATCTTTTTCATTTATTAATAAAAAGTATTAATTTATTAAAAGTTTTTAATTATCTACATGATGCTGCTTTATAATATGTTATAAACCCATAGTTTTAAGCAATGTTTTTAGAATAATGATGATGATCATTCTAATGAGATCTAAATTCTTAAAAAACTTAAAACTAAAATAGTTCCCAATCATTGGATTACTAAATTGGGGATTAGTGAATCCGGATAGATTGGTACATACGTTGCTTGCTCATTGGATGAGGATGATTGATCTCATAATCATTTGTGTGGAGACACTAAAGCAAGTATGTAGGTGCTTATTAGAGAGTAAGTTCACTGAACGTGGCTCGCTAAGGAATACCTAATGGAGTTTTACTTGTCTATTAATAGGAATTCCTGTAGTGATAGCGGATGAGTGATCCTTGGACTTGAGATCATCATAGTATCTCTTGTGTATGATGAGTTATACTTTGACTTATTCCTCAAGACCCTTAAGGTATATCAAAGGGTATGTTTGGGTATAATAGGTTGTACATGAAGATAATGTATGACCAATAAAGAATCTACCGCTTCTAGTAAAAGAAGAGAAATGTCCTATTTGATTCGATAAATGACAACCCAATAGTCCTTGTTAAGCGTAATGAAAATTAGAAAGGAGTTTCTAATTTGCATTATTTGGAGTTGTGCATTTAAGAGTCGAAATACATATAATTAAATAAAATAAGACTTGACAGTAATTTCATGTCTTATATTTAATTGGGACATTGTATGGTGGAAGGATTGAATTGTACGGTAACTATTTACTCAAATGTTCTTTTATGATTAATGTTGAAATCTATATTATCTGGAAAGTCGTTGATCGCTAGGGAGGCTTATCCCTATTGTAAAATAAATATTATTTATTTAAATAAATTAATAGTTTAATTTATTTATTTAAATAAGATTAGAATTGCTCTAATTGATTTATTCACAACCGGTTTAATATGGAGAACCTAAAGGGTCACACCATAAGAGGAAGAATAATTATGTAAGAAGTTAATGGCATAATCGTAATAATAAGTTAAGTATATTTAATTTAATCTATGGTGATAGAATAAATTAAATAGCTTAATATTTATTATTTAATATTTTAGAAATATTAAATATAAATTAATAAGAGGAGTCTTATTATTATTATTACTATTATTATTATTTAATTTCTAAAGGAGTTTGGGAATTAATTAATAAAAGTACTCTCATTTATTCCTAATAAGATTAGGAGGCTAATTAATTAAAGGATTTTAATTAATTAAAATCAAATCAAATTCCTTAATCGTTAAGGAGGGTTGTCCACATCTATAAATAAGATGAGTCTTATTATGGGTGATGAGGTTGTTGACTTTTTCACAACAGACGTGATTCCAATTGTTGGAGAGTACACTCCTTTTCTACGAGAGATAGAAAACTAGGGTTTTTCCAAACACCTATCTTGTTGAATCTTTATTCTTTCTTGGTGGATCACCTCTAGAGGCCAAACACTTGGGTGGCTAACGTTGATCAAATAAATGAACCAAACCCGGTGGATTCAAGTTGAACACAAAAAGGATTGGAGGTGAACTTGTACCTGAGGAAGCTCGAATCTTTGAGGGTATGATTCTTGTTCTTCATATCTTTTTGTTTAATTAATAATTGTGCATAAAGGATGATCTGGGTATATGGTTTGTAAAAATTTTAAATTCTGATTTTCCATACTTTCGCTTATTTTGTGCAATTTAATTGTGTTCATGAATATTACAAACCTAACAGAGTGGCCAGCATAGAGGATTTTAATATTTATTGCTGGCCGCTACTCCCTCTAGCGGCTGGGCATTCATCTCAGCCATTAACTTTAATATTGGACGGCTAGATTAGCGTTAGTTGAAACAAGGTGTTAATAGCTAACGCTTTTCCACGGATCATTTCCCATATATATATATATATATATATATATATATATATATATATATATAACCTTTGCCTTACTACAGAAAGGTATACCAATTCCCACACATGTTTTCTAAACATACATACACATTTTTCAAACACACACATTATATACCATTATTCCACTCACATATTCCACCCACCTTATTCCTACCAGCACATCAACACACACACACATAATTCCCTTCCTTTCAAGACATCTTTCCCCACCCCCCTTTTCTCCCACCCCACACATATATACATATCAAATATATATATATATATATATATATATATATATATATATATATATATATATATATATATATATATATATATATATATATACTTTATAACTTTCTTTCGATTATTTGAAAAATTGGTAAATGGGGGGTCCATACAATAAGCAAAATTTACATCAAATACTTCATAAAAATCCCTTCAATATTTTTAACAACATTTATCATCATTATTATAATTCGCAATATTTAACAACCAGGTCGTTCCCAGGAAAGAGGGGGCTTTCCAATAAGGATTTCTCCATATTGGCACGCAATTAGGTGACCAAGCCTCTCCTTGACAGAACTTCTAAACATCGTCAATATTGCAAATAATAATATTAATAACTTTTTCGTCTCAATTATTGATTTACTAATATATAAAATATCGACAATAATTGAATCAAATAACGTGAGATACTATGCAGCAATTACTGTAGCAATAATTGAACAAAACTGAGTGACTTCTCACGTAAGCATCAATAATCAATATAGTGTGCTACTATACAACCACACGTATTACTGTACTTTTAACACCGGGTGTTTCAACAGTTAACGGTAAAACTTTCGCCGTTATTTTTATAAAAAGATATTTTTGTCATTTTCTCAATTCGACAATAATTTCGTTGTGGAGTCCACCAATGATTGTGCCGTCGTACGAATATTTCCTGTTTAAAATGAATATTCCCTGACCAATCGAATATAATATAACAACTTGCGTACTTTGCAAAATTTATAAATATTACCCACAACTATAACATTATATTAAATTCACTCCATAATATTCAAAAATGATATTTATAGAAAATTCATCTTTATTCATAAAAGTTGGGGTCTTACAATAATGATGAATACTATATAATAGAGAGCTTGTTCTTCAAATCAAGAATATAAGACAAGTTGAAGCATTATATCTGAGGGTCTTACGACCATAAACTATGTCCCAAGGTTACTAAGTATTTCTATCTCAACCTTAAACAATAATTAGACTATACAGACCTTTCTTCCGTACTTAGGGGGATCAGCCCTTCGTACCATGTATTGTGCACAAACATCTAAACATTAACGCGTACATATCCCCTATATTAGGGTTGTTCATCTCAGTTTGACTTTAAGATTTCCGCACTAAAGAAATTTTAGTTTGGAATAGCTTAACAGTGATTCTAGAATTTTAGAATACTCATCAATTATGGATTAGACGAATCAATAAAGATTTATTAGCTATTCGAAGGTTCAGCACGATAATATAATATTGAACAATGATAATTAAGTCAAAGATTCAATATCAACAATATACAATTGAATAAACATTGTATGTACAAAGTATTACATCCAAAAGAGTTAGAAAACTCATTTGGGACAATGAACTTGAACAGTTTATGCTTTGAGTAGCAAGAAACGACAGTTAGGAACTTACTCAATAAAAGATCCAAGTTTTAGGAACTTGCATAATGATATCAAGTTAGGAATATGAAACTTGCTTAAGGTAAAAGAATTAGAATACAAGAGCTTGAATAAAGAAAACTTAAGGTTAGAGAACTTGCCTCGTGCGCAAGCTACAGAAGTATAACAAACGTTTGCCAAATAACCTACATATACCATTAGAACCACAATACCAATTAGTTATATTAACACTAAATTCATTGGTTTACTTTTTATTTTAGTCACGTCTATAATCTTTAACTTAAGATCCGACTATCCCAATCATTCACGTACCATGAACCTGAACTCCCAATTATATTATAATACACAACACGGTGATTGCAAAACAACCCCAATTCTCATGACATCACATTACAGACTTTCACAACTTATTAATTCATAATCTATAGTTTCAACTTTGTGATTACAATATGTTATTATGTCTTATAACATGTTTTAGGTTTCTTTACAATCATTAAAATAAGTTAGGTTAACATTTCCCCAGCTATATTGTTAATAGCTTCATTATCGAAGTCTCCTTGACCACTAATTACGCTAGCCTAGCTACCCTTGGATCCAAAGTATCGGGCCCGTAAACAATGCGACAACGCCGACTCGATTCGAGCTTCCGAAACACGAATTCAGACTCTATTCTAAACCAAAAATTCCAATTTCTTCACTCAACACCAAATTAACCAAACCCCAGATGTCTATAAGCTTTATAAACTCAAAACCAAATTTTTATAAAGAAATTCTAACGTCACAAACCACTTTAACAACCAATTTTAAGGACTCAATTTCCAAGTTCATACCAATTTTCATATTTTATCATACATAACGAAATCAGTCACCACTACTTCGATTTTCAACCATTTTGATTTGTTCAAATTACATTATTTTCGTATCACAGATTTCTACCATAAGCAATCATTAATCTTCAATCTACAACATGAATTCATAACTAATTTTAACTCTAAAACATCCATAATTCACATAAATTCCAACCAAAACACAATTTCCTCCTCTTCAACCTATTTACCCGAATTTGATCACTAAATATTGGTTATATATGATAACTATCAGATTACACATGTATATAATCAACACTCTAAACCCTAATCCAACAAAAAAAAAAATCAATTACAGAGAATAAAGATTACAAAACCAAAACTTGGAAATTAAAAATAGATTATACCTTTAATCCCTTGTTTACACTAGCAATATGATAGCAAGCTTTTCCCAAAAACTCCTCTTCTCTAACTTCTAAATTCTCTCTCAATTTCTTCTATATCTCTCTGTGTTTCTTTCTCTCTATATCCTCTATTCTTTAGCCTTAGGAAATTATGTATAGAAAACAAACTGATATAGCCACTACGCACAACTTAAAACATCAAGTACAAAATCCAAAGGCTAAATCAGTTATATTATGCCAAAGGCCACAAGGCCATGTTTGGGTACACCTTAGATTATGATTCTAATTTAATTTTATATTTTGCTTATTCAATTAAATTAATAATTCAATTTAACATTTGCCTTATAATTATAATTTCTATTATAGATTATAATTTTATTTAACCTCTCTAATTTAATTATTAAATTAAATTAGAATTAAAACAAAATTATAATTATTAATAATTCATTTAATTTAATTATCTCAGTAAATTAAATCTTTAAATCATAAAATTACCATTCATTAATTTAATTATTATAACAGATTTTAACTAAATTATTACAGCATAATTTCATCAAATTTATTAATCTCATTAAATAAATCAATTTAAATATTTATTTAATCCAATAAATATTTTTAAATTACATAAAAATTCTCGTTCGTTACATCCTTCCCTCCTTAAAAGGATTCTGTCCCCACAATCACAACTCAATAAATTCAATTGTTACATTCTTCCCTTCTTAACAAGATTATGTCCCCAGAATCGCTATACAAAATTAAGCAAACAACTGAGGGAAAATTTTCATCATAACATCTTCAAGTTTCCACGTAACTTCTTCAGCATTGTGGTTCTTCCAAATTACATTAACAGAAGGTATAACTTTGTTTCTGAGAACCTGCTCTTTCCTATCAACTATTTGAACTGGAATTTCTTCATAACACAAGTCTTTTCCAAACTGTAACGGTTCATATTCTATAACATGTTTATAATCGGGCTTATATGGTCTTAATATCGAAACATGAAAAATGTTATGAATATGTTCTAGTTCCGAAGGTAGAGCTACCTCATACGCCACTTCACCAACTCATCGTAGTACTTCAAAAGGTCCTATAAACCTAGGGCTTAGTTTTCCCTTTTTACCAAACCGGATTTTCTCTTTCCAGGGAGACACTTTCAAGAAAACAAAACTACTAACATCAAATTCCCGATTTTGTCAATGTTGATCAACATATTTCTTCTGCCTATCCTGTGCAGCTATCAATCTTTCCCGAATTACCCTAATGATCTCAACAGTTTGTTGCACCAATTTTGGACCTAACAACTAACGTTCTCCTACTTCATCCCAGCATAACAAAGTTCTGTATTTCCCGCCGTACAACGTTTCGTAAGGCGACATGCCAATACTCGCGTGATAATTGTTATTATAGGAAAATTCAACCAACGGTAGATGGTTATCCCAATTCCCTTTAAAATCCATAATACATGCTCTGAACATATCCTCCAATGTCTGGATTATCCTCTTACTTTGTCCGTCAGTTTGAGGATGATACGATGTTCTCATCCTCAACTGCGTTCCCAAGCATTCCTGTAGTCGTTTCCAAAAATTTGATGTGAAACGTGGATCTCTATCTGATACAATGGACACCGGGACATCGTGTCTTGATACAATTTCCTTCATGTACAATTTTTCCAACCGATCTAGGCTAAATATGATCTTGATTGGCAAAAAGTGTGCCAACTTCATCAATCGATCGACAATCACCCAGATTGCATCGTATCCTTACTGAGTCGTTGGAAGTCCTACCACAAAATCCATTGTGATATGCTCCTATTTCCATTCTGGTATCTCTAACGGTTGCAATAATTCGCTTGGCCTTTGATGTTCAACTTTAACTTTCTAAAACGTTAAGAATTTCGCCACACATTAAGCAACACCCTTTTTCATATTCGACCACCAAAAATGATGTTTAAGATCCTAGTACATTTTCGTACTTCCAAGGTTAATCGAATATCGTGAGTTATGAGCCTCACCCAAAATTTCCTCTTTAATTTTTGGTACTGGCGGAACCCAAATTCTCCCTTCAAATCGAAGTAACCCTTCCGAATCAACTTTAAATTTGTTTTCTTCACCCTTAGACACTTTTCTTTTTATCTTTTCACAATTTTTATCTTGAAGTTGTGCCTTTTTCACCTTATCCACCAAAATTGAACTGTTCCCCATCTGGAACAAATTTTCATCTGATTCTGTCAGATATTTAATTTCGAACTCCATCTTGGCCATTTCTCCTACAAGCTTTTCTAGAGCAGTCAACGTCATTAATTTCTCCCTACCCTTTCTACTTAAGGCATCGACAATAACATTCGCCTTTCCAGGATGATAGAGAATTTTGCAGTCGTAGTCTTTAATAAACTCCAGCCATCTCCTCTATCGCATATTTAAATCTTTATGTGTAAAGATATACTTCAGACTTTTATGGTCTGTATATATATCATACCTCTCTCTATAAAGATAGTGCCTCCAAATCTTCACAGCAAACACTACCGCATCTAACTCAAAGTTATGAGTCAGATATCCTTTTTCATAATCCTTCAATTGACGCGATGCATACGCAATAACTCTGCCATTTTGCAAAAGTACACAACCTAGTTCTTTATGCGATGCGTCACTGTACACCACAAAATTCCATGTATCATCAGGCAATGATAACACATGTGTTGAACTCAATCTTTTTTTTAATTCTTGAAAACTCTCCTCGTACTTCTCCGTCCAAACAAACTTAACTGTCTTCCTAGTCAAATTCGTCAATGGAGTTGCGATCTTAGAAAAGTCTTGAATAAAACGCCTATAGTAACCTGCTAAACCCAAGAAAATTCTCACTTCTGACGGTGTCTTCGGCTGATCCCAATTTATTACAACTTCAACTTTTGATGGATCTACCTAGATTCCGTCCTTATCAATAACGTGCCCAAGAAACTGCACACGTTCTAGCCAAAACTCATATTTCAAGAATTTAGCGTACAATTTCCCTCTCCTCAATGTCTCCAACGTCACCCTCAAGTGTTCAACATGTTCTTCCTTGGTCTTAGAATATACAAATATATCATCAATAAACACCACTACGAATTTATCTAAGAATGGTTTAAACACCATGTTCATCAAATCCATGAATGCTGCAGTTGCATTGGTTAAACCAAATGACATAACCAGAAACTCTAATGACCATATCGAGTTCTGAATGCCATTTTCAGTACATCCTCATTTCTTACCTTCAACTGATTATATCCACTTCTTAAGTCTATTTTTGAAAAGTACCTCGCTCCCTTCAGTTGATTGAACAAGTCATCGATTCTTGGTAACGGATATTTATTTTTAATCGTGACCTTATTCAATTCCCTGTAATCAATGTAAAGTCGCATCGATCCATCTTTCTTTTTAACAAACAATACCAGCTCTCCCCATAGTGACACACTCGGTTGGATATACTTATTATCTAATAAGTCTTGCAACTGTACCATCAACTCCTTCATCTCTACTAGGGCCATTATATACGGGGCTTTAGATATCGGGGTTGTTCCTGGTGCTAAATCAATCACGAACTCAATTTCTCGATCTGGTGGAAGTCTAGGTAAATCTTCTGGAAATACGTATGCAAAATCTCTAATGACTGGTATCTCTTCTAACTTTGCACTCTTCTTCTGTGTATCGACTATATAGGCTAAGTATCTTGCACATCCTTGTCTCAGTAACTTCTTGGCTTGCATCACCATCAGACAACTTGCTTATCAAGGTGACTTACTGCCATAAAACACCACCTTTGACAGAGTCATAAGGTTAACACATTTCTTTTGGCAATCAATTACTGCCCCGTAATTGAATAACCAATCCATTCCCAGTATAACATCAAACTCCCCAAGTTTAATTGGTATCAAATCTACCACCATCTCGTGACCCTTTATATCCACACTACAATTCTTGTATATAAACCTAACAGGAATCACTTCCCTATTCGCAATCTCTATGCTTAAAGGGAAATCTAATTCTTCTTGAGGCAAATCTAAATTCCTAGCAAAATCATCGGATATAAATGAACAAGTAGCACCCAAATCAAACAACATATAAACATTAATAACATTGATCATAATGATACCTGACACCACATCCTTTGATTGCACATCATCTTGCACTGTCATATTGAAAGTTCTGGCAGTAGTTCGACTTGATTGTTTTGGCCCAGTGATAGTTAAAGTATCACCACTGTTGCTTGTAATGACCATGAATTTTAAACTCCTTATTTAATTAAATATGTGATTTAATTTTTAATGAGTTAGTCTTGTGAGTCTATTTAAACCTTATGTGGTTATGTGAATTTATGAAATGATTAAAGGGAGTCACTAATAGTTATTTAAATTGGTGGACTAACCCTAAGAGTTTGGTATCAAAGAATTGATAGGATTATTAATAATTAAATATGCAATTTATTTGAATATGGTGGCAAGATTAGAGCATATTGATTTAATTGCAATTAAATGGATAATGTGTTGATTTATGATTATTATGAGTAGATAATATTTAATGAGTAAGTGGTTAATAAATATTATATAATTATATTTACTTGATTAATTTGTACAAGCATGCAAGATAGTAAACATTTATTATATGGTAGTTAACTATATAATTTATATTGTACAAGGTGGCACATTAATATGTCCATATATCATATATATAGACTATATAATAAGAGTTATTTGCATTCATGTGAGTTGCATAATAATATTGTTATATGATATGAAGTGTGTGGGCAAACATTCATGTAACACTATTGACATATAATAAGATCAATTGTTAAATTAATAATGATTTCATTAAGTTATTATGATAATAACAATCATGGTAATAAATAATAAGCAATGCACAATTGTATTTGGTGGTAATAGAAAATGTACATGAATTATATGTATGTGCACTACTTGATACTTTGTAATTAGAAAATATATGGTATGTTCTTTAAATCATTATAACCTATGTTATATGAAATGAATTGTGTATACATATTATATGACCAAAGTTTATATTATGTGGTATAAGTCAATTGTAGCATTTCATTTTTATGCAACTGCTGAGATTTGCTTTGTCCCATAATTAGAGCCCACTTTATCATTCCCACGTGAAAAGCTAGCTAGCCTATCTTCATCTCAAATTCAACAAACCTAGAGCAATAAGTAGATGGGGAGTGGGATTCATGAGTGAAATCACCAACTCTCACCAACTTCCTCTTATCCATTATACATCTTTGAATTCCTTTGGTTTGATTTGGGAGGCGATTGCATTGTCTGTGTAAACCATTCTCCTATAAATGAGACTCTCACCTTCCTCATTGCAATTGCTGAGAATTAGTTTGTTAAGGAACTTATAAAGATTGAGTAGATTGATATATTGCAGCTGAATTGATTCAAAGAGGTATAACTTCCCATGTGACACCCCCAAGTCTAGGTACTTCATTTCCACAAGATTTGGTGTTCACTTAATCAAAACATTCATATCTAACTACCCAATCATAATAAAATTGAATAATAAAACCTGCCCATACAGGATTACGTTAATAAAAATTATCTCCCAGGTTATCTAACCTTTAATTACAATCATTCAAATGCTGAAATGAAATTATTACATCACATCATTATTAAAAGTCTATCATTATAGCAATAAAATAAAATTACAAGTGTTCATCACTTGTATATTTTTCCATTTCATTTGCTAGTTGTAGGTTCATTTACCTTCTCAACCTTAGCTGCAATAAGTGTATAAATATGCAAGAGTGAGCAAAACAATTGCTCACTAGTTATAGAAATGAATCAACACGAATGAAATAACTGCCAACATATAGGCTCATCAACACTGAATAGTACTCTATCAATAATAACCAACGACTGGAATCAAAATATGGAGTATATAAAACTGAGGGTCATAAGACCACAAACTATGTCCACAGTTGCAAGTAATCTTTCAACTTCAACTTTAATAGTCATAAGACTATAAGGACTCCTCGTACTTAGGGGGATCAGCCCTTCATAAAATGTATTGTGTACAAACATTTCAACGCTAAGCGTAAACCCCTAATAATAGGGTTGTTCATCTCAGTATTTAGAGTACAAGTCCGCACCAAAGAAAGTTTGGTTTGGATAAGCTTTCAAGGGTAATTTGAAGTTTAACAAACATCAACTAGAGGACTAGTTGAATCAATAGTGTTTGATAACACAATAGTTGATCAATAATAACATAATTATTGAATATACATTAAGTAATTGCAAGCTGAAATTAAAGCTTGCTCATTATGAGAATGGATTGTGTCAAGTAAATGAACTAAGATAATTCAATATTAGAAATTAGAATTCAATAAAATTGCATTCATCGTACATGAAGGACAATAAAGAAACTTGTCTAACTATAAACAAGTTATAATACATCAATAAATATTGGAATTCAAAACTTGTTTGAATAAAGTTGAAGTCATAGCTTGCTTGTTGAAATAATGATGAAGGATACAAGAATTTGATTAATGAAATATTAAAGTAAGAAACTTGCTCAATGTAACTATAGGGTTAGAAAACTTGCTCAATGTAAAAAGAGAAGTTTAGAAACTTGCTCAATCAAAAGAATGAAGTTACACAATGTAATAATAGAACTAACTCAACGAAAGTGTATAGTTAGAAAACTTACCTCGAGCGTAAGCTAAAATATTAAAACTCACGTTCACCTATACACAATATTAAAACCACAACATCTATTAGACATAATAATATTCACTTTTCAATATAAAACGCATTACTAGCTAAACTTGTTATTTTAGCACAAGTCTTATGCTACCATATATATTTCAGAATTCTCAAGTGTTAACATCACAACACTTATCTAACATTCATTGTATAAACTAAGTTATGCATAACACGTTCGTAACTTACTAATCACTTTTACAACTTTGAATTTATAATCCACCTAACATGACTCTGTTTAACCTTGTTGTTACATGATTCTTACATTAACCTTACATTAAGCTAAGTTACATTGAACGTTCAAAGTCTGCAGAATTAGCGCACTTCACGTTTGTAATCGGGCACTTTGGCCGCCCCATTTATATCGATTACAAAGGCCTCCTTTAAGAGACTTAGCGATCGCCACGCACAGACTCCAGCTTTCTCGTAACATGGCTACGACTATTTTCTTAAGCCAACTAACACAAATTTCACCCACCAAATAGTAATAATAACATGTAAAAATGGTATAGAACTATCACAAACATATTTGTGAACATATTCCACCAATTAAAACCATTTAAGAACAATTTAAGCTAGGTTAATTTCTCAAATTTCATATTTTCATACAAAAACTCCATTTTTGACATCTCTTGCAAAAATCATCACTGTAATCTCTATACTTGGCCAAATTGCTTCGTTTAAATTACATTATGCTTGTTTCTTAATGAACTAATATATACAAGACTCAATTTATAGTTTAACATATAAATTGACCATCAAAATTAGTACTTACATGAGCCATAAGAAAAATACATACAAACATATACTGTCGAAAATTTTCTTCTACTGTAAACTGAAATTAGCATGCAATTATTGTTTAAACATACTCTTTAATCATCATCAACACATGTAATCATCATAACTAATTCTAGAACATCAATTCTAAACATATAAAATTCACAGAGTATGAAAATTATTGTCGTAAAACTCATATATGTATATACATTTATATATAATTCAAAAGTTAGATAAAATACCTTCACTTATCTTGAAATCCTTGCTAATTGCAAACCAATCTCTCTCAAATTCTCTCAAGCTCCTTTCTCAATTCTCTCTGTCAAGCTCTCTTCTCTTCTCTCTTTTCTTACTTAGGATTTAGCCAAAGAGATTATACGTAAAACTAAATTTATAACCTTAATACGCCAACTTAATAACATATCAGTTACAAAACTATCATATATATTTTAAATATACTATATTTATTATTTGAATTTATTTAATTTAATTTATTTATTTTATTTATACAATAATTCAAAATTAAAAAAAAATCCAAAAGCGATAGGGCTTTGTTTGGCAAATCATTTAAAATTATAGAGTTTATATCCTTAAGCATTGTTTCGGTAAAACTAGATTAAAACTACTTTAATTTATTTTAATACTCCTTATAATATAGTTATTTGTCGCACTATATTTAATAAAGTTTTTATACTTAATTTATTTAATTTAAATAATAATTAATTAAATAAATCATTTAATCACATAATTCAATACAAATAATTAACCATCAAATTAAAATATCAATATAATAATAATTTTCTTAACTCATTAATTATTTATTTAACAAATAATTAACTAAACAAAATCAAATCAATTAAACAATTATTTATTCAATGATAAACACATCCATTAAATATTTATATATAACTCAATAAATATTTAATATTACAATTAAAATTCTGGAATGTTACATCATTCCCTCCTTACAAAGATTCTGTCCTCAGAATTAAAATTCTGGAATGTTACATCCCATCCCTATTCTTCATTTCTGATAAATTGCTTAGTGAATCGATTCTTTGAATTAAGCATGTATTAGTTGATATTTGATTTAGGTTATGTTGCTTTGTGTTATACAAGCTTATAAATGTGTTGGGTTATGTTAAAAAACAATTTAATAAGGAATTTGTGTGATGGGTTGCTGAACTGCAGAAGCAGAGCCTTCATTTCTTTGTTTCTACTCAAGTAAGTGGCACTTTCCACTTCTATAAGACATAACTTGAAGAATCTACGCCAAAAACTTGTTGGGTAAAATCTAATTACGCACATCATGCAAGTATACGTGGTCAACAAGTAATATAATAGTAAGTAGAGTATCGTCCCACGAGGAATTGTTTAATAAAAATCACCAAGTACTAACCCGTAACCAACTCAATCTTATTTAAACGAATGAATTTCAATTTATAAGTAAACTAATTCTGATTACTACTAGTTAAATTAAGATTGCGGAGATTTAAGATCACAACTTCACTTATTGCTTCATTTAAGTTAACACACTTCTCATCAATTATTTTCTATCCTGAATTGTTAATAAAAAACACTAAAGTAGATAAAACCACCTCTCGGTGCATAATACCCATACTCATTTAAATCTACAGATGATAGAATTAAGCAAGACACCCTAATTAACTAATCCACTATATCTCTATGTGAATTACAATTAAAAAGGATTTTAAGCACAAGTTCTCTATAAGATTATATATGGCGTAAAGACATATCTCTATCCTAAACACAAATCATGAATTCCATCTATGCAGAAATCACAAACACATGCTATCATGATCAGATCTAAATCAATACTTCATCTCTCGAGTTCATATAGATTATCACGGTAATTGATGGCCAATCAATTAAACAATTAAGTCCAAATCACAATAGACAATCGTCACAACAAAACATAATAATTGATAGAGAAGCATATTAAAATAAACTACACAATAAGATCCATTGTAATCTCAAACAAAGAATTAGTTCATTGAATTAAAACTAAGATTCCACAATTAAATAAACAATAAAAGACAAAGATAGAAAAAGATGAGAAGAGAATCTATTGTCTGTAGATTTGAAGCTCCCTCCTCACTCCTACTTTGAATCTTCAATGGTCTCCAAGTTGCTTTAATCTCCAAATCTCATAAGAACTAGTGTTTTCTCCTATTCTACTCTAATCTAATCTAATGGAATCGTCCTTCTAATCTAATCTCCCCCTTTTGATCTCCATCTTGTGTTAATATATGTTTTCCCATGAAATCTGAAATCCTTCATCCCATAGAATCCCAAAGCTATACAATCACTCAAGACCAACTTCTAGCAGTGTTAGAATAAAAATAGACAAGAAGAATGGGACCCCCACCCTTGCGGGGTATATATAGAAAAGGCCCGCCTTGGGCAAGGCTAGGCTCTGTCAACTACTATTTGAAGACCCCACTTTACGTGGTGTTAAACTTAATTCTACCGTCTCCGACGGGCATGCCTTCCTAAACCCACTTGGCTTGAACTTCATACTTGCTCCAATATTGCTTGAAATAACTCCCTTTCTTTGCTACTTGCCACACAAACCATCCTACACATAAAATAACAATAAACAAGTAAAAATGAACATGAAAGCAATGACGTAACAACGATTAAGCTTGAAATAGACATCGATTCATGGATATAAAATCCACTTATCACACTTCTATAGTACATAATCGCGCGACCGCGCAGGCTGCCAGTCATGTGTAGTAATTTTGTGATCTTGTTCCATTCTGAACATGCTACTTTGGTTATTATATGCTTATAAATAACCTTAACTTGTGGACTGAGATTTTCTATGTATGAAGAAGCCATGTTAGTTGATTTAAAAATAAGCGTTCAAAGAAGTATAAGGATTTGGAACCTAAATTTTGATAAACATCGCGTAATACATGCTCTGACTTTAGGTGCCAATGTATCAAGTTATGATAAACATTAAAATGTGACCAATATGTTAGTTTACATTGTTGTGGAGGGTATGTTGCAGTCAAACATGAATTAAAAAGGAAAATGCAAGTAAAAGACTATTTTAGCTATGTGTACATGAACTACATGCAAACATGTGTTGTTAAGACCTATGGATCATATAGTATGTGTTTAACGATTAAACGTAAGAAAATTGTGAATAGAACACTTTAGAGTATTGATTTAATAAGAATGGATAATGACCTATGTTAAAGATAGAATGTAAGGTCAAACTTGGTTATCCACATACTAACATATATGTTTTGTATGATTATTCGGATATGTGTAAGTCGTGTGTACACTAGCTTTCTGCAGGAGCAACAATGTCTTGGTTTGCACCAGGAGCAGCGCGACCGCGCCACTCCTCAGTACAAACCAAGCGCGGCTGCGTTAGTCTGCCGTAGGGTCTGAGTTCTGTTAATAAATTGAGAGATGATGCATGTTTATATGGTTACTTTAATCTGTAATACTTGTCAAGTATAGTATTCATGTGATAATAAGCATGATATTGAAAGGGGCTTATGATTAATTAGTGTTTACAACTTTAAAATCAATGGTGATTTAAACTATGACATAGTGTGTTAGAAACTAATCGGGTAATGTAATGACACATGTATAGAAGCATGCTGTGTGATGGTCGGCTTAGACCAAAGGGATGGAACTACCTGGAATGCGAAACCTAGGTTATAACCTTAGTAAAAAGCTCAAGAAGAGTATGTAAGTGATGGGTTGAGGAAATCCATCGAGTTTTATTGTGATACTGAAGTTGTTTATTTAAATTAAAAATGACTAATAGACGTCTTAAACTTCTTAATGCTAACATGGATAGCATATCACATAAAGCCTAATTGTTTGTTCCTTTCCTCAGATCATGCCACCTAGGAGACTACCGCGGAATCAGAGGGAGGAAGGATCCGTTAACAATGGTGGAGGGGAAAATGTCGATCAAATGCAGAACTTCGTTAACCTGTTAACTGAAACAATGCAAAACAGACCCCCACCAGCAGCAGAGCAGCCAGTACAACACTTGGCTAGCTTTAAGGACTTTAAATTGGTAGGACCACCGGAGTTCCGGGGAACCTTGGACCCAATTGAAGCCCATACATGGATAGAAGAAATGGAGAAGGTGCTTGAGGTCGCATGAGTGGCCGAAGCACAGAAGACGAGTTTTGTCCCTTTCATGATGAAGGGTGAAGCTAATTATTGGTGGAAAGCCAATAAGGGATGAGCAGACGAGGGAGTTATTCCTTGGGACATATTTAAGGAGTTATTCCTCAAGAATTTCTTCTCAAAAAATACGCAACAGGATATGGAAGTTAAGTTTCTGGAAGTGAAGCAAGGTAGTATGTCTGTCGTAGAGTACGCGTCAAGATTCAGCGAGTTAACCCGATTCCCTCCGCATCAGGTTAACACGGAGGCCAGAAAGGCAAGAAGGTTCGAATTAGGACTGAAACCATGGGTGAAGAAAGTAGTGGTTGTATTAAAGATTAAGACTTACTCTGATCTATTAGAAAGGGATATCATTGCCGAAGGAGGCAATGAAGCCATAACTCGATTCAAACAAGAAAAGAAGATCGGTCATGATGGACAGAAAGAGGGAAGTAGCGGAGCCAACAACCCCAATAAGCGTAAATGGACAGAGAGCCAATCCTCTGGAGGTAATAAGTCTAGGGGAGAGGCCAAGAAAAGTATGAAGTGAAAAAACTATGGGAGGAATCACTTGGGGGAGTGCATGAAGGTAAAGAGTGTTTGTTATCGTTGCGTACAACCGGGCACGTGGCTCCTCAGTGTCTGAATAAGCAAAATGGAGGATGTTTCTCGTGTGGAGTCATAGGCCATCAAATTAAGGACTGCCCAAAGAGAAAGGGCGATGCAGCTAACGAAAACCATAATAACAACAACAACAATGGGCTGAACATTGGAGGGCCAGCAAGTCAAACCAAGAGCAATGGCACGAACGTTCAACATGACAGTACAGGATACGGTGGAGTCGAAGGACGTGGTGTTAGGTATCATTCCGATCAATGATATAGATGCATACATATTATTTGATTCGGGTGCTACCTGATCTTTTAATTCTGAATAATTTGATAAACAGTTAGACTTACCTCGTGAGAGATTAGAACTCCCTATGAACGTAGAAGTAGCAAACAAGGAAATTATCCCCGTAGAGTACATTCATAGGAATTTTTATGCCGAATTGCGAGGATTTAAGCCCAAAGTGGATTTGATATTGATTCATTTGGGGGAGTTCGATGTAATCCTTAGAATGGATTGGTTATCGGTTCACGGAGCAGTTATAGACTATAAGAAGAAGTGTGTACACCTTAAGACTCCGAATAAGTCAAAGGTGGTATTTTATGGTAGTAAATCTCCGAGACAATCTCATTGTATGACGATGGTGCAAGCGCAGAGATTGCTTAAGAAGGGTTGTATAGGTTAGTTTGCTCACGTGGTTGATACTCGACGAGTCGAGGGTGAACTGAGTCAGATACCTATTGTAAGGGATTTTGTTGATGTCTTCCCAGATGAGATTCCAGGATTGCCACCGGATAGAGAGATAAAGTTTGTTATTGATTTGGCACCAGGGACATCACTGGTATACAAAGCGCCGTATCGTATGGCACCGGTAGAGATGAAAGAACTGATGGATCAATTACAAGAGTTGTTAGATAAGGGATACATTCGACCGGGCATATCACCGTGGGGAGCACCAGTCTTATTCATAAAGAAGAAATATGGGTCGCTAAGACTTTGTATCGAGTATCGAGAGTTGAACAAGGTCACCATTAAGAATAAGTTCTCATTTCCCAGGATAGATGATTTGTTTAATCAGTTAAAGGGGGAAAAGTACTTTTCAAAGATTAACTTGAGGACCGGTTATCACCAACTGAAAGTGAGGCCGGAGGACATTCCAAAGTCGACATTCAGAACTCAGTATGAACACTTTGAGTTTCTGGTAATGTCATTCGGATTGACGAACGCGCCAACAACATTTATGGATTTGATGAACAGAGTGTTCAAACAATATTTGGATAAGTTTTTTATCGTATTAATCAATGAAATTCTAGTGTATTCAGAGACAGAGAAAGAACACGTCGAGCATCTTTGGATAGTGTTGGAGACATTAAGGAGGGAGAAGTTGTATGCAAAATTCTACAAGTGTGAGTTTTGGTTGCAAAGAGTGCAATTTTTAGGGCAAGTTATCGACAAGAATGGTGTTTCAGTGGATCCAGCGAAGGTAGAAGCGATAATCAATTGGGAGCAGCCGAAGACGCTGACAGAAATCAGGAGTTTCCTAGGATTGGCGGGATGCTATCGAAGATTTGTTCGGGATTTTACAAAATTAGCATCACCGTTGACCAATCTTACTAGTAAAATAACTAAGTTCATTTGGACAGAGAAGTGTGAAGAAAGTTTCCTAGAATTGAAGAAGATGCTTAGTGAAGCACCTATGTTCTCTTTACCGGACAACACGAGAGGATTTATAGTGTATAGTGATGCGTCACACAAGGGTCTTGACTGTGTACTGATGCAACACGGCAGGGTCATTGCATACGCTTCATGTGACGCCCCCAAATCCGGGTACTTGAAACCCGAATTCCGTGATTCACGATACCATCTCTATAACCAGAATAATACTAATAATAATGCCAATAATATAAATATTTAAACTTAACTTACATAATATCAAAGTTTAACTCCCAAGTACGTAACCTTAAGTCATTCCTTACAACACATGATCATAAATATATAACATTGTCTTAATAATATTAAACTATCACATAGATAACATTGTCATCATTCAGCAACCTTTCCTTTTCCCTTATTTCTAGCAGAGCCTTCAGAGTGTTCACACTTAGCTGAAATATTTAAATTGAGCAAGGATGAGCATTTGAGTGCCCAGCAAGTAATAGCAATTATATATATATAAGCTAAAAGAATTTAAATACTTTCTTTATACTACCCTTCTACAACGGATCAATAGTTGCGAAGAAAATTCTGAACCAATAATAATAACAATTCTCTTTCAAATCTTTAAAACTACGTACCGACTATAAAAAAGTTTTAGGGGACATACTATGAACATTGATTTCATTTTCAAAAAGGTTAAACCGAACTTCATCTGTAAACCGTCATAACTTACGGGCACGGAGGTTGATCAGCCCGTTATACTCTGTATTGATCAATACTACATTGCTAGAACGATATCATCGTTCATCCTTTGTCTGCCGTAGCGCATAAAAATTTTCCCATGTTCGGGATGTTCATACTTGTCAGGGTTCCAAACAAAAGGTTTTATCTTATCCAACAATAATCTATAATTCAACATATATGTATATATCAAAGGTGTATCAACATGTGTTTAACTGCAATGATTATCCAACTGGGGACACTTGTTTAACCATTTATAGAAATTAACGAACAGAGAATATATATCTGAATTACCATATACTAACATGTTAATAATCAATGGGCATATATAATATAGGTTAATAATCATACGGTAATAATATAATTACAAACATTCTTACTCATGTCCATTGCATAAAAAGGAAATGCAAAGGTAGGATATCTTGCACGATCGTTGCTTACAATACTGAAACTTAGTTTTATCTTTTATGTAATCACCTATCATTAATCGATCATTCGATTCGATTAGAAAAATATACTATAACACATAGTATTGCATTTCACAACAAGACATAACCTACTCACGTTGTTACACATACACACGTATCATTACATCGCAAACAAAACAAGAATGCTATTTGAAATATCTAAGTTTAGAACAATTTACGAACTATGTTTGTTAAATTAACAACTTTATTTGAAAAATTAACGAGTTTAAGACTCTATTCTATTACTCAATATCTCAGAAACATCACTATATGACTTGATAAAAAATTTTAAACATTTATTATACATTAACATTAATTTCAAATACCTAATCATCATTAAATATCAAACGACTCTATTATCATTAATATTAAATTCATTAAACCATTAATGAAATCATTACTAAAACATCAAAGTTATTTACAATAACTCAAAATATTTTAAAAGTATTAATATTATCCTTAAATGATTTTTAAAGCATTTTAAATCGCTTTTTAAATAATTACCATTAATATTCAAATATTAATGAACCATTCATCCAAATATTAAAAGTCATTAATTATAACTTAAAATATTTTTAATTCACTTATATCCCTTTTTAAATGATTTTTAATTTAATAAAACAATTTTTAAACTATTTATTTAATATAAATATTAAATAAATTCAATATCATTAATACTAACTTATTATCATTAATATTAAATTATTAATGAAATTATCCTTTAAATATTAAAAGTTATATTTTATAACTTAAAATATTTTTAAACACTTTAAAATGATTTTTAAAATATTAAAATGATTTTAAATTCATTTTATTAAATTCATCTACTAAATAACTTAATTATCATTAATATTAATTTATTAATGAAAATTATCATATAATATCAAAAGTTATTAAAATAACTCATAATATTTTCTTACATCACAATATAATTTTTAATGATTTTTCATGTATTTAAATAATTTATTTAATATGATAATTAAATAAATTAAATACATTTAATATTCCAAAAATATAAAATATTTACAAATATATTCAAAATAATTAAAATATATTTTTCGAACATTAAAATAATTTTTTATAATTTATTTGGTATTTTTAATAATTAAATCTAATTTTCTGTAATTATTAAATACAAATAAGCAATTTAGAAATTAAACTGTCGCCTAAGGTGCCTATAGCGACGTAACTGTCGCTATAGGTGTTCTTCACCAACCCAGAAAACGCGAGTCAGTGAGCTAGCATGCATGTTTGTGAAGTATTAATCTGTGTGTGTTTTTTCTGGACAAACTAGGAATTGGATCTTGTAGTACTAGTGCATGTCTACAATACCTAACATCAAACATGGCCATCAAGCATCAAACAAACAAGATCTGAGCTCCCAAAGAAGTATCGGGACCGTTCTTCATCTTCAAGGTGAAGAATACATTGACCCGACCCGCTCACTTTGAGCTTCTATAACTAGAAATCCTTTTGATAGATTGGTGATTTATAAGTTCAAGATTGTAGACAACATGCAAGACTACAACTCTATTACATAATATAACAGTAAAAACAAAAGATCTAGCCAGTAAATCTCTCAACCAACCACCCGCTGTAAATAAGCTACATATTTTTCCGGAAAATTTCGAGAAAGTTAAGTAAGTGGTAGTAATGCCTACTTTGACCAACCAACGATTTCGATTCATTTGGTATTAAGGAGATTTTAAGGCATAATATTGAAGTTAAACTACAATACTACAATCTACAAGCAATAAAGACATCATACAACAAAGCGGTCGATGATCTAAAGGCTCAAACTTCTTGTCAGACACTGATTTCCCTTTCTGGGCTTGCCTAGAAAGTACCCGGTCAAAGCCGGTCAACGGGGTTTGACCACGAATATCTCCAAATCTACACATGCAATAACTCTGATTCCTTTTGTAGCTTAAAGACAGAATTACAGGCTACCAATAACAACATTTAAACAACATAAATCAAACACGATCTAGGAGCCATAGGCCCTGGCATTTGTTGTCAGACCTTAAGAACAAAATTTCCAGATTTTGTAGATCTTCAATTCTGAGCTTCTAGATGTTATAGATCTAACATCTAGCAACCAAGATTATCACTAGATACCAAAACCAACATAATCTAACATTTAAACACAAGATCAAACAACAGATTTGGACAGAATTTTTGAGGTAGGGTTTATACCTTCTAAGCTTTGATTTCCGATTTTTTGTTGCTTCTGATTTGTTTATGGCTTCTAAGTTTTATCTTTTATGTAATCACCTATCATTAATCGGATCATTACGTTCGATTAGGAAAATATACTATAACACATAGATCTTTGCATTTCACTACAAGACATAACATACTCACGTTGTTACACATACACGTAGATCATTACATCGCAAAACAAAACAAGAAGAATGCTATCGAAATATCTAAGTCTAGAACAATTTACGAACTATGTGCGTTGTATCGACAAATTCTATCGGAAATTAACGAGTTTAAGACTCTATTCTATTACTCAATATCTGTAAACGTCACCATACGATGACTTGATAAAAATTTTTAAACATTTATTATACATTAACATGAATTTCAAATCTGGAATCATCATTAAATATCAAACGACTCTATTATCATTAATATTAAATTCATTAAACCATTAATGAAATCATTATCAAAACATCAAAGTTATTTACAATAACTCAAAATATTTTAAAAGTATTAATATTATCCTTAAATGATTTTAAATTATTTTAAATCGCTTTTTAAATAATTACCATTAATATTCAAATATTAATGAACCATTCATCCAAATATTAAAAGTCATCAATTATAACTTAAAATATTTTTAATTCACTTATATCCCTTTTAAATGATTTATAATTTAATAAAACAATTTTTAAACTATTTATTTAATATAATTATTAAATAAATTCAATATCATTAATACTAACTTATTATCATTAATATTAAATTATTAATGAAATTATCCTTTAAATATTAAAAGTTATATTTTATAACTTAAAATATTTTAAACACTTTAAAATGATTTTTAAAATATTAAAATGATTTTTAATTCATTTTATTAAATTCATCTACTAAATAACTTAATTATCATTAATATTAATTTATTAATGAAAATTATCACATAATATCAAAAGTTATTAAAATAACTCATAATATTTTCTTACATCACAATATAATTTTAATGATTTTTCATGTATTTAAATAATTTTTAAATAATTTATTTAATATTATAATTAAATAAATTAAATACATTTAATATTCCAAAAATATAAAATATTTAAAATATATTCAAAATAATTAAAATATATTTTTCTTGAACATTAAAATAATTTTTTATAATTTATTTTGTATTTTAATAATTAAATCTAATTTTCTAATTAATAAATAGAAATAATCAATTTAGAAATTAAACTGTCGCTTAGGTGCTTATATAGCGACGTAATCGTCGCTATAGGTGTTCTTCACCAACCCGTAAAACGCGAGTCGAGTGAGCTAGCATGCATGTTTGATTAAAGAGTGTTAATGCAGTGTGTGTTTTTTCCGACAAACTAGGAATTGGATCTTCTAGTACTTAGTGCATGTCTACAATACCTAACATCAAACATGGCCATCAAGCATCAAACAAACAAGATCTCGAGCTCCCAAAGAAGTCATTAGACCTGCTCTTCATCTTCAAGGTGAAGAATGAAATTTCGACCCGCCACTTTGAGCTTCTATAACTAGAAATCCTTTTGATAGATTGGTGATTTATAAGTTCAAGATTGTAGACAACATGCAAGACTACAACTCTATTACATAATATAACAAGAAAAACAAAAGATCTAGTAGTAAATCTCCGTCAACCAACGCTGGAAATAAGCTACATATTTTTCCTCGAAATTTCCGAGAAAGTTAAGTCACGGTCGATCGGCCTACTTTGACCAACCACCGATTTCGATTCATTTGGTATTAAGGAGATTTTAAGGCATAATATTGAAGTTAAACTACAATACTACAATCTACAAGCAATAAAGACATCATACAACAAATGGTGATCGATGATCTAAAGGCTCAAACTTCTTGTCGAGACACCCGATTTCCCTTTACGGGCTTGCACAAAGTACCCGTCAAAGCCATCAATCGAGGGTTTGACCACGAATATCTCCAAATCTACACATGCAATAACTCGATTCCATTTGTAGCTTAAAAGACGTAATTACAAAGCTACCAATAACAACATTTAAACAACATAAATCAAACACGATCTAGAGCCATAGGCCCTGGCATTTGTTGTCAGACCTTAAGAACAAAATTTCCAGATTTTGTAGATCTTCAATTCTGAGCTTCTAGATGTTATGGATCTAACATCTAGCAACCCAGATTATCACTAGATACCAAAACCAACACAATCTAACATTTAAACACAAGATCAAACAATAGATTTGGACAGAATTTTTGAGGTAGGGTTTATACCTTCTAAGCTTTGATTTCCGATTTTTTGTTGCTTCTGATTTGTTTATGGCTTCTAAGTTTTATCTTTTATGTAATCACCTATCATTAATCAGATCATTCGTTCGATTAGAAAAATATACTATAACACATAGTAGATCGCATTTCACGACACAAGACATAACCTACTCACGTTGTTACACATACACAAATCGTTACATTACATCGCAAAACAAACAAAGAATGCGGTGAAAATATCTAAGTCTAGAACAATTTACGAACTATGTCGTTAAAATTTAACAAACTTTATCGGGAAATTAACGAGTTTAAGACTCTATTCTATTACTCAATATCTGTAAACGTCAGTCATATGACTTGATAAAATTTTTTAAACATTTATTATACATTAACATGAATTTCAAATACCTAATCATCATTAAATATCAAAACGACTCTATTATCATTAATATTAAATTCATTAAACCATTAATGAAATCATTACCAAAACATCAAAGTTATTTACAATAACTCAAAATATTTTAAAGTATTAATATTATCCTTAAATGATTTTTAAAGCATTTTAAATCGCTTTTTAAATAATTACCATTAATATTCAAATATTAATGAACCATTCATCCAAATATTAAAAGTCATTAATTATAACTTAAAATATTTTTAATTCACTTATATCCCTTTTTAAATGATTTTTAATTTAATAAAACAATTTTTAAACTATTTATTTAATATAATTATTAAATAAATTCAATATAATTAATACTAACTTATTATCATTAATATTAAATTATTAATGAAATTATCCTTTAAATATTAAAAGTTATATTTTATAACTTAAAATATTTTAAACACTTTAAAATGATTTTTAAAATATTAAAATGATTTTTAATTCATTTTATTAAATTCATCTACTAAATAACTTAATTATCATTAATATTAATTTATTAATGAAAATTATCACATAATATCAAAAGTTATTAAAAATAACTCATAATATTTTCTTACATCACAATATAATTTTTAATGATTTTCATGTATTTAAATAATTTTTAAATAATTTATTTAATATTATAATTAAATAAATTAAATACATTTAATATTCCAAAATATAAAATATTTAAAAATATATTCAAAATAATTAAAATATATTTTTCTAACATTAAAATAATTTTTTATAATTTATTTTGTATTTTTAATAATTAAATCTAATTTTACGTAATTATTAAATAGAAATAATCAATTTAGAAATTAAATGTCGCTTAAAGGTGCCTATATACGTAATCTTTCGCTTATAGGTGTTCTTCACCAACCCGTAAAACGCGAGTCGGTGAAAGCTAGCATGCATGTTTGACCGAGTGTTAATCTGTGTGTGTTTTTTCTGGACAAACTAGGAATTGGATCTTGTAGTACTAGTGCATGTCTACAATACCTAACATCAAACATGGCCATCAAGCATCAAACAAACAAGATCTGAGCTCCCAAAGAAGCTGTCAGACCTGTTCTTCATCTTCAAGGTGAAGAACAGCTCGACCCGCTCACTTTGAGCTTCTATAACTAGAAATCCTTTTGATAGATTGGTGATTTATAAGTTCAAGATTGTAGACAACATGCAAGACTACAACTCTATTACATAATATAACAGTAAAAACAACAGATCTAGCCGTAAATCTCTGGTCAACCACTGTCAGAAATAAGCTACATATTTTTCTGGAAAATTTCCAGAAAGTTAAGTTTAATAGTATCGCCTACTTTGACCTACCCAACGATTTCGATTCATTTGGTATTAAGGAGATTTTAAGGCATAATATTGAAGTTAAACTACAATACTACAATCTACAAGCAATAAAGACATCATACAACAAACAGACTGGACAGATCTAAAGGCTCAAACTTCTTGTCGACACTGATTTCCCTTTCTGGGCTTGCCTAGAAAGTACCAATCAAAAGCCGGTCAATCTGGTTTGACCACGAATATCTCCAAATCTACACATGCAATAACTCTGATTCCATTTGTAGCTTAAAGACAGAATTACAGGCTACCAATAACAACATTTAAACAACATAAATCAAACACGATCTAGGAGCCATAGGCCCTGGCATTTGTTGTCAGACCTTAAGAACAAAATTTCCAGATTTTGTAGATCTTCAATTCTGAGCTTCTAGATGTTATGGATCTAACATCTAGCAACCCAGATTATCACTAGATACCAAAACCAACACAATCTAACATTTAAACACAAGATCAAACAACAGATTTGGACAGAATTTTTGAGGTAGGGTTTATACCTTCTAAGCTTTGATTTCCGATTTTTTGTTGCTTCTGATTTGTTTATGGCTTCTAAGTTTTATCTTTTATGTAATCACCTATCATTAATCAGATCATTCGTTCGATTAGAAAAATATACTATAACACATAAGTCGCATTTCACGGTCAAAGACATAACCTACTCTCACGTTGTTACACATACACAAAGTTAGATCGTTACATCGCAAACAAACAATGAATGCTATTTGAAATATCTAAGTCTAGAACAATTTCGAACTATGTCGTTGTCTTAAATCGACATTTCTATCGGAAATTAACGAGTTTAAGACTCTATTCTATTACTCAATATTCAGAAAGCGTCGGTCATATGACTTGATAAATTTTTTAAACATTTATTATACATTAACATGAATTTCAAATCTAGGAATCATCATTAAATATCAAATGACTCTATTATCATTAATATTAAATTCATTAAACCATTAATGAAATCATTACTAAAACATCAAAGTTATTTACAATAACTCAAAATATTTTAAAAGTATTAATATTATCCTTAAATGATTTTTAAAGCATTTTAAATCGAGTTTTTAAATAATTACCATTAATATTCAAATATTAATGAACCATTCATCCAAATATTAAAAGTCATTAATTATAACTTAAAATATTTTTAATTCACTTATATCCCTTTTTAAATGATTTTTAATTTAATAAAACAATTTTTAAACTATTTATTTAATATAATTATTAAATAAATTCAATATAATTAATACTAACTTATTATCATTAATATTAAATTATTAATGAAATTATCCTTTAAATATTAAAAGTTATATTTTATAACTTAAAATATTTTTAAACACTTTAAAATGATTTTTAAAATATTAAAATGATTTTTAATTCATTTTATTAAATTCATCTACTAAATAACTTAATTATCATTAATATTAATTTATTAATGAAAATTATCACATAATATCAAAAGTTATTAAAATAACTCATAATATTTTCTTACATCACAATATAATTTTTAATGATTTTTCATGTATTTAAATAATTTTTAAATAATTTATTTAATATTATAATTAAATAAATTAAATACATTTAATATTCCAAAATATAAAATATTTCAAATATATTCAAAATAATTAAAATATATTTTTCAACATTAAAATAATTTTTATAATTTATTTTGTATTTTTAATAATTAAATCTAATTTTCGTAATTATTAAATAGAAATAATCAATTTAGAAATTAAATCTGTCGCTTAAAGGTGCCTATAGCGACGTAAATCGCCGCTATAGGTGTTCTTCACCAACCCGTAAAACGCGAGTCGGTGAGCTAGCATGCATGTTTGAATCGAGTGTTAATGCGTGTGTGTGTTTTTCCGACAAACTAGAATTGGATCTTCTAGTACTAGTGCATGTCTACAATACCTAACATCAAACATGGCCATCAAGCATCAAACAAACAAGATCTGAGCTCCCAAAGAAGCTATCAGACCTGTTCTTCATCTTCAAGGTGAAGAACAGCTCGACCCGCTCACTTTGAGCTTCTATAACTAGAAATCCTTTTGATAGATTGGTGATTTATAAGTTCAAGATTGTAGACAACATGCAAGACTACAACTCTATTACATAATATAACAAGAAAAAAAAAGATCTAGCCAGTAAATCTCCGGTCAACCACCGCCGGAAATAAGTTACATATTTTTTCGGAAAATTTCCGAAAAAGTTAAGTCACGGTAGATCGCCTACTTTGACCAAACCATCGATTTCGATTCATTTGGTATTAAGGAGATTTTAAGGCATAATATTGAAGTTAAACTACAATACTACAATCTACAAGCAATAAAGACATCATACAACAAAGCAGATCGACGGATCTAAAGGCTCAAACTTCTTGTCGACAACGATTTCCCTTTACGGGCTTGCTGAAAGTACCCGTCAGCCAAAGCCATTAATCTGGTTTGACCACGAATATCTCCAAATCTACACATGCAATAACTCGATTCCATTTGTAGCTTAAAGACGTAATTACAGTGCTACCAATAACAACATTTAAACAACATAAATCAAACACGATCTAGAGCCATAGGCCTTCGGCATTTGTTGTCGGACCTTAAGAACAAAATTTCCGTGATTTTGTAGATCTTCAATCTGAGCTTCTAGATGTTATGGATCTAACATCTAGCAACCCAGATTATCACTAGATACCAAAACCAACACAATCTAACATTTAAACACAAGATCAAACAATGATTTGGATGAAATTTTTGAGGTAGGGTTTATACCTTCTAAGCTTTGATTTAGATTTTTGTTGCTTCTCGATTTGTTTATGGCTTCTAAGTTTTATCTTTTATGTAATCACCTATCATTAATCGGATCATTCGCTCGATTAGAAAAATATACTATAACACATAAGATCTTTTGCATTTCACCATCAAATACATAACCTACTCACGTTGTTACACATACACGTGATCGTTACATACATGCAAAACAAACAAGAATGCTGGTCAAAATATCTAAGTCTAGAATAATTTCTCGAACTATATGTAAAATCGCAAACTGATTCTATCGGAAATTAACGAGTTTAAGACTCTATTCTATTACTCAATATCTGTAAACGTCAGTCATATGACTTGATAAAATTTTTTAAACATTTATTATACATTAACATGAATTTCAAATACCGGAATCATCATTAAATATCAAACAGCTCTATTATCATTAATATTAAATTCATTAAACCATTAATGAAATCATTACCAAAACATCAAAGTTATTTACAATAACTCAAAATATTTTTAAAATATTAATATTATCCTTAAATGATTTTTAAAGCATTTTAAATCAGTTTTTTAAATAATTACCATTAATATTCAAATATTAATGAACCATTCATCCAAATATTAAAAGTCATTAATTATAACTTAAAATATTTTTAATTCACTTATATCCCTTTTAAATGATTTTTAATTTAATAAAACAATTTTAAACTATTTATTTAATATAATTATTAAATAAATTCAATATAATTAATACTAACTTATTATCATTAATATTAAATTATTAATGAAATTATCCTTTAAATATTAAAAGTTATATTTTATAACTTAAAATATTTTTAAACACTTTAAAATGATTTTTAAAATATTAAAATGATTTTTAATTCATTTTATTAAATTCATCTACTAAATAACTTAATTATCATTAATATTAATTTATTAATGAAAATTATCACATAATATCAAAAGTTATTAAAATAACTCATAATATTTTCTTACATCACAATATAATTTTTAATGATTTTTCATGTATTTAAATCATTTTTAAATAATTTATTTAATATTATAATTAAATAAATTAAATACATTTAATATTCCAAAAATATAAAATATTTCTGAAATATATTCAAAATAATTAAAATATATTTTTCGAACATTAAAATAATTTTTTATAATTTATTTTGTATTTTTAATAATTAAATCTAATTTTCTGTAATTATTAAATAGAAATAATCAATTTAGAAATTAAACTGTCGCCTAAGGTGCCTATAGCGACGTAACTGTCGCTATAGGTGTTCTTCACCAACCCAGAAAACGCGAGTCAGTGAGCTAGCATGCATGTTTGACCGAGTGTTAATCTGTGTGTGTGTTTTTTCTGGACAAACTAGGAATTGGATCTTGTAGTACTAGTGCATGTCTACAATACCTAACATCAAACATGGCCATCAAGCATCAAACAAACAAGATCTGAGCTCCCAAAGAAGCTGTCAGACCTGTTCTTCATCTTCAAGGTGAAGAACAGCTCGACCCGCTCACTTTGAGCTTCTATAACTAGAAATCCTTTTGATAGATTGGTGATTTATAAGTTCAAGATTGTAGACAACATGCAAGACTACAACTCTATTACATAATATAACAGTAAAAACAAAAGATCTAGCCGTAAATCTCTCGGTCAACCAACGCCGAAATAAGTTACATATTTTTTCGGAAAATTTCCGCAAAGTTAAGTTAACGGTATCGGGCTACTTTGACCGCCAACGATTTCGATTCATTTGGTATTAAGGAGATTTTAAGGCATAATATTGAAGTTAAACTACAATACTACAATCTACAAGCAATAAAGACATCATACAACAAATGAATCGATGATCTAAAGGCTCAAACTTCTTGTCGACATCGATTTCCCTTTTCCGGGCTTGCTTAGAAAGTACCCGATCAAAGCCAATAATCAGGGGGTTGACCACGAATATCTCCAAATCTACACATGCAATGACTCTGATTCCTTTTGTAGCTTAAAGACAGAATTACAGGCTACCAATAACAGCATTTAAACAACATAAATCAAACACGATCTAGGAGCCATAGGCCCTGGCATTTGTTGTCAGACCTTAAGAACAAAATTTCCAGATTTTGTAGATCTTCAATTCTGAGCTTCTAGATGTTATGGATCTAACATCTAGCAACCCAGATTATCACTAGATACCAAACCAACATAATCTAACATTTAAACACAAGATCAAACAACAGATTTGGACAGAATTTTTGAGGTAGGGTTTATACCTTCTAAGCTTTGATTTCCGATTTTTTGTTGCTTCTGATTTGTTTATGGTTACGGTGGGGCTTGACTTAGGGACTAATAAGCTTGAGAATTTTGTGGGTTTGAGGCAAAGAAAGCTTAGGTTGAGTGTTGAATAAATTGAGCTAGCAACTCCCATTTCTTCTCTCTTAATCTATTTATATACGTGGAATTGCATGAAGGTTTAAGTTATTACTCTCCACACACATGATGTCCAATGTATAATTTTCCTTATCTTGATTTTTAAGCATGGCTAGAAGATTTTCCACCAATAGGAAGTTGACAACAAAGTACTTTTGCAATAAAATAAATAAAGTAAAGCTATTTACTATGAAAGGAAACTTGATTAACACTTTTGTTACCTTAAAAGGTAAAATCGCCAGCCCTAATTATTTACTCTAATTCTTTATTTAGCTATTAATTTAATGCATAATCTCAGGCAAATTAAGGGTCTAAAATACCCTTGGCTAAAGTGGGCTAAGAGTTGGGCTTGAATTTATCTCTTTGGGCTTTCTTCCAATTGTTTTGGGCCATTAGTAAACCTAGCCCAATAGTTATTAATCTATGTTACCCAAGTTAGGGTTCAAAATAATTATAATTAGGGTACTAAATTTATAATTAGGTTTTTCTTATTTTGATTAGGGTTTTAATCATACATGGACATTAGGGTTATAATATAATAATTATACTATCCATACTAACTTAGAAATTAGGGTTTATACATAATAATTAGGGTTTCAAGAATTTAACCAGTATAAGGTTAATTAGGGTTGACCATAGGTCACATAACACAGTTATATATTAGACTTGAACTCACCACCCTGTTTCAGATTAGGGTTTCCCACATTAATTAGGGTTTAACAACACCACCATAATTACATATATAAAAAAAAAAATTCTGCAAAAATTTCTAATTTAATTGTATAGAAAATATAGGGTTATTATACTTCATGTCAGCCGAAAGATTATGAGAAGGGATATCCGACTCATGACTTGGAGTTAGCAGCAGTAGTTTTCACCTTCAAGATTTGGAGGCATTATTTGTCTAGCGAGAAGTGTGAGATATATACGGATCACAAGAGTTTGAAGTATATCTTCACGCAGAGAGAGTTAAACATGAGGCAACGCCGATGGTCAGAATTGATCAAAGATTATGATTGTGAAATTCTGTACCATCTAGGAAAAGCAAATGTAGTGGCAGATGCCTTGAGCAGAAAAGGCAGAGAGAAGTTATTGAAGTTGACCATTCAAGAAGAATTGGTGAAAGATTTCGAACGACTAGACTTGGAAATTAGGTATCCGATGGAGACCGACGATCAATTATTCTGATGACAAATGAGCCCGACTTTATTGGATAAGGTTAAAGAGGCACAAGAAAAGGACGAAGATTGCAATAACATCAAGAAGCGATTAACTGAAGGTGAGGAATTGAAATTTTAGATTGATAGAACTGGACTGCTAAGATTTGAAGGACGAATTTGGGTACCGTTAGTACCTGAACTGAGAGAAGAGATTTTGCAAGAAGCGCACCATACGAGATATTCGATACACCCAAGAAGCACGAAGATGTACCAAGATTTGTGTCACCACTTCTGGTGGCCAAATATGAAGAGAGAGGTTGTGGAATGCATAAGTAGATGTCTAACTTGTCAGAGAGTTAAGGTAGAGCACCAACGACCAAGCGGGTTATTACAACCATTAGAGATTCCATAATGGAAATGGGAGCAAATCACAATGGACTTTGTGTTAGGACTTCTGGCAACGCAGAAAAGGCACGATGCCATATGGGTGATTGTAGATCGTCTTATTAAGTCAACTTACTTTTTGCCGATTAAGATTAAGTATAGTTTGGACTAGTTAGCCAAATTGTATGTCAAGGAAATTATCTCGAGGCATGGGGTGCCGGTATCTATTGTATCAGATAGAGATCCGCGATTCACGTCAATCTTCTGGAAGAGTCTTCAAGAAAGAATGGGGACACAACTACGAATGAGTATCGCGTATCATCCGCAGACCGATGGGCAAAGCGATAGAACGATTCAAACACTTGAAGACATGCTCCGAGCTTGTGTGATGGACTTCAAGGGTAGTTGGGAGGATAACCTTCCATTAGTAGAGTTCACATATACCAATAGTTATCACGCCAATATTGGAATTCCACCGTACGAAGCATTGTATGGGAGGAAATGTAGAACGCCCTTATGTTGGGACAAAGTTGAAGACCAACGACTGATGGGACCAGAGTTGGTACAACAGACGGTAGAAATCATCAAGGTGATAAGAGCCCGACTAGTAGCAGCTCAAGATTGCCAGGAGAAGTATGCGGACTTACATCGCAAGAAGAAAGATTTTGAATTAGGAAGCTATGCATTTTTGAAAAGTATCTCCCTGGAAAAGGAAGATTAGTTTTGGGAAGAAGGGAAAGTTGAGCCCTAGGTTCATAGGGTCGTTTAAGATTCTGAGGCGAGACTAAAATTGAACACATTCACAACGTGTTTCACGTGTCAGTGTTGCGGCCATCTAACCAGACTACAAGAACGTTATCTCCTATGAACCAATACAAGTCGAGAAAGACTTTTCGTACAAGGAAGTTCCTGTCCAGATACTATATAGGAAGGAACAGAAGCTGAGGAATAAAATCATTCATTCCGTTAAGATTCTCTGTACCAATCCAGAATTTCAAATTGTAATTTTAAATATTTATTGAATTATATAAATATTTATTTGACGTGTTTATTGTTGAAATTGATGAAATAAATATTTTATTGATGTGGCTATTATTAGTAAATATTTATGAATTAAATTTATTAGATAATATTCTAAATTAAATTAATTTATAATTTAGAGAGTTGTAATATAAAATGAGATGTTATATTGTTGTTTTAATTTAATAATTTAAAGTGGTATGTTAAATTATTAAATAAAGTTATAACGAACTTATAATTTTGTGATAATTGTTTAAGTGGAATATTTATTTAAAATATAGTATGTGTAATTAATTTATTTGATTAATGTTGGATATGGAAATCCAAAAATATAAAATGTGATTATAAATTATAAACTAAATTGTTTATTAAAATAATGAAAGTAGTTTTAAATTGATTTAACCCAAACAAGGCTTAAAGATATTAAATTTTTATTGTAAAGACTTTTTGCCAATCAAAGCTTTATGACTTTTGGATTTTTGATTTTTGAATTTTTAAATAATATAAATAAAACAAATAAAATAAATAAATTAATAAATAAAATGTATTTATAATCTATACGTTTAATTAGTTTATAACTGATATACTTAGTATGCGAGTTATGGCCATATTAGTTTATTTTGTTTACGCATACTGGGTTATTAGCTTGGCTATTTTGCTAAACTGAGAAAGAGGTCAGAGAACTTGAGAGAGAATTTGAGAGAAACCTAAGAATTTCACAGCAACTTCAGTGTTTAGCAAGGATTACCAAGCAATTTGAAGGTATTTTCTTTAACCTTGATATTATATATATATATATATATATATATATATATATATATGAGTTTTACGGCATGAAGCTTCAAACTCTGTGAATTCAATTTTTTCGAATTCTTGCTATACAACTAATTTCTTGTGATTGTATGTGGCTGTGATGATTAGAGTTTGTGTTTAAACAAGAATTCGTATGCTAATTTCATTTAAAAGTAGTAAAAGTAATGAGAGTGTTTATATTTTTCATATGGCTTGTAAAATTACCAATTTTAGTGGTCAATTTGTATGTTAAACTATAAATTGAGTTTTGATTATGCTAGTCCATTAAGAAACGAAGAGAACGTAGTTTGAATGAAGTGATTTGGACAAGAATAGTGATCATAGTGATGATTTATGTAAAGAATGTCAAAAAAATGGAGTTTTGTGTAAAAACATAGAATTTAAGGAATTAAATTAGTTAAAATGGTTGTTAAATTGTTCTATATTGATGAAAATGTGAGGAAACATGTTTGTGATAGTTTTATACCAATCGTATGTGTTAATTTCACTATTTTGTGGGTGAAATTCGTGTTAGTTGGGCTAAAAACGCTCACTCGCTCATCGCATTTACGGTTCTGTCTGTGCAGAACAGAATTTGCTGCGTTGGTGCCAAGGCGACAAAATTGGCAGTTCTTGTGCCCGTCCCTCTTTTTGTGTATGGCAATTGCACCATACCCTTTATCTATGACAATGGTTTCTGTACAGTAGCGTAACCTTGGATACCCTTATAACTTGGTCTAATGATGTGTTAATGTAATAAACATGTAATATGGAGGTTAAAACAGAACCGTGTCATGTCATTGATAATTTCGAAGTTGTAAAAGAATTTATAAGTTGTGAACGTGATATGTTATGATTTAGTGTACACAATGAATGTTAAATAAGTGTTGTGAAGGTTAACACTTGGAATTTCTGATATTTATATAGTAGCATAAGATTTGTAATAAATTAACAAGTTTAGCTAGAAATGGTGTTATTTTGTAAGTGGATGTTAAGATGTCTAATAGATATTGTGATTCCACTAAAATGTGTAGGTGAACGTGAGTTTTAATATTATAGCTTACGCTTGAGGTAAGTTTCTAAGCCTTACCTCTTTACATTGAGCATGTTACTTACTTTAAAACAAATTCTTTTAATCTTAATCTTTATTCGAGCAAGCTCTAATTCTAACGTTATTCAAGCAAGTTTGACTTCTAATCATTGTTGAGTTGTTCTAACTTGTTTATAGTTAAGCAAATTTTCTAATTCTACACTTTCGTTGAATTACTTATATTATTACATTATGCAACTTTATTACTATTTATTATCCATGCTCCATACTAAATTTCAAATAAGATTTTTAGCCTTAGCTTAATATTGTTCAAACATGGTATGTGATATTATTCAATATTTATGCTATTATATTATTCCTAAAGCATGACCTTAATTTACAATGTCGATTCAGTTATAATTATTCCATAACATAATGTTATTAACTTTTTATTCAACTAATCCTTAGTTGATGACCGTTGAATTCCGAATTTCCTTGAAATGTATCCAAACTAAACTTACTTTGGTGAGGACTTATATTCTAAATACTGAGATGAACAATCCTATTATTAGGGGATAATTTACGCTTAGCGTTGAAATGTTTGTGCACAATACATTGTACGAAGGGCTGATCCCCCTAAGTACGAGGAGTCGCTATAGTCTTAGGACTGTTAAAGTTTAAGTTGAAAGATTACTTATAACTATGGACATAGTTCGTGGTCTTAGGACCCTCAGTTATATATTTCAGAATGTTGATAGAACATATTGTTCAGTTCTATTGAGCCTATTATTTAGCAGTTGTTGTAAAAATTTTATTCATTATTATTTCAAGTGAGATTTGTTTGCTCACTCTTGCTTATATAACCTTACAACTAAAGTTGAGAAGGTCGATGTTCCTAGCACCAGTAAGGGAAAGGGAAAGATGAACAAGTACTAAAGACTTGTAATTATGTTGATATGTTATTATCAGACTTTACTTGAATTATTGTAATGAAGTTATTTAAATTCCACATTTGAATGATTGTATTTAAAGGTTAGACAACTTGGGAGATTTTATTAATGTAATCCCTTAATGGGAAGGTTTATTATTCAATTTTATTATGATTGGGAAGTTAGATGTGAATGTTTTTATAAAGTGAACACCAAATCTTGAGGTAATGAAGTACCGGGATTTGGGGGGTGTATCAAGTTGGTATCAAAGCGTTAGGTTATGAACCTTAGGTGGGGGAAAAGCCTTAGGAAGTAACCTTTGAAAAGATAGTGGTGATAAATTCTTATCGAGTTTTAAGGAAGTAGTAATAAAACACTTATGTGCTTATGTGATTACACCTTATGTGCTCGTGAGTGTTGAGTAGTAATGATTAGTAATTAAAAATTAAACTTTTTGTTGTCAGGATGACTAATGTCGGAGAATCCAGTCAGGCTAGGGAGGAAGTATCTCAGATGCCTAGAGAAGAGGAGTCTCGTGACATTCAGGTGTTTTGGGAGCAACTACTTCCACGGGAGTCAGCCCCGTTGGTCACAGTAGTTGAAGATGAGGATGATGATGTGGAAACAGATGAGGAGAATCCCGTTGAGCTGCAACAGTCAAATGAGGATGACGAAGACGAGGAGGAAGAGATTCCACTGAACTCGATAGCTGCTCGTATATATGATGAAGTCTATGACCGCAATGTGGAACTTCAGGATATTATCGAGGAGTTACAAGAGATAGTAGCTGAAAAATAAACCTCGATGGCACAGAAGGATGACGAGATCCATGATTGAGATGAACGATAGACTAATGTCGAAAAAAAAGATGATCCATACTGAAGAAAAAAATGAACAAATAACAGCGGAGATCGCAGAACTGAAGAACAAGCTGAGGGAAGAGTCTGCTAAGAGAGTAAGAACCAAAGACGCGTACGAGGAAGCTTATCAACGAGTCGGAATAGCAGAGAGAGACGCACAAGCAAAGAAGATGAAGATGGAGGAGATGAATAACGTATTCAACATTGTAATTAATTGAGCTCCAGATAGGGTCATGGGTTATCCTATTCAGTTCGAGACGCTGCCATCATTCGTATTAGATCGCAAAACAATGATCCAAATCATGGAGGAAGAGCGTCGTAAGGCTACACAGTATCTTATTAGGACATCGTAAGGAATGTTCCTGTTATGCGATTAATAAAATGTTAAATAATATGTATATCCCAAGTGTTATGTAACCTATGGGATATGATGATGATGTTATCCTAAAACTTTAGTAGTTCAGGAAAGTAATGTAAATAGTAGTGATGCTATTGTTCTTATGTTTTCAGAAAGATTATGAATGAATAAAAGTTAGTATTCAAAGTGTTATGTGTTCTGTGATGATTTCTTTTATGAGGTGCAAGTTAAGTAAAAAATACTTAAAAGAAATTGAGTAATAATCTAATGAGTGTATTTTAACAGAAAATGCCTACAAGACGTCAACCACGACAAAGAACCGCTGAGGGAACCACCAATGACGACAATGTTGATGCTAACCCAGTCCAGCAGCTGGTGACGTTACTGACGGGTGCACTGCAGAATCAACCACAGAATCAAGCAACCACATTTAAGGACTTCAAGGCGGTTGTACTACCAGAATTTTGTGGGTCCATGAATCCAGTGGAGGCACAGACATGGATCATGGAAATAGAGAAAGTGTTCGATGTTGCTAGGGTAGGGGAGAATCAGAAGACTGCTTTTGCAACAGTCATGTTGAAAGCAGATGCTAGTTATTGGTGGCAAGCCAATAAAACTCGAGAAGGGCAACGGGTGATGACCTGGGATAGGTTTAAGGAGATATTCTTTGAGACCTATTTCCCAAAGGGTTCGAAGAGTCAGTTAGAAGTGCATTTTTTAGAACTGAAGCAAGGAACGATGACGGTGTCTGAGTATGTCGCAAAATTCAACGAGTTGGCAAGGTTTGCGCCATATAAAGTCAGCATAGACGAACGCAAGGCAAAAAGGTTTGAACAGGGACTGAAGCCCTGGTTGTACAGTAGGGTCTCTCTGTTCCAGCTGAAGACATGGTTAGAGAAGGAAATTCTCGTAGAAGGTGGAGGCGAGGATGTAACAAAGTTCAATCAAGAACAGAAAAAGAAGAAGAATAAGGTGGAGATTAAGAATGGAGGTGGTGGTAGTGGAAACGACAACAACAATCTGAAGAGAAAATGGAATGGAAATGTGAGTGCTGGAAATCAGTAGGGTAACAAACAAAATAAGAAGTTTGAAGCATGTGCTAAATGTGGTAAGTTTTATAAGGGTATATGCTTAATGGGAAATGTATATGCTTTATCTGTGGCCAAGAGGGTCACATCGCCCCAAATTGCAATCAACCCAAGAAGAACGTTTGCTTCACGTGCGGGTCCAAGGATCACTTTGCTCGTGAGTGCCCTAAGAAGAAGGCTAGAGAGACATCATGAAGCAAAGGAGGTAGCAGTGGAGGTACATGGGCCATTATTGGGCCAACGACATCAAACAAACCCACAGCCAGAACCTTCAACATGACTGTGCAAGATGCTATGCAATCAAAGGATGTGGTGTCAGGTATTATCCCAATCAATGATATTGATGCTTATGTATTATTTGATTCGGGTGCTACTTGCTCGTTTATATCTGATGAATTTGCTAAGAGGTTAGGATTGCCTAGTGAAGAATTGAATTTCCCTTTAAACATAGAAATTGCGAATAGGGAAGTAATTCATGTTAGGTTCGTATACAAGAACTGTAGGGTGGACATTAAGGGGAATATCATGATGGTAGATTTAATTCCGATTAGACTTGGAGAGTTTGATGTTATTTTGGGAATGGATTGGCTGTTCAATTATGGAGCGGTAATTAATTGCCAAAAGAAATGTGTAAACCTTATGACTCCGTAAAAGGTAGTTTTCTATGGTAGTAAATCGCCTAGACAAATGAGATGTCTGACGATTATGCAGGCCAAGAAGTTTTTGAGTCAAGGCTGTGTGGGTTATTTAGCTTACATAGTCGATACTCGGAAGAAGGGTGTGAAACTGGAAGAGATACCAGTGGTTAGGGAATTTGTAGATGTGTTTAGGAGGATTTGCGGGACTTCCGCTTTGACAGAGAGATTGAGTTCGTGATCGACTTAGTGCCAGGAACAACACCGATATCGAAGGCCCCGTAAAGAATGGCTCCGGTAGAGATGAAGGAACTTATGGTATAATTACAAGAACTGTTAGATAAGAAGTATATTCAACCAAACGTATCACCGTGGGGACCGCCGATGTTATTCGTGAAGAAGAAGGATGGGTCAATGCGTATTTGCATTGATTATAAAGAATTAAACAAAGTTATTATTAAGAATAAATATCCATTGCCAACAATAGATGACTTGTTTGATCAATTGAAGGGTGCTAATTACTTCTCGAAAATAGATTTGAGAAGTGGATATCACCAGTTGAAGGTAAAAAAGGAGGATATACCTAGAACGACATTCAGAACACGGTATGGACATTACGAGTTTCTGGTGATGTCTTTTGGTTTGGCCAATGCCCCTGCTGCATTCATGGATTTGATGAACAGGGTGTTTAAACCATTCTTAGACAAGTTTGTGGTAGTATTTATCGACGACATTCTGGTGTATTCCAAAACCCAAGAAGAACACGTAGAACATTTACGTTTTACGTTGGAGACACTAAGAAAGGAAAAGTTGTACGCAAAATTCTATAAATGCGAATTTTGGTTAGATCGAGTACAATTTTTGGGACATGTGATTGACAAATATTAGATTTCAGTGGATCCATCAAAAGATGAAGTCGTAATCAATTGGGAACAACCAAGAACACCATCAGAAGTGAGGAGTTTCTTGGGACTGGTCGGTTATTATAGACGGTTTATTCAAGATTTTTCCAAGATAGCCACTCCGCTAACAAATTTGATAAGGAAAGCAGTAAAATTTGTTTGGACGGAGAAGTGTGAAGAGAGTTTTCAAGATTTAAAGAAGAAGTTAAGTGTGGCACCTGTGTTGTCATTACCAGATAATACAGGAAACTTTGTGGTGTATAGTGATGCCTCACATAAAGGATTGGATTGTGTTTTTATGTAGAATGGCAAGGTTATTGCATATACATCAAGACAGCTGAAGGACTATGAGAAAGGGTATTCGACTCATGATTTAGAGGTGGCTATAGTAGTATTTGCTCTAAAGATATGGAGACACTATCTCTATGGAGAGAAATGTGAGATCTACACAAACCATAAGAGTCTGAAGTATATTTTCACATAGAAGGACTTGAACATGCGTCAAAGGAGATGGATGGAATTAATAAAAGATTATGATTGCGAGATCTTTTATCATCCAGGCAAAGAAAACGTTGTTGCAGATGCCTTGAGTAAAAAGGGTCGTGAGAAGTTGATGTTATTAAACAACCATGAGGAACTTATGTCAGCGATGACAAGGCTAGAGTTGGAAATCAAATTTCCAAAAGAGTCCGACGAAAAATTGTACTAGATGGAATCTAGTCCAACTTTGGTGGACAAGGTGAAGAATTCTCAATTATAAGATGAAGAATGCAGAAAAATAAAGGAAAGTGTGGTCGAGGGTAAAGAGGTGAAGTATAAGGTTGATACTGATGGAATGCTAAGATTAAAGGGACGAATTTGGGTTCCAGCAGTACAGGATATTAAAGAAGACATCTTGACAGAAGCTCATAGCTCAAGATATTCTATTAATCCAGGAAATAAAAAATGTATCAAGATTTGCGGCGACATTTTTGGTGGCCAAATATGAAAAGAGACGTTGCAGAATGTGTTGCAAAATGTTTGACATGTCAGAGAGTGAAGGTCGAGCATCAGAGACCAAGCGAATTACTTCAGCCGTTGGAAATACCGGAATGGAAGTGGGAGCATATCACAATGGATTTTGTGGTAGGTCTTCCAACAACTCAGAAGGGATACGATGCGATATGGGTGGTAGTGGACAGATTAATAAAATCAGCACACTTTTTGCCCATAAAGATTAGATTTAATCTTGATCAGCTGGCAAAACTATACGTCAAAGAGATCGTATCAAGACATGGAGTTCCAGTGTCAATAGTATCAGATAGAGATCCGAGATTCACATCAAATTTCTGGAAGAAACTACAAGAATGCATGGGAACGCAACTGAGGATGAGTACAACATATCACCCGCAAACCGACGGGCAAAGCAAACGAACAATCCAGACATTAGAAGATATGCTTAGAGCGTGCATCATGGATTTAAAAGGAAACTGGGACGATCATTTACCGTTGGTAGAATGCGCCTATAATAACAGTTACCATGCAAGCATAGGCATGCCGCCTTATGATGCATTATACAGCAGGAAGTACAGAACTCCACTGTGCTGGGATGAAGTCGGTCAACGCCAACTATTAGGACCAGAACTGGTTCAACAAACTGCTAAGATTGTCAAACTCATTAGAACAAGGTTGTTAGCTACTCAAAACAGACAAAAGAAGTATGTTGATCAACACAGGCAGTATCGCGAATTTAAAGTAGGAAATTTCATTTTCCAAAAGGTTTCTCCTTGGAAGGGGAAAATTTGTTTGGGCAAGAAAGGAAAGCTCAGCCCAAGGTTTATTAGACCTTTCGAGATACTACGAAGAGTGGGAGTAGTGGCTTACGAGGTAGCTTTCATGTGTCGGTGTTGCGACCATATAAAACCGATTACAAACATGCGATCGAGTATGAACCATTGCAGTTAGGTAAAGATTTATCTTATAAAGAGGTTCCTATTCAGATTGTCGACAGGAAAGAACAAGTGCTCAGGAATAAAGTGATACCTTCTGTGGAGGTGATATGGAGGTACCACAATGTCGAAGAGGCTATGTGGGAACTCGAAGCTGAAATGATGAAGAATTATCCTGAGCTATTTGTTTAGTTCGTGTCTTCAATTCTGGGGACAGAATCTTTGTAAGAAGGGAATAATGTGACGATTTGATTGTTTGAGATGTGATTCTGGGGACAAAATCCTTGTAAGGAGGGAAGGATGTAACAATCTAGAAATTCAAATTATAATTTAAATATTTATTAAATTATATAAATATTTATTTGATGTGTCTATTATTGAAATTGATAAAATAAATATTTTATTGATGTGGTTATTATTAGTAAATATTTATGAATTAAATTTATTAGATAATATTATAAATTAAATTAATTTATAATTTAGAGAGTTGTAATATAACATGAGATGTTATATTGTTGTTTTAATTTAATAATTTCAAGTGGTATGTTAAATTATTAAATAAAGTTATAACGAAATTATAATTTTGTGATAATTGTTTAAGTGGAATATTTATTTAAAATATAGTATGTGTAATTAATTTATTTAATTAATGTTAGATATGGAAATCCAAATAAATAATATGTGATTATAAATTATAAACTAAATTGTTTATTAAAATAATTAAAGTAGTTTTAAATTGATTTAACCCAAACAAGGCTTAAAGATATTAAATCTTTATTTTAAAGACTTTTTGCCGAGCAAAACCTTATGACTTTTGAATTTTTGATTTTTGAATTTTTAAATAATATAAATAAAACAAATAAAATTAATTAATTAATAAATAAAATGTATTTATAATCTATACGTTTAATTAGTTTGTAACTGATATACTTAGTATGCGAGTTATGGCCATATCAGTTTATTTTGTTTTACGCATACTGGGTTATTAGCTTGGCTATTTGCTAAACTGAGAAAGAGGTCAGAGAACTTAAGAGAGAATTTGAGAGAAATCTATATTTCACAGCAACTTCAGTGTTTAGCAAGGATTACTATGAAATTTGAAGGTATTTTCTTTAACATTGATATTATATATATATATATATATATATATATATATATATATATATGTTTTTACGACATGAAGCTTCAAACTCTATGAATGCAATTTTTTCAAATTCTTTCTATACAGCTGATTTCTTATGATTGTACGTGGTTGTGACGATTAGAGTTTGTGTTTAAACAATAATTCGTATGCTAATTTCGTTTAAAAGTAGGAAAAGTAATGACAGTGTTTATATTTTTTTATATGGCTTGTAAAATTATCAATTTTAGTGGTCAATTTGTATGTTAAACTGTAAATTGAGTTTTGATTATGCTAGTTCATTAAGAAATGAAGAGAACATAGTTTGAATAAAGTGCTTTGGACAAGAATAGTGATCACAATGATTATTTGTGTAAAGAATGTCAAAAAATGGAGTTTTGTGTAAAAACATGGAATTTAAGGAATTAAATTAGTTAAAATGGTTGTTAAATTGTTTTATATTGATGAAAATATGAGGAAACATGTTTGTGATAGTTTTATACCAATCGCATGTGTTAATTTCACTGTTTTGTGGGTGAAATTAGTGTTAGTTGGGCTAAAAATGGCTACTATTCATCGCGTTTACGGTTACGTACATGCACCAAATAAATTGCAATTTACGTTGAGTGTCGAGGCGAATCAGCAACAATATTCTTACCGGTCCAGTACATGTATATATGCGCGATTCGTCATACCTCGATATGTGACAAATGGTTTCACTTCTAATGTAGTAGACCCTTGGATACCCTTATAACTTGGTCTAATGATGTGTTAATGTAATAAACATGTAATGTGGAGGTTCAAACAGAACAGTGTCATGTCATTGATAATTTCAAAGTTGTAAAAGAATTTATAAGTTATGAATGTGATATCTTATGACTTAGTGTACACAATGATTGTTAAATCAGTGTTGTGAAGGTTAACACTTGGAATTTTTGATATTTATACAGTAACATAAGATTTGTAATAAATTAACAAGTTTAGCTAGAAATGGTGTTATTTTGTAAGTGGATGTTAACATGTCTAATAGATATTGTGATTCCACTAAAATGTGTAGGTGAACGTGAGTTTTAATATTATAGCTTACGTGTGATGCCCCCAAAATAGGTATACATCACCCATCTTGAGTCGCCAAATACATGGTACAAAATTCAAATACAACTTAATTATACAACAGTCGTGTAAAATATAACTAAACATATGCTGTGAGTTTTAATACAAATATTGCCATCTAGACAATATACAAACTCAATGGGGTTCTCATTACATTTATTATCACACTATTTCACAGAATAGTGAGGACTACTAATGCACCATCTAGGACCATCACTCTATTTCCCCCGACTAGTCCCTGTTACATTCTCATTTCTTGAAAAGAACAATGAAAGCAAAAGGGTGAGCTCAACTAGCCCAGTAAGAAATATTATGACTGAGATAATGCAGAATAAATTATCATTAGCCTTCAACAGTGTTAAACTGATACAATATAACAAACATCGAGTTTAACTGCAGCGGAACAAGCAATCTATTAGAAGATTCAATTAGAGAATAAAATCTACTATCTTCTATTATTTAAAAGGTTTTTCATCACTTTTATCGTCTATATTCTTTAGTATCACGACCACGAATTATCCATGCACTACGGGCCAAAGAAAATCATGTTTTCATCAACGGTCCTAATCATGCCATAAAACAATTCATCTTTGCACCATTGGCCGAAGAGAATCCATAGCCATAATCATACCAAAAATTGTCCATCAATCCACTACGTGCCAATGAGGATTTTTTTCCACATTATTTGTAACATTACGGTCATAATTATACTGAATAATCCCTGGTCATAATCATACCAAGTCCATCTATGCACTACATGCCACATATGACTTTTAACATAATATAAACATGAGGATGATGACAATGACATAATAATTCAATAAAACAAGTTAAAAAATTAATTTATCCAGGAACTAATAACGTCCAAATTGTCAATGTGATACTGCTTTGTGGAGTAAAATTCAAGAATGCTCAGAAGATTATTTCCATGAAAAGATACTGGATGAAGCGCAAATATCAAGGATATTCCACTAATTTCATGGAGTATAGAAGTCAAAACTTTAACCAACTGAGTATAATAAAGAATGGAATAACAAAAGAAATCACCAGGCATGCGATAGACCGCACAGTCAGGTTATTCCAACAGAATAATAAATAACGGAACCAGGTCATGCGTAAAGCACAAACATGATATTCCAACAGAATAATAATTAACGGAATCAGGTCATGCGTAAAGCACAGACAAAATGTTCCAACGGAATGATAAATAATGGAACCAGGTCATGCGTAAAGCACAAACAGGATGTTCCAACAGAATAATAAAGAATGGAATAACAGAAGAATTTCACCATGTATGAAGTACTTTGCATAGACAGGTTATTCCAACATAATAATAAAGAATGGAATAACAGAAGAGTTTTACCAAGTATAGGATATTCCGCGTATACAGGTTATTCCAACAGAATAATAAAGAATGGAATAACAGAAGTTCTCTTCACGAATAAGAAAGAAAGAATACCCTTACGAGTACAAAAAATAATATCCCTTATGAGTACAACAAATAATATCCCCTACCTTAAGAAGAAGAGTACTGGATGTAGGAGTAGTGAAGTAGCAGAATACTTTTCTTCTTTCTCTCTATAGTTTCTCTCTCTAGAGTTTCAGTGAATTCGTAAGAAATAATGAAGGAATGAGCTTCTATTTATATAAGAATGGATTGCATAGTAACTAATTCATGAACGGTCCAGATTGATTTACTTTAAACGGACGGTCCAGATTTAAAACAAAATCTTTTAAATAAAATATTATATATTCTATTTATAATCTAATAAAACGAATAACTTTATAAAAGTATTCTATTTTATATAAAAAGATTTTACTATGCAAAATACTATGCAGGCACTATGCAACACTATGCATAATAAAATATAATATATTCTATTTATAATCTAATAAAACAAATAACTTTATAACAGTATTATGTTTTATATAAAAAGATTTTACTATGTAAAACACTATGCATAATAGAATATAATATATTCTATTTATAGTCTAATAAAACGAATAACTTTATAAAAGTATTATGTTTTATATAAAAAGCTTTTCTGTTTTATTACATTAATAATACTAATAAAACAAAACTGAGTGACTTATCACGTAAGCATCAATAATCAATATCGTGTGCTACTATGCAACCACGCGTATTACTGTACATTTACTACCAAGTAGTTCAACATTATTAACGGTAAAATTTTCGCCGTTATTTTTATAAAATATTTTTGTCATTTTCTCAATCCGACAATAATTCCGTTGTGGGGTCCACCAATGATTGTCTGCATCAATGATATTCTCGACAAAAAAGAATATTCCCAATTAATCGAATATTATACAACAACTTGCATACTTTTCAAAATTTATAAATACTACCCACAACTATAACACTATCTCAAATCCACACCATAATATTCAAAAAAATAATTCGAGAAAATTAAATCTTTATTCATAAAATCTGGGGTTTCACATTACGCTTGAGGAAAGTTTCTAAACCTTACCTCCTTACATTTAACAAGTTACTAACTTTAAAGCAAATTCTTTTATTCTTAATCTTTATTCGAGCAAGCTCTAATTCTAACGTTATTCAAGCAAGTTTGACTTCTAATCATTGTTGAGTTGTTCTAACTTGTTTATAGATAAGCAAGTTTTCTAATTCTACACTTTCATTGAATTAGTTCTATTATTACATTGTGCAAGTTTATTACTATTTATTATGTATGCTCCATACTAAATTTCAAATAAGATTTTTAACCTTAGCTTAATATTGTTCAAGCAATGTATGTGATATTATTCAATATTTATGCTATTAGATTATTCCTAAAGCATGACCTTAATTTACAATGATGATTTAGTTATGATTATTCCATAACATAATGTTATTAACCTTTTATTCAACTAATCCTTAGTTGATGACCGTTGAATTCCAAATTACCTTGAAATGTATCAAAACCAAACTTACTTTGGTGAGGACTTGTATTCTAAATACTGAGATGAACAACCCTATTATTAGAGGATAATTTACGCTTAGCGTTGAAATGTTTGTGTACAATACATTGTATGAAGGGCTGATCCCCCTAAGTACGAGGAGTCCCTATAGTCTTAGGACTGTTAAAGTTTAAGTTGAAAGATTACTTATAACTATGGACATTGTTCGTGGTCTTAGGACCCTCAGTTATATATTTCAAAATGTTGATAGAACATATTGTTCAGTTCTATTGAGCCTATTATTTGGCAGTTGTTATAAAGATTTTATTCATTATTATTTCAAGTGAGCTTTGTTTGCTCACTCTTGCTTATATAACCTTACAGCTAAAGTTGAGAAGGTCGATGTACCTAGAACCAGTAAGGGAAAGGGAAAGATGACCAAGTACTGAAGACTTGTAATTATGTTGATATGTTATTATTATACTTTACTTGAATTATTGTAATGAAGTTATTTAAATTCCGCATTTGAATGATTGTATTTAAGGGTTAGATAACCTGGGAGATTTTATTAATGTAATCCCTCAATGGGAAGGTTTAATATTCAATTTTATTATGATTGTGTAGTTAGATGTGAATGTTTTTATAAAGTGAACACCAAATCTTGAGGTAATGAAGTACCAGGATTTGGGGGTCTATTAAGTTGGTATCAAAGCCTTAGGTTATGAACCTTAGGTGGGGGAAAAGCCTTAGGAAGTAACCTTTGAAAAGATAGTGGTGATAAACCCTCACCTTCCTCATTGCGATTGCTGAGAATTAGTTTGCTAAGGAACTTATAAAGAGTGAGTAGATTAATACATTGCAGCTGAATTGATTCACAGAGGTATAACTTCCCATCACTATTCTTCATTTCTGATATATTGCTTAGTGAATCGATTCTTTAAATTAAGTATGCATTAGTTGAAATTTGATTTGGGTTATTTTTCTTTGTGTCATACAAGCTTCTAAATGTGTTGGGTTATGTTAGAAATATTTTTCAGAAGGAATTTGTGTGATGGGTTCTTTGAAGCTAAGAAGCGAGCCTTCAGTATCTTTGTTACTGCTTTCAAGTGGTAGCATGGCATACCATATAATAGTACATAACCGCGCCCGCCGCACATGCAATTTGCCAAATCATGTGTAGTAATTTTGTGATCTTGTTCCATTCTGAGCATGCTACTTTGATTATTATATGCTTATAAACAACTTTAACTTGTGGACTGAGATTTGCTATGTATGAAGAAGCCATGTTAGTTGATTTAAGTATAAGCGTTCAAGGAAGTATAAGGATTTGGAAACTAAATTTTGATAAACATCGCGTAATACATGCTCTGAATTTATGTGCCAATGTATCAAGTTATGATATACATTAAAATGTGACCAATATGTTAGTTTACATTGTTGGGGAGGGTATGTTGTAGTCAAGCATGAATTAAAAAGGAAAATGCAAGTAAGAGACTATTTTAGCTATGTGTACATGAACTACATGCAAACATGTGTTGTTGAGACCTATGGATCATATAGTATGTTTTTAATGATCAAATGTAAGAAAATTATGAATAGAACACTTTAGAGTATTGATTTAATGAGAATGGATAATAACCTATATTAAAGATAGAATGTAAGGTCAAACTTGGTTATCCACATACTAACATATATGTTTTGTATGATTATTCAGATATGTGCAAGTCGTGTGTACACTGGCTTTCTTCAGGAGCAACCATGTCTTGGTTTGCACCAAGAACAGCACGGCCGCGCCACTCCTTAGTACAAACAAAGCGCGGCTGCGCTAGTCTGCAGTAGGGTCTGAGTTCTGTTAATAAATTGAGAGATGATGCATGCTTATATGGTTACTTTAATCTGTAATACTTATCCAGTATAGTATTCATGTGATAATAAGCATGATATTGAAAGGGGCCTATGACAAATTAGTGTTTAAAACTTTAAAGTCAATGGTGATTTCAACTATGACATAGTGTGTTAGAAAATAATCGGGTAATGTAATGACACATGTATAGAAGCATACTATGAGATGATTGGCTTAGACCAAAGGGATGGAACTACCTGGTCTCCCCACACCGATGGGAAAATCAACGACCATCTAAGCTGCGGTTGAGTCCTCAAAGAGAAACATAAATCCATAAGAGATGGAAATACCTGGGCTCCCTAATACAAAGGAGTACCGGCGACCATTTATGGGGCAGTCAACCTCAAAGACGAAAGATAGACTCCTCTCCATAATCACATACATAAACTACTCCCAAGACACCAAAGGGTAGGGAATACACACATATCAACGATCCATTCTGAAAGATCCTAAGACATCTCCATGTCCATCCATCAAGGAGGAGTTCAGAATACATCAAGATCACAAGCCCTAGAGAAACAGACAAATATCAAGCAAGTAACAAGGCATAACTAAAAGGGAAGTGAATCAAAATATATTTATGTGCCACATATAATACTGTTTGATATATATAATATGTACTGTATATAATAAAAATGGCTAAGCTAGTCTGTGCAGGAAAATCCAAGCCCTTCTATAAATTAGTGTATATGCGTGCTATCAAATCCAACATGGCATCCCTCTTAAAAGAAGGGGGTAACTCTGTGAGCTCCTACCCAAGGGTATCTACACGAGACAAGACGTCCACATCCATCTTCATGGTGACACCATGCTCATCAATGAACGTGCTCATCTTTGCAATGATATCAGTAGTATGAGACCTCAATGCAGTACTATTTGCAATAGCGGCATCTCGGGCAGATATAGCGCCATCTCGCTCAGTAACAACGGCATCTCTAGATGATTTAGCCTCATCCTGCTCAGTAACAGCGGTGTCTCTACGAGCTAAAGCATCATCTCTCTCAACTAGAGCTACATCTCTCCCAAAAAGAGCTGTTAGCATCAAGGCCCTAACTTGATCTCTCTCAAATTTCATTAGATGCAGACTGCTTTTAAATACTCTGGCGAATGCGGGGTCACAATAGCAGTCATACAGGGAGAATCAATCAGAGCTGCTGTCAACCCAGCGAATAGCTCATCCTCGGTGGGAGAATCAACATCCTCCATGGGCTCCCCACCATCAGAATCAATCCCCGGCTCAGTGGATACAACCCCAACAGATGTAATCTCTGCCTCCATCCATGCAGAATACTCTACAGAACGGCCCAGATGGCTAACGGAAAACTCAGCCCTCTCACACTGGGCCCAACAGGCATAAACCCTGGATCTATCCTCTATTGACAAATGCCGAGAAGACAAACGCTGACCCAATGCTCCCTCAAAGAGATGAACATTCTGAAACTGGTCAAAATGTACCATTATCGCCAGCGGATGATAAGTGGTCATACCCCTTAAACCAGCCAGAGGAAGATAATCCATGCCAAGTGTATAAGTAATGAAGCTGTAGGGAGAACTAAGCCTTGAACACAACAGAATATCAAATGGATCCTCGATCCCTGCCAAGAACACCGACCAGGAAGCAGCATCTGTACACTCCGCTGGCTGAAAGGAGTAAGACATAGCTATCTCATGGGAAAAACAATACACATGGCATCGGAAGGTGCCAATCGGTCTCAGGTGTGACAAGAACCACACATACAGCAAGACCGAGCTGTCTGTAAATACCCCTGTAGGATGGGTATAGCAATACATGGCTGACCTCAAGGTCTCTGCCACAATCATCGGTACAATGGTATGTCCCTCTCAAATAGCCTGCACTGAAATATTACATAGATGTCTAAATGATCCATGTGCAGTGGCATGTACAAATAAGCCACTACACACATCAAGATTACCTATACTCTGGCAACACGCCACTCATCCTTCGACGTGGTGAAATCCTAAGAGTGTTGTCCATAACTGTGCAAGGAGCCAAATATGTCTATCAGAAAATGCATGGACACTACATGGCTAGAAGTGATCTCATCCTGGGCTACTCTATACCTCAAACCAGTGAGGGTCATAAACTGTCGGCTCCTGTCTCCTACAGCCATACGAGCGTAAGGCCTGTCTAGTGGAAACCCTATCAAACGCTCATACTCCCTTGAGGTGGGAGTCAACACCTGGGTCTCAAACCGGAACATCTTCCTCTCCGTTTCCTAGTGCTACAGCTTGCCCTCTACAAAACCCACAGGAACCTGGAACATTAGGAGGGTCATAGAGTGCCACAACAGCTAATCTACAATCACCCTATCTGGAGGTGACAAACTATCATACCACGATCTCAGACATGAGACTACTAATACCGGTGGGGTGTGATCAATGCGACTAACTGTCGAGGAGGACATATGTGTGGGCCGTATCATAAGACCATCCATGGGTCAATGCTGAAAATCTCTAGACATACATATGCATAACATAATACATGCATGATAAACAATAGATGGCAATATGATGTAGGGAATGTAAAATAATATATATACATTCCAAAGTACATCATCATCTAATACATCATCTCTGTGTATAGCTGGAAAATAAAGGGAAATGGGGCACAACCGCCTAACAACTAACAGAGGCCTATCAAAAGATATAACAAGAATGGGGCACAGCCACCCAGTATCTAACAAAGGTCTATCAAAAGATATAGCGAGAAATACATCAGAAGAAGTTAATAGTGTTGATGTCTATATCATCTAACCTATCCATCTGATTTAACTCCTCCTAACTCACTAGATCTCCGCCAAGAGGGATATCAGGCTAATATAATGGAGGATCTGCACCGACAAAACCATATGGGCCACCTGAAGGGCCAGTCCCTAAGCTGGAAGGATCAAAAGAATCCGCCTCTGAAGGATCTCCACCCAAATGTCGGATGAAAAAATGTGCCTGGTCCAACTGTCGGGTCAAGCTATCAATCTGCATCAAATGAGTAGGCTCTCGAACGCAGGACATCCAATCCATCATCATCATGGATCCAGGAACCATATCCCCCATGAACTTAGTGGCACGTGTCTGGGCTCAAATGGTACGAGACGACCACCACGACAGAATACCTCCTGAATGAACGGACCCTCTGATAAAGTAAAGTCGTCAAATCCCATCAACGGGATATCACTAATCGGCAACTGTGACACATGCCAATAACGCCTGGCAGGAGGTCATATCTGTATATGAATCTCTCCTATAATGCTCCTGATAGCACGCTATCCCAAATAGAGCTCTCATCCTCTATCTGTGAAGAGAGGAATCCGACGGGTGGATATCACATGCTCGACACCAGTCGGGAAACCATCCTCAAAGCCAACTGTCAAATGGTCCCCAAATAGGGAACCCATGTAATGACATCGGCTGTCAATAACTCCAACTGTAAGTGATAATGGGTGAAACCCTCAGCTACAGAAACCTCCGCCAACGTGGAGTGATGCCATCGTCTTCCCTGTGGGTAGGTGTCTAAACCTAACACGCTAATGGGACGCAAGCATGGAGTCTCTCACACGCCCAAAACTGCCAATACAAAGGAAAACATCTGCAGTTAGTCAACACTCTTAACCTGTAAATGGGAAATCAAAAGAGAAGTACTCACCAGCAAAAATGGGTAAAATCCTAGCTAAGCCTTTATCAAGCCCTGCGAACGCATGAGCATTCCCCTGAGGAAATAGGTAAAGGTATAGGAGCCCCAGTTATACTCTCCAATACGGTCCACCTCTCGTGTGGCGTTGACTAAAGAGAACGACGCCGTGGAAGAGTTATCCTCTATGAAATAACCTCGGAAGATGACCAGGAACAATCGTCAAAGAATGCGATCCCTGACTCTCACATCATAGGGTATGGGCTCACTCAATGCCCCACTCATAGTATCTAAACTCAAAGGACCTGCGCAGACTGTCCTGCCTTTGAGTGTCTCAGTCGGGACTCCTAACAAGGATCTTACGGTAATCGAGGTAATGTTCGCCACACAAGGCACTGACGCCCCTCCAAACTCCATATCGGTGATAAACCGCCAATCCATCGGCAACATCATCACCTCGCAGTCCAGCAAATGGAGAGATGATAAGTGGGTTTTATACGTACGAATCAACTTCTAATTCGAGCTTAAACGGTGTTAATTTTTTGTGTTTTTGTTTCATTTTTATTTGTTTATTGTTGTTTTGTGTTTAGGTGTGGTGGAGTGACAATTAGACTTAAAGGGTGGAATTATGGCGAAAATTGGCAAGATTGGGAGCTAAAATGGACAAATTGCAGAATGCATGCCCACTAGGCGAACTTCTATATAAACAACTTCGTCAAGTGGAAGTCTGGGAAAGAAGAAGTGTCTGCTACGCTTGAAATATTGCAACGACGTGAAGGCTGGTGATTGGGTCGATTTAGAACTCGATTATATATGGAATTTGAGTTAGAGTACGTGTCTAGGCTTATAGTTAACAACAAATAACAAGATTTCATTATCACACAAAAAAAAGCAAATAACACGATTGAAGACGGATTTTTGAGAAGGGCATTGGAGGAAGATTTTGAAGGAGATTTCACAACAATTGCAGATTAAAGCTAGAGAGAAGGGTTTTGACGCCCCCAAAATAGGTATACAACACCCATTCTGAGTCGCCAAATACATGGTACAGAAAGTAAACTACACCTTCAATAATATAATTGTCGTGCAAAATACGACAACACATACTGTGAGTTTAAATACAAATATTGTCGTCTAGACAATATCCGCACTCAAATAAGTCCTCATTACAATTATTCAAACACTATTTTACGAAATAGTGAGGATCGCTAAAACATCTTTCTAGAACCATCACTCCGCACTCGACTAGTTCCTCGCTATGTTCTCACCTCCTGAGAAAAATGGAACAAAAAGGAAAAGGGTGAGCTCAACTAGCCCAGTAAAGAATATTAGGACTAAGATAATATACAAAAAATTATCGTTAGTCTTCAACAGGGAAAAAACTGATAAAATATAATAGACAACAAGTTTTAGATCAACAACCTGCAATGAAACAACAATCCATTAGAAGAGTCAAGTAGAGAATGAGTTCTACTATCTTTTAAGATTTAAAAGTCCATCATCAATTTTATCCCCTCAGAACAACAATCAATATACATCTTTAATCAATATTCATCTTTGCACTATAGGCCAAAGATATTCATTTGTATCACCACTTGGTCATGTTCATCTCAACACCGCTCATCTTCTTACACTTCACGCCAAAGATATTCATCGATTAATCATTCATCTTTGCACTACAGGCCAAAGATATTCAGTAATATCATCATTTAGGACTGAGGATGATGAAAACTATTTTAAAGAAAACGAATCCAGTGAGACAGAAGGACAACTATTAAGGATTCGTATAACAGTTTATCCAAGATCAATAATAATCCATAATAACCAATTTTGAAGCAAAATTCAAGAATAAAGATCAAAACATGGATACAATCAAAGATAGTAACCATAATAGACATCTTGGACAAAAAGAAGAAAATTTCATTTTTCGGTAAATAGTATCGTATTCGTGAATAGTGCCGTATACGTGAATAGTAACCCCGACACAAAAACTTCCAAATTTGATAAAAAGTTCATACCAACATTTCGGTATAATGATATTGAAGAAAATATCATTTTAAGAAGAATATAACAACCCCTTAACTCAAAATATAAGTACTTCTGATCGGAATATCGATATAAGGCTGAAGGAAACTTGCACTGATTAACAGAAACTCACAAAGTATCTAAATACTCACAAAATACACTCAATAATCTAGAGAGAGAAAGAGAGAAAACTTGTTTCTGGTGTGATTTTAAATTCTAACTTAGCCCTCTATTTATAGGAAAATGTTAGCACGCCGAAGCAGACTTAACATGCAACCTGATGGCTTTACCTGCTACTATTCCCACCCACCACATTTGAATAAAAATCTCAACACATTTCTTCACCAACCAAGAGTGGGGCCCACCAATTCTAGAATTTTCCACCAAAATGATTTATAACCTGATTTCCGAATCAACCACCTCTTAAAATTCATAACAAATCATACGCTCATTTTTAACGGTTCAAAATTTGTGGACATATACTCAACTTATATATGTATAACATATCCAAAAATTACAACAATCCAACGATCGGATTAAAAATTATAACTCACGCAATATATCTCAAAAACACTAGTTTAATTTTTAATACCTTCATTCCAACAAAAATACTGATAAAATACCTCAACATTAACTCCTTCATTTTTAACCACAATAAATATATCCAACATTTATATCCACATAAAATAAATATTTCCTTATCATATGAATCAATAATTAATTATTCACAAATAATATTACAGAATCACATTTATGACAACCAGGCCGTTCCCAGGAAAGAGGGGGCTTTCCAATAAGAATTTCTCCTTACTGGCGCACAATTAGGTGACCAAACCTCTCCTTGACACAACTTTCTGGACATTGCAAATAATGCTATCTAATAATATTATTCAAATAATATGAATTATTGATCTGATAAAGGAGATACTGTGCAGTGACGATAATTGAAACAACAATAATATAAAATATTAATGCAGAAATTATTGAATCAATAAAATAAAATATTGAACAGTAACTACTGTGACAATTATTGAGTAGTGCCTTCTTACGTAAGGATCAATAATTCAACAATACTATGCAATACCGTATGCTACTGTCCAACAACGCGTATAACTTTACTTTAACCACCGGGTATTCCAACAGTGTTAATCCAGAATAACTACACGCCAGTTATTCAATTTTGTCGTTTTCTTCATTCGGATCAATATCCATTATGGGGCCCACAATTGGTTGCTACGTCGCATTTAATATTCCCAAGCGTAAAGAATATTCCACCGACAAAATGAATATTTTATAACCACTTGCTTATTTTGCAAAATTTTCACATTTCACCCATAACCAAAGTTATTATATCAAATTAATACCTTATTATTCACAATAATAAATAAAGGAAATTTGATTTTATTCATTAAAAAGTTGGGGTCTTACAATGGTGGTTTTGGATTTATTCTTCTTCTTTAGTTTAATATTTGTAATTGGAATGATGTTTAATTTAATTAATTCAGTTTTTATTTCATTGACGATGAACTAAATTCTTTATTAGGCTTATAACGGATCTTTGGGTGAAACGATGATTATGTAACTTTGATTTTCAGTTTAATGAGTTATCTTTCAGTTTATCTATATTGATTTGTAATTGAATTTATGAATTGCTTGATCACCAATTTTATGTGGACTTGTATGGATTCGAGAGAGGAAATACAAGTTTAGACTTAGTCAATATAGCATGTGTTCTTGAATTATTTGAATGAATGGAATCTTTATGAATGTTAGGGTAGAGATATGCCTAGCATCACATGTAATTGGATAAAGAACTTGAACTTAAACCTTCTTTGATTGTAATTCACATAGAGATATATTGAGTTAGTTAATTAAGGTGTTTAGCTTAATTCTATCTAAATTGTGGATTTAAGTTAATATGGTATTAGTTCATCAAGAGATGGATAGTTCTACTTGAGTGTTCTTGATTAATAAACGTGGATAGTGAATTAAACTGGAATAAGGTGTAATAATCATAGTGATGCTTAGAGTGAAGTTGTAAGCCTAATTCTCTAATATTTGTTTGAAATTTCAGTTTTTAGAATTTGTTGATTGTTTCGTACTCGTAGTATTTATAATATTTTTAGTTATAATTCTTAAATTGGTTAGTTTAATAAAATTTGTATTAATAGGAAACTGGTAATTGTGAGGGTTAATTTCTTGCTAATCTCTATGGGAATGATACTTGACTTATCACTTTATTACTTGTTGACCACGTATACTTGCGTGTAGTGCGTATATAGATTTTACCCAATAAGAGACTGAGTCAGGTGAAACCATCGCTCAGACAACGCCCTGAGGTAACCCCAGGGACAACAACGGGGGAGGATGGAAAAGAACGCCTCAAAGGCCCAACCATGCACAATCTCTCGATACTCTGGATGAAGAGTATGATATAGAGAATGTATGCCCATGAGATCTGGAAGTGTCACATTAATTCCTGGAAGATCCATGCGGGGAGTATGAGCAAAGCGAGGAGGCGGTCAGAATCGCAGACATCCTCCTCCTCGCCCTTAACATCCGTACCTCAACCCGGGATAAGATTTAATCACTTTGCCTCCACCAACCGACGAGGTCAATGTCGATCATGCGGAGGCAAAGGAACATCAGAAGCCCTCCTCCTTACACCTGAAGAGGTCATACGGGAATTGCTCGGCTGATCCGGATCCATATATCTAGACAGAAGTCTCCAAATCACCACAGAAAGGATGGGCTAAATTCTAACATGGAGCCTTTTAAATGCATTTTATACCTATATGCATGCATGTATTACTTTAGCATACGACTACAATAGAGTTAAAAATGCATGTCTATTTAATGCCTAGGCTCATGGAAAAATTTCACCAGAGTCTCCTTTGTAAAAAAGACTATCCACATGCACGTAGGCATGACTAGGTGGCCAATCAGTAGCACACCAACCCAAAGTCATAAACATCTTATATGCATAAAAATGTCTAAGTCATAATCCATAAGGGTAGTCTAATTACCAAGATTAATTTGCTCTACAACCTTTGCTCATTTGTCCTCAAATATGATAAGAAATAGCAGGAAAAGGTGCCAATTTGACTATTTCAAAAGTTAATTTTTTTCACATCAATATGTTTAGCATGGTTAAATAGTAACATTTTCTATGTTGAATATTTTTTTTATTAAGTCATATGAGCATGCATAATCACTACTATGTGTTTAGAAGCATTTCATGTGATAATTCATTTTCTAACGGATAAAAACTGGAAAAGGAGACATGCATACGTTACCAGGATAGTGTAGAACACTTGTACGGTAACAGATTTTTCAGAAACAACCCGAACTCAGTAGATCTGAAGAACTCTCGGATTCTCTGTGTGGCGCAACTTGAAAATGACTTGTGAAGGGGAAATGACCATTAAATACAACCCACGATCGCCAGTCAGCAGTGTATTTATGCAGTCATCAAGTCCACCGCTACCGCCTTAGGTGGGTCTCATCCCTCCATCTTGATCCAATTTGGCAAGTAAATCCAGCGAAGCATCGGAAGTAGTCTAATGATCTAAGTCGTTGAAGCACATTTCAACGAAGGTCATGTAACCTTGACATTATTCAGCCGTTGGAAAGTAAATACAGCGAAGCATCAGAAGTAGTCTGATGATATCAGCCATTGAAGCACATTTCAACGAAGGTCAAGCAACCTTGACGTTATCAGCTGTTGGCAAGTAAATCCAGCGAAGCATCAGAAATGGTCCGATGATCTCAGCCGTTGAAGCACATTTCACCGAACGTCAAGTAACCTTGACATTATTCAAAGTTGATGACATCAGCCGTTGGCAATTAAACCCAACAAAGCGTCGGAGATGGTTCGATGATTTTAGCCATTGAAGGACATTTCAATGAGGGTCAGGCTGCCCTGACAACACAAACTGTTGGCAGTAACTCCAATAGAACACTGGAGAGACCTGGTAGTACAAATCGGGGAAAACCATCCTCATCGGGGAGGATCGATGATGGAATATGTTATACAAGTTTTCATCAGACAAAGCACAATTCCCCAAGATTCTCTCGTACATGAGAAGTATATCTTCAGTGGAAAGTCTGTACCATGGATTAAGGACTTTGGTGACAACCCCAATGTCAACATCCTGGAGACTCCTATGCGCTTTGGAGTAAACACTCGAGCAGTTCATCACGGTTATTAGTGATAACTCTAGTCTCCAACAGAAGTCGTGGAGGCAGACAATCATTACATCCCATTGGAAAACGGTCCAAAAAAACCATATTCATCATACATTTGCATCATGTTGCATCACATTACATCATGATTATCCTATCACATTTCAAGTGTCTAGTATTCTTTATCCTATCCATGCCATTACATTGCATGAATATGATAAAAAGGGGCATTTGTAGACACTCAAAATTTTTCATTCCTGCTACTAACCTTCCAGGATGGCAAAATCATCTTCTAGAGGTAACCCTGGAAGTCAAATAAGCTCAATCCCGGAGACAACCCTGGGATACTCAGTTTTCCATCTCTGAGACAACCCCGAGATTCAGTTCCAATTTTGGAGACAACCCCTGGAGATTCAGTTCCAACCTCGGAGACAACCCCGAGGGATGCAGTTCCAGTTCCGGAGATAACCCCGGCGCAGTCAGTTTTAACCTCAGAGATAACACCGAGGCACTCAATTCCACCCCCTGAAGATAACCCAGAGAGGTCAGGCACACCTCAGAGAGAACCCTGAGGACATTCAGTACTCACATCAACCCAATCTCAGAGATAACTCTGAGCAACGACTGCTAAATTATCCCAAAGCCAGAGATATCCCTGGTGAAGGGAAAAATCATCATTTTGCCACCACGATGCTGCATTTACATCGTCTCAACATCATTTCATACCACATTCTACACAGAAGTGTCCCACAAGAACCATAGCTCAAAATCCCGAGTGATTACTACACAAGATATCACACCGGAGATAATTTGAAGACCTGAAGATTTGGTCATGGATCCATCTTCCCGACTTCATACAACTTCTTATACCATGTCCTTATGTAGCTCTCGACAACAGCATTCTAAAATGGTATTATACACCTCAATCGGATGTCAAGATTGAAAGTTATGAAGGTTCAAGCGGACAATGTATTGCATGCATGCACGTACTTCGAGGCGGTAGGACCCGAAGAGCTCAGGGCACCCCAGGTAGCCGCAGGTGCACCTGCGGTTAACGCAGGTAGACCTGCGTGTGACGCCCCCAAAACAGGTATACATCACCCATCTTGAGTCGCCAAAAAATAACTACTGACAACTCCATTTCTACAATTGTCGTGCAGAAAATGACCACAGTTAAACTGTGAGTTTTAATACAAATAAATATAACTCTCGTGGTGCCTTGACCACAAGACCTTACAATGGTTACCTTACATAAAGGTACAGTCAATAACTATTTTAGAAATTAAAATCTTTAGAAAATACTCAAGGAAACCTTCGGTACATGAAAGGCCATGCGTCTAGGTTATGATAGATATCATATGTCCACAGAATTATCATTGGTTGACCCAATAGTCCCCAAAGAAAAACAAGAAGATTGATATTATCTTCTTCCCAATGGTGAGTGTTCTCTTGACTTATAATTATCTCCATTGTCTCCAATTGAGAATCATATTTCAAACAAACTCCAATTGAGAATCATACAAGATTAGACATCTTGTATGATAGTGGAAAAAATGCCCTTCCAAAGTTGGGTTCACCTCACCCTATTTGGTTCACCAAAATCAACGGTTAAAATGATGTATAAAATACGACACACTTATCTATAATTCTCAATAAAATTACTTCCATACTATTTTAGGGGAACCTCAACAGCTATAGACCACCGTTCTAATCCCCTGTTACCCCCGCTCGATCCAGCTACATTCTTAATACCTGAAAGGAATTATTCAGCAAAAGGGTGAGCACAAATAGCCCAGTAAAGAATATTATGACTAAAGATAATTTACATTATCAATAACCTTCGTTAGTAATAAATCAGAGATTTAGAACATGTGGTAGGTGATAAAACCTTTCAACCATAGTTACAGCGGAACGAGCAATCCATTAGAAGAGTTAAATAGACCATAAAGTCTTTTGTCTTCTCCGCATTAAAAATCCACCAACAATGTTTTATCCCTGTAACATCAGTCCACAATTCCTGTCCACAATTAGGTGAATAACTCATAATCATAATTGTGGTTCTAAATTCCTCTTCACACCCAGGACGAAGATAATTTTCATCACCTGTCTTTACCTGAAACATCAAAGACCATGGTTATACCAAATCACAATTCCTGTCCATAATCATACTAATAAATTCATCTTTCCATAACGGGCCAAAGATATTCATTAACAGTTCATCTTTCCACTCCAGGCCAAAGACATGCAACTGTATTTTAGAAGAGTAAAGTAGAGCATTATATCTACTATCTTCTACGAATTAAAAGTTTTTCATCAACTTTATCGCTGAAACTCAGCTTAATAAATAAACCGCATCATCGAATCATCCCTGCACTACAGGCCAAGAATTTTCATTTGTATCACGACCACGAATTATCCATGCATTATGGGCCAAGGATAATCGTGTTTTCATCAACGGTCATGATCATGCTATAAAAATTTCTCTTTGCACCCTTGGCCGAAGAGAACCCATGGTCATGATCATACCAAAAACTGTCCATCAATGCACTACGGGCCAATAAGGACTTTTATCACATCATTTGTAACATTACGGTTACGATTATACCGAATAATTCCTGGTCATAATCATACCAAGTCCATCTATGCACGTAAACCACAGATGATTATCATCACAATATAAGCATGAGGATGATGACAATAATATAAGCATTAATCAAACGAAAACAAGGATAAATATTAAAGACTTTAAATTTATCCAGAATTTAAAAATATCCCAATGTTATCAATCACATAATAATCTCATAATCTAATATCATTAATATTATAACAATATTTTAATCATTTCTTAAACTTATAAACAATTTATATTACTTGTTTACACTTTACCAAATAATGCATTTAATCAATCAAAAATGCCATACTCATAAGATTTCATCACCAATGATCAAATCCCTCATCAAAAATCTGCATATACCTTATATCGGATTTCCAAGCCATAAAATCCTATTTACCAATTTTTCAACTTCACATAACATACTTAATTCATATGTTCGTAACTAAACCATTTTCATGAAAAATACCAAATCAGTCCCAAACATTTTTCTTTTCTGGGATTTAGCAGAATATAGTCCCATATTGAACATATATTTTTCTCTGAATTTTTAAAATTCATTTACTATTTTTCATATGGCCAAAACTGCTGAATATTTAGACATTTATCATAAATTATACTTTTGTCCATAATCTCCGAAATTTACAGGCTATACTCCTGTTATATACATGTACTCCCAATAAAAATTTCACCAATTTTAGAGTTAACCACAAGGAGTTATAAGGGTTTACTTTTAAAATAGTCTTTTCTCATAAAATTGTACTTTTGTCCAAAACTTCCGAAATTTACCAGGTATACTCCTATTATATACATGTACTCCCAATAAAAATTTCACCAATTTTGGAGTTAACCACAAGGAGTTATAAAGGTTTACTTTTAAAATAGTTTTTTCTTATAAAATTCATAACTCCTAATCTATAAATCCAAAAAGCGCCATTTTTGGACACAATCTAGAAAACTCAACAATCTATCATTTTCAATTTTTCCAAAATTTTTGAGGGTCAGAAAAATTACGAAACTGCAAATGGTTTTTCACCCGCAATGCGATAATCCACGTAGACAGATCATTTCCACAATTTAATAAAGAATTAATACGAAGGTTCATTCACCATGCATGCGGTAGTCCACATAGACAGGTTATTCCAGTAGAATAATAAAGAATGGAATAACATAAGAATTCACCATGCATGCGGTAGTCCGCATAGACAGGTTATTTCAACAGAATAATAAAGAATGGAATAACAGAAGAATTTACTGTGCATGCGATAGATCGCATGCATGTGTTATTCCAATGTAATAATAAAGAATGGAATAATGTAAGAATTCACCAGTGCATGCGATAGACCGCATAGACAGGCTATTATAACAGAATAATAAAGAATGGAATAACAGAAGAATTCATCAGGCATGTGATAGACCACATAGACATGTTATTCCAACAGAATAATAAAGAATGGAATAATAGAAGAATTCACCAGGCATGCGATAGACCGTACAGACATGTTATTCCAACAGAATAATAAAGAATGGTATAACAACCCTTACTAATATTGAAATAAATAACTCTCTTCATGAATACGAAAGAAATAATACCCCTTACCTTAGAAGAAACTGGATACTGGAATAGTGAGGTAGCAGACTTCTCTTCTTCTTTCTCTCTATAATTTCTCTCTATAATAATTGCTCTAAAGCTTTAGTGAATTGGTGAGAAATGAAGGAAGAAGGAGCTTCTATTTATTGGAAAATATAGTTTTGATAATTGCACATTTTGGGCCTCGAAATATTACAGTATAATATCTTCCTCTTTTTCTTCATTTTTAATTTAGTCCTCCAAGTATTATCAAACTTGCACCACCTCCCATAATAGTAAATCATGTTAATTAATAGTTCATTCATGTGACTCAATAGTATAATCATGTGAAAAAACTAATTACAGTATAGTACCTTCAACTATACCTCCATTTTTAATTTAGTCATGCAAGTATTATCAATCTTGCACCAACTCCCCTAATAGTAAATCATGTGAATCAATAGTACATACATGTGAACACATAGTTATAAGCATGTGAATTAATAGCAATTAATTATTTATTTATCCGAATAATTACCCGAATAATTATCAATTTAACCATTTACTAAATAGAATAATAATTATAAAAATTGAATACTTTCATTTCATAAAATTTGGGGTCTTACAATCTCCCCTCTTTATGAAATTTTGCCCTCGAAATTTACGTACGTACCTGATATTCGAGGAGATGAAAATATCTTGCTTTCTTTTCGGATTATACCTTCCCGATTATTTCCTTTGTATCATAATTTTCCCATTGTTCATCTCCTGTATTTCAGATATCATTATGGAATATACCTTCTAAACAAAGGTTAATTGACATATCATAATTTGTCAACTTATCAAGTAAAAATTTTAGCTTAAGTAAGTCACACACTAACGAAGTATATTACTCGTCTCTCCCCTCCTAGTTCTAGACTCATATCTTCGCCAGTGACCATATCCCTAAGCTCTGATACCAAATGTGACGCCCCCAAAACAGGTATACATCACCCATCTTGAGTCGCTAGAAAATACACTACTGATAACTCCCTTTATACAACTGTCGTGCATAAAATGACCACAGTTAAACTGTGAGTTTTAATACAAATATATATAACTCTCGTGGTGCCTTGACCACAAGACCTTACAATGGTACCTTACATAAAGGCACAGTCAATAATTGTTTTATAAATTAAAATCTTTGGAAAATACTCAAGGAAACCTTCGTACATGGGAGGCCATGCGTCTAGGTTATGATAGATATCATATGTCCACATAATTATCCTTAGTTGACCCAATAGTCCCCAAAGAAAAACATGAAGATTGCTATCATCTTCTTCCCAATTGTGAATGTTCTCTTGACTTATAATTATCTCCATTGTCTCCAATTGAGAATCATATTTCAAACAAACTCCAAGATTATATAGGTAGTGCTCGTAGATATAATCAACAAGTGGATGTGCACAACCATGTCTTATGATAACATGAAGTCGTCTGTCATTATACATCTTGTATGATAGTGGCAAAAACGCCCTTCCAAAGTTAGGTTCACCTCACCCTATTTGGTTAACCAAAATCAACAGTTAAAATGACGTATAAAATACGATACACTTATCTATAATTCTCAATAAAATTACTTTCATACTATTTTAGGGGAAACCTCAACAGCTATAGACCACCGTTCTAATCCCCTATTACCCCTGCTCGACCCAGCTACACTTTTAATACCTGAAAGGAATTGTGAAACAAAAGGGTTAGCACAAATAGCCCAGTAAAGAATATTATGACTAAAGATAATTTACATTATCAATAGCCTTCGTTAGTAATAAATCAGAGATTTAGAACATATGGTAGGTGATAAAACTTTTCAACCATAGTTGCAGCGGAACGAGCAATCCATTAGAAGAGTTAAATAGACCATAAAGTCTATTGTCTTCTCCACATTAAAAATCCACCAACAATGTTTTATCCATGTAACATCAGTCAACAATTCCTGTCCACAATTAGGTGAATAACTCATAATCATAATTGTGATTCTAAATTCCTCTTCGCACCCAGGATAAAGATAATTTTCATCACCTGTCTTTACCTGAAACATCAAAGACCATGGTTATACAAAATCATAATTCCTGTCCATAATCATACTAATAAATTCATCTTTCCACAACGGGCCAAAGATATTCATTAACAGTTCATCTTTCCACTCCAGGCCAAAGACATGCAACTGTATTTTAGAAGAGTAAAGTAGAGCATGATATCTACTATATTCTTCGAATTAAAAGTTTTTCATCAACTTTATCGCTGAAACTCAGTTTAATAAATAAACCACAGCATCGAATCATCCCCGCACTACAGGCCAAGAATATTCATTTGTATAACGACTACGAATTATCCATGCACTACGGGCCAAGGATAATCGTGTTTTCATCAACGGTCATGATCATGCCATAAAAATTCTGTCAGGAATAAACATGTGAATGATATTCCTATTTAATATATGATTTCATTATGATTTATATATGAATGAATATGCAAGTATGTTTGTATTAAGAAAAGCTGTAAAGTCTTTTGATAGATAATAGAAGTATATGTACAAGGACTTAGAATGAATTGATCAAATATGTTTGGTTGATCCTACATAAGCAAAACAGCTTTGTAAAGTCCTTAAAAAGAAATGATGTACAAGGACTATAAATATACAAAGGTCAAGCTTGTTATGTTGATCTTATGATGTAATAGATAGGCTTGTCTGATCATCGAGCACTGCACCAGAAGTCGTATTCTGCCAGGAGAGTCGAGGTCAACTCGAGAGCTATCGAGGAAGAATAGGAGTATGCAAGATAGTAGATCTTGGAGTTCGTAGACTTCCAGGGGAAACGAAGAAGGATCGTAGTGTGTCGAGTAGAGCTTCTTTAGGATCGTAGTATGCTGAGGAAGTCATGTTCAGAATCATAGAGATAACTTGCCTACGAGCCGACCGGTCATCTGCCGAAGCCAAGTCAGAAACATTGACTACACTCAGAGTCGTAGAGTGCACTGATGCCAAAGCTATGTCAAGGATCGTAGACTACACCCTGAGTTCGTAGAGTCCATTGATTACATGCAGAGATCGTAGTCGAGCAAGATTAGATGAAGACAACAAGCACAAGGCAGAAATCATAGAGTGTCAAGATTTGATCTTGGGATTGTAGTGTCTGCACAAGCCGAAGCTGAATCGTAGAATGCAGAACTACGACCTCAACAGAAGTGCTCACAATGCCAAGGTTGAATCGTAGAATATATACGGTTCTCAACAAATGAGCACTCCCGGAATATCCAAAGGAACGAAGCCTCTGGTTCAAGCTACAAGCTACATCCAAGTAAACCAAAGACCACTCAACGAATGGCATGCAGGCTAACAGAAGATCTAAGCACCAACCCAATCAGCATCAATATTGAGTTGTAAGGCCATTCATGATGAAGTCTTCCATAAGGAGATCCAAAGAAGACTTCAGAAGCTGACTAAGGAAAGTCAGCTAATGAAGTAGCTATCAAGTGAACAGAAGACAATGATCTTGGAAGCAACCAAGATCGTAGTTTTTGCCAAACAAAGAAAGAACTGATGGAAGGTGAACCGAGATACTGGTAAGCTTCTGAAGAGCAAGGCTAAAGTGATTAAATGCAGGGTCAGTTCATTGATGATAAGTGAACGGAGATCACAAGGAGAAAGCAAGTCGGACGCCGCCACAAATCAAGTGTCTTGATATTCGAAGGGACCAGAGCAAGGAATTAGGCCACCGGTCTCCGAGAACAAATAAGCAAATGTAAGTATTGAAGCACTCAAGACAATACAAGGAAGAGTTGTTCTACATTGAAGATCCAATCAACACTCTTCAAGATCGTAGTGTTAACTCTACCACTCAATGAGAAACACTCAACAAGACACTACGATCGTGTTCTTGAAGACGTGCATCGTAATCGTAGAGTTCAATAGTCAACACCTTGAAGCATCGCAAAGGTTCAATCTGAAGGGTAATATTCTGACAAGTGCTTATTGAGAGCATTGATGCAATAGGACAACCTCTGATCGAGAAATCAGAAAGAGGAAACAAAGTCTTCAACCTGCCCAAGACATTAAAGTGATACATCTGACAATGTAGGTGAAACAGTAGACTGCAGCATCAGAAGAAGTATGACATATCACATCAAGCAGTCTACCTCAAGCAACTCGAGATCCGTGAAGATATTTGAATAGCCTTCAACTGCTACTTTCCAACGAATGGATTGGAAAGGAGTATAAATCTAGAAGAGCTTCAAAGATCGAAGGTTACTGGAGTTGTCGAGTTTAGAGAGAAGGTGGATTGATCTAAATCATGTGAGATAGTGAGTCCAAAGGCTCATTTTACGATCCACCAAGAACACTTAGAAGACAGACAAAGAAAGAAGTAGAAGTGTGAGTTCTACTATGTAGAAGTGAGAGTTCTACTACATGAGGAGTGTTCTAAACTACCGAGAGAAAGAAGAGCATCATGTCATCTTGATGTCTATCATGGGGAAACTCTAAGTACAATAGAGAAGAGCTCACAGTCATCTTAGCAAGTCCATCATGAGAAGGCATCAAGTATCAAGAAGGGAGATCACAAATGCCATCTTGGTGTCAAGCGTGAGAAAGCTTCTAAGTACCTAGAAGAAGAACTTACAGTCAGCTTAGAATCCTCTCATGTGCAGCCATCAAGTACCATCTCAAAATGATCTTCAAGGCAATTCATCGAGGGGTCATCCGAAGTGGTTGAGTAACTGAAGAAGCTGAGCATCATACAACACTCAACTGCTCTTCTAGGATGATCAAGCCAAGCTACTAAGTATAGAAGATGTTCAGAGCATGAAGACATCTTAGCATCTCAGCACCGACTCCAACAACAACAAACAAACAACTCAACAAAGTAGGGCCAGAAGGGTCCTTGTCCGAAGGGACTAAACGAAGTTCCAAGCCTGCTGGGCTTGAAGAGTTCCTAGGGAGCTAGAGGAGTCCCAAGGCTGCTGGCCTTGAAGATTTCTTAGTGAACTGAAGTCCCAAGGCTACTGGCCTTGAAGGAATCTTAGTGATTCAGGGTGCTGCCCTTCATTATTGGAAATCCTGCTAGTTGAAAGTAGAAGAGTGAATTAGGAGCTTGAGTCTCTGAACCACTTAAAACCCCTTGTGTCTTTTACATTATGTCATTTACATTATGTACTATAACTACTATGTATGTATTAACTACTTACAACTAAACTAATTCTCGAATAATGTATGTATGATTATGAATATATCAATGAAGGGGATCTTTTACTTATTCCGTTGTGCTTGAAAAGATTCTTATGTTTGTCATATGCTAATTTAATAGCAATACAAAATAAACCTAAAAAGTATTTGAAATAAAAAGGATCTATTCAACCCCCCCTTCTAGATCTATCAGCCCTCTCGAACTAACAATTGTATCGAAGCGTGTTCTCATGCTATATTTAAAAGCTAATCTCTTTGAGTCTGATCCTAGGCACCAACATTGTTCTAAACTTAGTTTAGTAGTAAGTAACTTGTTATATGCAGATGATCTCAAATGTTGGAAATATTGTGTATAGGTTAAGTGTGTATATACACCTGAAGCTGCTTAGATTGGTCCATGGTCTCGATTGTTACATCAACAAGACCAATCCTTGCCTACAGTCAATCTTGTAGTCTGAAGATCAGACGAGAGAGCTCAAGAGACATCAATGATAAAGAGTCAAGCATCCACCAGTCTGAAAAATGAAAAGACCATACATGCAAAGAAATGTTCATCCAGAGAAGAAATAGGTTCTCCTCAGATATAGGCCTGGTTAACCAACAGCTGGGTGCAAACTCTGTCAGCTAAAGGATGTCAAAGATCTTAATGCTGAGATTCTCTTGGCCTACATCTTCAAGTCCACGACTGATTGACTAAAGGTCAACAAGAGCAATAAGCTCCCAGGAGCAAAAGTAAAGCTATGCACATCAATACCTAAACTCAGTATATCTAAGATAAATGACTGTTTAGTAACTGACAGTAAAAAAGTACGGTTCCTCACTATTATAAATGTATACATCATAATTGTATCTACTTATGAACTATAACAGTATTCTGTCAAGGAATCATAATCTACCTAAAATGGTGAAGAGAGAAAGTAACTTGAGGATGGAAACTCAAATGACTATAAACCTTCTCTCCATCCAAGTTTTAGGTTGAAGATGACATCTTGAAGGAAATCTGAAATGGGTCATAAGAGCATCACAGGCCTAATAAACTTTATGTGAAGTAATCTTTGCTGGTGGGTTAGTATGTATGTACAAGCCTATGTTCTAGGTGTTTGACAACACACAAAGCATGATCAGTTCTGCAAGAGGATCTTGCTGATTCATAGAAACTGATCAGCTCAATGAATCAACTAGATACTCCTAAATCGTAGAGTTAATTCTCACTCTGTGAACGCTTAAACATTGTGAACATAACCCAGTAAATGATGAATCCATAATGAGTGCATTATTTAATGTCAAATCCTACGCACACTCACCATGCATCTCAAAATGTATTATCTTAAGATAATTTCATGCATGAATATGTCTATTGGTGATAAATATGATGATTATCCAAATAAGAGGAACATGGGTTTAGAAAACTAACCTAAAGGTGACCCATTTAATTATGGGTACCAAAAATAGAAATATATTTAAACTCAGGCAGTACTTGGTCATTCGACCCACACTAAGGAATGATGAAGAAGTAGACTTCACCAAGAAGACTCAACTAGCGTAAGGCTAAGGACAATTCGTAGATGATTCTCGATAGAGTTCCTATCTCATCCAAGCCTCGCCCTCAAGACCCTCCGAGCTAACTGTAATGGAGCTCACATGGTCGCTAATCAGATATGTGGGAGCAGCAGCATGCAATGTAAGATGAAAAGGGTCTTATGTGCTCAAAAGTCTACCAAAAATGCTATATGAGAAGAATCCTCAAGAAGCTCACAATGTAAGATTATCGAGCATCATTCAAGAGGAACTTATCATGCGAGAGCGTAACTTCACAAACACAATCACAAAAAGAAGACTACGTTCGTAGTGCTGTCAAATAATCGTAGAGTAATCAGTCCTAAAAATACTCATCTCTACGATACAAGGAGATCTAAGTGATGATGGAAATTCCAATCAAAAGGAGATATGCAAGGCTGCCTTTAAATGAACCTGAAGAAGAGGGAATCACATCTATCTGGGAAGACAACGTCAACAATGGGGGAGCAGTGATCTGTTAAGGAACAACAACACTGAGATATACTATGAAAAGTTGTACCAACTACAGAGTCCCAAAACTTTGTGGCTGATGAACCAAATGAAGATCCATAGTCAGTAGGAACGTCTCAAAACATACTACTGATAACCTTTCAGCCACCCAACCCATAATCGTGAAGTGCCTACGATCAAACATATGATCGTAGTGTAAGAGCAGGAGGACACCACAATTTCAGAAAAGCAATTGTCTAAAGCTGTTAAAAGATCTCCCCACCAGAAAAGGTCGAATGAGATGTTAGTACAAATCACTTCTATAGCATTGCATCTGGGGAGCGCCTCAGGGACAAACCTTACCCTTAGATCACTCTAAGAGGTTGGCCCTTCCTGAGCTACCTTGACCCAGAAGGAATGTTTGATCTAGTTCATCTCAAGGACCAAGTCAGTCAACGATCATAGAGTCGAGTTTTAAGAGAACTAAACGATCGCAGTGCAACCTCAACGATCGTAGTGCTACCTCAACGATCGTAGTACAACCTCAGCGATCGTAGAATACAACTCGATGATCATAGTCCTACCAAAGGGTACTTCATTTCATAAGGAGCTTGGAAAATGAGACATTTGCTAAACCATTCAGGTTGAGGAGATAAGTTCGAATACATCAGTGATTGAGCTATGCTACATCAAAGTAAGGATAAAAGACAAAGCCATCCACTGCAGCATCTCTTAGAAGTTGATCGGTGAGTCAACAAAAGAAATCATAGAGTTTATAGCTGCCTCATCATGCTACTCTACGAATCAAAAGGTTAACGGTCAAAGCCACGTCAATTAAATGTCTACTCTTCTAAAAGGAAATATCTAACTGAAAAGTTATGGGGAGTTACAGCTCATTACTAGGCAACGTGCAACCAACGAATGGTTGACACATCACTGATTATGCAGAGTTAGAAGGAACTGCCTTAAAGACAATTTCAAATCTGCAGACAGTTACCAAAAGCTATCGAACCTTTCTCCCTCCCATTTTCAAACCCTAGAATCTTCTCAAGAGCCAAAATCAGTTAACCCTCCAGAGCCTTACCAAATCACATTCAGCCATCTCGTATAAACATCTCTAAATCAGATACCCACATTCTTCGAACTACTCAAACGGAAAACTGGCAAGTAATCACTGACATTTAGTTTGGAACCAAATCGTTTGAGAAATCCGAAAAGAAGTTCAGGGATATTCTCGAGCTTGTGAAGAAAGCTGGATTTTTAGAATGCCTTGAGGAAAATACTTGAGTCTACATCGATCTAGTTAAAGAGTTCTACTCAAACGCCTCCATCATTTCCGAAACCCTTACTACCAAGGTTAAAGGTCAGTCTCTAAAGTTAAAATCTGTTGACCTCAATCAATGCCTATGTTTCCTTAACCAAGGGCTGAAGAACCTTGATAATGTCAATACTGAACAAGCGAAGGAGGTTATGGGGTACCAAAGAAACCCTAATCTTAAAGACACGAAGAAGAAGGAGTTTCCTGAAGAGTATGAGTTCCTTGTTTGAAATAGTTGGAAAAGTGCATCAGGCAAGAACACTCACACATGACACGTTGATTGACCAACAGCTTAAAGATAATGTCAAAGAAAAGTTCACGAAAGAAACAAATTGACTTTGGAGCTATCCTGTTCGATCAAATCTCCAAGTGGGTAGAGAAGGCTGAGAAGAAGAAATCAACTAAAAAACCTCTGACTAAGGTGTTTCATGGTAGATTGCTGAGTATTGTGCTAAAGAAGAAGCTAGGAGGGAAAATCAAGGATGATGAGGGAGAAACTTTGAATGTGCACAAAGTGATGTCTCCACAATTATTTGTGAACTGGAAGAAGAACCCTAAGGAGAACAAAAGGCTGACAACCGGGAGCAGTAGCAAAGCCTCTGCAAGGAAGAGGAAAACAGAAGAAGCAGAGAGCTCTGAGTCTGATGACTTGGTACCAGTATCAATCACACCAGCCAAGAAGAAATCCAGAGGTGTGAAGAAAACAAAAGCCCCATCAAGAAGTCTCTCATCAAAGGACAAGGATAAAGAAGAAAAAGTCCTAACTGTTGAAACAACAAAGAGGAGAAGCAGCAGGTTGCTTCAAGGGCCAGTCAGTAAGAAAGCTAAGGTGGAAGACAAACCAACCTCAACTTTCCAAAATAGTACATCTGCTGAAGAAAGGGATGTAGAGTCAGCAGAAGAAAAGGAAACAGATGTCAAGGCTGAGTCCTCGCAAATCAGATCCAGCAGTGAAGATGAAGCTGGATTAATGTATGAAAATTCAGTATCTGATGAAGAAGAGAAATGTGCAAGCCCAGTGGCTAATCCTTAGAGCAGTCACTCTGATGATGAAGAAGAAATTCAAGATGACAAAATTGCATCCCCAAATGTAACTGCCCCAACAAGCCCAGATAATGGGTCAGACAATGTTGTTCTAAGAGAAGAAGAGAATGCCTCCTCAAATCCAGAAAGCCCCCATGATGAATCAAAAGTTGATGAGATGATAGAAGAAGAGTCTGACTCTCCTAAACCTGAACCTCCAAGAAGAAGGAAAAGCTACATACTGCAAGCCAAGTTTGCCTCCAAAAGGAGAAGTGGTCAATCAAATGCCATCATTGAATTGAGTGATGATGAGTCTGTATCCCCGGGAGAAAGTGCTGAAGATGAAACCAGAAATGAAGAAGGTTCTGGAAATGGAATGCATCAAGAATGATTCACTGCTGGAAATGTTCAAGATGGCTCAGGCTCCGAAGGAGAAAAGATGAAAGATGATTATAACTCTGAAAATGAGGAATTAGAGGAGCTAGAATTTTATCCTGTCCTCTCGCCAACTAGATTCAAAAGGAGAATAGTGGTAGAGGTCCCAAATGAACCATCAGAAGATCCACCTGAAAGATGGGTAAACTATGGAGATGAGCAGCTTAAGGTAGTAAGAATGACTACTTTTCACTTAGCAAAGAACTGGAATAATATGGAGCTAGACTGTTCAACCATTCTCTACAATCCTGATGACTTGCTGATGAGATGGTTCTTCCCGTGGATGCCATGGTTAAAAACCCATACTGAAGGAGATGGAAGCTACCTCAGTTGGTGTTACAAGTAGTTTCCAAGCATGGAACTGGTGGCTCAGAACTTTCCAAGAGTAAAGAAGTTTGCCACCCAACTGATCAAAAGACCAGCCCCACTTCAAAGTCTATCGCTATGCTGAAAATCTGTATATCCCCCACAATTGTAGAGTGGACTCTGAAGGAAGAAGGAACTGACAAAGGAAGTGATCGTAGAGTCTGGTCACTCTACTGCTGATGATGCTCAAACCCAAAACTAGAAGCCTCCTTATGCTCCAGCACTACTATCAGACATTCCCTCATCCTCCACAAGCAATTGGTACTCAACGATTGCTCAGATTATTCAAACCTTCGAAAATCTATCCAAGAATGAAAATCATAGAGTCCAATCCAATGCTCAACCCGAAGCTGCCCAACAAGAGAATCAAACTATTCTGGAGCAGGGACTACTGAAGAGCTCTGATGAATTAAGTAGGAAGATATCTCTACTCATTGTAGAGTTACAGAAGCTGACAGAAAAAGGGGATGACTCTCTTCAAAATAGACTTCAAGCTGCTATGGCTGAGATATCGCTCAAACTCCAAGAGAGAGATAACATCTATCAGAAGGACATATAAGATCAGAAGGTAGAAGCTCTACAAATTCAGAAAGCCAATGCAGAGCAGATCGAAGCCCTTTCTGACAAGATTGACGACTTAAAGCAGTCTTTTTCAGTGAAACTTGAGTTGGGCCAGCAGGAACTCAAGTTTGAAGTTGCCAACTCCTCCTACCTAATGGAGGAGCTTATATCCAACATGGAGCAGCTCTCTTAAATGATTGATGACAAAAAGGGGGAGAAAAAGAGGCATAGAAAGAAGAGGAGCAAAAGGCACTCAAGGAATAGCAGAGGGATAAGAGAGAAGAAGTCAAAGAAGAAGATAGCAGCTACAGCAGAAAAAGAATCATCATCTGAGGGGGAGCCAAAAGATGATGATCACATGATAGCAGAGTCTGAGGGGGAGCATAATCAGAAAGATGCTGAAGGGGAGCTAAGCAAGACAGAAGGTCATCATCTCAGGGAGAGCAAGATAAAAGAGAACAAACAGATGAGTAGCTGATCAACAGACATCCTGGAAATATACATGGAGCCAAAGAGGTACATCTCTAAGTAGTTAGGTATGTTCTGGATCCAGGATGTAAAGTTTCTTAATGTATAAATTGCCATGATCTTTATAAATGACATTCATGATTATCTGTTTTAGAAATACAGCTGCTCACTGTATATAAGATTCATTCATAACATGAATATGCACCTATTGTTTTTGTCATAATCAATTAGGGGGAGATTGTCAGGAATAAACATGTGAATGATATTCCTATTAAATATATGATTTGATTATGATTTATATGTGAATGAATATGCAAGTATGCTTGCATTAAGAAAAGTTGTAAAGTCCTTTGATAGATAATAGAAGTATATGTACAAGGACTTAGAATGAAATGATCAAATATGTTAGGTTGATCCTACATAAGCAAAACAGCTTTATAAAGTCCTTAAAAATAAATGATGTACAAGGACTATAAATATAGAAAGGTCAAGCTTGTTAGGTTGATCTTATAATGTAATAAATAGGCTTGTCTGATCGTCGAGCACTGCACCAAAAGTCGTAGTCTGCCAGGAGAGTCGAGGTCAACTCGAGAGCTATCGAAGTAGAATAGGAGTATGCAAGATAGTAGATCTTGAAGTTCGTAGACTTCCAGGGGAAACGAAGAAGGATCGTAGTGTGTCGAGTAGAGCTTCCTCAGGATCGTAGTATGCTGAGGAAGTCATGTTCAAAATCGTAGAGACAACTTGCCTACGAGCCGACCGGTCATCTGCGGAAGCCACGTCAGAAACATTGACTACACTCGGAGTCATAGAGTCCACTGATACCGAAGCTTTGTCAAGGATCGTAGACTACACCCTGAGTTCGTAGAGTCCATTGATTACATGCAAAGATCATAGTCGAGCAAGATCAGATGAAGACAACAAGCACAAGGCAGAAATCGTAGAGTGTCAAGATCTGATCTCGGGATCGTAGTGTCTGCACAAGCCGAAGCTGAATCGTAGAATGCAGAACTATGACCTCAACAGAAGTTCTCACAATGCCAAGGTTGAATCGTAGAACATATACGGTTCTCAACAAATGAGCACTCAAAGAATATCCAAAGGAACGAAGCCTCTGGTTCAAGCTACAAGCTACATCCAAGGAAACCAAAGAGCACTCAACGAATGGCATGCAGGCTAACAGAAGATCTAAGCACCAACCCAATCAGCATCAAGATTGAGTTGTAAGGCCATTCGTGATGAAGTCTTCCACAATGAGATCCAAAGAAGACTTCAGAAGCTGACTAAGGAAATTTAGCTAATGCAGTAGCTATCAAGTGAACAGAAGACAACGATTTTGGAAGCAACCAAGATCATAGTGTTTGCCAAACAATGAAGGAACTGATGGAAGGTGAACCGAGATACTGGTCATCTGAATAACAAGGCTAAAGTGATTAAGTGCAGGGTCAGTTCATTGATGATAAGTTAACGGGAGATCACAAGGAGAAATAAAGCTGGACGCGCCACAAATCTGAAGTGTCTTGATATTCAGAAGGGGACCATAGCAAGGAATTAGGCCATCAGTCTCTGAGAACAGTCGAAGCAAATAGAAGTATTGAAGCACTGCACAATACAAGGAAGAAGTGTTCTACATTGAAGATCCAATCAACACTCTTCAAGATCGTAGTGTTAACTCTACCAGTCAATGAGCAACACTCAACAAGACACTACGATCAGGTCCTTGAAGACATGCATCAGAATAATAGAGTTCGAATAGCTGAAGACTGAAGCATTGGCAAAGGTTCAATCTGAAGGGTAATATTCGGACAAGTGCTTATTGAGAGCATCGATGCAATAGGACAACCTCTGATCGAGAAATCAGAAAGAGGAAATAAAGTCTTCAACCTTGAGACATTAAAGTGATACATCCGACATTATAGGTGAAATAGTAGATACGCAAAGATCGTAAAGAAGTATGACATATCACATCAAGCACTCTACCTCAAGCAACTCGAGATATGTGTAGATATTTGAATAGCCTTCAACGGCTACTTTCCAACGGAAGGATTGGATAGGAGTATAAATCTAGAAGAGCTTCAAAGATCGAAGGTTGCTGGAGTTGCCGAGTTTGGAGAGAAGGTGGACTGATCTAAATCATGTGAGATAGTGAGTCCAAAGGCTCACTCTACGATCCACCAAGAACACTTAGAAGACAGACAAAGAAAGAAGTAGAAGTGTGAGTTCTACTATGTAGAAGTGAGAGTTCTACTACATAAGGAGTGTTCTGAACTGCCGAGAGAAAGAAGAGCATCATGTCATCTTGATGTCTATCATGGGAAAACTCTAAGTACAATAGAGAGAAGCTCACAGTCATCTTAGCAAGTCCATCATGAGAAGGCATCAAGTATCAAGAAGGGAGATCACAAATGCCATCTTGGTGTCAAGCGTGAGAAAGCTTCTAAGTACCTAGAAGAAGAATATACAGTCAGCTTAGAAGCCTCTCATGTGCAGCCATCAAGTACCATCTCAAAATGATCTTCAAGGCAGTTCATCGAAGAAGCTGAGCATCATGCAACACTCAACTGCTCTTCAAGGATGATCAAGCCAAGCTGCTAAGTATAGAAGATGTTCAGAGCATGAAGACATCTTAGCAGCTCAGCACCGACTCCAACAACAACAAACAAATAACTCAACAGAGTAAGGCCAGAAGGGTCCTTGTCCGAAGGGACTAAACGAAGTTCCAAGCCTGCTGGGCTTGAAGAGTTCCTAGGGAACTAGAGGAGTCCCAAGGCTGCTGGCCTTGAAGAGTTCTTAGTGAACTGAAGTCCCAAGGCTACTGGCCTTGAAGGAATCTTAGTGATTCAGGGTGCTGCCCTTCATTATTGGAAATCCTGCTAGTTGAAAGCAGAAGAGTGGATTAGGAGCTTGAGTCTCTGAACCACTTAAAACCCCTTGTGTCTTTTACATTATGTCATTTACATTATGTACTATAACTGCTATAACTGCTATGTATGTATTAACTGCTAACAACTAAACTAATTCTCGAACAATGTATGTATGATTATGAATATATCAATGAAGGGGATCTTTTACTTATTCCGCTGTGCTTGAAAAGATTCTTATGTTTGTCATATGCTAATTTAATAGCAATACAAAATAAACACCGAAAAGTATTTGAAATAAAAAGGATCTATTCAACCCCCCCTTCTTGATATATTGTGCCCTTTGGGAACTAACAAATTCCTCTTTGCACCCTTGGCCGAAGAGAACCCATGGTCATGATCATACCAAAAATTATCCATCAATGCACTACGGGCCAATGACGACTTTTATCACATCATTTGTAACATTACGTTCATGATTATACCGAATAATGCCCGGTCATAATCATACCAAGTCCATAGATGTGGTAAAAGTCCTCATTGGCCCGTAGTAATCGATCGATGGACGCTTGTTGGCATGATCATGACCATTAATGAATACACAAATATTCTTGGCCCGTAGTGCATGGATAATTGTGATCGTGATACTAAAGAATATCCTCGGCTAGTGAGAAGGCAGGGTGATTCGATGATGTGGAATATTTATTAAGTTTCAGTCTCAAATTTATAATGATGATGAAAAACCTTTTAAATCATAAAAGATAGTAGATTTTATTTTCTACTTGACTCTTTTAATGGATTCTTTGCCCACCGCAGCTTAAACTTGATGTTTATTATATTTTATCGGTTAACACATTTGAAGGCTAATAATAATTTATTCTGCATTATCTTAGTCATAATATTTCTTCTTTGGGCTAGTTGAGCTCACCCTTTCTTTCACCGTTCTCTTTAGGAAATGAGAATATAAATTTGGGACGAGTCTGGGGAGCGGAGTAATGGTCCGAGGATAGCATTAGTAGTCCTCAATATTCGTGAAATAGTGTGATAATAATTGTAATGAGGACTCCTTTTGAGTTTGTATAATCTCTAGTAGAAAATATTTGTATTCAAGCTCACAGGTTTATGTTTTGTCGTATTGTACACGACAGTTGTATTAGTAAGTTTTATTTGAATTCTGTACCATGTATCTGGCGACCTAAGATGGGTGATGTATACCTAATTTTGGGGGCATCACATAGATGGACTGTTGATTGGTATGATTGTCGACGTCGGGATTTTTATTTGTCCTTTCTGTTCTTGTCTTTTGGTGTTCTCATTTTAGGCGAGATTTGTTTGAAAAAATAAGTTTAGAAAGGTTCGACATGTATATGTCGACGATTTGACTGTTAGAGTCGCTAGTTGGTATTTTTAAATGTTTGCACCAACTCAACCGAGAAAAGGTTTGCACAAAGACCCAATGATTTGACACTGTTTAACTGGTCTGAGAAACCAAAATTCCTAAGGGTCTGGGGGCTTGATTAAGCGGAGGGAAGGTGTTAGGCACCCCCAGACTTCTGTGATAACACGGTTATCGCCACTTTTCATTAAACTTTTATCTGTGTATGTATGTGTGTGTGGTTTTAGGGCCTATGTGCAGTTGTTTAGAAGTAGTGTTATGCCTCGTTTGCACCTATATACAAAGGGCTTGACTTTTGTATAAAAGTTTAATTTAACAAGATATAGCAGTGAAGTTTTATAAAACAAGTATTTCAAGTCCTTGTGCTCAATAGTAATTGAGGCCTTTGATACTTTCATTTTATTATGTGTTTGGCTTGATTGCTTTTATTTTCGAGATGCGAGGCATCTTCGAGAAAATAAGATACATAGAAGTGTCGAACTCCTTGTGGGCATGATATCCATCTAAGGATATTCAGACACCGTATATAATTTACAAGATGGCTGCAGCTGCAAAACGTCCATCACAGGAACTAAAATCTAGATTCAGAAAGTGAATCTGTGATCACATTAGTCCTAGGCTCACATGAAAAAACAATATGTACAAAAGCTAGAAAAAGAACTAGATTTGAGTAAATCTAAACCATTCTAGCTTCAACGGTTTTAGTTTAGCAACTTTGAACCGGTTAAAGTTAGAAGTATCCTTATTTAGGCAAATCTACCCCACAGGCTGTAAGATTAAATATCTACATTATAAAAGCAGTTAAAGCGCATATTTACATAAAAGTAGTAAATATATATAAGTGTATATATATATACATTTATATGTATGTATATATATATATATATATATATATATATAAGCAGTTAAATGCCACGAAGTAAACTCCAGGCCAGACAAGAATGTAAATATATATATATATATATATATAAAAGCGGTAAATGGCCACGAAGTAAACTCCAGGCCTGACAGAAATATAAATATATATATATAAAAGTTGTAAACGCGCCGGATATTATATCTAAGCTCAATCGAATCAAAGTTTGATGATATATATATATATAAGTATCTATAATATAAAATAGAGTGGCTCAAATCCCAATACTTCAAGATCCAACAACCTCAAATCAATTTAGGCTTCAACATCCAACAATCTAAAATCATTTGAGGCTTCAACATCCGATGCCCAAGAATTTATCTCTCAAAAAGCCATATCTAACACTACACGTGTTAACTCTATCTGTCATAGATATAATTTCCCCCAAATCCGATGAATGTTAAGAGACCGACAAGAGCGGGAGTTTTGAATATATTTACCATCCACAATTTCATCCAACTACCTTCATAAACCCCCATTAAGACAACAATTCCTTATAACCTCTCTCTCTAAAAAAATCTCGACTTCTTACGAATTTCCTCTCTCTCTCTCTTGAAAAATCTTGGGTTCTTTTGATTTCTTTTTGTTTTGTTTTGATTGTAGGTCATGGAGAGGGAGATTAATAGAGTTGAAGGTGAAGGGCAAGAGGGTGACGAGGGTGTGAAGCGGCGTCGTTTGAAGGAGGAGGATGAGGATGAGTTGGGCGCTAAGAATGGAATGGCATAGTTCGGAGAAGGAAATGAGTTGGAAGAGGTCACAAAGATGTAGAATAGTGGAGTTGAAGGTGAAGGGCAGGAGGGTAAAACTTTGCGTGATTGGGATGTAGGTGTTAAACAACATCGTTCAGGGGAGGAAGGGGAGTTGGTGTTTGAGAATGGAACGGCGTCGTTTGGAGAACGTAAGGAGTTGGAAGAAGTGAATTTTATTGGTAGTACTGTTGTTGATGCGATAAAAACAATAAATCAGAAGAATTTTGTAGCAACTTGTGAGAATCCGGTGAAGAAGAAAGCGCCTGCTAGAAGGGGAAGAAAAAAGAAAGTAAGGAGACTCTGAAAGAATGAGAATCAGATTGATTTGGGTGGAAAAGGTGAGGGAATTGAGAAAGATTCAAAATTTTATAATAATGGTGGGAATATGACATAAAGTGGTGGAAAAGGAGAGGGTTTTGTTGAAGAGAAAAAAGGGCTAAACCAATGCAAAGGAAAAGGAAAGGAAGTGGGGATTTGGGACGAAATAGTGTTGATCTTGATGGAAAAAGAGGTGAAATTGAGTCAGTAGAGAAAACCCATAAGCAAAGGGATGAAGAAAAGAAGGAAAGTGGTGATTTAGGTGGAAAAGGGGAGGAAAATTGGAGTATTTTTCCAAGAATGGCCTTTATGACATCAATTTTTCTAGATAGTATCCAAAAATTTCAATTATTCTTAAAATGGGCCAAACACCAATTGAATTGGCGTTTGAATTTGAAAATCAATAATCAGACGCCAATTCAAGTGGCATTGGACCAAAATTAATAAATTACCTTAATCAAATTATTATATTAACTTAATTTTTTTTAAATAGATATTTTTTTATTAAAATGTTTTTAAATAGACGCTTTTTTTAAAAAAAAACTAATTTTTTTTTGAAAGGCGCAAACGCCAATTTAAGTGGCGTTTGTTGGGAAATATTTTTTTAATAAGCAACTTTGAAAAGTTGGGTGAGGAGAGAGACAGAGTAAATGCCAATTCCACTGGCGTTTGATTTTATTTTTATTATTATTTTTTTTAAAAAAGCAAAGATGTCAAAATGAAAACAGAGAGAGAACGCCACTTCAATTGGCGTTTGAAACATTAGATGGCTTTGACACAAAGAGATAGAGAGAGAGAGAGAGAGAGAGAGAGAGAGAGTTGAACGCCACTTGAATTGGCGTTGGAACCTTTTTTTATTTTTAATATTTTTTATAAAATCAGATTTGAAAATCTTTTTTGTAACGCCATTTAAACTGGCATTTGAACTTCATTTTTTGCGTTTTTTTTTGCATAATTCAAATTTTGGGAAAAGGATAATCTTTTTGGCGTTTGAAACCTTTTTTTAGAAGAAATTTTAGGTAAAAGATGTAGAGAACTTATTTTGAATGACACTTGAAATGGCGTTTCAACCTAAATTATTTATTTTTATATTGCAAGTTTGGAAAAAAAGATGTGAGGCTTTTTGCAAATTTTTTTTATTTAATGCCAATCTGAAAGACGAAAATGAGAAAGAAGAATAATTGTTACATAAAAATAAATAATTTAGGTTTAAACGCCATTTCAAGTGGCATTCAAAATAAGTTCTCTACATCTTTTACCTAAAATTTCTTCTAAAAAAAGGTTTCAAATGCCAAAAAAATTCTTCCTTTCCCAAAATTTAAATTATACAAAAAATAAAAACGTAAAAAAATGAAGTTCAAACACTAGTTTAAATGGCGTTAAAGAATTTCAAATATGCTTTTATAAAAAAAATTAAAAATTAAAAGAGGTTCCAACGCCAATTCAAGTGGCGTTCAACTCTCTCTATCTCTCAAAGTCATCTAATGTTTCAAACGCCAATTGAAGTTGTAAAGACCCAAAAATTTTTGAATAATTATATCTGCAGTTTTACGAATAAATTATTTATTTATTTATTAAATTTGGTAGCATGAATAATATATTGAATATATATGATATGGATTTAACATGATAGTCAATTTAAATTTTTTAAGTTGACTGATAATGAAAGTTAAGTCAGTTATGGTCCAGAACCCTAATTCATGGATTATGAATAAGGAATGAGAATATTAGTTTATAATAATATTTCAATATGATATATGTGTACTGTATGTGTGTATTGTTCAGTGTGGATCAGAAATAGCATAGTATTAGAAAACCCTAAGTTTAAACCGATAAACCCTAATTCAAACCCCAAATAGGAAACTAAGACTTGTTATTAATCAGGTATATGTGATCAAGGAGATATGTTAGTGAATATGAATTTAATTAGGAAAAACCCTAACGATGATGTAGAAACTCTAATTGTTAAGTGTGAAACCCTAATTTCATTACTGAGAAACCCTAAACCCTAATTTTGAAACCCTAATGGGTGACTAGCAAGCCATAATGGTAATTAACAAATCTTAAGATTTAAAATTTATGAGAAATATATGAAATTAACAAACTACCCTTAAATTTTAGATGGAAAAGACCAAAATACCCTTTAGTGTGCAAAATGACTAAATACCCTTTACTTATGTTTTAAGCAAATGAGGTGGCAAATCTTGTGACTCACCATGCCAAGATCTCCCATGTGCTCTTAAATCTCAGCCAACCTTATCTTCTTTGACACCTTGCAAGATTAGATTCAATGCATCAAATTATAAGAGATAAAGAGAGAGAAAGTCTAAACTTAGTCTCATTTCTTACCCAAACACTCAACCAAGCCATCCTCTCTCTAAACCCACGAAATCTCTAAGTATTTCAGTCCCCAAACAACCCTCTAGAACACCAAGATTAGTTGTATAGAGCAAGATCAAAGCATCTCCATGAGAGAGATATAAAACCCTAGCCCTATTTGATATTACATGTTAGAATAAATTTTATGTTTAAGTGTTTAGATGCATCCTAGAGGATGTTATTCGATGGTCTATGATGTTATATCATAGATCTATAGCCTCAAAGTGCCTTAAAATTAAAGCTTTTCAAAACTGCCATGAACCACAAAATTTTGTCTGGCAAGAAAAAGTCAGAGGCTGTAGATTCTTTTCTGTTAATGATTTTGTGTGTTTTCTGTTTTAGACTTGTAGTTTTCTATAAGGAATTTGATCTGGACTTGAAATCATGCTTAGATCATGTCCAGAATACAAGATATTCTTGGTCAAACCCAGTTTACCGAGCATGACCAAGAGTTTTTGGGTAACCCAGAAACTCAATACTAGTGTCTGACATAATTTTCTAAGGCTAATATATGTTAGATGTTAGGAGATTTGGAAATGTTATTGTATCTAGTTTATAGCCTGTTAGATAGACTATAGATCCATGCCTTCATATCACTTAAACAATCAATATATTGTAAATAGTGGATGGTCAAAGTAGTCTGCTCGACCATGACTTTCAAATTTCTAGGTAACCCAGAAATTTTTATCAGTGTCTAACAACTTGTTCATGAGCCCAGATCTTGCGTGTGTTTGTTGTTTTGCTTGTGTTAGTGTATTTAGGTTATACTCTTGTATGTGTACTACAGATTCATGCTCCTATATCACTTAGATAAACAATAGAATGAAAATAAAGGATGGTCAAACTAGCTAGCTCGTTCACGAACTTGGTTTTCTGGGAAACCCAGAAAACTCAAGAACATCTCTTCTGACAAGGTTTGACCGTATGATATCTTTTGAATCTGATGTAGTTTAACTGATATGATGATTGATATATGTACCTTGACATGTGGAATACAAACCTGAACCCTTGAAACACCATAACATCACATAACACTTGATTAGATTAAGGCACAAAGTAGTTATCAAGCACTGCCTGGGTTTCTGGGTAACCTAGAAAACCCAAGAAGGGTCTGACAGCCACTTTGGACCTCCAGATCTTGCATGTATGTTGCCATATGACCCTGATAGTTGATGATTCATGTAGTATTACATCAATACTGCATGATCATTTCAAGACCCTGTCCAGAAACATCATGTACCCCGAGTAATGAACGGTTAAAGTAAGCACCTTAGCAACTGATTGTCAGTGTTCTTGAGCCTCAAGAACACCTACCGCGACAGAAACTATCGCTATAGCCTTTAGCGACGGATTCATTAAAAATAAAAATAAATTTTAAAAAATTACAAAATTTGTTTTAAAAATTATTTTAAGTTATAAAATTAACTTTTGATAAATTGACATATTTTTCATTAATATTACTATTTATTTGAATATAAATGGTATTAAATGTATTAAATAAATTGATTAAAAATGATTTTTATATTATGAAATTATTATTTTAAATGATAATAAGGTGTTATAAAATATTTTAAGTTATAAATCATGACTTTTAATATTTTGAGGTAATTTTCATTAATAATTTAATATTAATGATAATAGGTTTATTTAATAATTATATTAAATAAAAGGTTTAAAAATGGTTTTAATGATTTAAAATCTTTTAAAAATGATATAAATGATTTAAAAATATTTTAAGTTATAATAACTAACTTTTAATATTTTGATGAATAATACATTAATATTTAAATATTAATGGTAATTATTTAAAAAGAATTTTAATGTTTTAAAAAATCATTTAAGGGAAAATTAGTATTTTAAAAATATTTTGTGTTATTATATATAACTTTGATATTTTGTTAAGTATTTCATTAATATTTTTTATTATTTAAATATTAATGATAATGGAATTATTTTGTATTTAAATTAATTAAAAATGATTCAAGTGTTTGAAAAATCATGATAAATTATAATAATTATTTAAAAATTATTATAATACCTTGAAAAGTTATATGATTTATATTTTAAAGTATTAAAGTTACATATTAGAGTTGAAGTGAGTATAAACTTGATTATTATCCGATAAAGCCGTCAGTACACCGAAATGAACCCGAAGTTGACCCAGACTTATATAGATTAACCTAATAAGTAATTATTTATGTTAGAATGACTGCTATAACTATGTGACAATGTGTTTAAGCTATATGATGACTGCTAATAGCAGTGTTATGTGTTATGATATATTATTCTGAATAAAAGAATAGTCTTATGAATGATAGGTATCACTATAAAAGATAAAACTAAGTTGTGCAAGCAGCAGATTAGGCAAGTATCCTACTCTTTGTATCAACTTATGCAATAATTATGTGTAAGTAAGTTATCGAATTATACTCATGTTATATAAGTATTTAAACTATACTGTTATTGATCATGTATTTCAACATTTGTATTCATGTCAGTGATTGAACTCTATTCGTTTACAGTAAAGTAGTAATGTATGATCAATATATACCCTGTTTATAGATAGTTAAGTTAGATTATACAAGTGCCCTCACTTGGATAATGATTGTATTTAATCACATGTTGTCACATACCTACTAGTTTTCAGGTATGTATATGTTATTTAAAAACTGTCTAAGTTATTTAACTCAACTAGACATAGAATTAAAAATATTGTAGATCATGATAGAACATTATTGTTATTCAATTGAACTGTTTTAGTTTGAATTCCAGACTAATTATGAACATCTCGAACATGGGAAACTTTTATACGCCAAAGGCGGACCAGATATTGTCGACGTCGAGATTTTTGGGTGTCTCTTTTTGTTACTTGTTCTTTGGTGTTCTCATTTTAGGTGAGATTTGTTTGAAAAAATAAGTGAAAAAGGTCCGACATGTATAATGTCGATGATGGATGATTAAAGTACATGATTGGTTTTTAAATGCTTGTACCAACACAACCGAGAAAAAGGTTTGCACATTGAACCAAAGATGTGACAACTTTATTATCTTTGGTCGGTGAAACCAAGATTCATTTAGGTGCAGGGACTTGGTTATGCGGGGGAAGGTGTTAGGCACCTCAGACATCAAGTGTTACCACAGTGGCGCCTCTTTTCAAGAAACTATTATCTAAGTGTGTGTGTGTGTGTGTATGTGGGTCAATGTGTTGTTATATGGAAGTTGTGCGAGGCCTCATTCGAACCTATATACACAGGGTTTGAATTTATTTAAAAATTCAATTTTTAGCGAGATATATAAAGGTGATGTTTTATAAAGAGGTTTTTCAAACCACGATGCTCAATTGAATTGAGACCTTTACTCTCCCAACGTATTAAGTGATCGGCTTGATTGATTTTATTTGGCCGGATCTGAGGCATCCGTATTTAAAATAATATACAAAAATAATGTCGACTTCCTCGTGGGTATGGAAACCATCTGAGGAAATTCAAACACCGTAGAATAATTTACAAACTGCTTACAGCTGAAAATGTCCATCACGGGAACCGAATCTAGATCTAATGGGATGAATCTGTGATCACATGATTCCTAAAGCGCTATAATAATCACGCGCAATTTGTATGAAAGCGATGGCGGTATATATATATATATATGTATATATATATAAAAAGTCAGTAAATATATATATACGAGACATGATCACCAATCACGAAGCATCTCCATGGGGATCAAAATGTAAATAAAGCCATAAGAAGCGATCAATCGCCACGAAGGAAACTCCAATCGGAGATTTAAAATATATATATATATATATATATATATATATATATATATATATATATATAAAAGCAATAAATGCACCCAATGTAAAATCCGGGCTCATCGAGCGAGTTTCACCACGAGTTGATATATATAAGTATAAATATATATATATATATATATATATATATATATATATAAAAGCAGTAAAGGCATGGGATATAAAATCCGGGCTCATCGAGCGAGTCCAACCACAGTTTATATATATATATATATATAAAAAGCGAGTAAACGGACGGGCCAAAGTCTAGGCTCATCGAACAAAGTCCGACCCAGATTCATATATATATATATATATATATATATATATATATATATATATTAAAAGCAAATAAACGCTCGAATAGGAAGTCAGGCTCAATCGAGGCATAACTCGATAATGTTAGTCAATATATATATATATATATATATATATATATATATATATATATATATATATATATATAAATGAAAATGAAACCATGGACCGAAGTCTGGGCAAAAGCAAGCAACACGACTCTCAACGTGTAGAAGGGTGTGTGCAAAGATGAAGAGAAAGACTCTAAAGTGTGTGAGAAGGCTTACATCTGACGGATAAAGAAGGCTTATATATCTTTAGAGTGGGTAAACACTGGCTTTTGTGGGTACAAAAGAGTCTATATATGGCTCACATGTGTTTAAAAGTGGGAGAATACACTGTAGGGGCGAGTGCAGAGCGAATTGTGTAGGGTTTCCCCATCTTTTTCTCTCTCAAAATGGGCACCCCAAGCCCTCTATTTATAGAGGATGGGGATGCCAAAAATATGGGTCCCGCTGTGTCGAAGTACGTACATTCGAACAACGCACTATTTGCTCAATCGCTCATAACTTTCAATCCGGGAGTCCGATGGAAGCGTGCCATATCATTATGGAAAGCTCTTTCCGAGAGCTACATAATGACCTAAGATTTTCCCTTCTTTGATTATAGGAAGATGGGTCCATTATCGAAATGGCATTTCCGAGTTTTCGTCACGCAGTCCGTTAAGCCATTTTGTATAGTTTGCGCTCGGAAGTTAAAATATGGTTCTTGTGGGACTTCCATTGAAGCATTTTGAGTTGAAATGAGTATATTTGATTTGAAGTGAAGTTGAGTTGGTAAAATAACCATTTTGCCCCTCTCGGGGTTATCTCTAGAGTGTGAAAAAGAAGCTTTTGCCCTCCTGCATGGTTAGTAACAGGAGAAGAAAATTTTGAGTGTCTACAGATGCCCCACTTTATCATGTTCATGCAATGCAATGGAATGGACATGATAAAGAATAGTAGACACTTGAAAAATGACAAGGTATTTTCAATGATGCAAATCGCAATGTAATGAATGTTTATGATGAATGTCAAAATGTTTTCGCAAATCATAGTTTGTAAATCGCATATCGTATTTCGCACTTCGCACTTTGCTTTTCGTATTTGGCCAAATCCCACTTCGCAACTCGCACATCGCAATTCGCACATCGCATTTCGCATATCGCATCGTAAATTGCAAATCACAAATCGCAATGTAATGAATGTTATGATGAATGTTAAAATGTTTTTGCAAATCGCTTTACCTTTACCGATCATTCTTTGATGCCTATCTTTGGTGTTGATTTGCAATGGTATGGCATTTAATCGCTGATGATTGTTTGATGAAGATAATTTTAGATGCTTTCCATATCTCTGATGGGGATGACATTCTGAAATCACCAGACCTTCCTGATGTATTCGCTGGTAGTTTACAACGGTGCCTACCCTGTTGATCACCAACCTGTTTTGGTTCCCACTCGAACGGTGGTATCTGAAGCTTTCATCATTTGAAATGTCTTGATGTTATACTTGAATTCTAATGGTTTAAGAATACCGGATCTTTTGATACCTTCGCTGAAGTAATATTCCACAGATTACGTCACTAGACTTCGCCTGACATTATGCTAGATTGATGACAACCACCAGATGTTTCACCCTTCTTGAGGTGATTTGGAGTTTCCTTTCGCTGTTGGATGCTTGTGCCCCATTTCCTTAAGCGTTTGATTCGACAATTTGGTGAATCGATGAATTGAATGTCTCTCGAAATCCATGGAGGTGTAATTCATTGTTTCACTTGCCTGATTTGAGCGTCGGTGTAGAGGCCTCGACTTGTGAGGACTTAACGCATGTTGATGGTGTAGATTTCATTCGCTAGGCCTTTCGTTGTTGACCTTCTGCTTCTGTGTTAAGAACTTTTTTGAGAAGTTTCCCCTTCTTTCGTAGGGGCATGCTTATGTCGCTATGATTTCTTTAAGGAGTTTACTCCTTTCTTTTTGAAGAGAAGCTTGATCTCGCCTTAAACTCCTTCCATTTCTTGGAATTAGAAAAATGCCCCAGTCCTTTCGCATGTTGATGCTGAGGGTTCCTATGAGAAACTCTCTTTGTTGATGAAGTCGTGAGTGAATAATATCTGAATCGTCATTGAGATGATGATGGACCATGCAGATGGAGCTAACTGGTGCATTTTCCATTTTAGGTTGGTTGATAAATGCCCCAGTGTTGAGTTATCGCTGCATCTGAGATTGCCCCAATCTTGTTGTAAGGGACCCAATATCCGGCTGTCGCCAATTTTAAAATTACCCCAGCCTTACTTGTCGTCTGGGGTAGTTACTTTGACAGATGGGCTGACATGACGCCCAGATCGCAAGAAGCTTTTACCTCCGTACCATAAGGTGGATTTGGGATTTGATGTAGACAACTCTTTCTTGGTAGAGATGTCACTCTGTTAGAGAGATGATGCTCTAACTCATAGGGATATCATTGTAGCTGAGCGGGATGACGCTATATCTACCCGAGATATCGCATGTAGTTAGCGGTGGATCTATTGGCTCGTGTCGAAACCCTTGGGCAGGAGATCACATCGTTACCTCCTTCTTCTGAGAGGGAATCCATGTTGGACTTGATAGCCCATATATATACTGATTTGTAGATGGGCTTGTATTTTTCTGAACAGACTAGCTTAGCCATTTTGTCATGTACAGTACACATTGTATATATCAAATAGTATTATATATGGCAGGGAAATATATGTTGATTCACTTCCCTTTTAGTTGTGCCTTACTACTTGCTTGATAGTTGCTTGTTTGTCCAGGACTTTGTGATCTGGATGTATTCTGAACTCCTCCTTGATGGATGGACAGTGAGATGTCTCGGGATTTTCAGAATGGATCATCGATCTGTGTGTATTCCCTACCATCTTTGGTGTTTTGGGACTTGTTTCTGTATGTGGCTATGGAAAGGAGTGAGTTTGTTTTTGCTTTTTTTGTGGTGAGACCGGACCATATAACATGGCTGCCTACGTACTCCCGTGTATTGGGGAGATCAGGTTGACGTAGTTCGGCCATGTACAGGGTGGATTGTAGATGAAAAGTTTTAATCCCATGTACGGGATAAATTGAAGGTGTGAAAGGTTTAATCCCTGGTGGGATAAACTGAAAGTGTGAAATGAAGTGAAACCAGGCTGCTGGCTTGAAAAGTGTGTTTTTCCTTGGGGACAGATGGGTAAAAAGGAAAGGCTGTATATAGTGAGGATTAAAGAACCTGAAATGACTGGTGATTTGATTACCCAAAACTAGGATGTTTGTTTGATGGTAACCTCAGACATAGTACCATTTCACGGTGTCTGAATTGATGAGTTACGAAAATTCATCGCTGTCCATTTCCTATAATCTGAAAGTGCCTCTTGTCAATACCTCCTTGACAATAAACGGGCCTTCCCAATTTGGAGCGAATTTTCCTTTAGACCGAGCTTGGTTGTCAATGATCTTCTTCAAAACCAAGTCGTGTTGTTTGAACTGTCGTAGTTGGACTTCTCTGTTGTAGGATCTTCTTTACAAGTAGAGGGCCGCTCATGTCTGGGCCACATACTACACCATGGATCTCATCTATGAGTCTATGAGCTTGGTCTTGGTCCAGACATCTGAGGAGACCTAGTCCTGCATCTTTTTTGTATATTACATCTCCGCTCAGGTAGAATTTTATAGCAAGTCGATGGATCCGCCTTTTCTCAGTCAGGCTCACCTCAACGGGTGTAGATCTATCTTGTGAGTGCTCATTGATATATCGATATCAACGGTGTTGGATGGGAGGTAGCTCATCCGATACTTCTCCCATGTAATTCCCATAGGCTGGAGCCTTTTATTAGGCAAATGTGAGGGTTAGCATGTCTTCCTTGTCATGTATGTTGATCAAGGAGTCCCATGTTGTTAGAGCATCTGCAAAATCATTCCTATTCCGAGGAATGTGGAGAAAGGATTTTTCTTCAAACTCCGAAGCAATCTGTAGAACCTGTCGATGGTAAGGCAGCAACTGTAGAACCTTTTGAAGAGATTTTTTCTTTTTCTTTTTTCTCTTTTTATTTTCTTTTTTCTTTTTTTTTCTTTTTTTTTCTTTTTTTTCTTTTTATTTTCTTTTTTCTTTTTCTTATCTATTAGATCGTGGAAAACAGCCATATGGCTCACTGATAGGTAGCTCCGGCATTGATGAGGTCGGATAACAATTGTCTGTAGGAAAGGGCTCCCCAAGGCGTGATGAATGAAGTTTTCTCATGATCATCTTCAGCAACCATGATTTGATGGTACCCCACGGAGCAATCAGCAAAGGAGTACATGTCGTATCGATCTGTATTGTCAATGAGTATGTGGATGAACAGCACGTGAAAGCTATTTTTGAGGCAAGCTTTATTCAAATCTCTGTAATCCACATAAACTCGCACCTCCCTTCCCGATTTTCGGCACGGGGACTATGTTGGATAGCCATTCAGTGTATGTTGACACCATGATGATGACGTTTTGAAATTGTTTCACAATTTCTTCTTTAACTTTTAACTTCCACTCAGGTTTTAATCGCCTGAGCTTCTGCCTGAGTGGCTTGAATCCCCCTTTGATGGGAAGGCGATGAATGATAATGTCCGTGTATAAACCTACCATGTCTTCATGAGACCATGCAAACACATCCTGGAATAGGGTTAATAGAGTAACCATGTCATTCCTTTGGTTTGGAGTGACGTCCATACCAATCTGGACTTGTTTGGGGTTTTCTAAGGTTCCGAGGTTTAAAAGAGGTGGTTTGATCAAGATTTGGCTTGGGTTTGTCTTCGACCCATTCTTTGATCTCCTGAGGTATCTCATAGTCATCTTGTATTTCCATCAAGTCTGAGTCCAACTTTACATCAAAGTTACAGTCCTTGTGGAAAATAGGCACCTCATCAGCAAGTACATGCACATCTAAATTCAGAGTCCTAAAACAAAATATGCTTTCACTTAGTATATAACACTGTTCAATCACACAAAGTGTAAGCCTATAATGACAAAAGTAACTGCTAATACTGTACAGAAAAAGTAAGCAGTTATTGCTAACTACAAGGTAGAGAGAGTTTCTTCCCTTTTTACCCTCGTCGACAAATGCAAGAAGTGGTGCTCCAATTGTCGAGGGCAACGTCTTGGTGGACTGCAGTGATGGAGGGGCTATCATCAACCTCCTTCTCCCGAATGATGACCATTACGTCTGGGCCATCAGTGTATCTGCTTGAGAAGTGTTTGTTTGGGTTTTTATTTGGTTTGACCGCACCATTGATGGCTGCCTACGTACTCCTATTGAAGAGGAGATCAGGTCTTTCGTAGTTCAGGATTTGGTTTGAAAAGGTTCAAAGGGGTAAATGGTGAGAAGAGTGTAGAGATATTTTTTCTTTTTTATTTATTTACATGCATGGAAAATAAAAGGCATACTACAAAGAAAGTGATACCGTTCCAACAATTTCTGGAACTCGCAACTTTATCCCCTGGATCTACATCTTCTCGGCTAGTTGAGGCCTGATAGTCTAGTTATCAGTGGTTATGTTGCCTTCAGGGCTCGTGATAGAGGTTACCCTTTGATTCTGAATGTCTTCGCTGGTGGCCATAACTTGATCGCTTCTTGATTCAGTACATTCCCTAAGGACGATTGAAATGGACGCATTGCAAAAATGGATGAACTCTGGCTTCTTTAATGGGTTGGATTCCCTGACAATCTCACCACCTTTTTCTTCATCTATTCCTTTGCCTTCTTCATGGGTTTCAAAGGATTTAACCATGAAATCTCCCTAGAACTGTTGTTGCATTTCTTGCAAAGAACTTTCCTTTTTGGTTTTTTCTTCCTTGGAAAGGATTAGTATTTCCTCTGCATCATCCAAGATGATAAAATCAGGAATGTGGTTGATATCTTGGAACCATAGGACGTTTGATGTTGGCGGGGGAATCTCCTTTGGGGATGCCTTATCTCCTCTGTCATTTCTTGGATTAGGATCAGTCCACTTTGTGTTCTGGCAGAATTGTCTCTCATAGCCTTCACCTCATTTGAACTGTCTGTATCGAATGGACATCTTAAGCTTTTTATTTCTTTTTCGCCTTTTTTGGTCATGGGAAATTCTAAATCCAATTCCCCATTTTCAATGAGATCCTAGATTTTATGTCGCAAAGCCCAGCATTCCTCAGTCGTATGCCCAAGCGATTTAGAATGGTAGAGACATGTCTTGGTGGAAACATAACTCTTCATCTTGGGATTTTTAGGCGGCAGCAACTTAGTAATTCTTCCTTCGCTTATCAGAAAATGTAGCATTTCTTCATTGGATTTGCTCAATGGGGTGAATTTTCGGACTCTTTTAGAGGTTGTTTGATCTTTTATCTTTGAGAATTCGCATTCCCTCGATCGATTCTTCCGCTGACGAGATCTTCTAGCAATTTTATCATCCCCATTTTCTTGTATTTTCAGCCTGCTTTGATCTTCTTCATTTAGCTGGCTCGTCGTGGAGTCCTTTTTCTCTTGGCTTTCTGATAGTTGAGTGAAAAATTGCCTTGTTTCACGATGTTGGCGCCTTGCTCGGCTTAGCCAAAGCGAGTTTACTTGATTCTGGATCGCATCCAATTTTTGCATTACTGGCGCCTCCTCCGAGTTTTCCCACTCTAGGACATTTGTTATGTGCTTTTGGGGGTATTCCTCCATCCTTCGTATGTACTTACGAATTAGATACATTTCAGCGTTTCCTGACCCGATCATGTTTACTTCTTCCGTATCATGTCGCAACGGAAGGTTGGTGTTGACATTTTTTTGGTCAGGTTGTTCGACCACAATACTGCCACTTTCGATCAGATTTTTAATCTTATGTTTTAAGGACCAACAATCCTGTATATCGTGTCCTGGAGACCCTTAGTGGTAAGCACATCTCTAGCTTAGATTGTATCTTTTGCTCCCTGGTTCCAGAGGTGGAGCTAGTTCGGTAATTTTCTTGTGATCCATTAATATCGCCAATACATGTTCAAGGAATGCCCGATGGAGTGAATACCCGATTTTCCATTCTTTCAAATTTTCTTTTCTTATGCAGGTATTGGTTGAATGCGATCTGTTGTTGAGATGGCGATTGTCTTGCATTTTCCAAATGGGGGATGTAGTTTTGCCTCTAGCTTGCCCTTTGTACAACAAGGGATACATCTTCATTACCTTTATTTGCATTACCCCTTGGGATCGCTCGCATACTTTCCAGTTTATATATGCTTGGCGACTGCTTCCAAGGTAGTGAAGTCTTTAATCTTGCCTGCCTTCAGGCCCATCTCTGCCATTTTGTCGTGTTTGATCATTTCTACAAATGGCTTTCCTATGCCTACTAGGATCCTCTCATAGTAAGAAGCCTCTTGGATATCAATAAATGTCATTACTATCTCAGTTTCTGTCATTGATGGAATGACTTGCGCTGCTAGATGTCTCCACCTTTGGGCATATTCTCGGAAAGATTCAGTACTTTGCCTTTTCACTTTAGTCACTTGATATCGATCTGATGCCATTTGTGACTGAAAACTGTACTTATTTAGAAAGGCGTGGGCCAATTCTTCCCAGTTGTGAATTTTGGCATTGTCAAGTTGGGCATACAAGGCTTTAGCTTCTCCAGTGAGACTCTTTTGAAAAAATTGCATTTTGAGTCTTTCATTTTCAGCATAAGACCCCAGTTCGCTAATGTACACTTTGAGGTACGTATAGGGATCGCCTGCCCCATTGTACTTTTCAAACTCTGGGACTTTGAATTTGGTAGGATATTGAGCCCCTGGGAATATACAGAAATCTGAATAGGTGACACTCCCATAATTTCCTGTCCCTTTAATTGACCGGATGGTATCCTCCATTTGTTGGACTTTCTTTCTTATATCCCCAGTTTCTCGATCATCCCTGAGATTTGTGATTTCTTTATTGGAATGAGGTTTAGGTATCTGGGTTTCCATCTTTTTACCAATGCCCTGACTGCCCCCTAGTGTGAAGGACTCTGGTTGAGTAGGCATTGTCTGGCCATGCGTATTTTTACTTTGTTCTTTTAGAAAGACAACCAATTCTGCTATCTGATTCCTTAATCCTTCAAACTCCTCTCAGGAAACAGGAGTAGGATCAGGTTTGCCCGGTGTAGCCATGCCTAACGGTGGGATCAGTGCCTTCTTGGACTTTAAATGGGTAACGAGACCGATTGCTTCCCTATGAAAGACTTACATAGTTTAGTCTTTAGGGAATGTATATAATAACATGCTATGTGATGTGTTCATTTTAGGAATTTTATCCTGCAAAACTGATGTCAGCTGTTTGTAGCATGTTAAATATGTATGTGTACACATTTCTTCATATTTCTCATTACATGGAGATAGATATGGAATGTAATTACAAGTAATTGTGTTTATAAGTAATTTGAAATCAGAGCATGAAGAGACTTTCCTCCGTTTTGGGTTTATCAGAGGCTAACCTATCTTAGGTTACTCTCGCGGCTTTTTGGCATGAAGGTTCCCAAATCATCGCAATCTACTAGATGAGAAGTTAATCCGGTCTTTCAACTGGAGCGAATTTGGGTGGTGCCTTTCCTGAGCCTCGGAGAATTAGACTTCTCACGAGTCCAGTAATCAAACATCGACGGGATAGCCTCCTGGTGGAGGGACCACACAACATACATTCACATACATCGCGTCTCACCGTATGAAAATGATGATATATGCGAAGCACTAATATCACAAGCAGATATGGTGTGAAGCACTAATATCACAGGCAATTATGGTGCGAAGCACTAACATCACAAGCAGTTATGGTGCGAAGCACTAAGTGCAATAAAGAAATGCATTCGTACACATTCATCAAAAATGTAAATGCAACATCCACACACAAGTAGATAACAGTTTTGAAAAGATTGTAATAGCGTCTTAAGTCCTCTTACTGGCATCCCCAGCAGAGTCGCCACCTGTCGACGTCAGGATTTTTGGGTGAGATTTGTTTGAAAAAACAAGTGAAAAAGGTCCGACATGTATAATGTCGACAATGGACTGTTAAGAGTCGCCAGTTGTTTTTTAAATGGTTGTACCAACACAACCGAGAAAAGGTTTGCATATTGACCCAGTGATGTAACACTGTTATACGGGTCGGTGAAACCGAGATTCGTTTAGGGTCCGGGGACTTGGTTATGCCGGGGGAAGGTGTTAGGCACCCACCGACATCCGTGTTACCACGGTGACCGCCTCTTTTCAAGTCCCCGACATCCGGGAACTTGATTTTATTTGACGGATCTGTGAGGCATCCGTCTGAAAATAATATACAAAAATAATTTCGACTTCCTCGTGGGTATGGAAACCATCTGAGGAAATTCGAGACCTGCGAGAATAATTTACAAAAGCGCTACAATTTGAAAATGTCCATCACGAACCGAATCTAGATCTAATGGGATGAATCAGCGATCACATGATTCTAAGGCATATAATCTTTGTAATTTGTATGAAAGCGATGGCGAGTATATATATATATATATATATATATATATATATATATATATATATATATAAAAAGTCAGAAATATATATATCTGAGACATGATCACCAACCACGAAGCATCTCCATGGGGATCAAAATGTAAATAAAAGCTAGTAAGAGCGATCAAGCGCCACGAAGGAAACTCCGAGGCGGATTTAAAATAAATATATATATGTATATATATATATACATATATATAAAAGCGCACCGGATGTAAAATCCAGGCTCATCGAATAGAGTTCGACCACATTTCTTATATATAAGTATAAATATATATATAAAAGCAAGTAAATGCACCGGATATAAAATCCAGGCTCATCGAACAGAGTTCGACCACAGTTCATATATATATATATATATATAAAGGTGAGTAAACGCACCAGACCGAAGTCTAGGCTCATCGAACAAAGTCCGACCACAGTTCATATATATAAATATATATATATTTATATATATATATATAAAAGCGAGTAAACGCACCAGACCGAAGTCAAGGCTCATCGAACAAAGTTCGACACACAGTTAATATATATATATAAATGTAAATATATATATATATAAGCAAATAAACGCTCCAGACCGAAGTCTAGGCTCAATCGAGGCATAACTCGATAATGTTAATCAATATATATGTAAATATATATATATATAATATATATATATATATATATATATATATATATATATACTGATTGAAGTGAAACAACGGATCAAGTCCGGGCAAAAGCAAGCAACACGACTCTCAACGTGTAGAAGGGTGTGTGCAAAGATGAAGAGAAAGACTTTAAAGTGTGTGAGAAGGCTTACAGCTGACTGATAAAGAAGGCTTCTATATCTTTAGAGTGGGTAAACACTGGCTTTTGTGGGTTCAAAAGAGGCTATATATGAGCTCACAGTACAAAAGAGGTCTACCTGCGGCTGCCCGGGATGCCCAAAATATTGGTCCCGCTAGTGTCGAAATCGATATTCTATTAACAACCTTGTTGTTTGCTTTCACCTCATAACTTTCAATCCGGGAGTCCGATGGAAGCATGCCATATCATTCCGAAAAGCTCTTTCCGAGAGCTACATAATTACCTAAGATTTGCCCTTCTTTGATTCCAGGAAGATGGGTCCATGATTGAAATGGCATTTCTGAGTTTTCGTCAGGCAGTTCGTTAAGCCGTTTTGCGTAGTTTGCGCTCGGAAGTTAAAATATAGTTCTTGTGGGACTTCCATTGAAGCATTTTGAGTTGAAATGAGTATATTTGATTTGAAGTGTAGTTGAGTTGGCAAAATGACCATTTTACCCCTCCCGGGGTTATCTCTGGAGTGTGAAAAAGACGCTTTTGCCCTCCTGTATGGTTAGTAACAGGAGAAGAAAATTTCGAGTGTCTACAGATATATCGTTCGAACACGTAGTATTGATCAATATAGGGCATAACGGGCTGATCACCCTCCGTGTCCGTAAGACATGATAGTTTGTAGTTGAAGTTCTGTTTAACCTTTTCAAATTTAAAAATAAAGTTCATAGTTTGTAAATTGTTCCCCATTTATAGTCAGTACGTAGTTTCAAAAATGAAAAGGAGTTGATTTGTAGTTCAGTATTGTTTCAGCTTACTTCACAACTATTGCTTCGTTGTAGAAGTGTCGTCCAAAGAAAACATTTAAATTCTTTCAGATAATCTTTATTCATTGATATTACTTGTTGGGCACTCAAATGCTCATTCTTGATTTAAATCTAAATATTTTTAGCTAAACTAGCACGACCTGAAGGTTCTGGCAAGGACAAAGGGAAGGGGAAATTGAAGGATTAGGTCTTATAATGTTATTTGTATTAACTGTTGGTAGTATGAAACGCTAAATATTATGTAATGTATGACTTAAAAGTTCTCGAGACTGGGAAGTTAGATAACTTTGATATAATAATTTTGTTTAATTAAAACATTTAGTATTTGAATGAATGTTATCGTGGAGCACCAAATACGGGTTCCAAGTACTCGGATTTGGGGGCGTCACAACATGGTATTAAAGCTTTAGGGTTAGAAACCTTAGGTGGAAGTAGACCTTAGGCTATAACCTTAGGACATAGGGAAATGTTAAAAATATAAATAACACAAATAGAGTTTAAAGGAGATGAATTAAATAGATTCATCGTAAAACAAAATAAAAGATAAATTATATAAAACTATTATTTGTTGTGTGAATATAATATACTAGATGTACTAATCAAAATAATTTATGTGTAGATGTTAGGCGGAAAAGGATTATTATACGCTTATAACATGAAAAAGGATCAAATTAATACACCCGAGCTAATATCGAAGCCAATAGCTGAAATAGAGGCTCACGTTGAAAGTAACCTTGATGAAGTGATTATTTTGGAGAATATAGTACCAGACCCAGAAACGGTGGAACTAACAGATAGTGATTCGGACACCGAAGTTGGAGCTGATTAAGCATCAACGAAAGTGCAGAATCTGAGGGACCAGGTTTCTTCTTTAGAAAAGTTGTTGGAAATAGAAAAGCTATTTAAAATTCAATTGCAGAAGGTGTTGATCGAAATAATAGAAGAACAAGATAAGCTTAAAATCCAAATTGATCAGATGGGAACCAAAAGCAGAATATCAAGTGTAGCTCCGAGCAAAAAGGGAAAAAGAAGGATGAGCGACCGTGAGTTAGAAAATTCTGAAAACTTTAAAAAAATAGGAAAGTGTACAAACTGTAAGAGGAAACATAAGGGCATGTGCCGGATAGGGAAAAAGATATGTTACAGTTGCGGACATGAGGGACATTTTGTGTTCATAAAGGGATAACAGATGCTTATAACAATATATGTTATCATGTGTAAAGTATTATGAATGAATATGAATATATGTTTGGATAATGAAATAAGTTTTATGTATTATCCAATAAATCAAGTTTTCAAAAGTTCATATTTTAAGTATATGATTAGTTGAGTTTGAAATCACGTGTTATATGTTTAACATATACGATAAGACATAGAATGTAAGTCAATAAAAGAATAATTTATGATTTTATCAGATAATGCCACCAAGAAGACAAAATCAAAACCACAGAGTTGAGGAATCTGTCAACAATTCTGGAGGACAACAACAACCAGACTCAATACAAGATTTTGCAAACATGAAATCTCAAGCTATCGGGAATGCAATACTAGTTGGGGGAAATCAGCCCGATAATCGATTGGCAAACTTTAAAGACTTCGAAGCAGTAAGACCGCCAGAGTTTAGAGGAACAACTGACCTGGTAGAAGCTCAGACATGGATAAATGAGATAGAAAAGGCTTTTGTGATCGCTAGGGTAGTAGAAGGGAAAAAGACAACTTTGGCCACTTATATGATGAAAGGGGAGGCAATCTTTTGGTCTGAGGCCAATCAAACTAGAGCTGGAGTAGGAGAGGTTACGTGGACTAGGTTCAAAACACTATTCTTTGAGAATTATTTTTTGACTAGTATGCAGGCTAGGATGGAGGTGAAATTTCTAAAGTTGAAGTAGGGGGACATGTCAAATACGGAGTATGCCGCAAAATTTAATAAATTAGCTAGGTTCTCTCCACATCAAGTGGACACAGAAGCGAGGAAGGCACGAAGGTTTGAGCTGGGCTTAAAACCCTAGCTCTACAACAAGGTGGTGGTATTGCAGATTGGTACTTTTGCAGCACTGTTAGATAAGGCTATCATAGCCGAAGAGGGAAGTGAAGCCATGACTCTTTACAATAAGGAGAAGAAGATTAAGGCTAAGATTGAGGGAGCTGTCAAAGTGGAAGGGAGTAGTGGAAGTAAGATGGGAGAGAGAAAATGGGACAATTTATGATATATCAAAATTAAGTAGGAGGGTGTGAAGAAGCAGATTGTGCAATGTCGAAACTGTGGTAAGAATCATTCGGGTGAGTGCTTGAAGGGAAAGTCGGTGTGTTTTAAGTGTGGGCATGAGGGACATATCTCTCCCAACTGTCCTAATCCAAGGATGAATAATGGATGTTTTATTTGTGGATCAATAGAACATAAGGTGAGGGAGTGTCCGAAAAAGGAGAGCTGATGGGGGAATTGTCAATACGGGGAAAAGTAGTGGGACGCTAGTAATAACTGGTTCAACTCCACCAAACAAACTAACCAATTCAACTGCAAGGACCTTTAATATGACAGTTCAAGATACGATCGCAGCAGGAGATGGAGTTCCAGGTATGAACCCGACCAACAATATTAACATATACACTTGATTTGGATTTAACCTATTCTCTTATCATAAGTTTGATAAAAAAAAATATAATAATTTGTTAATAAAAGAATTTTTGAAGAAGGAATTTGAGTTTCAAATTCGTATCACGAATCTTATAAGGAGGGGAGAATATTGTAATTCAATTTTTCATAATAATAAAAACCTAAGGATAAAACCTTAATATTAAGGGTAAAGTAATGGTGATTCCGGGGACAAAATCTTTATAAGGAGGAGAGAATGTAAAGACCCAGAAATTTTCAAATAATTATATCTGTATTTTTATGAATAAATTTTTATTTTATTTTATTTATTAAGTTTGGTAGCATGAATAATATCTTGAATATATGTGATATTGATTTAGCATGATAGTCAATTTAAATTTTTTAAGTTGATTGATAATGAAAGTTAAGCCAGTTATGGTCCAGAACCCTAATTCATGGATTATGAACAAGGAATGAGAATATTAGTATATAATAATATTTCAATATGATATATATGTACTGTATGTGTGTATTGTTCAGTGTGGATCAGAAATAGCAGAGTATTAGAAAACCCTAAGTTTAAACCGATAAACCCTAATTCAAACCCCAAATAGGAAACTAAGACTGGTTATTAATAAGGTATATGCGATCAAGGAGATATGTTAGTGAATATGAATCTAATTAGGGAAAACACTAACGATGATGTTAAAACCCTAATTGTTAAGTGTGAAACCCTAATTTCATTACCGAGAAACCCTAAACCTTTATTTTGAAACCCAAATGGGTGACTAGCAAGCCCTAATGGTAATTAGCAAATCTTAAGATTTAAAATTTATGAGAAATAAATGAAATTACCAAACTACCCTTAAATTTTAGATGGAAAAGACCAAAATACCCTTTAGTGTGCAAAATAACTAAATTACCCTTTACTTATGTTTTAAGCAAATGAGGTTGAAAATCTTGTGACTCACCATGCCAAGATCTCCTATGTGTTCTTAAATCTTAGCCAACCTTATCTCCTTTGACACCTTGCAAGATTAGATTCAATGCATCAAATTATAAGAGATAAAGAGAGAGAAAGTCTAAACTTAGTCTTATTTCTTACCCAAACATTCAACCAAGCCATCCTCTCTCTAAACCCATGAAATCTCTAAGTATTTCAGTCCCCAAACAACCCTCTAGAACACCAAGATCAGTTGTATAAAGCAAGATCAAAGCATCTCCAAGAGAGAGGTATAAAACCCTAGCCCTATTTGATCTTACATGTTAGAATAAATTTTGTGTTTAAGTGTTTAGATGCATGCTAGAGGATGTTATTCGATGATATATGATGTTACATCATAGATCTATAGCCTCAAAGTGCCTTAAGATTAAAAAAATTTCAAAACTGCCATGAACCACAAAATTTTGTCTGACAAGCAATAGTCAGAGGCTATAGATTATTTTCTGTTAATGATTTTGTGTGTTTTCTATTTTAGACTTGTAGTTTGCTATAAGGACTTTGATTTGGACTTGAAATCATGCTTAGATCATGTCCAGAATATAAGATATTCTTGGTCAAACCAAGTTAACCGAGCATGACCAAGAGTTTCTGGGTAACCCAGAAACTCAATACCAGTGTCTGACAAGATTTTCTAAGGCTAATATCTGTCAGATGTTAGGAGATTTGGAAATGTTATTGTATCTAGTTTATAGCCTGTTAGATAAACTATAGATCCATGCCTTTATATCACTCAAACAATCAACAGATTATAAGTAGTGGATGGTCAAAGTAGCCTGCTCGACCATGACTTTAAAATTTTTGGGTAACCCAGAATATTTTATCAGTGTCTGACAGCTTGTTCATGAGCGCAGATCTTGCATGTGTTTGATGTTTTGCTTGTGTTAGTGTCTTTAGGTTATTCTCTTGTATGTGTACTACAGATTCATGCTCCTATATCACTTAGATAAAAAATAGAATGAAAATAAATTATGGTCAATCTAGCTAGCTAGTTCACGAACTTGGTTTTCTAGGAAACCCAAAAAACTCAAGAACATCTTTTCTAACAAGGTTTGACCGTATGATATCTTTTGAATCTGATGTAGTTTGACTTATATATGTACCTTGACATGTGGACTACAATTCTGAACCCTTAAAACACCATAACATCACACAACACTTGATTAGATTAAGGCACAAAGTAGCTATCAAGCACTGCGTAGGTTTCTGGGTAACCCAGAAAACCCAGGAAGGGACTGACAGCCACTTTGGACCTCCAGATCTTGCATGTATGTTGCCATATGTCCCTAATAGTTGATGATTCATGTAGTATTACATCAATACTGCATAATCATTTCAAGACCCTGTCCAGAAACATCATGTACAACGAGTAATGAACGGTCAAAGTAAGCACCTTAGAAACTGATTGTCAGTGTTCTTGAGCCTCAAGAAAACCTACCGCGACAGAAACTGTCGCTATAGCCTTTAACGACGGATTTAATTATTTTAGTTTTCTAATTTCCGAAAAATTCATTAAAATAGAAATAAATTTCTAAAAATTACAAAATTTGTTTTAAAAATTATTTTAAGTTATAAAGATTAACTTTTGATAAATTGACATATTTTTCATTAATATTACTATTTATTTGAATATTAATGGTATTAAATTTATTTAATAAATGTATTAAATAAATTGATTAAAATGATTTTTATATTATAAAAAAATATTTTAAATGATAATAAGGTGTTTTAAAATATTTTAAGTTATAAATCATAACTTTTAATATTGTGAGGTAACTTTCATTAATAATTTAATATTAATGATAATAGGTTTATTTAATAATTATATTAAATAAATGGTTTAAAAAACAGTTTTTAATGATATAAATGATTTAAAAATATTTTAAGTTATAATAACTGACTTTTAATATTTTGATGAATAATAAATTAATATTTAAATATTAATGGTAATTATTTAAAAAGGATTTTAATGTTTTAAAAATCATTTAAGGAAAAAATTAGTTTTTAAAAATATTTTGAGTTATTATATATAACTTTGATATTTTGTTAAGTATTTCATTAATATTTTATATTATTTAAATATTAATGATAATGGAATTATTCTGTATTTAAATCAATTAAAAATGATTCCAGATTTTGAAAATTCATGATAAATTATAATAATTTTTTAAAAATTATTATAATACCTTGAAAAATAATATGATTAATATTTTAAAGTATTAAAGTTACAGATTAGAATTTAAGTGAGTATAAACTCTATTATTATCCGATAAAGCCATCGGTACACCAAAATGAATCTGAAGTTGACGCAGACTTATATAGATTAACCTAATAAGTAATTATTTATGTTAGAATGACTTCTATAACTATGTGACAATGTGTTTAAGCTATATGATGACTGCTAATAGCAGTGTTATGTGTTATGATATATTATTCTGACCAAAAGAATAATCTTATGAATGATATGTCACTATAAAAGATAAAATTAAGTTATGTAAGCAGCAGATTAGGCAAGTATCCTACTCTTTGTATCTACTTATGCAATAATCCTGTGTAAGTAAGTTGTCGAATTATACTCATGTTATATAAGTTTTTAAACTCTACTGTTATTAATCATGTATTTCAACATTAGTATTCATGCCAGTGATCGAACTCTATTCGTTTACCAGTACTGTAGTAATGTATGATCAATATATACCCTGTTTATAGATAGTTAAGCTAGATTATATAAGTGCCCTCACTTGGATAATGATTGTAATTAATCACATGTTGTCACATACCTACTAGTTCTCAGGTATGTATATGTTATTTAAAAATTGTCTAAGCTATTTAACTCAGCTAGTCATAGAATTAAAAATATTATAGACCATGATAGATGTAGACACTCGAAATTTTCTGCACACCTGGCACTAATATTGCAAGAGGACAGATTCGTCTTTCAAGAGGGAACCTTGGAAGACAGTTCATATCCATTCTAGATACTACCGGAAGTTCAGCATCAACCCCAGGACACACATTGGGAGTAACAATTCCAACCTCGGAGATAACCCCGAGGCGTGCAGTTCCAATACCGGAACACACACCGGAGAAGACCGATTAAACTCGGAGATAACCCTGAGGTATCTAGTCTCAGTCCCAATCATGGGAATAGCTACCAACCTTGGTGATCATCCCAAGGAATGCAGTTTCGGCGATAACCCCAGAAATGCTTGTTTCAAATGCAACCAGCTTCAATCTCGATGCTCAAAACGAGATACCCAGTATCAACCCGGAGATAACACCGGGAGGACAGACACACCTCAGAGTTGACACTGAGGGCCTTCAACACTTGCAGCAGTCCAATCTCAGCAATAACCCTGAGCAACCTCTGCTTTATTAGCCCAAACCGACAATAACTCCGGTGAGGAGCAAAGGCATCATCTCGCCATTCTAAGGCCACATCACGTCGTCTAAACATCTCATACATATATTTCTACACCACGATGTCCCACAAGAATCCAGGAAAACTAATCCCGAGTGACTATTATGTAGGGTAACGGATAGAATTTGAAGCCTGAAGACCGGAAGGCACCGTCCCATCTTCATGACTTCGTACAACCTCTAATCCCATGCCATTGTACAACTCTCGACAATGGCGGTCCGAAATAGGTCCTACATACCTCAGTCGGATGCCCGGATTGCGATTTTGAAAGTTCGAGCGGACATTGCAATGCCTACGTGCACATACTACGAGACGACCCGACCCAAGAAACCCGGGGCAACCCGGACAGCCTCAGGTAGACCTGCGGTTGGCCGTAGGTACACCTGTGGCTCCCCCCCCCCTCTATAAATAGAGGGCTTGGGGTGGCCATTTTAAGAAGAGAAAGAGCGAGGAAGCCCTGCCAAATTTGCTCCGTACTTGTAATATACTGAGTACTTTCCCATTTTAAACACTTGTGAGCTCACATATAGCTACTCTTGTACCGGCGGGAGCCGAGTTTTATCCACTTTAAAGCTATAGAAGTCTTCTTTGGCAGCCCACTTTAAGCCTTCTCACACACTATAAAGCCTTTCTCCTCATCTTTGCACACACCCTTCTTCACGTTGAGAGTCGTGTTGCGTGTGTTTGCCCAGACTTCGGTCTGTGGTTTTATTTTAGTTTGTATATACATATATTATATATATATATATATATATATATATATATATGGACTAACATTATCGAGTTATGCCTCGATTGAGCTGAACTTGATGCCCGAGCGTTTATTTGCTTATATATATATATATATATTAACGTATGTGTGGACTGCATTCGATGAGCCTCGGTTTTACATCCAGTAGATTTACTAAATTTATATATATATATATATATATATATATATATATATATATATATATATATATATATATATATATGAACTATTGTCGAACTCGCTCGATGAGCCCGAATTTTACATCCGGTGCGTTTATAAACTTATATATATATATATATATATACATTTTTGTCCCACACTGAGTTTACTTACGTGGTGGTTGATCGCTTCTGACTTTCTTTACGTTTAAATCATATCTGGAGTTCATTTCGTGGCAGTTGATTGCTTTGTACAGCTTTCTTTACGTTTCGTCCTGCCTGGAGTTCACTTTGTGGCAGTTGATTGCTTTGTACAACTTTATTTATGTTTCGTCCTGCCTGGAGTTTCCTCCGTGGCGGTTGATAGCTTTTACAGCTTTATTTATATTTTTTGATCCCCCGTGGAGGTGATTCATGGTGGCTGATCATGTCTGTATATATATATTTACAGCTTATATATATAATGCTTACTGCTTTCATACAAATTACGGTATCATGTGCGCCTAGGAATCATGTGATCACAGATTCAGCCTATTGGATCTAGATTCGGTTCCCGTGATGGACATTTTCAGCTGTAAGTAGCTTGTAAATTATTTTGCGGTGTCTAAATTTTCTCAAATGGTTTTCATACCCACGAGGAAGTTGGTATTATTTTATACATTATTTTCTTATAGATGCTTCGCATCTCAAAAATAAAATCAATCAAGCCGAACACTTAATAAAATGGAAGTGTAAAAGGTCTCAATTACAATTGAGCACAAGGGTTTGAAAAAACCTCTTTTATAAAACATTACTGCCATATCTTGCTAAAATTGAATTTTTATACAAATTCAAACCCTGTGTATATAGGTGCGAACGAGGCCTCACACCACTTCCAAATAACAGCACATTGACCCACATACACACACATTCAGATAATAGTTTCTTGAAAAGAGGCGGTCACCGTGGTAACACGGATGTCGGGGGGTGCCTAACACCTTCTCTCTACATAACCAAGTCCCCGGACCCTAATGAATCTCAGTTTCACTGACCCGTTTAGCAGTGTCACATCACTGGGTCACTATGCAAACCTTTTCTCGGTTGTGTTGGTACAACCATTTAAAAAACCAACTGGCGACTCTTAACAGTCCATCGTCGACATTATACATGTCGGACCTTTTTCACTTATTTTTTCAAATAAATCTCACCTAAAATGAGAACACCAAAGAACAAGTAACGGAAAGAGACAACTAAAAATCCCGACGTCGACAGGGTTCAATGGGTAACAACAAGTCATGTAATTATTTAATTAAAGCACTAAAATTATTTATATTTCTCCCTGTGTGTATGTGGTGCTTACTGAGAAATTATGATAGGATGAATCATTTAGACTCTTAATGAAACTCATAGCCCTAAAGGGTGGTGTATGTTAGTATACACTTGATGGGTTCACCTATATAAAGGTGGAAGTGTAGGCCGCTTCCTATGAGAGTCTTTGGAAAACTCTCTAGAGTCTTTATGAAAATCTGGGATATGGCGCATGGCCTAGAACGCGCCCAACTGTGGACTTGTGTGGATTCAGGATTTTTAGATATGTGTGCAAGTTCAATTGATTGTATCATAGATAATGGGTTCAAGAATTTAATTCACCTATAGTCTATAATCATGGGCTTGTTCCACTAAGTGTCGATTCAAACCCACAAGGTATCGAGTTTATGTATCTAAAATCCATTGCCCTTCTTACTTCCTTTTAATTTTTCTATCTTTGATAATTTTGAATCATGTGGGCGATTGTTGGTTATGCTTCAACTTTATTCGTCTTACCAAAGTCCCACATTGGTTACTTTGAGAACTTTCTTTTGGTATATTAGCATATGATGGCTTGGGTTGAGTAACATAGTTGAGGAAATAGGGATTGGCTCACGCACGTGAGGACGGCTAAGGAATTGGTCTAGGCCAAGCTTGGTTCTTGGACTTTCAGCCAGAAAACCTTAGTGCGTGTGTGCGCGCGATACGCCCGCGCAGGGGGGGTGCCAATTCGAGCAATCATGCCTTGCGGGTGCACCCAGGTAGCCCACTATTTTGCTTAAATCCCTAATCTTTTTATACTAAGCCTAATAGAGTTAATACCCTAGCTGTTTTCTTGACATTATTTTTCCCCAACATAAACCTTATTTATTTTCCAACGTTCGCATTATTTAGTTCCTTTTACGTTACTGATTCCCAATGTCTTCTTCCAACGTTCTTATTTTTCTCTTATATATACCTATGTCTTATGTCCTGTTCATTACCAATTCACCAAGACGCACACTATGAATCTGTTCTTCCCACTACATATATAAACTCTGTTAATTGGGCAATCCACATAGACAAGTTCAAAGCCTTTTTCTGTGAGTACACACGATCGGATGTTTCGCCGTTGAATCCTTGAGGGACAATTAAAAATCTCACCTAAAATGAGAACACCAAAGAACAAGTAACGGAAAGGGACAATTAAAAATCCCAACGTCGACAGGTGGCGACTCTACTGGGGACTCCAGTAAGAGGACTTAAGCCGCTATTACAATCTTTTCAAAACTGTTACCTACTTGTGTGTGGATGTTGCATTTACATTTCTGATGAATGTGTACGAATACATTTACTTATTGCACTTAGTGATTCGTACCATATCTGCTTGTGATATTAGTGCTTCGTATATGTCATCATTTCCATACGGTGAGACGCGATGTATGTGAATATATGTTGTGTGGTCCCTCCACCAGGAGGCTATCCCGTCGGTGTTTGATTACTGGACTCGTAGGAAGACTAATTCCCGTGAGGCTCAGGAAAGGCACCACCCAAATTCGCTCCAGTTGAAAGACCGGATTAATTTCCCGTTGAGTAAATTGCGATGATTTGGGAACCTTCATGCCAAAAATCCGTGAGAATAACCTAAGATAGGTCAGCCTCTGATAAACCCAAAACGGAGGAAAGTCTCTTCATGCTTTCTCATTTTATTTACTTGTAAACACAATTACTTGTAATTTCATTCCATATCTATCTCCATGTAATCAGAAATATGAAGAAATGTGTACACATACAAATTGACATGCTACAAACAGCTGACATCCGTTTTGCAGGATAAAATTCCTAAAATGGACACATCACAGATCATGTTATTATACACACATTCCCTAAAGACTAAACTATGCAAGTCTTTCGTAGGGATCCAATCGGACCTACTACCCGGTCAAAATCCAAAAAGGCTGCAAGCCTGCAGTCAATCATGTCATCATTTAACCAAACTGACCTTAATCCAGTTTCTCGCAAAGAATTCGATGAATTAAGCAAACAAATTACAGATTTGGCGGTTCTGCTTAAAGAAATACACCAGTCTACTCAGGGTCCAAAAATACCCGTACATGTTGAATCCTCTACACAAAGGGGAAACCAGGTCATTACAATACCTGACCTGCAGTTGGATACGACAAGCAAAACTAATGATACCACCCATCTCATAGGAGATCCAGACACCGGTGACATCAAAAAGAAAGTCCTCCAAATGGAAGAGACCCTTCGTGCTATCAAAGGAATTGGAACACACGAGAGTGTTTCATATGCTGATCTTTGCATTTTCCCCGGTGTTCATTATCCAGAAAAGTTTAAGACTCCTGACTTTGAAAAATATGACGGGTTAGGAGATCCTTACACACATTTGAAAGTGTTTATTGGAGAACTTGGATCTTATGCAGAGGACAAGAAGCTCAGAATGCAACTGTTCTAGAAGAGTCTGACTAGAGAAGCCCGTTCGTGTTACACAAGATTAGACAACTCAAAGATCCATAGCTGGGAAGAGCTAGCACACGCCTTCTTCACTCAATACAGCTTTCAGTCTCAAATGGCTCTTAATCGGTATCAAATTACCAAGATCAAGAAATAGTCTAACGAGTCTATCAAAGAGTATGCTCAAAGATGGAGACGCCTGGCTGCCTAAGTTATTCCTTCCATGACAGAATAAGAGATGGTCATAACTTTCATAGAGATACCAGAAGCTCCTTTCTATGAAAGAGTTTTAGCCGGCATCGGTAAACCATTTTCTGAAAAGGTCAAACATGTGGAGATGGCTGAGATGGGATTGAAGTCCAAAAAAATTCAAGACCTAGCTGCCCTTAAAGTTGTTGTTGATCACATCCAATCCGAAAATTATGGAAACAACCCCCCGGAGGGTCTATAAAAAGAAAGAGGAAGATGTTTCCCTGATACTACAGGGTCAAAAAGGCAATCAGAACATGCCTATTCAAAGGAGAAACTACACTCCCTTTCAAGCACAGTCTTCGAACCCTCCAATACCAAAAGGTGGAGAAGTCAAATGCCCTCGAATGTTCACACCCTTAGGGGACACACTCGAGAATATTCTCACTCTTCTGACAACACAGAAGAAAATTACGCATCTTTTTCACCACGGCCATTCCCTAATGGACGGGTTTCAATCTTCGCTTTCGGAGATGTGCTTATCATGCCGGGGCACCTGGACATGATACTCAGGATTGTTGGGCCTTGAAACACAAAATCCAAGACCTGATAGACAACGGTGAGATCGTGGTCACCAAACCAGATCAGCCTCACGTTCAAGACAACCCTCTTCGTCAACACAAAGAAGAAGAGGTGAACATGATCAATTGGAGCAATGGACAGAGTTCCAATATCAACTAAGAATCCTCCCAAACCCCCAAAGACGGTGTTGACAAATGGGTTTATGCCAAGTTCCAGTTCGCAATGGAACAAAAGATGAAAGCTCTATGCAAGCAAATTGAGCAATTGGCAGAACTGGTGACCTATCAACATCAAGTGACATGCCAGTTAGTCAGTTAGGAGCATGCTAGTCTCCTCCCTCTTGTCACAAATATGCTCTCGTCACCTTCAAAAAATGAAATGCTGGAAAACAAAGTGATAAAGAGAGCAAATGCCAAAGCCCGTCGGGATTTTGCCAACAAAAGGGAATTCACATATCTGGGCCAACCTATGGAGGAAATCCTTCAGATGTTAATAAATGAAGGAAGAATCACTTCCCTTCTTCCTCCAATAAATCCCCGTTCAGGACGGTACAATTCTGATGGAGTATGTCAATATCACTCCCATTCTCGCGGTCACAGCACCGAAGAATGCTAGGCACTCCGCCACCTAATTCAAATCTAATTGACAGTGGTGTCCTGCAACTATCAGACGATGATACTGTGCTACGTGCAATTGAGAATACATGTCCTACTAAGTGAAAGAGTTTGGTAGCAGTCATATCCACTAAGACTGATGGGACTAGCAAATCATTCACAATACCAACAATTCAACTCAGTAGCCGCTCCCGAGCCAATTAACGTACCATGCAGAGCACAATATCCTATTGTTAGCTTGAGTAAACTTTCATGGAATTATGGAGAAGGTAAAGGATCCACCTCACATACCACTGCCACAGTGTCAAAGGAAAATCCATTGTATCTTCCGCAATGGGTGATGAAGTCTTCCATCAAATCAAAGGGGAAAATACCCATGGAGAAGATTGAAAAATTCCTCCGCACTATGGGTCATAACGAAGCCAAGATGGTTTTTAGCTTAAGAGAAGCTCCACACCAAATATCAATTTTGGACTTGGTCTTAACTTCTGAGGATCACCGGAAGATCTTGCTGAAGGTTTTGGAAAAAGCCTGCTTACCGACATCAGTTGATACGGAAAAATTTCAACACATGGTTGATCACATTTTCAACAACAATGTGATATTCTTCACTGATGATGACATACCGCCCGAAGGGACCGGTCATTGAAAGCCGTTGCACATTGCGGTCTTGTCCTCCAGATACATGCTAGCTGGAGTCTTGATAGATAAAGGCTCATCTATAAATATCTGTCTATACGCTACCTTGGTGAAGATGAATATCAATCTCAACCGAATCCGGAGTAGCCATACTGTCATCAAAGCTTTTGACGGAGCCCGTCGGAATTCGGTCGAAGTAATTGAACTGCCAATCGAAATTGGTCCCCATATATTCTGCATATCTTTCTACGTACTCAAGATAGATTCAGGATACAACCTGCTCTTGGGACGACCATGGATTCATATTGCAGGGGCAGTCCCCTCCACCCTTCATCAACAGTTGAAATACATTATCAACAATAGCCTAGTCATGGTCAACGCTGAACCAGAGTGTCCTCAACACGGGGACATGCCATTCATCAATGCCAATGCATATGTTAAACCGGTCAGTTTTCATGCCTTGGAAGTAAGCAATACTCAGTACCATGCTATTGGAATGCCACCTCTCACACCCAAGATTTCTAACGAGGTGATGGCAGCTACTCCAGAAATGATATCCTTGGGTCATCAGCCAGGACAAGGGCTAGGTAAAGATCATCAGGGTATCAAATACCCCATCCAAGTTATTCACCAAACTAGTATAGCTGGCCTAGGCTACTCTTCCAGTTCTAGTAACAGGAATCCCCATAAACATCCGCAGATTCCTCCAGCTTCAGTTACACAACGTTCATCTACAATTGCAACTATTGAGTCCGCACAACCTCGTGTAAAAGGGTCAGCCAACGTGATGGCTATGTTATTTCCCAAGCCGGTACCGGTGAAGGAGAAAGAAATCTTTGTTCCAGATCCTCGAGTGGTGGAAGAGAAATAAAGAATTAAATAAGACGTCATCCGAATGATGTCGAGCATACACATCATTGTTCATAACGAACATACAAATAGATACACCCCAGATGATGATTGCTCGGATGTAATGGCCATCATTTGGGATAGGGAGGACGATGACAACCCCTCCATCACTGCAGTCCACCCGGACTTTGCCCTTGCCAATTGAAACAACACTCCTTGCATTGGTCGACAAGGGTAAAATGGGCAGAAATTCTTTCTACCCTGTAGATATCATAACTGTTTACTTTTCTGTACAATATTAGCAGTCATTTTCCAGTACATGCTAACACTTTGTATGATCAAACCTTTTCATATATACTAAGTAAAAGCATATTTTGTTTCTGGACCCTAAATTTAGATGTGCTTGTACTTGCTGATATGTTGCCTATTCTCCACAAGGATTGTACCTTTGATGTAGAGATGAATTCAGCCTTGATGGAAGTACATGAGGACATTGAGGTGCCTCTAGAAATTCAAGAATGGGTCAAAGACAAACCTAAACCCAACCTTGACCAAACCACTTCCTTCAATCTCGAAACCTTAAAAACCCCTAAGTTAATCCAGATTGGTTCAAACCTTACCCCAAACCAGCGGAATGACATGGTTACGCTACTAACCCAATTCTAGGATGTGTTTGCATGGTCTCACGAAGATATGGTGGGTTTGTCCACTGACATTGTCCTTCATCGCCTTCCCATTAAAGAGGGATTTAAGACAGTCAAGCAAAAGCTCAGTCGATTGAAACCTGAGTGGAGTTTAAAGGTGAAAGAAGAAATTGTGAAACAGTTTTAAGCTGGCATCATCATGGTGTCCACATATCCTGAGTGGATATCCAACATTGTTCCCGTGCCTAAACCTGGAGGAAAGGTGTGAGTCTGCGTGGATTATCGGGACTTGAACAAAGCCTGCCTTAAAGATAGCTTTCCCGTGCCATTTATCCACATTCTCATTGACAATACTGTGCAATACTGCATGTACTCCTTTATTAATTGCTTTGCAGGGTACCATCAGATCATGGTTGCTGAGGAAGATCATGAGAAAACTGCTTTCATCACGCCTTAGGGAACCTTTTGCTATAGATGGTTGTCATTCAGCTTCATCAATGTCGGAGCCACCTACCAGTGAGCTATGATGGCTCTCTTCCACGACTTAATGCACAAAGAGATCGAGATCTACGTGGATGACATCATTGTCAAATCCCGGAAGGAGGAAGACCACTTAGACCATCTTAGAAAATTGTTCAAAAGGTTGCGTAAGTACAACTTGAAGTTGAATCCAGCCAAGTGCGCCTTTGGCGTTAAATCAGGCAAGTTGCTAGGATTTCTAGTCAGCCACAAAGGGATTTAGCTGGATCCTACAAAAATCCAGGCCATCACGATAATGCCCATTCCTCAGACAGGTTTATCTCTCCACTCACAGCAACCTGTGAGCCAATCTTCAAGCTATTAAGGAAGAACTCCTCCATGAAATGGAATGATGAGTGCCAAAATGCCTTCCTCACAATTAAAGAACAGCTAGTCAAAGCTCCCATTTTGGTACCACCCAGGGATGATGTTCCCCTGTTCATGTACCTGTCCATAAGTGACAGCGCCATGGGCTGCATGTTGGGACAAAAGGACGATAGAGGCCAAGAACGAGCTATCTATTACCTCAGCAAAAGATTCAGCAGCAGTGAACACAAGTACACTCTGATCGAAAAGATGTGTTATGCTTTAGCATGGGCTTCAATGATGTTACAACATTACCTCCATGGTCACACAACCCATCTCATATCCTGCGTGGATCATCTCAAGTACGTGTTCAATAAAACCATGTTAAATTGATGGTTGTCCAGATGGCAGTTGATCCTACAACAATTTAACTTCGTCTACGTGACTCAAAAGTCCCTCCAAGGTTAAGGAATTACGAATCAACTGGCCGCTGCACCATCAGGGGATTTCAAACCCTTGAAGACATACTTCCCCGATGAGGGAGTAATGACAGTTCAGCAACACCATCAGTATGACACACGCCAATGATGGAAGAAGTATTTTAATGGAGCTGTTAGGATGGAAGGTTTTGGAACTGGAGCAGTTCTAGTATCCAATACGGGGGAGCAGTATCCCATCGCCATCAAATTGCAGTTTGTCAGCACCAACAACACAACTGAGTATGAAGGCTGTCTCATGGGGCTAAAACTTTCCCATTCAATGGGCATCAATGGTTAATCGCCTTTGGAGATTCGAGTTGGTAATCGAATAAATCCACCGAAATCTATCAAACCAAGGAACTACATTTGCTGCCTTACCATCGGCAAGTTTTACAAATGGTTTTGGAGTTCGAAGAAATCTCTTTTCTACACGTTCCTCGTAATAGGAATGAGTTTGCGGACGCATTAACAACTTTGGCATCCTTAATTCGCATATCAGACAAAGGACACTTGCCAAGCGTCACAATTTCCCTGCACAAGGCCCAGCCTATGGGAATTACGTTGGAGAAGTATCGGATGAGCTACCTCCCATCAAGCATCCTTGGTATCAACCTACCAAGGAATACCTATGAGATTGATCTACACCCGCTGAGGCGAGCCGACTGAGAAAAGGCGGATCCATCGACTTGCTCTGAAATTCTACCTGAGTGGAGATGCGCTCTACAAAAGAGATGCATGACTAGGTCTCCTCAGATGTTTAGACAAAGATCAAGCTCAAAAGCTTATGGATGAAATCCATGGTGGGGTCTGTGGCCCCCACATGAGTGATCTCCTCCTTGTCAAGAAAGTCCTCAGGACAGGACATTATTAGCTATCTCTCAAAGCTGACTACAATAACCATGTCAGGAGATGCTATCAGTGCCAGATTTATGGGAATGCTATATACGCCCCTCCACGGGAACTCCACAATATGAGTTCACCTTGGCCCTTCTCAATGTGGGGGATGGACGTTATCGGGCCCATTGAGCCTAAAGCCAGTAATGAACATCGATTTATCTTCACCATGATCGACTACTTCACCAATTGGGTATAAGCAGCCTCCTTCCCCAGGGTTACCAAAGAAGTCATCATTGCTTTCATCAGAAACAATGTCATTTGTCGATATGGACAACCAGAGGTGATTGTGTCAGACAATGCTAAGAACCTCAACAACTAAATGATGGAGGAATTATGCAGTAAATTCCACATCAAACATCTTAACTCTGTCATCTATCATCTGAAGATGAATGGTGTTGTTGAAGAGGCTAACAAAAACATCAAGAAGATTATGCAAAAGATGTCCGCCAATCACAAGGAATGGCTTGACTTATTGCCTCTTACTCTATTAGCCTACAGAACATCAATGCGCACTTCCACTTGGGGAAACCCCTACGCATTAACATATGGGATGGAAGTAGTGCTCCCCATAGAAGTTGAAATGGAATCCCTCAGAGTGTTAATAGACGCTCAGCTGGATGAAGACCAATGGGTACAAGACAGGTATCACCAATTGTTTCTAATGGACGAAAGGCGAACCGCAGCTATCTTCCATGGTCAGTTATATCAACAAAGGATCGCTAGATCCTACAACAGAAAAGTCCGTCTACGGAAGTTTAGACAACATAACTTGGTATTGAAGAAGATCCTTGACAACCAAGATCAATCTAAGGGGAAATTCGCTCCTAACTGGGAAGGCCCATTAGTTGTCAAGGAAGTATTGACAGGAGGCACTCTCAGATTGCAAGAAATGGACGGCGATGAATTTCCACAACTCATCAACTCGAACGCTGTGAAACGGTACTATGTCTGAAGTTGCCATCAAGCAAACATCCTGGTGTTGGATCATCAGATCACCAGTCATTTCGGTTCTTTAACCCTTTACCACATACAACTTTTCACACTTTTCCCCTCAGGGAAACATACTTTTCAAGTTAGTAGCCTGGCTTCTCTTCTATTCGTTCCTACAGGCGTCCCACTACGGATTTAACCTCTCGTATTTGCAGTTTGGCTACCCATACATGGGATCAAACTTCTCATACCTGCAGTTTATCCTCAAACTAGGATTAAACTTTCTCCTCCCCGCAATCTGACCTGCACATGGGATCACACTTTTTAACTCTCCCTGAGGGGTAAACTACGCTGACCTGATCTCCTCTTTAATAGGAGTACATAGGAAACCATGACAAAAATAACAAAAACATTTCTACCCTTTTCTCCTTACAAAAACAAAAACAAATTCCTACACCATTCCTGCCATATACATCGTTGAACCTCTTAAACCAGGTTCTAACTACGCAGACCTGATCTCCTCTTTAATAGGAGTACGTAAGCAGCCATTTATGGTTCTGTCTCATCCCCCCTACCAAAACACAAACCCTTGTCAACTGGTACTGGGATCATCCTTTAATCCACTACATTTCATTGGCTTCAGACCAAAGGGATGGAATTACCTAAACTCATCCCAAATACTAGATTCGGCGACCATCTAAGCTGCGGTTATACCTTGGGGAGCAACACCAATCCATAAGAGATGGAATTAACTAGGCTTCTCCTAAATAGAAGTACTGGAAACCATCTGTGGTGCGGTCAATCTCAGAGAGGAAAGCCACATTCCTCTCCATATATCCATACAGAAACCAGTCCCAAGACACCAAAGATGGTAGGGATACATACAGATCAATGATCCATTCTTAACTATCTAGAGACAACTCAATGTCCATTCATCCAAGAGGAATTCAGAATACATCAAGATCACCAGCCCTGAAGAAGCATGCAAATATCATGTAGGCAACAAATATATCTAAAAGGGAAGTGATCAAAAATATATTTCCCTGCTATATATAATGTTGTTTGAGATACACAATGTAAACTGTACAGGACAAAATGGCTATGCTGGTCTGTGCAGGAAAATATAAGCCCATCTACAACTTCAGATATATGCGACCTAACAAGCCCAACATGGCATCCCTCTCAGAAGAAGGAGGCGAATATGTGGTCTTCTATACTAGAGTATCCACACGACCCAACAGATCTGTAGCCATCTGCATGGTGATCATATGCTCATCAATGTAAGTGCTCATCTCTATAATCATGACAGTGGTAAGGGACCTCACTGCAGTACTATCTGTAATGGAGACATCCCGAGCAGATATGGCACTATCCCGCTCAACTATCACTGCATCTCTGGCTGATCTAGCCTCCTCCAGCTCAATAACAGCGGCATCTCTGTGAGCTAATGCCTCATCTCTCTCTAACAGAGTTGCATCTCTCCCATCAAGGGCAGTCAACATCAAGGCTCTAGCCTGGTCTCTCTCAAAAGTCATCCGACGAAGACTCTGCTCGAAATATTGTGTCGAATGCTGTATCACTATAGTGTTGGTACTGAGAGAATCTAAATAAAATGATGGCAATCCAGTAAGTAGCTCCTCGATGTGAGAATCAGTGTCCTACACAGGCTCTACATCGTCTGAATAACTACTCGATAATGTGGATACTACCGCAGCCGATGCAATCTCTGTATCCATCCATGCGGAATACTCTGCAGAACAACCCAGATGGCTCACAGAAAAAGCATCTATCTCACGATGATCCCAACAAGCATACACACGGGATTGGTCCTCTGCTGAAAGATAGCGAGAAGTGGAACGCTGACCCGACGCCCCCTTGAAAGGATGAAAGTCCTGAAACTGGTCAAACTGCGACATCACGGCCAGAGGGTGGTAGGTAGTCATGCCCCTCAAGCCAGCCAGATGGAGATAGTCCATGTCGGGAGCATGAGTAATAAAGCTGTAAGGTGAGTTAAGCCCCGAGCACGGAAATATGCTAAGCGGATCACTGATATCCGCCAAGAACATAGACTAAGCCAAAGTGTTCGTACACTCCGATGGCTGAAAGGAGTATGACATAGCTATATCATGGGTGAAATAATATCTATGCCATCAAAAAGTGTCAATTGGTCTCAAGTGTGACATAAACCACATGTACAGCATGACCGAGCTGCCTGTAAATACTCATGTCGGATAAGTGGAGCAGTATGTAGCTGACCTCAGAGTCTCTGCTATAATCATAGGAATGATGGTACGACCCTCCCTGAGAGCTCTCACTGCCATGATGACTCCAATGTCTATCTCATCCATGTACCGTGGCATATAGACATACGACAGTACCCATAATAGCAGTACATCAACCCTGGCTAGACGCCAATGATCCTCCGGTGCGGTGAAATCCCCGGAATGTCGTGTATAACTATCCTCAGAGCCAAATCTGACAAACAGAAAACACTGGGATATAACGTGGCCAGAGGTAAGCTCATCCTGCACCACCCTACACCTCAATTCAGTGAGGGTCATGAACCGTCGACTCATGTCCCCCAAAGCCATATGCACACAAGGACTGTCCAGTGGCAGCATCGTCAACCATGCCTACTCCTCTAGAGTGGGAGTCAACTCTTGGGTCCTAAATCAGAAAACCAACCCCTCCAGCTCGGTCCCGTTCAAGTTACAAAGGAGTTCTTACACACTGAAAAGGTCAAATCAGGGATAAAAACCCTACGCGATTGAGCAGAATAGCTTACAAATCCTGGTCTTCTCAGACTGAACCCTGGGTATGTCCATCATTCATTAGTATTCGCCCAAACACAGGGTACACTATACTAATGATCTCAAATGTTATCATCCACGCTCGGCAATACCGTACGCAGGTTCAATGCCGCCAATTCAAGGTCGACACCCTAATTCTCTAACAATCCCCGGCGGGGGTTACAACGCGATTCCCCGAAAAAGGTTACAACGCGATTCCTCGAAGGGGGTTATAACGTGATTCACCGGCGGGGGTTACAACGTATTCCCCAACGGGGGTTACAATGCGATTCCCCGGCGGGGGTTACAACGTGGATCCTCGGCGGGGGTTACAACACATGTTCATCCATTGACACACACATCAACTAAGGTCAAGAAGCCTTGACATCATTATAATAATGGGATGTAAATCCAACAGAGTATCGGAAGCCATCCGATGACCAGCCGCTGCCATACACATCAGCGAGGGTACAAACGCCCTCCCCGGTGTGGGGTTACAACGTATTCCCCAACAGGGGTCACCACGCATTGTCATCTATTGATGTATGTATCAATGAAGGTCAAGCAACCTTGACGTTATTTCAGCCGATGGCAAGTAAATCCATCGATGCATCGAAAGCTATTCGATGATTTAGTCCATTGGTATGCATAGTCCCCAGTGGATCCCCGGCGGGAGTCACAACGCAATGTTCCATTGATTCACACGTCAACGAAGGTCCAGCAACCTTGACAATCTACCTATAGATTATCAGTCGTTGGTTCACACATCAGCGAAGGTCAAGCAGCCTTAACAGTCTACCCCATAGGGTTTTCATCCGTTGGTTCACACATCGGTGAAGTACGGATCAATGAAGTTTAGGCAGCCCTGACAGTGTATGTTGTTGGTAGTAAATCCAACAGAATCTTGACATATCCTGGTGATACAAACTAGGAAATGGTCAACATTATCAAGGAGGATCAATGATGGAATATGTTATACACATCCTCAAAATAGACTATACTGTATCCCCACAGATCTCTTACATATAAGAGGTACCTCCTCAGATTTAAGTCTGTATCAAGGCTTCAGGACTTTGGGGATAACTCCAACATCAACATCCTAACAGATTCGGATCACACATCTGATCAGGTCATAGTTGCCCATCCTCGGTAAACATTACAAGGATTCAGCAATCATCCCCAGCATGTTGGGTAACAACCCCGCACATATGCATCATACATTTACATCATGTTGCTACATATAGTATCATGTTTATCTTATGGCATTTCAAGTGTCTAGGATTCTTTATCCTACCCATGCATTGCATTGCATGAGTATGATAAAGAAGGGCATCTATAGAAACTCAAAATTTTCTGCACACATGTCACTAATATTGTAGGAGGACATATTCGTCTTTCAAGAGGGAACCCTGGAAGACGGTTCATATCCATTTCGGATACTATCGAAATTTCAGCATCAACCCCAGGACACACACTGGGAGTAACAATTCCAACCTTGGAGATAACCCCGAGGCGTGCAGATCCAATACCAGAACACACACAAGAGAAGACCGATTAATCTCGGAGATAACCCCGAGGTATCCAGTCTCAGTCCCAATCATGGGAATAGCTACCAACCTTGGTGATCACCTCAAGGAATGCAGTTCCGACGATAACCCCGGAAATGCTTGTTTCAAATGCAACCAGCTTCAATCTTGGCGCTCACAATGAGATACCAAGTATCAACCCGGAGATAACACCGGGAGGACATGCACACCAGAGAGTTGACACTGAGAACCTTCAACACTTGCAGCAGTCCAATCTCAGCAATAACCCTAAGCAACGTCTGCTTTATCAGCCCAAACCGGCGATAACTCCGGTGAGGGGCAAAGGCATCATCTCGCCACTCTAAGGCCACATCAGGTCGTCTCAACATCTCATACATACATTTCTACACCACGATGTCCCACAAGAATCCAGGAAAACCAATCCCGAGTGACTATTGTACAGGGTAACGGATAGAATTTGAAGCCTGAATACCGGAGGGCACCGTCCCATCTTCATGACTTCGTACAATTTCTAATCACATGCCATTGTACAACTCTCGACAACCGCGGTCCGAAATAGGTCCTACATACCTCAGTCGGATGCCCGCATTGCGATTCTGAAAGTTTGAATAGACATTGCGGTTTACGCACGTTACGTCTTCTTGAGACGATTCGACCCGAGAAACTCGAGGGCAACTTAGGCGGCACTTCGGTGTACACTCTGACTCCCCTCTATAAATAGAGGGCTTGGGGTGGCCATTTTAAGAAGAGAAAGAGCGAGGAAGCCCTGTCAAATTTGCTCCATAATTGCAATATACTGAGTGTTTTCCCATTTTAAACACTTGTGAGCTCACATATTGTGATACCCCCAAATCCAGGTACTTCATTTCCACAGGATTTGGTGCTCACTTATCAAAACTATTACATCTAACTACCCATAATCAAAGGATAAAGACATTATTTAAATAACTTAAACAATAATCTTTCTCGTTAAAGGGTTACATCATCATCTCAAAAACAATCCCAGGTAATCTAACCTTAAAATTATTACATTAATTTGCAGAATACATTATAAAATAAAAACAAATCTTATAACTTCAAGCATTTAAATAAACTTTAACTAATTCTTCATCACTTAGACATCTTGCCCTTTCCCTTGCTAGTAGATGGATCATCACCTCTTTCGACTTTAGCTGCATTGTTTAATTGTAAGAGTGAACAAACAATTGCTCACTAACATAAAGATAGTATAATAACAACATGAGAGTGAACAAAGAATATTGAATAATAAAGAACTTGTTCTACGAATCAAAATAGAAAACAAGTTCAAATTTTAATTATCTGAGGGTCTTAAGACCACGAACTATGTCCACAGTGTTTATGTGACACCCCCAAATCCGGGTTACCTGACCCCCAGGTTTTGTGCTCACGATCCACAATATAAAAAACATTTAACTACCCATTTAATTATAAATAGGAACATACATTTCATTAACTGATATAGTTAATACATTACCCCAGGTTCTCTAACCTTAACATTACAAACATACCCTTTAGTTATACAAAAAGGGTTCACAAAACAACATAATAATAATAATATTCATTAAACTATTCCAGCAACAGGCCTTTGCCTTTGTTCTTCACAGCACCTTCTACCACTTCGTTCCTAGCTGAAAAGTTTTATTTAGCAAGGTTGAGCAACAAATTTGCCCCGCAAGTTAAGATATACAATGAATGTATAAGTATCAGAATAATAGACTATCTATTTTGATAGAATGACACCAAAGTTCGGGGAACTTTGAAATAGCTAAACAAATCGTTAATCAATATCAAGTCTTCTCGTATTCTAGGCAACACAATAATCTGAAAATGAAAGAGTACAACGCTTTCAAAGTTTCTACGATATTTTATTGAATAAACAAGAATCAATTCTACGCAATAACAAAGTGGAATGTTTTCTAGATTTATGTTGAGTGATCACACAAGATCTAGAACTTCTCTTCTCGGGTATCTATCATAGATTTACTTTGATACATACGCAAGAGTATCAGATAACTATAAAGATTAAATCATACCCCTCTGCAAGTATAACAAGTGATCAGCTTTATTATACCCTATATTATGCATAATACTTAATAAAGGTCTTGTGATAGTAGAATATACGACCTAAAATGTTCCCTTTATATAAAAGGTTGTTCTTCTCAGTCTCAGAATCAAGATTTTGATTTAGGAACGAAATGCAATGATTTCAATATCTAATCACTTCTCTTCTCTTCTCAAACCTATCAAGTTTTCTTTTTTGATCTAGCCGATACAACTGGCATTGATCTATCAATAATAATTAAATTCTCTTTTCTTCTCTTCTCGAACCTATCAAGTTCTAACAAATGTTCGTCTAGCCAAAATAATTAGCTAAGACATTTCTGAACATAATTTGACAATAAACAGGAATTATCTGTACTGTCAATACTAGCTTCTAAGAATATGAATATCCAACAACAATTATTCTATGAATATATATTTTCCGAATCAGTAATTCAATTTGAATTATTAAACATGCACTTACTGCGAATAATCAACAATAAATCCCTGGACATGGTATAATCAGCAATAATTAACCACTATAATAATTGAGCGAATATAACTCAAGGTTGAGTTAGGGAACTTGCCTTCCGCGTTGATTACAGCTATACAATATACTTATCTGCTTTCGAAAGACCTAGAACCAATAATATTGGTCTCCCAATTAGCAAAATAATTTATAATCACGTAACACTATATTCTACAGTCAAACTTCTCCTAGGCACATTACCACATAGCCACATTAGTGTTTATAACCTATATAAACACTTATCAAGTCTAACTATTTTGGTCTGGTTGGACTTCGGTTCATTCTCGGTGTTCTGGTCACCCTATCCGATAATTAACACGTTGATTGTCAATTTTAATTTGGTTTCTAAGCTTCAATATTAATTTAGATAAGTCAATTATCATTAATAATATTTTTTGGAAGCTTTTAATAATTTATAAACAATTATGAAAGTAGAGTTAGAGAACTTGCCTTGTTTGTAAGCTACACAAGTGTAAAATAATCCCCAATTACCCTACATACATTATTACAATCGCAACAACAATTAGTTGTATGAATATTAACACTATGGGTATTAAACCATCATTTAGGTCATAACCCCAACCTAGTACTTAACCATTTAGGTTAACACTTAACAAATCTAAAATCACACTATGAACCTTATCATTTATATTTAACTTTTGAAAACATCACATTTGGTTAATTATATAACTTATTTAAATAATTATTTCAAATCTCTACACTTTGTATTACAACACATTGACATATGTTATTATAGTTTATATCATGTTTTAACATCATTAACATGCATGCTAAACTAACACAAGTCCGTTACACATGACTTAAATTAATTGCTGACTTCACTTTATCTGTATGATCGCTACTCATGAAGCCATGAGAGTAATATATTAGGCTATCATACCACCTAAAAATGTCATCATGATTTAAACTTAATTGTTTTTGTTTCTTACCATAGCGACACAATCCAACAACAAATTTTAAATTACAACTCATATAAAGCATGAAATTTGGACCTTTCTAAAGCCATTTTTCAAATATGAGCACTATTAATTATTTTTCCTTCCTACAACCCAATTTTAACAAATTTTACACACAAGTATCCACCATATATGATGATTATCAGTTTATAAACCATATCTACATGTATATTTCAACACAACATGACTTAGCAATTTATAGAGAATGAACATGAAAACTCAAACATAAACCTTAGAAGTAGAATATACCTTGATTTAACAAACACCAATTGTATGCTAGCAAGAAATGGTGATGTCGCTGTGGCGCTTCTTCTGCACGCCACTGCCCTGCGTATGCCAAGAATTAGGTATGCCAGCGCGCGATAGCCTGAAGATATTGCTTTCATGGCGTCACATGAGTAGCCATCATGAGACAAAGGAAGTCTCGCTTAATTGCGAGTCATGTGTAATCGGACTTGTGTTAGTTTAGCATGCATGTTAATGATGTTAAAACATGATATAAACTATAATAACAGATGTCAATGTGTTGTAATGCAAAGTGTAGAGATTTAAAATAATTATTTAAATAAGTTATAAAATGAAACCAAATGTGATGTTTTCAAGAGTTAAATATAAATGATAAGGTTTATAGTGTGATTTCAGAATCGTTAAGGTGTTAACCAACGTTGTTAGGTTCTAGGTTAGGGTTATGACCTAAATGATGGTTTAAACCCCAAAGCTAATGTTCATACAATTAATTGTTATTGTAATTTTAATGATGTATGTATGGTAATTGGAGATTATTTTACACTTGTGTAGCTTACAAACAAGGCAAGTTCTCTAACTCTACTTTCATAATTGTGCAAGCTTCTAAACCTAAACTTTCATTGAGCAAGACTATTGATTCTATTTTTATGTACATTAAACAAGCTCATGTAACCTAATTCGTTACATCAAATGAGTTTTACATTCTCATTTATTGTTATTGTTATTCAAAACATATATTGTTCTAACACATTGATTTAAAGGAGATTGTTCTACTTCTTTGAACATAGTACTTGGCATTTGTATCATGTTTATTTAGTTATATATTGTTAATATCCGATTGACTTTGATAGCCTTGTTCAGTTATACACTCTTGTATTAAACCTTTATTGTTTGAATTTGAATAAGTGTTCTAAAATTATAGAAACACTGATAAGCTAGTTCCAAACTAAACTTTCTTTAGTGCGGAAATTCTAAATTCAAACTGAGACGAACAACCCTAACATAGGGGATTTTGTACGTGTAACGTTTAGATGTTTGTGCACAATACATTGTACAAACGGCTGATCCCCCTGAGTACGTTAAGAAGAGTCTATACAATTTAATGATCATTATAAGTTAAGGTAATAATACCTAAACACCGTGGACATAGTTCGTGGTCTTAAGACCCTCAGATAATTAAAGTTCGAACTTGTTTTATATTTTGATTCGTAGAAAAAGTTCTTTATTATTCAGTATTCGTTGTTCACTCTCATGTTGTTATTATACTATCTTTATGTCAGTGAGCAATTGTTTGCTCACTCTTGCAATTAAACAATGCAGCTAAAGTCAAAAGAGGTGATGATCCATCTACTAGCAAGGGAAAGGGCAAGATGTCTAAGTGATGAAGAATTAGTTAAAGTTTATTTAAATGCTTGAAGTTATAAGACTTGTTTTATTTATAAAGTATTCCGCAAATTGATGTAATAATTTTAAGGTTAGATTACTTGGGATTATTTTTGAGATGATGATGTAACCCTTTAATGGGAAAGATTATTGTTAAGTTATTTAAATTATGTCTTTATCCTTTGATTATGGGTAGTTAGATGTAATAGTTTTGATAAGTGAGCACCAAATCCTGTGGGAATGAATTACATGGATTTGGGGGTGTCACAGGTTGGTATCAAAGCCTTAGGTTATGAACTTTGGTGGGGAAAACCTTAGGAAGTAGCCTTTAAGGAAACAGAAAACATAGAGGCGTTTAACTCTTATCGGGTTTTAAGGAATGGATTAAGTCATCCATTGAAACTAAACAATAAAAGACATTATGTGCTATATGTTAATAACTTATGTGCTCACGAGTATCTATAATGTTAAGTGAAACATAAAATATGTTTTTGTCAGGATGTCTAACGAAGAAGGATCCAGTCCAGCTAGAAAGGTGATACCTCAGGTACCAAGAGATGACGAACCTCGGGTTATTCACGTAGTGTGGGAACAGTTGATCCAGGAGGATGAGCCTGTGACCGATCCCGAGGAGGATAGTCCTGAGGGATAGAGGAGGATTATGATGATGAGGATCCTGAGGAGTTTCCACCAAACTTCATATCGGCAAAGATGTATGATGCTTTGTGTGACCGTAACATAGAGTTACAGGATAATGTTGAGGAGCTGAAGGAGATGGTTGAGATGCATCACGTTGCGTTGGAGTAGAAGGATGTAGAGATTCATGAACTTGATTCAAAACTTGGAAACACATAATGGGATCTAGTTCATACCAAGGGTCAGCATAAAGACCTGCTGGCAGTGAACGAGAAGATGAAGACTGATATGGAGAAGTTGAAAGATGACTTCAAAGAGGAAATAGCTAAGCGTACAAGAGTAGAGGACGCTTAGATGAAGGCGACTCAACGTGCAGATCGTGCTGAGGCTAAAGTTCAAGTGAAAAAAAGCCAAGATGAAGGAGATGGATTATGCTTTTAATTATGCAATTGATAGGGCCCAGGATCGAGTCGATTATTACCCACCTCAGTTTGAAGACTCACCGTGGTTCGTGATGGATCGTAGGATGGCGTATCGTATCATGGAAGAAGAGCGTCGAGAGGCCTTACGACGTCTTAACATGCCTAGATAGAATAAGAGTGATAATAATATGCGGTTAATTATGTGAGTAAATAAATTGTGAATTCCTTTTTTTGAGATAAATAAAGGGATAGTATGAGTATATACTCCTGAAACTTGTCTAGTTCAGGAAAGTGGAGGTTTTTAGCAGTTATGTTATCTTTAGTATGTTTTAAAACATTATGAATGAATAAAATATTAGAGTTTATTTGAAATGTTATGTGTTAAAGCTTCAATCTTGGAATGTTTAAGTTAAACTTTGAATACCCAAGAAGTTGAGTAATGAGCTAATAAGCGTATATCTTAACAGAAAATGCCTCCTAGAAGAAGACAACCACATTAACAAGCACCTCCTGAGGGGTCTACTAATAATAACAACGAGACCAATGCTAATCCGGTTCAGCAGTTGGTAGATCTGTTGATGGGTGCACTTGAGAATCAACCGCAAGCTCAAGTCACGACTTTCAAGGAATTCAAAGCGGTTGGACCGCCAGAGTTTCAAGGGTCTATAAATCCAGTGGAAGCACAAACCTGGATCATGGAAATGGAGAAGGTGTTCGACGTTGCTAGAGTTAATGAAGATCAGAAGACTGCGTTCACAACGTTCATGCTGAAGTCTGAAGCTAGATACTGGTGGCAAGCAAATAAGATTCGTGGAGGATAAGGAGTGATACTGTGGGATAGATTCAAGGAAATGTTTTTCGAAATGTACTTTCTAGCGAGTTCTCGGAATCAGCTGGAAGTGCAATTTCTTGAGTTGAAGCAAGGAACAATGACGGTACCGGAATATGCTGTGAAGTTTAACGAATTGGCAAGGTTTGCCACATATCAAGTCAATACGGATGAGCATAAGGCGAGAAGGTTGAACAACGATTGAAACCCTGGCTTTACAGCAAGGTTTCAATGTTCCAGTTGAATACATTTATGGCTGTACTAGGAAAGGAAATCATCGCAGAAGGTGGAAACAATGCCTTGACAAAGTACAATCAAGAACAGAAGAAGAGGAAGAATGATAGTGAAAATAAGGCTGGGGGGAGTAATGTTGGAAATAACAATCAGAAGAGGAAGTGGAACGAGAATTCGACTACGGGAGGACAGCAGGGAAGTCAGCAAAAGAAAAAGTTTGAAGCTTGTGTGACGTGTGGAAAGAACCATACTGGGGTATGTTTGAAGGGAAAGAGGGTATGTTTCAACTGTGGTCAGGAGGGACACATTGCACCTGTGAGACCCCAGATTTTATGAATAAATATTTAATTTTCTCGAAATAATTTTTTTTAATATTATGGTGTTGATTTGATGTAATGTTATAGTTGTGGGTAATATTTATAAATTTTGCAAAGTAAGCAAGTGGTTATATAATATTCGATTGGTCGGAGAATACTCTTTTTGTCGACGAATATCCGTACGAAGGTACAATCATTGGTGGACCCCGTAACGGAATTATTGTCTAATTAAGAAAACGACAAAAATACTTTATGAAAATAACGGCGGAGGTGTTACCGTTAAAACTTTTGAACTACCCGGTAGTAAAAGTAATGCGATGTCGCGTAGTTGCACAAAGAGTACACCTGGTATTGATTATTGATGCTTACGTGAGAAGTCACCGCTTATACTCAATTATTGCTATAGTAATTCTTTGCATCATATCTCTCATATTATTGATTCAATTATTGTTACAGTATCATCTGCATAATATGATATATTGTTTAATCGGGTATTCGGGACACTTTTCGTGTCGGAGTACTATTTATGAGTTACTATTCACGAGTTACTATTCACGAGTTACTATTCATGAGTTAGTATTCACGAGTTACTATTCATGAGTTACTATTCACGAGTTACTATTCACGAGTTACTATTTATGAGTTACTATTCACGAGTTACTATTCATGAGTTACTATTCACGAGTTACTATTCACCCAGTTACTATTCACTCCAGTATTGTGCATTCGGGTATTTGGGTACAATATTATTCCATGAGGAGATGTGCTAATTTTTCAGACCGTTGGTAGAAGATATAATAGTAAGTCAATATGAACTGCAGGTGGAGTTATAATAGTAAATCAATATGGATCGCTGGTTTAAAGTTTTAATAGTAAATCAGTATGGACCATTGTTTTAAGTTTTAATAGTAAACCAATATGGACCGTCCGTTTAATAATAAATCAATCTGGACCATTCATGAATTAGTTACTATTCATTCTATTTTCCTATAAATAGAAGCTCATTCCTTCATTATTTCTTACGAATTCACTGAAACTCTAGAGAGAGAATTACAAGAGAACCTATAGAAAAGTATTCTGCTACTTCCCTACTCTTATATTCAGTTTCTTTTACGGTAAGGGATGTTATTTGTTGTACTCATGAAGAGAACTTCTGCTATTCCATTATTTATTATTTTGTTGGATTAACCTGTATACGCGGGCTACCCTATACATGGAGACATTCTTCTAATATTCCGTTCTTTATTATTCGTGCTTAATATCACGTAAATAGCGCTTACACTTTGGACCTGGTTCCATTATTTATTATTCTCGAATAATATCACATCGGCTCAGCGTTTTACGTCGAACTCGGTTCCATTATTTATTATTCAGCCGAATATCATATACGTGCATTTACGCCTGACCTGGTTAAATTATTTATTATTCTGTTAGAATAACCTGTATACGTGGGCTTCCCTATACATGGTGACATTCTTCTAATATTCCATTCTTTATTACTCTGTCAAAATATCATATGCAAGTGCGTTACGCCGCACTGGGTTCCATTATTTATTATTCGCTTAATATCCTCATGCATGCGTTTACGCCGGACTGGTTCCATTATTTATTATTCTCGCCGGAATATCCTCATGCGTGCGCTTACGCCGGACTTGGTTCCATTATTTATTATTCGTTTAATATCCTCGTCGTATGTTTACGCCTTGGGACACAGTTCCATCGTTTATTATTTTGTTGGAATAACCTGTATGTGTGGTCTATCGCATGCATGGTGATTTCTTTTGTTATTCCATTATTTATTATACTCAATTGGTTAAAACTTTAACTTCTATACCCATGAAATTAGTGGAATATCTTTGATATTTGCGCTTCATCCAATATCTTTTCATAGAAATATTCTTCTGAGTATTCTTGAATTTTACTCTACAAAGCAGTATCATGTTGACAATTTGAACATTATCAGTTCCTGGATAAATTAATTCTTGAACTTGTTTTATTGAATTCTTATATCATTGTCATCATCCTCATGTTTATATTTTGTTGAAAGTCATCCATGGCACAGTAGTGCATAGATGGACTTGGTATGATTATGACCAGGGATTATTCGGTGTAATCATGACCCTAATGTTACAAATGATGTGATAAAAGTCCTCATTGGCCCGTAGTGCATTGATGGACAGTTGTTGGCATGATCATGACCATAAATGAATACACAAATGTCCTTGGCCCGTAGTGCATGGATAATTTGTGGTCGTGATACTAAAGAATATCCTTGGTCGTAGTGCAGGGGTGATTCGATGATGTGAATTATTTATTAAGCTGAGTCCCAGCGATAAAAGTGATGAAAAACCTTTTAAATCATATAAGATAGTAGATTTTATTCCTTACTTGACTCTTCTATTGGATTGCTTATTTCGCTGCAGTTAAACTTGATAGTTATTATATTTTATCAGTTTAACATTGTTGAAGGCTAACGATAAATTATTCTGCATTATCTTAGTCATAATATTTCTTACTGGGCTAGTTGAGCTCACCCTTTCTTTCATTGTTCTCTTCAGGAAATGAGAACGTAATGGGACTAGTCGGGAACAGAGTGATGGTCCTAGATGGTGCATTAGTAGTCCTCACTATTCTCGTGAAATAGTGTGATAATAATTGTAATGAGGACTCCTTTTGAGTTTGTATAATCTCTAGTAGAAAATATTTGTATTCAAACTCACAATTTATGTTTTGTCGTATTATACACGACAGTTGTATTATTAAGTTATATTTGAATTCTGTACCATGTATCTGGCGACTCAAGATGGGTGATGTATACCTAATTTTGGGGGCGTCATAGTTGATATCAAAGCTTAGGGATATGATCCCTGGCTAGGATGTGAGAATAGAACTAGGAGGGGAGAGACGGGGAATTCCTTCGCTAGTACGACCTACCTAAGTTTATTTGATATTTAATTGGTCGGTCAGAGTATATGGATAATGTGTTACATGTTAATTAACCTTTGTTTTGTGGCGATATTTGCAAATGGCATCCAAAATGTTGAGATAAGCAATGAAGCACATGAGACCGTTGAGACACCTTTAATCACTAACTTGAGTTAATGTGATGTCGAATTTAAGAAGAAATTAGAGATATCTACGTAGTGCGTGAAGAACTAATAGTTGCACCCAGAGCTAGTTGCGAGAGGTAGCGGTGAGAGTGAGGAAGAAGAGGAACCTGAGGAGAATTTATGAGAAGAACTTTATGATCAAAATGTAGAATTGCAAAATTGTATTCATGAGTTAGAAGAGCAGGCTGAAGAACGATAGGCGGTCATGGAGCAAAGAGATGTAATAATTCAAAATTGTGTTACCCGATGTGCGATACTTGAACAGAAGCACACTTTGTCAGAGTATAAGATATTAGAGCTAGAATCTAATAATGCTATGATCAAAGTTCTGATGAAAGAAGAAACAACTAAACGAATGAGAATAGAGGATGCATGGGTAAAACCCGCACGACGCGTTGATATTGTAGAAAAAGACGTTCGATCCAATAAATCCAAAATAGATGAAATAGATTTTGCTTTTTGGACAGCAATTGGTAGAATACAACATCGAATTCGGAATTACCCTGTGCATAGCGGTCAACCCTAATTCGATATGGATCGGAGAATAATGATTCAAATCATGGATCAGGAATGGGACGAAGCACTTAAGGGTGGAATTTACCCTATAGAAAAGTCAAATCCAGTAGTTTAAGTAAGAGCGTTTGTCGAGGAACCCGAACGAAGTTATTACGAGTAAGTTAATGATAAACTCTTGTGAAGTTTATACCTTATTAGATACCAGTTCTACCCACTCTTTTATTTCACCTAGTTGTGTTCAATGTTTGAATTTAACTCCGGAGAAGCTAGATTTTTATTTATATGTTGAAACTCAACTGGGAGAAACCTTCATTACCTTCACTATTTATAAATCTTATTTAATTCAAATTGTCACTTTCACGTTAGCTGTCAATCTTATCTCTTTAAAAATACTTGCCTTTGATGCGATTTTAGGAATCGATTAGTTAACTACTCATCATGCTTTTCGTAAGGTTGTTAGTTTTCATATTCCTAACCAACTTGTTATGCAAATTCAAGAAAGCAAACCACTAAAGTTAATCATTGTCATATGAAGCCATAAGTAAAGAGCCTCGGTCCTTTCGTTGTTGACTTTCTTATATGGAATGCACCGAAGCCAGACTTTCTGTAGGCGATGTCGTGAATGACGATGGCAAGTTGATAGGTATCAATGTGATGTGTTATCCAAGTCTGGATAAGGGTCACAGTTTTGAATGGTATTTCTATTGTTAATAAATTTCCTAACGTATTCTCGAAGACTTCTTATCCTACCCTAGAGCGTGAAATCGAATTTTGTATTGACCTCAGTACAAAACCCATTTCTAAAAACCCTTAAACATTTATTCAACTAAAGCGAGCGTAATATCGCCAAAGCGTTGGCTCGAATTTGTTAAAAATTATGATCGGATCATACCATCGTGGAAAAGCTTAACGTGGTAGTATTTGGCGCGTTGAGTAGAAGATCGTATCTGCGATTACAAGTCTTGAATATATGAACCCACGTGAAAATAACGAATATACGATTAGAATCGACTTTAATCGATAAAGTTAAAGCCGCTCAAGCTACATACTCAAAGCTGATGAATGTGAAGAAGAAGGTTCAAAAGGGCGTTATTCTAGAAGCAAGAATCGACGAAGAAAGGAAATCTCAACCCTCAATTTAATTGACCCATTTTAAATCCTCGATCAAGTAGGAACTGTGGCTTATAGACTCGTTCTACCGCCAAGTATGTCGTGTGTTCATAACGTTTTTAACGTATCAATGTTATGTAAATATGTGGACGACCCGAACCACATTATTAATTTAGAACCGGACGAGATAGCAGAAGATTTAACATATGAGAAGATACGTGTTAACATCTTGGATAAGAAGGATTATATTCGACGCTCAAAGGTTATACCTCAAGAGTTATAATTTGAAGTGAAGTCATGGTATCCTCACATGTTCGGCATACCAGGTACGTACGTAAATTTCGAGGGCGAAATTTCATAAGGAGGGGAGATTGTGAGACCCCAGATTTTATGAATAAATATTTAATTTTCTCGAAATAATTTTTTTTAATATTATGGTGTTGATTTGATGTAATGTTATAGTTGTGGGTAATATTTATAAATTTTTCAAAGTAAGCAAGTGGTTATATAATATTCGATTGGTCGGGGAATACTCTTTTTGTCGACGAATATCCGTACGAAGGTACAATCATTGGTGGACCCCGTAACGGAATTATTATCGAATTAAGAAAACGACAAAAATACTTTATGAAAATAACGGAGGAGGTGTTACCGTTAAAACTTTTGAACTACCCTAAGAGTAAAAAAAATGCGATGTCTGGCGTAGTTACACAAGAGTATACACCAAGGTATTGATTATTGATGCTTACATGAGAAGTCAATCGGTTATACTCAATTATTGCTACAATAATTGCTGCATCATATCTCTCATATTATTGATTCAATTATTGTTACAGTATCATCTGCATAATATGATATATTGTTCAATCGGGTATCCGGGAAACTTTTCGTGTTGGAGTACTATTCATGAGTTACTATTTACGAGTTACTATTCACGAGTTACTATTCATGAGATACTATTCACGAGTTACTATTCATGAGTTATTATTCAAGAGTTACTATTCATGAGTTACTATTCATGAGTTACTATTCACCCAGTTACTATTCACTCTAGTATTGTGCATTCGGGTATTTGGGTACAATATTATTCCATGAGGAGATGTGCTAATTTTTCAGACCGTTGGTAGAAGATATAATAGTAAGTCAATATGGACTGCAGGTGGAGTTATAATAGTAAATCAATATGGATCGTTGGTTTAAAGTTTTAATAGTAAATCAGTATGGACCATTGTTTTAAGTTTTAATAGTAAACCAATATGGACCGTCCGTTTAATAATAAATCAATCTGGACCGTTCATGAATTAGTTACTATTCATTCTATTTTCCTATAAATAAAGCCCATTCCTTCATTATTTCTTACGAATTCACCTTTGAAACTCTAGAGAGAATTACAAGAGAACCTATAGAAAAGTATTCTCTTTACTTCCCTACTCTTATATTCAGCTTTCTTTTACGGTGAAGGGATGTTATTTGTTGTACTCATGAAGAGAACTTCGCTATTCCATTATTTATTATTTTATTGGATTAACTTTTGTATCGCTGCTACCCTATACATGGTGACATTCTTCTAATATTCCGTTCTTTATTATTCTCGCCGAATATCACATGCATCAACGCTTACTAATCGGACCTTGTTCCATTATTTATTATTCATCGGAATATCCTCGCCATGCGTATGCGTTTTTTCGAACTCGGTTCCATTATTTATTATTCTCATTTAATATCATGTCTATGCATTTACGCTTTGACACTGTTAAATTATTTATTATTCATTAGAATAACTTTTGTATCGTGGGCTACCCTATATATGGTGACATTCTTCTAATATTCCATTCTTTATTATTACATCAAAATATCACATGCGTGCGTTTACGCCGGACACGGTTCCATTATTTATTATTACGCCGAATATCACATGCGTGCGTTTACTGCTTGGACTGGTTCCATTATTTATTATTCTGTCGGAATATCACGTGCGTGCGTTCTGCTTCGCGGACTTGGTTCCATTATTTATTATTCGCCGGAATATCACATGCATGCGTAAGGTTCTGGCGGGACTGGGTTCCATCGTTTATTATTTTGTTGGAATAACCTGTATGTGTGGTCTATCGCATGCATGGTGATTTCTTTTGTTATTCCATTCTTTATTATACTCAATTGGTTAAAACTTTGACTTCTATACCCATGAAATTAGTGGAATATCTTTGATATTTGCGCTTCATCCAGTATCTTTTCATGGAAATATTCTTCTGAGTATTCTTGAATTTTACTCTACAAAGCAGTATCATGTTGACAATTTGAACATTATCAGTTCCTGGATAAATTAATTCTTGAACTTGTTTTATTGAATTCTTATATCATTGTCATCATCCTCATGTTTATATTTTGTTGAAAGTCATTTGTGTCCTGTAGTGCATAGATGGACTTGGTATGATTATGACCAGGGATTATTCGGTGTAATCATGACCGTAATGTTACAAATGATGTGATAAAAGTACTCATTGGCCCATAGTGCATTGATGGACAGTTGTTGGCATGATCATGACCATTAATGAATACACGAATGTCCTTGGCCCATAGTGCATGGATAATTTGTGGTCGTGATACTAAAGAATATCCTTGGCCATAGTGCAGGGGTGATTCGATGATGTGGATTATTTATTAAAATTCGAGTCCCAATGATAAAAGTGATGAAAAACCTTTTAAATCATAGAAGATAGTAGATTTTATTTCCTACTTGACTCTTCTAATGGATTGCTTGTTCCGCTGTAGTTAAACTTGATAGTTATTATATTTTATCAGTTTAACACTGTTGAAGGCTAACGATATATTATTACGCATTATCTTAGTCATAATATTTCTTCTTGGGCTAGTTGAGCTCACCCTTTCTTTCACCGTTCTCTTGAAATGAGAACGTGGCGGGACTAGTCGGGAACGAGTGATGGTCCTAGATGGTGCTTTAGTAGTCCTCACTATTACAGAAAATGTGGCGACCCCAAATCAAGGTACTTGCAACCCTAACTTCGGTTCTCCACGATACCATTTCTTTAAGGTCAATAATACTAAATAATAATACATTCAACTTAATTTACATACATCAAAGTTTACTTCCCAGTGCGTGACCTTCAAATACATTCCTTACAATACGACAATAGATTCCATTGTCTTACTAACTATAACCATTAACTCATACTAAATCTCATTCGAACGACTTTTCTTTTCCTTGTTCGTGCTCCTCGAGCCTTCAGTAGATCGTCACGTCATCGAAAACATTTAGTTTAAGCAAGGATGAGCATTTGAGTGCCCAAGAAGTAATAGCAATTATATATATAAATTTGAAAGAATATAAGTATTCTCTTTCCATAACACTTCTACAACGAATCAAAAGTTGTGAAGTAATCATCTTGATAAAAGATTCACATAATGACTCTCTTTCAATTTCTTGAAATTAGGCTCCACCCATGAATAGGGTTTAAGAAACATACTATGAACATGATTTTCATTTTCAAAAGGTTTAACAAAATTCATCCGCAAAAACCGTATAACTTACAGTACGGAGAGGGTGATCGGCCCCGTTGTACCTGTGTTGATCAATACTACATAACTTGAACGAAATTCATCGCTCACCCTTTGTCCAGCAAGCGCGCATAAAAATTTTCCCATTATCGAGATGTTCATACATGCACGGCTCCAAACCCAAGGTTTTAATCTTGCTTTCAACAATAATATGTAATTCAACATATATGTATACGGGTAATTGAAAAAGTGTATCAACATGTGAATAAATGCCATGATTATCCAAGTGGGGACACTTGTATAACCATTTAGAAATCAACGTAATGAATATATATACGAGCTAGCATGTTGATAATCAAAGAGTACATAATCATGCAGGAATAGAATAATTAAAAACTTCTTACTCATGTCCATTGCATAAAGGAAATGCAAAGGTAGGATACTTTTTGATTTGCGATTATAAATCTCAACTTAGGTTTTATCTCTTTATCACAACCTATCAATAATCGGATCATTCGCTCGATTAGAACAATATATCATAACACATAGTAATCGCTTCTATTACGATTAGACATAGTCTAATCACGTCATCACATAATCGCAAAGTGATCATACTTTTAGTTCATATTCTATACTTTTATACATTTTTCAAATATCTCATCCATGCTCTTACGAAGTCTTTTCTTTCTATTATAGAATTACGACGGGTTGTTTGCATGCGTCAAACGCGACTTTATCGAATTAAATCTTGAGTCTAAGACTCTTATTACGTACCTCAACATCAGTAAATATCGGACATTTTACTTTTAATCATTTTCGAATTTTCCGAAATTGAAAAATTTAAAATAAATCAAATCATCACTCAAGGGATTATAGTGATATAATCATTACTATATGGGTGCTCTTCATCAAATCTCGACTTCATAACCTAGGTTCTCAAGTCACTAGTTTGGCTAATTTATAACTTTCAAAACATCTAATCATAATTAAATGACTTAAACATTAAACAATCCATTATCATTAATAATTAATTTATATTAAACTATTAATGAAACCATTGCCAAAATATAAAGTTATTTATAATAACTCAAACTATTTTTAAAACATTTATATTACCCTTAAATGATTTTTAAAACAATTAAAATCATTTTAAATAATCACCATTAATATATAAATATGAATGTACTATTCATCCAAATATTAAAAGTCATTAATTATAACTTAAAATATTTTTAAATCCTTAATATCCTCTTTAAATGATTTTTAAATAAATAAAATCATTTTTAAACTATTTATTTAATAATAATTATTAAATAAACTAAATATCATTAATATTATCTTAATATCATTAATATTAAATTATTAATGAAATTATCCTTTAAATATTAAAAGTTATATTTTATAACTTAAAATATTTTTAAATACCTTAATTTCATTTAAAATGATTTTTATAATATTAAAATCATTTTTAAACTAAATTATTTAATATAATCATTAAATAACTTTAATATCATTAATATATAATTAATTAATGAAATTCATCACAAAATATTAAAAGTCATGGAAAATAACTCAAAATATTTTCTTATACCATAAAATAATTTTTCATGATTTTTCATGAATTAAAACTATTTTAAATAATTTATTTAATATTATAATTAAATAAATAAATACCTTTATATTCTAAAAATATTAAATATTTATGAAATATACTCAAAATAATTAAAAACTATTTTTAGGACTTTAAAATAATTTTTCATAATTTATTTGGTATTTTAATAATTAAAATCTAATTTTTCTAATTTTTAAATCATTTTTTGAAAATCGAAATTAAAATAATTAAAAGCGTTTAAAAGGCCCCTATAGTGACGGAAATGTCGCTATAGGTGTTCTTGAGCCTACCCAGATCTTCATAAGGCGTAACCAAGGTGGCCTACTTTGGACCGTGAATAACTCTCTCATCTTAACGCAATTTGGACAATCTATAAATTGGGTCTTGTAGAGGAAATACAAGAATATAAGATCCAACAATCATAACCTCTAAACAAACATCGAGATCTGGATAAATCAACCATCAAAGTAGCTACCAAAGTTGTTCTTCACGAAGAACAGTTCGAGGTGCCTACTTTGGACCTCTATAACTTGATGATCGTGTAACGTTTATGTGATCTATCAATTCCAGTGTGTAGACAACATGTAGGACTACAACGCTAACACTTAACATCATCATAAAATAATAAATCAAGCATCTAAAGTATGGTCAAACCTTGTCAGAAAAATTAACACTTAGAAAATTCTGGGCTGCCCAGAATTTTCTGGTCAATGCCGGTCAACCCACTTTGACCTTAAATAACTCTTAATCCATAATATATATGGACCTGATTCTTTTTGGAGGTTAAATACAACATAACAAGCTACACATAAAAACCTTTAGAACACAAAAAACATTAAAGATAACCGAGATATAAGGCCTGACATTTTCCAAAATAATATTTTCTGGACACTTAGAATATTTTCTGGGTTTGAAGAACAAATAGGTCAATGCTTAGCATTGACCCACTTTGACCGCTTATAAATCCCGATATACAATAGCTATGAACTTTATTCCTTTTGGAGATTAAATACCACATATCGAACTCATATAACAACTTTTAAATAACAAAACTCATGATCGACCAAAGAGTTATAAGCCCTGACATTTGATGAAAAATCACAGAATTCGGTTTTTCCCAATTTGTTTAAATCTTCAAATTGGTGCACTTTGATGTTATGGGTCGGTGTTTTTACAACCCGGAACTTTAATAGCTCCCTATTACACTACTTTAAACAATCAATTGCATCAATTAACATCGAATCAAAGGATTTCAAAATTAGAGAATTTCATACCTTTTACAGCTTGATTTTTGATTTTTTGGATTTGATGCTTCGATTTGTTGTTTGTGATGGTTGGGCTTTGTTTAGGGACTGATATGCTACAATAATTCGTAGGTTTTAGAGATAGAAGCTTAAGGATGAGAGTTGGATGAATTTTAGTGTACAAAATATATTATCTCTCTCCAATCTATATATAAACCAAGTTAGATGCATTGGATGCTACTCAATGGTTGATTGAATCTGCATAATTGAGTCTTGGATGCTTAATTGGTAGGGTAAGTATGTTTGCCATGCTTTGCTAGCAAGATTCCTCCAATAATACACTAATAAGCCAAAAGGGCATTTTGGTAATTTAAGCATATAATTTCATGGGCATTTTTGTACATAGCAATTAAATGTAGTATTTAATCACTAGATGGTAATTCTTATTATTTACCAATTACTTTTCATCCTTTTGGTAAATTAAAACATTTATACAATAACATCGTAATTAAACCCAATAATTTTAAATTAGGGTTTTGATTGAAAAATTAGGGTTTTCTAATTAGGGTTTCTTAACACCATCAATTAGGGTTTCTAATTGACCATTAGGGTTCTCTAATTATCTGTGTATGTTCTAACACAATCATTACGATCTCTAACTTCAACCGATTATGGTTGTAATAATTAGGGTTTGTCCTAATTATCGACAAATAACAGTAATTAGGGTTTTCTTCTAATTACCGACATCTTATACACAATAACCTTCATATACGATAAAACTTCATATACACGATCACTACTCGGTCATTTCTCATAACTAAGTTTAATAATTAGGGTTTCACAAAGACGGTAATATCTTTGTGACCCTAATTGGTAGTCATTGCTTCGATATTATTATCTCGTCTGCACATACGATGTACATAATTATTGTCTTTGTAAAATTATTATAACAATAATATAATATTATTATTCTCATCTCTTGATTACAATCCCAATTCGGGGTTTGGATCTCATATCGACTTCTCTTTTCGTGATATCAAGTTAAAATACTTGATTTAAATATTACGAACAATTCATATAATAAAATATTTATTATATAATTCTAATTATCACTTCATATATTATTTCCAATCATGTTATCATGGAAAATAATTAATAAAAATATTTACGCTTCGTAAATTAATTACCATAAAAATATAATTTGTAGTAATTAATTATTCCAAAATTATTTCTAATTTTTCAAGTAATAAATATATTAGCATTTATCGTTCACATTACTAGACACTTAGTCTCGTCATTAAAGAAAAAAAATTTATACGCAAAATTTCTTAATTATTTTATATAGAAAATTCCGGGTTATTACATTCACCCTCCCTTTTAAGGATTCCGTCCCCGGAATCACCGCTTTAAAACTCATACGTAGAAGGGTATATAGCATATAATCCTTGCACATAGACATCGATCAATACTTGATCGAACTGATCTTTAACTATTCTCCATAACGCTTGTCTTTCTGATAAACAGAATTTTGATCAAGAGAACCAAAATTCCTCCCTCAAAATTTCTTTAATAAAGTAATCTACTATATGTATATATACAGAAAAATCATATAAGACACATAAGTTATTCAAATAGCACCTGGAGTTCTGCTTTCCAAATGCCACCGTATCTGGACCGTCATGTTGTAGACCTCATGATTTGGGTTGTTTGTTGAAATTGTTTTCGTTGTCGCTTTATATCTTGTTGTCATTTCTCGCATTCACATTCCTTATCTCACTTCTCCTTCTTGAATAATCTTTCACCTTATACTCCATTGATTCACAAAATAAAACATTCGCTATACATTCTTGAATTGGGACAATTGGAAGAGATATGTCTCTTCTGCCCACAAACTTTCTCTTTATCTCATTTCCCTTTTATCGTATAGGTGATAAAAGTTATCTTTTGCCCTTTCCGTTATCCTAACTATCATAAACGCTTCTACTGAGCCACTTAATCCTCTATACCCTAGCAATAAGATTGCCTTAAAGTCTTTGGCGTTCGACGTTCGATTATCTGGTTGATCTTCCGCGGCTGGTTTTTCGTTTTCGTCTCAGTGACATAATCGTAAATTATTCTTCATTTCCTTACATTCTAAGCCTCATCGTATACGTTCGACATATAACACAAAATTTTCTACTCAAATAATCATGTATTCCAAAATATTGGATTTGAAACTTGGTTTACTATATTAACCAATATTCGGATAAATATCTCTGCTACCTTTATAACAACTTACTTCATTAATCCAACTTGTGACACTCATGGTACTTCCAACCATAGCACCTCACATTAATAGAACTTAACATACCATAGCACATATTGCTTTAAACATCGCCTATCCTTTGTGACTACAACGATGGGATTTAAAATCTTGACCAACACAAAGGTTGAAATATAGTTCATTACTTATCACACATAACCCATACTACTTATCTACCAAGCCTTTTTTTTTCTCTGACATTCATTATTCTCGATGTCCTTCCATTCCACAATTAAAACATCCACCTTGCTTATAGTTGGGGCAACGAGGAGAGGTATGTCCCTCACAGCCGCAAATATAACATATCTTCTTCCCTTTCTTCTTATCAGGTTTTCCTAAGTTAGGATCTTCTATCTTTCTTTTTCCCTTACCTCTCGGGAGTGCATTACGATGTGTTGTTTGAGGCTCCCATCTGGTCAATTTGGATTTTGAGCTTATCTTGCTCTTCCATTGTTTCTTTTAATGCTTTTCGCAGTTGAATATTAAGCAACTTTTCTATCTCCCACAACCTTTCTAGTGAAGAAACCTTGTTCTCCAGATCCTGCACTTTCGTTGATGCTTGAGCAGCTTCAACTTTAGTGTCTGAATCACTATCTGTCAAATCCACCATTTCTGGATCTGATACTACGTTTTCCACTATAGCCACCTCGTCCGATTTGGGTTCTTGGTAAGCTTCTATTTCAGCTGTTGGCCTCGATATTAGCTTGGGGGTATGGATCTGATCCTTCTTATTCCACATATCTTTTCCACCAGACATCTACATACATAAGTTACCCTGATTAGCATGTAGTATATATACACAGCAATCAAGAGTTCTATATACGTTGTCTCTTATTTTGTTTGACGATGAATTTATTCAATCCATCTCTATAAACACATCAACGCCTATCTTTCTGCCGAAAGGCAGCTCCATCCACTCTGCATCGAATCGTATGAAGGCGATGTCTAAAGCCCGCTCAAGGTATATATCCCGGTGTCTTTGGCTTCTATCTCAACCTTCAATCTGTCTATCTCAGATCTCCTCTGCTCCAACCTCCTCGTAACTCTCTGCTAACTCCATCTGTGTTCGGTAAGCGGCGTCCTTGTCTTCTTTGTTCAAAATCTGGAGATTACGATTACATGCCTCCTCACCTTTCAACTCTAACCTTTAAGTCGCTGCTCCTAACTATCAAATCTCTTATCATCTCACCGTATCATGTACTCCTCGCTAGAGTCCATCGCCTCTTGGGTCAAGGAATTACTATTTTAACTTTCGTCATCCATCCTATGACCACAATAAACGAGACAACATCATTCTTTGAAATAAAATATATTCATCATTAAAATGAAGTAATATTTTATTTAGTACCACTAAAACTCGATGAATCTCTTCAACTCATCATATCCTATAACTTCTCGCCAAGGTACTTCGCTCTGGTTTCAATCAATATCTATCTTAACTTTCGTCCTCCATTCTACTAAGGTTATAACCTAGGTTTCGCATTCCCTAACGCTTATAACCTCTGACTTTGATACCAACTTTGTATACCCCAAATCCGGGTACTTGCAATCCTAACTCGGTTCTCCACGATACCATTTCTTTAAGTCAATAATACTAAATAATAATACATTCAACTTAATTTACATACATCAAAGTTTACTTCCCAGTGCGTGACCTTCAAATACATTCCTTACAATACGACAATAGATTCCATTGTCTTACTAACTATAACCATTAACTCATACTAAATCTCATTCGAATGACTTTTCTTTTCCCTTGTTAGGTGCACGAGCCTTCAAAATGATCGTCGTCTTCGAAAAACATTTAGTTTAAGCAAGGATGAGCATTTGAGTGCCAAAGAAGTAATAGCAATTATATATATATAATTTGAAAGAATATAAGTATTCTCTTTCCATAACACTTCTACAACGAATCAAAAGTTGTGAAGTAATCAGACTTGATAAAAGATTCACATAATGACTCTCTTTCAATTTCTTGAAATTAGGCTCCACCCATGAATAGGGTTTAAGAAACATACTATGAACATGATTTTCATTTTCGAAAAGGTTTAATGAAATTCATCCATAAAATCGTCATAACTTACGGTACGGAGGGTGATCACCCAGATTGTACCTGTGTTGATTGATCAATACTACATAACTTGAACGAAATTCATCGCTCACCCTTTGTCCGTGAAGCGCGTAAAAATTTTCCCATTATCGAGATGTTCATACATGCCTCGGCTCCAAACCCCGAAGGTTTTAATCTTGCTTCAACAATAATATGTAATTCAACATATATGTATACGGGTAATTGAAAAAGTGTATCAACATGTGAATAAATACCATGATTATCCAAGTGGGGACACTTGTATAACCATTTAGAAATCAACGAATGTAATATATATCCGAGCTAGCATGTTGATAATCAAAGAGTACATAATCATGCACAGAATAGAATAATTACGAAACTTCTTACTCATGTCCATTGCATAAAGGAAATGCAAAGGTAGGATACTTTTTGATTTGGTTTGATTATAAATCTCAACTTAGGTTTTATCTCTTTATCACAACTCTATCAATAATCGGATCATTCGCTTCGATTAGAACAATATATCATAACACATAGTAATCGTACTATTACAACAAAGACATAGTCTAATCAATCGTCATCACATAATCGCAGTGATCATACTTTTAGTTCATATTCTATACTTTTATACATTTTCAAATATCTCATCCATGCTCTTACAAGTCTTTTCTTTTCTATTATAGAGATTCGACGGTTTGTCGGTAAATCGACAAACTTTATCGGGTAAATCTTGAGTCTAAGACTCTTTATTCTCATACCTCAACATCTCAAATATCGGACATTTTACTTTTAATCATTTTCGAATTTTCCGAGAAAATTGAAAATTTAAAATAAATCAAATCATCACTCAAGGGATTATAGTGATATAACTGTTACTATGGGTGCTCTTCATCAAATCCTGGACTTCATAACCGGTTCTCAAGTCAGCTAGTTTGGCCGGCTATAACTTTCAAACATCGGAATCATAATTAAATGACTTAAACATTAAACAATCCATTATCATTAATAATTAATTTATATTAAACTATTAATGAAACCATTGCCAAAATATAAAGTTATTTATAATAACTCAAACTATTTTTAAAACATTTATATTACCCTTAAATGATTTTTAAAACAATTAAAATCATTTTTAAATAATCACCATTAATATATAAATATGAATGTACTATTCATCCAAATATTAAAAGTCATTAATTATAACTTAAAATATTTTTAAATCCTTAATATCCTCTTTAAATGATTTTTAAATAAATAAAATCATTTTTAAACTATTTATTTAATAATAATTATTAAATAAACTAAATATCATTAATATTATCTTAATATCATTAATATTAAATTATTAATGAAATTATCCTTTAAATATTAAAAGTTATATTTTATAACTTAAAATATTTTTAAATACCTTAATTTCATTTAAAATGATTTTTATAATATTAAAATCATTTTTAAACTAAATTATTTAATATAATCATTAAATAACTTTAATATCATTAATATATAATTAATTAATGAAATTCATCACAAAATATTAAAAGTCATGGAAAATAACTCAAAATATTTTCTTATACCATAAAATAATTTTTCATGATTTTCATGAATTAAAACTATTTTTAAATAATTTATTTAATATTATAATTAAATAAATAAATACCTTTTATATTCTAAAAATATTAAATATTTATGAAATATACTCAAAATAATTAAAACTATTTTTCGGACTTTAAAATAATTTTTCATAATTTATTTGGTATTTTTAATAATTAAAATCTAATTTTTCTAATTTTTAAATCATTTTTCTAAAAATCGTAAATTAAAATAATTAAAATCGTCAAGCTAAAGGCCCCTATAGTGACGTAAGTGTCGCTATAGGTGTTCTTGAGCCTACCTGCATCTTCATAAGGCGTAACCGAGGTGGCCTACTTTGACCGTGAATAACTCTCTCATCTTAACGAATTTGGACAATCTATAAATTGGGTCTTGTAGAGGAAATACAAGAATATAAGATCCAACAATCATAACCTCTAAACAAACATCGATCCAGGATAAATCACCCATCAAAGTAGCTACCAAAGTTGTTCTTCACGAAGAACAGATTCGAGGTGCCTACTTTGGACCTCTATAACTTGATGATCGTGGTAACGTTTATGTGATCTATCAATTCCAAAGTGTGTAGACAACATGTAGGACTACAACGCTAACACTTAACATCATCATAAAATAATAAATCAAGCATCTAAAGTATGGTCAAACCTTGTCGGAAAAATTAACACTTAGAAAATTACAGGTCACCTGATTTTTTACGGTCAATGCCGGTCAACCCACTTTGACCTTAAATAACTCTTAATCCATAATATATATGGACCTGATTCTTTTTGGAGGTTAAATACAACATAACAAGCTACACATAAAAACCTTTAGAACACAAAAAACATTAAAGATAACCGAGATATAAGGCCTGACATTTTCCAAAATAATATTTTCTGGACACTTAGAATATTTTCGGGTTTGAAGAATAATAGGTCAATGCTTGGCCAACCCACTTTGACCGCTTATAAATCCCGATATACAATAGCTATGAACTTTATTCCTTTTGGAGATTAAATACCACATATCAGGCTACATATAACAACTTTTAAATAACAAAACTCATGATCGACCAAAGAGTTATAAGCCCTGACATTTGATGAAAAATCACGTAATCTTGCTTTTCCAACTTGTTTAAATCCTCAAATTCGCGCACTTTGATGTTATGGGTCCGTGTTTTTACAACCTGAACATTAATAGACTCCCTATTACACTACTTTAAACAATCAATTGCATCAATTAACATCGAATCAAGGATTTCAAAATTAGAGAATTTCATACCTTTTCTAGCTTCGATTTTTGATTTTTTTGGATTTGATGCTTCCGATTTGTTGTTTGTGATGGTTGGGCTTTGTTTAGGACCCATATGCTACAATAATTAAGTAGGTTTTAGAGATAGAAGCTTAAGGATGAGAGTTGGATGAATTTTAGTGTACAAAATATATTATCTCTCTCAATCTATATATAAACCAAGTTAGATGCATTGGATGCTACTCAATGGTTGATTGAATCTGCATAATTGAGTCTTGGATGCTTAATTGGTAGGGTAAGTATGTTTGCCATGCTTTGCTAGCAAGATTCCTCCAATAATACACTAATAAGCCAAAAAGGGCATTTTGGTAATTTCGCATATAATTTCATGGGCATTTTTGTACATAGCAATTAAATGTAGTATTTAATTACTAGATGGTAATTCTTATTATTTACCAATTACTTTTCATCCTTTGGTAAATTAAAACATTTATACAATAACATCGTAATTAAACCCAATAATTTTAAATTAGGGTTTTGATTGAAAAATTAGGGTTTTCTAATTAGGGTTTCTTAACACCATCAATTAGGGTTTCTAATTGACCATTAGGGTTCTCTAATTATCTGTGTATGTTCTAACACAATCATTACGATCTCTAACTTCAACCGATTATGGTTGTAATAATTAGGGTTTGTCCTAATTATCGACAAATAACAGTAATTAGGGTTTTCTTCTAATTACCGACATCTTATACACAGTAACCTTCATATACACAGTAAACTTCATATACACAAATACTACTCGGTCATTTCTCATAACTAAGTTTAATAATTAGGGTTTCACAAAGACGGTAATATATTATGACCTAATTGGCCGCCATCAAGCTCAATATTATCTCATCACTTACATATACACAATTACATAATTATTGTCTCAGTAAAATTATTATAACAATAATATAATATTATTATTCTCATCTCTTGATCACAATCCCAATTCGTGGTTTGGATCTCATATCCGACTTCTCTTTCGTGATATCTAGTTAAAATACTTGATTTAAATATTACGAACAATTCATATAATAAAATATTTATTATATAATTCTAATTATCACTTCATATATTATTTCCAATCATGTTATCATGGAAAATAATTAATAAAAATATTTCTGCTTACAGAAATTAATTACCATAAAAATATAATTTGTAGTAATTAATTATTCCAAAATTATTTCTAATTTTTCAAGTAATAAATATATTCGCATTTATCGTTCACATTACTAGACACTTAGTCTCGTCATTAAAGAAAAAAAAATTTATACGCAAAATTTCTTAATTATTTTATATAGAAAATTCCGGGTTATTACATAAAATAGTGTGATAATAATTGTAATGAGGACTCTTCTTGAGTTTGTATAATCTCTAGTAGACAATATTTGTATTCAAACTCACAGTTTATGTTTTGTCGTATTATACACGACAGTTGTATTATTAAGTTGTATTTGAATTCTGTACCATGTATCTGGCTACTCAAGATGGGTGATGTATACCTAATTTTGGGGGCGTCACATCACAGAACTATTTTAGTCCGAAGAAAGGAGCATGTTTTACCTGCGGTTCAAAGGATCACATGGCTCGTGATTGTCCTAAAAAGCCAACAGGGAGTGCACGTGGAGTAAAGGGAAACAACAACGATGGTGGTGCATTGACTATCTCTGGACTAGCTTAGTCAAGCCGACCTATTGGGAGAACTTTCAATATGACCGTGCAGGATGCTGTACAGTCTAAGGATGTGGTGTCAGGTATCATTCTGATTAATGGTATTAATGCTTATGTACTATTCGATTCGGGTGCTACTTGTTCATTTATATATGATGAATTTGCTCAGAATTTAGAATTTCCCAAGGAAGAATTAGAATTTCCCTTAAGTATAGAGATTGCGAATAGAGAAGTGATTCCTGTTATATTTGTATATAGGAATTGTAGAGTGGTTATAAAAGGTCACGAGATTATGTTAGATTTGATACCAATTAGACTTGGTGAATTTGATGTTATACTGGGAATGGATTGGTTATTTAATTACGGAGCAGTAATTGATTGCCAAAGCAAGTGTGTTAACCTTATGACTCCGTTAAAGGTTGTGTTCTATGGAAGAAAATCACCTCGACAAGCAAGTTATTTGACGGTGATGCAAGCCAAGAAGTTGTTAAGACAAGGATGTGTAGGATACTTAGCTTACGTTGTTGATACACAGAAGAAAAGCGTGAAGTAAGAAGAGATACCGATCATAAGAGATTTTGCAGACGTATTTCCAGACGATTTGTTGGGTCTTCCTCCAGATCGACAAATTGAGTTTGTGATTGATTTAGTACAAGGAACAAGCCCGATATCTAAGGCACCATACAGAATGGCCCCGGTAGAGATGAAAGAGTTGATGGTGCAATTGCAAGAATTGCTCGATAAGAAGTATATTCAGCCGAGTGTTTCACCATGGGGAGCTACGGTCTTGTTTGTGAAGAAGAAAGATGGTTCGATGCAGCTCTACATTGATTACCGAGAATTGAATAAAGTCATAATTAAAAATAAGTATCCATTACCTAGAATCGATGACCTGTTCGATCAGTTGAAGGGAGCGAGATATTTCTCTAAGATGGATTTGAGAAGTGGTTATCATCAGCTGAAGGTGAGGCCAGAAGATGTAATGAAGACAACATTCAGAACTCGGTATGGTCATTACGAGTTTCTGGTTATGTCATTTGGTTTAACAAATGCACCTGTAGCGTTCATGGATTTGATGAACAGGGTGTTTAAACCATTCTTAGATAAATTTGTGGTGCTGTTTATTGATGATATCCTGGTGTATTCTAAGACCAAGGAAGAACATGTGGAACACCTGTGTTATCTTTACGGAGAGAGGTGTGAGATATATACCGACCATAAAAGTCTGAAGTATATCTTTACACAAAAAGATTTGAACATGCGACAAAGAAGATGGTTGGAGTTGATCAAAGACTATGATTGCGAGATTTTCTACCATCCCGGAAAGGCGAATGTTGTTGTTGATGCTTTAAGTAGGAAGGGACGAGAAAAGTTAATGTTGTTGACTGCTCAGGATAAGTTAGTGTCGGAAATGGCTAAAATGGAGTTAGAAATTAGATATCCGACAAAATCCGATGAAAAGTTGTTCCAGATGGGAAACAATTCAACATTGGTAGATAAGGTGAAAAATGCACAACTTCAGGATGAAGAATGTGAAAAGATAAAACAGAGGATATCTGAAGGTGAGGAAAACAAATTCAAAATCGATTCGGTCAACAGACTGTCAAGATCATCGAGGTTGTTCGAGCAAGACTGATAGCTGCACACGATAGACAGAAGAAATATGTTGATCAACACCAACAAAATCGAGAATTCGATGTTGGTAGTTATGTTTTCTTAAAAGTATCTCCCTAGAAGGGGAAAATTCAGTTTGGCAAGAAGGGGAAATTAAGCCCTAGATTTATAGTACCTTTTGAAGTGCTTCGACGAATTGGTGAAGTAGCATATGAGGTAGCTTTACCTCCAGAGTTGGAGCATATTCATAATATTTTCCATATATCAGTACTGAGGCCATATAAGCCTGATTATAAGCATGTTATAGAATATGAGCCCTTACAGTTTGAGAAAGATTTGTCCTATGAAGAAGTCCATGTTCAAATTATTGACAGAAAGAATCAAGAACTGAGGAATAAAGTGATACCTTCTGTTAAGGTAATTTGGAGAAACCACAATGCTGAGGAAGCTACGTGGAAACTTGAAAGCGTTATGATGAAGAATTATCCTCAGTTGTTTGTTTAATCTTGTATAGCGATTCTGGGGACAGAATCTTGTTAAGGAGGGAAGAATGTAACAAATAAATTTTTCGAGTTGTGATTCTGGAGACAGAATCCTTTTAAAGAGGGAAGTATGTAACGATCGAGAAATTTGTAATTTAATTTAAATATTTATGGAATTAAATAAATATTTTAAATAATTTATTTATTGAGAAAATAAATAATTGATGGATTGTAATGAATTAATTTAGTAACTAAATTAATTAATTGAATTGAATAATGATAATTTTATTTGAAGGATTTAATATAAGAAAATAATTAAATTAAATAAATTGTTTAATTTAAAGGAAATAAATAAATTAAATAAAGTAATGTGTCTAATTTATTAATTAAATTAGATATATAATTATTTATTAAATTATAAGTATAATAATGATAATAAGATTTTCATTATTATTAATTTAAATTAATTAAGCTAAAGTTATTTAATTAACTAGTGTGACACATGAAAACTATATAATATAAATAATTTAGTTTGGGAGGGAAATTCTTGGTTAGCCAAACATGGCCTTGTGGCCTTTGGTCTTGTGTAACTGTTGTAGACGTATGATTTTTTTTAACTGAAGTGCGTGGGGTTCAGTTTATTTACGCGTCTACTTTTCTAAGGCTTATCTAGATATCACAGAGTGTTGAGAGAGAGAGCTTGGAAGAAGAGAACACAGAGGTTTTAGAGAAGGAAGATCACATTGGTTTTGAGAGAGAATCACCATTTCTTGCTAGCATACAACTATGGTTTGCTAAATCAAGGTATATTCTACTTCTAAGGTTTATGTTTGAGTTTTCATGTTCATTCTCTATAAATTGCTAAGTCACGTTGTGTTGAAATATACATGTAGATATGGATTATAAACTGATAATCATCATATATGGTGGATACTTGTGTGTCAAATTTGTTAAAGTACCAAATTTCATGCTTTATATGTGTTATAATTTGAAATTTGTTGTTGGATTGTATTGCTATGGTAAGAAACGAAAACAACGAAGTTTAAATCATGACAATTGATTAAGAAACGAGTTTGTAGCGATCAAATTCGTTAAAAGTATATAAATAAAGAAATTTGAGAAAAATTATAGTTTTGATTCTTCAAATTCGTATATGTGTGATGTTTTTATATATAGAATGATGAATAACATGTGTAGCTATGTTAGTACAAAGTTTTAGATGTTGAAGTGGGTAATTTTCTGTAGAATTGGGATTTTTGGCCAAAACAGTAGTCATTTTTCGAGCTTACAGAAAAATCGAGTTCACAGGTGGATCACATGGCCTCTGCTCGTGTGTGTGTGGATGTCGCACGCACGCAACATTTGAGGCGTGGTATGCTGCATGTCGTCTTGGTGCCAAGAATAGCCCAAGATATTATTACACATGCGGCACAGCGCGTGTAGCTCGTCATGCATAAAGTGAAGTCTGCTTTATTACATGTCATGTGTAACGGACTTGTGTTAGTTTAGCATGCATGTTAATGATGTTAAAACATGATATAAACTATAATAACAGATGTCAATGTGTTGTAATGCAAAGTGTAGAGATTTGAAATAATTATTTAAATAAGTTATAAAATGAAACCAAATGTGATGTTTTCAAGAGTTAAATATAAATGATAAGGTTTATAGTGTTATTTGAGAATCGTTAAGGTGTTAATCAACGTGGTTAGGTTCTAGGTTAGGGTTATAACCTAAATGATGGTTTAAACCTCAAAGCTAATGTTCATACAATTAATTGTTGTTGCAATTTTAATGATGTATGTAGGGTATTTGGAGATTATTTTACACTTGTGTAGCTTACAAACAAAGCAAGTTCTCTAACTCTACTTTCATAATTGTGCAAGTTTCTAAACCTAAACTTTCATTGAGCAAGACTATTGATTCTATTTTTATGTACATTGAACAAGCTCATGTAACCTAATTCGTTACATCGAATGAGTTTTACATTCTCATTTATTGTTATTGTTATTCAAAATGTATATTGTTCTAACACATTGGTTCAAAGGAGATTGTTCTACTTCTTTGAACATAGTACTTTGCATGTGTATCATGTTTATTCAGTTATATATTATTAATATCCGATCATTGACTTTGATAACCTTGTTCAGTTATACACTCTTGTATTAAACCTTTATTGTTGAAATTTGAATAAGTGTTTTAAAATTCTAGAAACACTGATAAGCTAGTTCCAAACTAAACTTTCTTTAGTGCGGAAATTCTAAATTCAAACTGAGACGAACAACCTTAACATAGGGGATTTTGTACGTGTAACGTTTAGATGTTTGTGCACAATACATGGTATAAAGGGCTGATCCCCTTGAGTACGTAAAGAAGAGTCTGTACAGTCTAATGAATATTAAGGTTAAGGTAATAATACCTAAACACCGTGGACATAGTTCGTGGTCTTAAGACCCTCAGATATTTAAAGTTTGAACTTGTTTTCTATTTTGATGCTTAGAACAAGTTCTCTATTATTTAGTATTCGTTGTTCACTCTCATGTTGTTATTATACTATCTTTATGTCAATGAGCAATTGTTTGCTCACTCTTGCAATTAAAGAATGCAGCTAAAGTCGAAAGAGGTGATGATCCATCTACTAGCAAGGGAAAGGGCAAGATGTCTAAATATTGAAGAATTAGTTAAAGTTTATTTAAATGCTTGAAGTTATAAGACTTGTTTTATTTTATAATGTATTCTGCAAACTAATGTAATAATTTTAATGTTAGATTACCTGGGATTGTTTTTGAGATGATGATGTAACCCTTTAATGGGAAAGATTATTGTTTAAGTTATTTAAAGTATGTCCTTATCCTTTGATTATGGGTAGTTAGATGTAATAGTTTTGATAAGTGAGCAACAAATCTTGTAGGAATGAAGTACCTGGATTTGGGGGTGTCACAGGTTGGTATCAAAGCCTTAGGTTATGAACTTTAGGTGGGGAAACCTTAGGAAGTAGCCTTTAAGAAGTTAGAAAATATAGAGGTGATTAACTCTTATCGAGTTTTAAGGAATGGATTGAGGTATCCATTGAAGTTAAATAATAAAAGATATTATGTGCTATGTGTTAATAACTTATGTGCTCGTGAGTATCGAAAATACTAAGTAAATCTTAAAATATTTTGTTGTCGGGATATCTGATGAAAGAGGATCCAGTCCAGCTAGAGAGGTGATACCTCAGGTACCTAGAGATGACGAACACCAGGATATTCATGTAGTGCGGGAATAGTTGATCTAGGAGGATTAGCCTGTGACCGATCCCGAGGAGGATAGTCCTAAGGAGATAGAGGAGGATGATGATGAGGAGCATGAAGACCTGCTGGCTTTCCTCTCTAAGGTTGACAGCCCCACAGATGGTCATTGGTACTCCCTTGTATGGAGGAGACTAGGTAGTTCCATCTTTTATGGATTGGTGTTTCTCTTTGAGGATTCAACCACAACTTAGATGGTCGTCAATTTTTCTCCCATTTGTGTGGGGAGACCAGGTAGTTCCATCCCTATGGTCTAAGCCGATGAGGTGTGGTTTAACCTCCCCACAGATGGTCGCTAATGTATTCCCGTGTATTGGGGAGATCAGGTAGTTCCATCTCTTATGGTTTGGTTTGAAAGTTTGAAGGATGATCCCAGTACTGTTGACAGGGTTTTATGTTTTTGGTAGGGGTGAGACCACACCGTGAATGTCTTTCTATGGACTCCCATTGATGAGGGGGAGATCAGGTCTGCGTATTTCCAACCTAGCGTGAAAAGGTTGAAAGTTGTATGTGGTAAAGAGTGGAAAGATTTATTTTTTTTGTAAAGGTTAGAGCGGGTCATTAAATGGCTGCCTACGTACTCCCGTGTATTATGGAGATTAGGTCTGCGTAGTTCATCTCTGGTAGGATAAACTAATGTGTTGAAGAGTTAAGAGATTTTTTTGATTTTGTAAAGGTTAGACCGGACCATAAAATGGCTGCGTACGTACTCCTGTGTATTGAGAAGATCAGGTCTGCGTAGTTCGTCCCTGGTGGGACAAACTGATGTGGTGAATAGTGGAGAGATTTTTTTCTTTTGTAAAGCTTAGACCGGACCATAAAATAGCTACCTACGTACTTCTGTGTATTAGGGAGATCAGGTCTGCGTAGTTCGTCCATGATGGGACAAACTGAAGTTTTATGTAGTTAGAGGTTTTGAAAACCTGAATTGACTGATGGATCTGATGATCCAGAACTAGGATGCTAGTTTATAGGTAACTTTAGACATAGTACCATTTCACGGTGTCTGAGTTGATGAGTTGGGGATATTCCTCGCCATCTATCTCTTATAATATGAGGGCTCCTCCTGTCAATACCTCCTTGACAACAAACGTGCCTTCCTAGCTTGGGGAGAATTTTCCTTTAGATTGATCTTAGTTGTCAAGGACCTTCTTCAAGACCAAGTTATTTTCTTTGAATTGTCGTAGCCGGACTTTCTTATTGTAGGATCGAGCGATCCTCTGTTGGTATAATTGACCATGGAAGATGGTTATGGCCCGCCTTTCATCTATAAGAGACAATTGGTGGTACTGATCTTGTCACAATTTGTCTTCATCCAACTGAGCATCTATCAACACTCTCAAGGATTCCATTTCCACCTCTATAGGGATCCCTGCTTCCATACCATAGGTTAATGAGTAGGGGGTTGCCCCAGTGGAAGTGCACATTGACGTTCTGTAGGCTAATAGAGTCAAAGGCAACAAGTTAGGCCATCCTTTGCTATTAACAGACATCTTTTGCATGATCTTTTTGATATTCTTATTAGTCACTTCAATAACACCATTCATCTTTGGATGATAGATGACGGAGTTGAGATGCTTGATGTAGAATTTACCGCACAAATCCTTCATCATTTGATTGTTGAGATTTTCTGCATTATCTGATACAATCACCTCTGGTTGTCTGTATCGATAAATGACATTATTTCTGATGAAACCAATGATCATCTCTTTAGTAAGCCTAGGGGAAGAGGTTACTTCTACCTACTTGATGAAGTAGTCGATCATGGTGAAGATAAACCAATGACCATTGCTGGCTTTGGGCTCGATTGACCCAATCATGTCCATTCCCCACATTGAGAATGGTAAAGGAGAACTCATATTGTGGAGCTCCCTTGGAGGGGCGTGGATAGCATTTCCATAAATTTGGCATTGATAACATCTCTTGACGTGATCATCACAGTCAACTTTCAGAGTAGGGCTGAAAACAAGTCGAATCTCAGCGAAAACTCTAATGCTCAGATTCGACTCGACTCAAAAAAATTAAGCTCGAATTTGACTCGAATTCGATAAGGAATTTCTAATTGTGCGCCAGATTCGACTCGAATCATTACTCGTACCTACTCGGCTCGTAAATACTCGACTCGTTTACAAAACGAGTTACTCGCGAGCCTTTAAATCGAGTTTTGAATATGAACCATTTCACTTAATACTGAACCACTAAATACTAAATTGATTATTGAACTAATGTTTATATATAAAAGTCTTTTACTTTTATTTATGTAAAGAAATTACAAAGAATTTAATACGAATTGACAATCAATTCACTCATTTATTCAAATACAAGCTTACACAATTTAATACTACGCTTTATAAATTATAAAGATTGATATAAATATCACATATTTAGCTTGTTAGTATGGATCAGACCAGTATTTGAATATGATCCATCGAGTAGGTATCGAGTATGGTTCTAGAAAAAATGAAATACTCGAACCTTAATCTGAGCGAATATTGGTATACTCGAATTCAACTCATGTATCATTAAACAGAAAATGAGTATGGATCATATTTGACTCGAATCAACTTCGAATTCGAGCTTTGGATCATATTTTTGAACCGATCTTGAGTCGAGTATCGAGCTACTCTGCTTGGCTAACACCCCTATTTGAGAGAGAGCCAGTAATGCCTTGTTCTTAAGATTTTCTTGACAAGTAGAGGGCCACTCATGTGTGGGCCACATACTCCACCATGGATTTCATCCATGAGTGTCTGAGCTTGGTCTTTGTCTAGGCATCTTAGAAGGCCTAGTCCTACATCTCTTTTGTAGAGTGCATCTCCGCTCAGATAGAATTTCATGGCCATTCGATGGATCCATTTTTTTTCAACTTGACTCGCCTCAGTGAGCATAGATCCATCTCGTAGATACTCCTTGAGAGACTAATACTATAAGACCCCAACTTTTATGAATAAAGATGAATTTTCTATAAATATCATTTTTGAATATTATGGAATGAATTTGATATAATGTTATAGTTGTGGGTAATATTTATAAATTTGCAAAGTACGCAAGTTGTTATATAATATTCGATTGGTCGGGAAATATTCGTTTTAATAGGGAATATTCGTACAACGACACAATCATTGGTGGACCCCACAACGGAATTATTGTCGGATTGAGAAAATGACAAAAATACTTTATGAAAATAACGGCGGAAGTTTTATCGTTAATCTGTTGAAACACCCAAAGGTGTTAAAGAAAGATATAATGTCTGGCGTCGTGTTAAGTAGTAGCACCAGTATTGATTATTGATGCTTACGTGAGAAGTCACTAAGTTTTGTTCAATTATTACTACGATGAATTCTTTGCATAGTATCTCACGTTATTTGATTCAATTATTATTAATATTTTATATATTATTAATCAATAATTGAGATGACAAAGTTATTAATATTATTATTTGCAATATTAATGATGTCTAGAAGTTCTGTTATGGAGAGGTTTGGTCACCTAATTACGCGTCAATGGGGAGAAATCCTTATTGGAAAGTCCCCTCTTTCCTGGGAACGACCTGGTCGATTAATATTATGAAGTATAATAATGATGATAAATGCTGTTAAAAAATATTGAGGGAATTTATATCTATAAGTTTGTAATGTGTGTGGTGGGTGGAATATATATATATATATATATATATATTATGTGTGTGTGAGTGGAAAATGGTGGAAAAGTAGAATTTTGGTGGAAAAGTGGAAATGGTGGGATGAGTATTAGTATTATATGTATGGCATGAATTGAAAATGGTGGGGAAATGATGTTTGTTGGGTGTTTTATTTTTCAACCAACTTGTGGTTATATATGTGTGTGTGTGTGTGTGTATATATAATGTAACATGTGGGTGGTGGTGGTCCTGGTGGATATTTTGGCAGGTTTTGGAATGATTTTCCAAGCTTGGTCATTATTGGCCAAAACTTCACAATCATGCAGTATTTATTGTTAGCATGTTATTAAGGGAGCTTTTTAATTTGTCAAGGTTTTTAAATTGGCATGTGTTCATTTTTTTTAATTAGACAGCTCTTTGAAAAAGATTATTGATGCGTTGGATCAGTGAAGCTGTGACTCTGCAAATTATTTCGTCTGCAAATTATTTCGTTTGAAAAAAAATTGTTCACCCGTGATATTTTTCTTAAATAGTATCCTTCCATCCTCCTATAAATAGAAGCTCATTCCTTCATTATTTCTTACGAATTCACTGAAACTCTAGAGAGAGAAAATTATAGAGAGAAAGATGAAAGTATTATGCTACTTCCCTACTTTTATATCAAGTTTCTTTTACGGTAAGGGATATTATTTGTTGTACTCGTAAGGAGTATTATTTCTTTCTTTCGTCTTCATGAAGAGAACTTTTGTTATTCTAATCTTTATTATTATGTTGGAATAACCTGTCTATGCAAAGTACCGCATACATGGTGAAATTCTTCTATTATTCCATTCTTTATCATTCTGTTGGAACATCCTGTCTGTGCTATACGCATGACCTGGTTCCATTATTTATTATTCTGTTGGAACATCCTGTCTGTGCATTTTACGCATGACCTGGTTCCGTTAATTATTATTTTGTTGGAATATCCTGTCTGTGCGTTTACGCATGACCTGGTTCCGTTATTTATTATTCTATTGGAATAACCTGTCTGTGCGGTCTATCGCATGCCTGGTGATTTCTTTTGTTATTCCATTCTTTATTATACTTAGTTGGTTAAAGATTTGACTTCTATACTCCATGAAATTAGTGGAATATCCTTGATATTTGCGCTTCATCCAGTATCGTTTCATGGAAATATTCTTCTGAGCATTCTTGAGTGTTACTCTACAAAGAAGTATCATGTTGACAATTTGGACATGATTAGTTCTTGGATAAATTAATTCTTGAACTTGTTTTATTGAATTCTTATATCATTGTCATCATCCTCATGTTTATATTATGTTGAAAGTCATCTCGTGGCTTTGTAGTGCATAGATGGACTTGGTATGATTATGACCGAGGATTATTCGGTGTAATCATGCCAAGTAATATTACAAATTATGTGGAAAAAAGTCCTCATTGGCTTTTGTAGTGCATTGATGGACGATTGTTGGCATGATCATGACCATTGATGAATACACGAATATCCTTGGCCTGTAGTGCATGGATAATTTGTGGTCGTGATACTAATGAATATCCTTGGCCGTAGTGCAGGGATGATGTGGATTATTTATTAAGCTGAGTCTCAGCAATAAAAAGTAATGAAAAACCTTCTAAATCACAGAAGATAGTAGATTTTATTCTCTACCTGACTCTTCTAATGGATTACTTGTTCTGCTACAATTAAACTTGATGTTTGTTATATTTTATCAGTTAAACATTGTTGAAGGCTAATGATAAGTTATTCTGCATTATCTTAGTCATAATATTTCTTACTGGGATAGTTGAGCTCACCCTTTACTTTCATTATTCTCTTCAGGAAATGAGAACGTAGCAGGGACTAGTCAAGGAACAGAGTGATGGTCCTAGATGGTGCATTAGTAGTCCTCACTATTCTATAAAATAGTGTGATAATAAATGTAATGAGGACCCTATTGAGTTTGTATATTGTCTAGATGACAATATTTGTATTAAAACTCACAGCATATGTTTAGTCATATTTTACACTACTGTTGTATAATTAAGTTTGTATTTGAATTCTGTACCATGTATTTGGCGACTCAAGATGGGTGATGTATACCTATTTTGTGGGCGTCACAGTTGGTATCAAAGCTTAGGGATATGATCCCTGGCTAATATGTGAGAATAGAACTAGGAGGGGAGAGACGAGGAATTCCTTCGCTAGTATGACCTACCTAAGTTTATTTGGTATTTAATTGGTCGGTCAGAATATAGGGATAATATGTTACATGTCAATTAACCTTTGTTTTGTGGCAGTATTTGAAAATGACATCCGAGAATGTTGAGAATAGCAATGGAGCACAGGAGACCGTTGATTCACCACATATCAATAATCAAGATAATGTGCATCAGAAAGGCGACAATCCTCATGCAAACAACAACACTGACCAAATGATGAATGATGGAATGTTCGGAGGCTTTATGCAATTTATACAACAAAGAAAGCGAGTGGCTCTCATTCCAAAATGTAGGTGGAAACACTTTGAAACTCTCTTGGACGGTCATCGCTAAATGAAATCAAGGAGCTGGGACCACCGGAGTTTATTGGAGAGCCAAAACCACTTAAGGCGGAAGCATGGATAATGCAGATCACCAAGATATTTGATGTCTTGGGATGCTCCGAGGAACCAAAGGTTCCATTTGCCACCTTTATGTTGCGAGGAGAGGCAGATTACTGGTGGGAATCGGTAAAGTGTACTCAACCTGCCGCACTGAAGATGTTTTGGGAGAAGTTCCAAGAACTATTCAACGACAAGTACTTTCCCGAAAGTATTCGTCACATAAAGGAGGTAGAGTTCACCAAGTTGGAGCAAAATAATATGACCGTGTCGCAGTACGAAGCTAAGTTTGTCGAGTTGTCCCGATTTGCGTCCCACTTGGTTGATAATGAAGAGAGAATGACGCGGATGTTTTTAAGAGGTTTGAAGCCGAAGATACGTCAATATCTTTTTTCTCATAAACTGTGTTTGTATTCAGATGTTGTAAATACGGCTCAATTAGTGGAGCGCAATAACGAGTTAATGCAACCAAAAGAGAGCAGCCGGAAAAATAATAATACCAATGAGAGCAGTCATTGAAGCGGTGACAACAAGCGTGGAGGGAATCAACAGGCCAGAAATGGTAACCACTTCGGTGGTAATCAGGGCCAAAACAATAAGAATGGACATTTTAAGAAGAGGAGATTCAACAATGATGGAAAGACGTCAGCACTAGCACCCGTTGCTAAGGAAGGAGAACGACCACCTATTATATGCTTCAAATGCGGAGGGGAGGGACACATTAGTCCAAACTGCGCGATGCCGTCCAAAGTATGTTATAATTGTGGAAGAGAAGGTCACTTAGCCCGATTTTGTCATTCACCGAAGACAAGTTCAGCTTGGATGGATGCACCAAAGGCCGTTCCAGAAAAGTCAAACCCGGTAGTGTAAGGGAGAGTGTTTGTTGTGACCTCCCAGAAAGTAAGGAACCCGAACGAGGTCATCACGGGTAAGCTTATCATAAACTCTAGCGAAGTCTATACCTTATTTGATACCAGTTCTACCCATTCTTTTATTTATCCTACTTGCGCTCAACGATTAAATTTGACTCTGGAGAAATTAGACTTTGACTTATCTTTGGAAACTCCGTTGGGAGAAACCTTCATTACATCCACTGTTTATAAGTCTTGTTTGGTTCAAATCGGTACCCTCACATTACCTTGTCGATCTTATTTCATTGAAAATACTTGCATTTGATGTGATTGTAGGGATTGATTGGTTAACTACTCATCATGCTAAAATTGATTGTTTTCGTAAGGTTGATAGCTTTCATATTCCTAATCAACCTATTATGCGAATTCAAGCGACCAAACCATTAAAATCAATCACGGTCATCTCAAGCCATAAAGCTATTCGTTTATTGAAAAATGGATGTCAAACTTTCTTAGCTCATGTCACGGATCTAAACAAAAATACGTTAGTTTTGAATGATATTTCTATTGTTAATAAATTCCCTGATGTATTCCATGAAAAACTTCTTGGCCTACCCCCAGAGCGTGAAATTGAATTTTGTATCCACCTTGAACCCAGTACAAAACCCATTTCCAAAGCCCCATATCGAATGGCTCCTATTGAACTTCAGGAGTTAAAGACCAAACTGCAGGAATTGTTAGACATTGGCTTTATTCGTCCTAGTACTTCTCCTTGGGGTGATCCTGTTCTATTCGTGAAGAAGAAAGATGGGAGTATGCGACTTTGTATTGATTATCGGGTGTTGAATCATGTCACCATCAAAAATAGGTACCCATTGCCACGTATTGATGACCTGTTTGACCAGTTACAAGGAGCCAAATTCTTTTCAAAGATTGATCTTCGTTCCGGATATCAACAATTGAAGATTAGAACAGATGACATTCCAAAGATGGGTTTCAGAACTCGGTACGGGCATTATGAATTCCTAGTCATGTCCTTTAGATTGACTTATGCACCTGCTGCCTTCATGGATATGATGAACCGAGTATTCAAGGAATATTTGGATCACTTTGTGGTCGTCTTTATTGATGACATCCTTATTTATTCCAAAAGCCATGAAGATCATGAGCAACACTTGAGGCTGGTACTCCAGAAGCTTCGTGATTACAAGCTTTATTCCAAGTTGAAGAAATGTGAGTTCTGGCTTGAGGAATTAGCATTCCTTGGGCACGTAGTATTAGGGCATGGAATATCTGTTGACCCGGCAAAAATTTGAAGCAATTTAATGCTGGGAGCAACCTAAATCAGTGACCGAAGTACGTAGCTTTCTCGATTTAGATGGTTATTATCAGAGATTCGTGGAAGGATTTTCTCGAATCGCTACTCCATTAACTCAGCTGACTCGAAAAGATACAAAGTTCGGTTGGAGCGAAGAATGTGAGAAGAGTTTTCAAGAACTCAAGAGGAGACTCATTTCAGCACCTGTTCTAACAATACCATCTGGCTCGGAGGGATTTGTCATCTACAATGATGCTTCGGTCAAAGGGTTGGGATGTGTTCTCATGCAACATGGGAAAGTCATAGCCTATGCCTCGCGACAACTCAAAGAATATGAGAGGAATTATCCTACTCATGATCTAGAGTTGGCAGCTGTTGTCTTTGAACTTAAAATTTGGAGGCAGTACTTGTATAGGGAGAAAGTGTAGATCTTTACGGATCATGAAAGCCTCAAATATTTCTTCACTCAAAAGGAACTCGATATGCGACAACAACGTTGGCTTGAACTGTTGAAAGATTATGATCATACCATCCAATACCATCTTGGAAAAGCGAACGTGGTAGCTGATGCATTGAGTAGAAGGTCATATGCAAGTACGAGTGTGATATTGTCAACACAAAGGCCCATTTTGTGAGACTTGCAAAGGATGGAGATAGAGTAAAAGACTCCAGAGACCCATGTGATGATGGTAAATATACGAGTAGAACCTACTTTTATCGATAAAGTTAAAGTTGCTCAAGCTACAGACCTAGAGCTGATGCGTATGAGGAAGAAAGTGCAAGAAAGTGCTATGCCAGAAGCAAGAATCGATGAAGAAGGAATACTTCCACTACTACAAAATAGTAAATACACAACGCAGAAAAAACGTTGTGGTTTCAGTCAGAAAAACATCGTGGTTAAGGGTGTCATCTATTTGACACCCTTACACAACGTTTTAAAAACGTTGTAGTTAAGCACAATACACAACGTTTTTTATGAAAAAAATATTGTAGATTTGTTTTTCAAAAATTAGCAGATGCTTAAAAACGTTGTAGAAGGTATGATTCCACAACGTTTTTTGGATAAAAATGTTGTTGTTTAGTATATCAGACAACGTTTAGACATATTTACACAACGTTTTTAAAATGTTGTAGATTAAAAAAAAAAAAAAAAAAAGACTTCACCTACATTACCAATACACCTACAATATGCTAATGCCCGAAAGATTAGCATAAAATATCAAATAACATATATGGTGTCTTAAACAAACAAAAATCAAATCTTAGTCCTTACAAAATCCCACTGCCAAATCCAACTAACATCTCTAAATATAAAACCTAATAGAGAACCTTGTGAGAAAGGCCAACATAACTAATCCAAACCCCACTAGTAGTTCCTGCACCTAAACAATAGCATTAGCAGCACTTGCAATCCTTGGCCACAGATCACACTAATTTTAATAGTTTTGTCTCCCAAAGAAGCAACAGCCAATAGCAAGAATCCTTCTGGTCTGTCAACTGCTGTAAATCCGTACCTATTAGCTTCAGCTGCAGCATCTGAGCATACAATAGCCTCCCCAAACTGTGAAAAGACAAATGAAACAATAAGCAGATCCGTAATGGCTAATATAGTGACACATTGATAACTAATGTCTCACCATGTATCTTGGAACAAGAAGAGAACAAACGGCTGGCAAAAATCCTTTGTGCAAGTGCCTCAGCAAATTTGAGCTCCGAGTACCTTACAGAAAACCAAGTTAATCAAAACTAGAAGAAATTGACAAACAAAACAAGCTAATCAGAAGCATCAGACAAAATTGACAGATAACATTCAGCTCACCACACCAAAGTAGAACTTTGTTGGGGAGTTTCTTGATCTCATCATACGAAGGGCAAGCACTCACTTCAAGAGAAAATATGTTATCAATCGATACAGAGTAACTCTGAAACAGAGGTATTGAGTGTCAAAAAAATAGAAAGTAATTTATTTAAAGACTAATAATATTAGAGCACAACAAATGGTTCCTACAATCTCTCCAACTTTGACAGGTTCATAGGTTTTCTCTAGATAGTTCACGATCATCTTGAAGTCGTCTGAATCATTCTCCACAGGAGAAATAAAGCAACCTAATTTTTTTGTAGCAATCAAAGGGAGGATCATCAATTGTATCACCACTCATGTCTCCTATAAGGTACGAGGCTACAGTAATGTCTCTAATAGTCTCCAATGCAGTGGCAGCCTACATATTCCATGAAAATTGAGCATTTTTGTATTCACTAATTAAAGTAGTTCGTCGTTTTTAGTTAAATATCCCCAAATTAAAGTTTTAGACAACTTCATGCCTACTTGAATATTCGCTTACCATTACAGTGTGCGGGGGGGCGGGGGGGTGATATAGGAGGGTTCAGCTGATAGACATTGGCTTATAAAGTAGCATTATTCAATTGGAAATGGATCCAAAAGGTAAGTTAACAGTAAGTATATTGACATAAACCATTAAGTGGAATATTAAAGATTTATGACAAGTTAGTTCTTACAGGAGGAGCGCCATCACAGAAGTCAATGACCCCTCGTCCAACCAAGTTACCCTGTGAAATGTAAGGGCATAGTAAACTTCACCAATGTGTTCATCTAAACAAAAAGAATGAAGTGACATAATGAAATGAGTAAAAAAATGCAGTTTAAAAGAAACCACAGAGTACTAGATTTATAATGGTATTTTCTCATAATCTCATTCCAAAGTAAAATAAATATAATTGTCTAGATGAAACGTTTTTCTTCAAAGTTCAACGAAATCAATCTATCCTTGGATTTTGCAGAGTATAAGCATAGAGAACAAGTAATCTTCATAACATTGGTTCAATGTCTAAAATGTTTCATTCGGAACCACTGAAATACCAATATAAACAATACAACTTATTCGTAAAGTAATATTCTAATAAATTTTAATAATAAACTGGAACCAAATGATAGAATTGGTTTATGAAATGAAACAGAATAAGCTTTGGAACAACAATAGCAACAAAATGGTGCATGATCAAGAAGACAACAAAAACATTTGATATCTCACCTGGGAAAGTCCAACTATGTTGTAACCCTCACTGAGTTCACTCATTTTCTTCACCTGCTAGATGAAGAAAGTACAAACTAATATAAAAGGTCAAACTTCAAAGGCCTTGATCGTGAGACAAAAACTGTGACACCCCCAAATCCTGGTACTTCATTTCCTCAAGATTTGGTGTTCACTTAATGAAAACATTCATTTCTAACTACCCAATTATAATAAAATTGAATAATAAAAACCTGCCCATACAGGATTAAACTCAAATAAAAATCTCCCAGGTTATCTAACCTTTAACAACAATCATTCAAATACAAAAATTTAAATAAACTTCATTACAATCTTTAAACCAAAGTCTGAAGGGGTATTATTTCTTTCTTTCGTCTTCATGAAGAGAACTTATGTTATTTCATTCTTTATTATTATGTTGGAATAACCTGTCTATGCAAAGTACCGCATACATGGTGAAATTCTTCTATTATTCCATTCTTTATCATTCTGTTGGAACATCCTGTCTGTGCTATACGCATGACCTGGTTCCATTATTTATTATTCTATTGGAACATCATGTCTGTGCATTTTACGCATGACCTGGTTCCGTTAAATATTATTCTGTTGGAATATTCTGTCTGTGCGTTTACGTATGACCTAGTTCCGTTATTTATTATTACATTGGAATAACTTTGTTTGTGCGATTCATCGCGATGCACGGTGATTTCTTTTGTTATTCCATTCTTTATTATACTCACGGTTGGTTAAAGTTTTGACTTATACTCCATGAAATTAGTGGAATATCCTTGATATTTGCAAGCTTCATCCAAAGATCTTTTCATGGAAATATTCTTCTGAGCATTCTTGAGTGTTACTCTACAAAGAAGTATCATGTTGACAATTTGGACATGATTAGTTCCTGGATAAATTAATTCTTGAACTTGTTTTATTGAATTCTTATATCATTGTCGTCATCCTCATGTTCATATTATGTTGAAAGTCATCTGTGGCTTGTAGTGCATAGATGGACTTGGTATGATTATGACCAGGGATTATTCGATGTAATCATAACCGTAATATTACAAATGATGTTGAAAAAGTCATCATTGTCCCATAGTGCATTGATGGAAAGTTGTTGGCAAGATCATGACCATTGATGAATACACGAATATCCTTGGCCTGTAGAGCATGGATAATTTGTGGTCGTGATACTAATGAATATCCTTGGCCGTAGTGCAGGGATGATGTGGATTATTTATTAAGTTGAGTCTCAGCAATAAAAAGTAATGAAAATCTTTTAAATCACAGAAGATAGTAGATTTTATTCTCTACCTGACTCTTCTAATGGATTGCTTGTTCCGCTGCAATTAAACTTTATGTTTGTTATATTTTATCAGTTTAACATTGTTGAAGGCTAATGATAAGTTATTCTGCATTATCTTAGTCATAATAATTTTCTTACTGGGCTAGTTAAGCTCACCCTTTACTTTTATTATTTTCTTCAGGAAATGAGAACGTAGCAGGGACTAGTCGGGGAACAGAGTGATGCTCCTAGATGGTGCATTAGTAGTTCTCACTATTCTATGAAATAGTGTTGTAATAAATGTAATGAGGACCCCATTGAGTTTGTATATTGTCTAGATGACAATATTTGTATTAAAACTCACAGCATATGTTTAGTCATATTTTACACGACTGTTGTATAATTAAGTTTGTATTTGAATTCTGTACCATGTATTTGGCGACTCAAGATGTGTGATGTATACCTATTTTGGAGGCGTCACTGAAACCAAGGGTGTTGGATGGGAGGCAACTCATACGATACTTCTCCGATATAATTCTCGTAGGTTGGGGCCTTTCGGCGAGGAAATGTAATATCTTAAATGCTTCCTCTTTTAGGTATGTTGATCAAGGAGGCCAAAGTTGCTAGTGCATCATAAAAGTCATTCATGTTCCGATGAATGTGGAGGAAGGATATTTCTTAAAACTCCAAAGCCATCTGGATAACTTGCCGATGGTAATGCAGCAAATGTAATTCCTTGGTATGATAGACCCCAATGGTTTGTATGATTACCAGTTCGAAATCTCCAAAGACAGTTAACCGTTTGATGCCCATTGATTGTGTTGTGTTGTTGATGTTGACCCCATTATACAGCCTTCATACTCGGTTGTGTTGTTGATGTTGACAAACTGTAATTTAATGGCAATGAGATACTGCTCTCCCAAAATGGACACTAGAACTGCTTCATCTCCAGCACCTTCCATGTTTACAGCTCCATCAAAATACATCCTCCATGATTGGGTTGTATTGTCCTGATGGTGTTGCTGAATTGTCATTACCCCTTCATAAGGGAAATATGTTTCCAAGGGTTTGAAATCCCCGGATGGTACGGCGGCCAGTTGATCCGCAATTCCTTGACCTTTGATAGACTTTTGAGTTACGTAGATGATGTCAAATTGCTGGAGGATCAACTGCCATTTGGACAGTCGATAATTCAACATAGGTTTACTGAACACGTACTTGAGAGGATCCATGCGAGATATGAGATGGATTGCGTGACCATGAAGATAATAATGTAATCTCATGGAAGCCCATGCTAAAGCACATCAAGTCTTCTCAATGAAAGTATACTTGTGCTCACTGATGCTGAATCTTTTGCTGAGGTAATAGATAGCTCTTTCTTGGCCTCTATCATCTTTTTGTCCTAGCATGCAGCCCATGGAATTGTCATTTATTTACAGGTATATAAACAGGGGAACGCCATCCCTAGGAGGCACCAAGACAAGAGCTTTGACTAATTGCTCTTTGATGGAAAGGAAGATTTTTTGACACTCTTCGTTCCATTTCTTGGAGGAGTTCTTCCTTAACAACTTGAAGATGGGCTCACAGGTTGCGGTGAGTTGGGAGATGAATCGGTTGATGAAGTTGATTCTTCCCAAGAATCCCTGTATTTCCCTCTCTGTTTGGGGCATGGGCATCTCAGTAATTGCTTGAATTTTTGCAGGATCTAGCTCAATGCCCTTGTGACTCACTAGAAATCCCAGCAACTTGCCTGACTTAACGGCGAAGGCGCACTTAGCCGGATTTAGCTTCAAGTTGTACTTGCACAACCGGTTGAAGAGCTTTTTGAGATGGTCTATGCGGTCTTCTTCCCTTCGGGACCTGACAATGATGTCATCCACATTGACTTCTATCTCTTTGTGCATTAAATCATGGAAAAGAGCCATCATGGCTCACTGATAGGTAGCTCTAGCATTAATGAGGCCGAATGATAGTCGGCTGTAGCAAAACGTTCCCCAAGGAGTGATGAATTATGTATTCTCACGATCCTCTTCAACAACCATGATTTAGTGATACACATCAAAGCAGTACACAAAGGAGTACATGTCATATTGAGCTGTATTGTCAATGAGTATGTGGATGAATTGCACTGGAAAGTTATCTTTGAGACAAGCTTTGTTCAGATTCCTGTAATCCACGTATACTCGCACCTTCCCTCTGGGTTTAGGTATGGGGACTATGTAGGATAGCCACTTAGGGTATGTTGATACCATGATGATGCCGGCTTGAAATTGTTTCACAATTTCTTCCTTAACTTTTAAACTCCACTCAAGTTTTAATCGCTTGAGTTTTTGTTTGACTAGCCTGAATCCCTCTTTAATGGGTAGGCGATGAATGACGATGTTAGTTGAAAAATCGATCATGTCTTCATGAGACCATGTAAACATATCCTGGAATTGGGTCAATAGAGTAACCATGTCATTCCTCTGGCTTGAGGTAAGGTCCGTACCAATCTAGATTTCTTTGGGATTTTCTGAGGTTTCGAGGTTAAAAGAGGTGGTTTGATCAAGATTTGGGTTGGGTTTGTCTTCGACCCATTCTTTGATCTCCTCAGGCACCTCATAGTCCTCGTGCTCAATCTCCATCAAGTCAGAGTCAAACTTTATATCAAAGTTGCAGTCCTTGTGAAGAATAGGCACTCCATCAGCAAGTTTAGACAAATCTAACTTCAGACTCCTGAAACAAAAAAATTTCACTTGATATATGAAATTATTTGATCATACAAAGTGTTAGCATGGCATGACAAAAACAACTGCTAATACTATGCAACAAAAGTAAGCAATTATTACTATCTACAGGGCAGAGGGATTTTCTGCCCTTTTTACCCTTTTCGATAAATGCATGAAGTGTTGCTCCAATTGCCGAGGGTTAAGTCTTAGTGGATAGCTGTAATGAAGGGGCAGTTATCGTCCTCCTCCTCTTGAATAATGACCATGGCATCTGAGTAGTCGTTATCTGAGATGTCCTTGTTCATACCCTTGGTATGCACCAGGAAATACATCTTCGATAACCATCTCTTTATGTCTTTTTTGCGCCTTTAATTCCTTTCCTTTATGTCTGGGTCTGGAATCAGTACTTCTTTCCATTTATTCGGTCTTGGCTTAGGAAACAACATACCCGCCACAGAGACAGGAATTTTCCTTAGAGGCCGTACAAAATCTGCATCTGTAGGTTTAGGCAATAACATTGTAGATGATGGAACCGGTGTATGCTTGTGCGGGTTCCTATAACCGGACCAAAGGAGTAGCGTAGTCCGGCCTTCCCTGTCTAGCTGGGAACTTGAATTGGGAATTTGATTCCTTGTTGATTCTTTCCTAACCCTTGTCCTAGTTGGAAACCCAAGGATATTATTTCTTGACTGGCCGACATTACCTCGATGAAAACTATGGGTTTCAGAGCTGGAACCCCCAATGGTTTGATAGTGAGTGTTTCTCACTTCAAGGGCTTGGAAGCTGACATGCTCAACTTCTTCATTGAAACTGATGAGAGGTATATCACTTTGGATAGGATACTCTGGTTCAGCATTGACAGTGACCAGATTATTGTTGATGATATACTTGGGTTGTTGATGAAGAGTGAATGGGATGACTCCCTCCATGTGGATCCAAGGTCTTCCCAACAGTAAATTATATCATGTAGTGATTTTGAGCACTTGAAAGGATATGTAGAATGTATGTGGACCAATTTCCACTAGTAATTCAATCTCTCCAACAACATTTTACCGAGATCCATCAAAAGCTTTGATGATCGTGTGGCTTCTTCATATCCAGTTGAGATTGATCTTCATTCTTTCCAATGTGGCATAGGGGCAGATGTTTAGGGATGATCCTCCATCTATTAGCACTCCTCCGACCACATATCCGAAAGACATCACAGTTATGTACAGTGGTTTGCAATGACCCATCCCATCGAGAGGTATGTCATCATCGGTGAAAGATATCACATTACTGTTGAAGATGTGATCTATCAGATGATGAAACTTTTTTACATCCATTGTCTTTGGAAAGTGGGCTTCTTCCAATATCTTTAGTAAGACCTTCCGATGATCTTCTGAAGAGAATACCAAGTCCATAATAGATATATGTTGAGGTGATTCTTTCAATCTTTGCACCAAATTGGCTTCATTATGTCCCATCTGGCGGAGGAATTCTTCGATTTACTCCTTGGGCACTTTCCCCTTAGATCTAATGACTGGCTTCATCACTTGTTGAGGGAAATTAACAAATTTTCCTTGGATACCGTAATAGTGGTGATTGATGTTGATCCTTCAACCTCGCCATAGTTCCATGGGACTTTCTTAAGGCTGGTGATAGGAAACTATGGCCTGAAGGGAAATACCAGTTATTCTGGTGTAGCCACCTTTAAGCTTGATGGGTTTAATTGTAAATGATGTGGCAGTCAAATTTTCCTCAGAGGATATAACTGCTATGATTTCCTTCCATCTTTGTGACCATGGAGGAAATGTATATCCACTCTCAAGTGATACCGGGTCATCGCCTGCCATTTGCAGGTCACCGCTGTCAATCATATTTTGTATAAGATGACAAAGTGCCCAGCATTCTTTAGTGTTGTGGCCACGAGAATGGGAGTGGTATTGACAGACTCCAGTAGCATCAAATCTTTTTTAGCCTGGGTTGGCTGGAGGTAGCAGTGCAGTGATCTTTCCCTCAATGATCAGCATCTACAATATTTCTTCCATCGGTTGGCCTAAATAGGTGAACTCCCTTTTGTTGGCAAAGTCTCGACGAGCTTGAGCTCTTGCTTTTCTTACAAGTTTTTCTTCCATGGTTTCACTTTTTTGGGTGAGTGATGGACTCTTTGTGATAAGGGAGAGGAGACTGGCATGCTCTTGACTGAACAACTGTCGTGTGACTTGGTGTTGATGTATCACCAGTTCTGCCAATTGATTGACCTGTTCGTCAAGAGACTTTAACTCCTGTTCCATCATGAACTGGAACTCTGAATAATCCCATTTGTCGGAATTATCTTTACTAGTTTGGGGAGAACCACCCACATATTTGAGGTGCTTGGAGCTTTCTCCACTGCCTCTGTTGATCATATTAACATCCTCTTCCTTGTGTTGAGGGTGAGGGTTATCTTGAACGTGTGGTTTCTTGGACTTGGTCACCACGATCTCACCACTGTCTATTAAGTCCTGGATCTTATGCTTGAGGGCCCAACAATCCTGAGTGTCGTGGCCTGGAGCTCCAAAATGGTAAGCACACTTCTTGCTTGTATTGAAGCCTTTTCCACTTGGATTGGCTGGTGGAAGGAGATGAGTGATTTTCTTTTGAGCTGTCAGAAGTGTGAAGATGTTTTCGACTGAGTCCCCTAAGGGTGTGAACACTCTTGAGCTTTTGACTTCTCCATTCTTTGGCAAGGGAGGATTTGAGGATTGTGCTTGAAAAGGGGAATAGTTTCTCCTTTAAATAGGCAAGTTTTGATTGCCTTTTTGTGTTTACCCTTGCACTATCAAGGAAACATCATCTTCTATCTTCTTAGAGACCCTCCAGGGGTTGTTCCCATAACTTCTGGATTGGATATGCTCAGCTATGGCTTTTAAAGCGGTGAGGTCTTTGAATCTTCCCATACTTCAATCCCATTTCTTCCATTTCTTCATTCATAATCATTTCTGATAATGGTTTTCCTAATCCAGCTAGGACCCTCTCATAAAATGGAGCTTTTTGAATATCTATGAAGGTCATCACCATCTTAGTCTCTATCATGGATGGGATTATTTGAGCAGCCAGACGCCTCCATCTTTGGACATACTCTCTGAATGACTCGTTGACTTGCTTTTGACTTTGGTAATTTGATACCTGTCCGGAGCCATCGGAGTTTAAAAGTTGTATTGACTGAGGAAAGAATGGGTTAACTCCTCCCAGCTGTGAATTTTGGAGTTATCCAATCTGGTGTACCATGCTCTGGCTTCTTGAGTCAGACTTTTCTAAAATAGCTGCATTCTCAACTTTTCATTCTTGGCGTAGGATTCGAGCTCTCTAATGAACACTTTTAAGTAAGTGTAAGGATCTCTTAATCCATCATATTTTTCAAAGTCTGGAGCCTTAAATTTCTTCGGATAATGAACATCGGGAAAGATGCAGAGGTCTGAATAGAAAACGCTTTCGTGTGTTCCAATCCCTTTGATGGACCAAGTGGTCTCTTCCATTTGTAGAACCTTCTTCCGAATATCACCAGTGTCTTGATCTTCTTTAAGATGGGTGATTTTAGGGGTTTTGTTGGACTTCTCATTATGAGACTCAGATATTGGGACTTCTCTGTTCGGACCCTGGATTCCTCCCTGTGCAGAGGATTGTGTTTGGATGGGTATTTGTGGACCCTAAGTTGATTTGTTTAGTTCATCCCGGAGAACAACCAACTATGTTATTTGATTGCTTAATCCTTCGAACTCCTCGCGAGAGACAGTAATAGGATTAGGCTGAGCACTTGTAGCTATGTCTGATTATGGGCTTAGTGCCTTTTTGAACTTTCAACAGGAAACGGAACCAATCGTTTCCCTGCAAAAAGACTATGTAGTTTAGTCTAGGAAAACGGGGAAATGTTACATGCTATCATTTTGATGACAGGATAGCATGACAGATCTTGATATGAAAAAAAGGAATGCATGTTCACATGCTCCTTTATATTTTCTATTACATTGAGATTGACATGGAAATAACATTACAAATAATTTAAATTACAAGTAATTAAAATGGGAAGGTATGAAGAGACTTCCCTCTGCGTTTGTTTTATCAGAGGCTGACCTATCTTAGGCTACTCTCGCGACTTTTTGGCATGAAGGTCCCCTGATCATCACAATTTACTTGATGGGAAGTTAATCTGATCTTTAAACTAGAGTGAATCTGGGTGGTGCCTTTCCTAATCCTCATGGAATTAGTCTTCCTACCAGTCCAGTAATCAAACACCGACGGGTTAGACTCCTGGTGGAGGAATCACAAAACATACATTCACATACATTACATCTCACCGTATGGAAATGACGACATGTGCGAAGCACTAATATCACAAGCAAATATGGTGCAAAGCACTAAAGTGCAGTAAATAAAGCATTAGTATACATCCATTCAATGTAAGTGCAATATTCACACATAAGCAGATAAAAGTTTTTGAAAAGCTTGAATAGCGGCTTAAGCCCTCTTACGGAAGTCCCCAGTAGAGTCGCCACCTATCGATGTTGGGATTATTATTTGTCCCTTTCTGTTCTTGTCTTTTGGTGTTTTCATTTTAGGTGAGATTTGTTTGAAAAAATAAGTTTGAAAAGGTCCGACATGTATATGTCGACGATTTGACTGTTAGAGTCGCCAGTTGGTATTTTTAAATGGTTGCACTAACTCACCGAGAAAAGGTTTACACAAAGACCCAATGATTTGACATTGTTTAACTGGTCTGAGAAAAAGAAATTCATTAGGGTCATGGGGCTTGATTAAGCAGAGGGAATGTGTTAGGCACCCCCCCCCCCCGACTTTCGTGATAACACGGTTACCGCCACTTTTCATTAAACTTTTGTATGTGTATATGTGTATGTGTGTGTGTGTTAGGGCCTATGTGCAGTTGTTTGGAAGTAGTGTTATGCCTCGTTTGCACCTATATACAAACGGTTTGACTTTTGTATAAAATTTCAATTTTAACAAGATATAGCAGTGAAGTTTTATAAAACAGGTTTTTCAAACCCTTGTGCTCAATAGTAATTGAGGCATTTGATACTTGCATTTTATTATGTGTTCGGCTTGATTGCTTTTATTTTCAAGATGCGAGGCATCTTCGAGAAAATAAGATAAATAGCAGTGTCGAACTCCTTATGGGCTTGAGAGTCATCTAAGGATATTCAGACACCGTAGATAATTTACAAGCTGGTTGCAGCTACAAAACGTCCATCACGGAAACCGAATCTAGATTCAAAAATTGAATATGTGATCACATGATTCCTAGGCTCACATGAAAAAGCAATATGTACAAATGCTAAAAAAAGAACTAGATTTGAGTAAATCTAAACCATTCTAGCTTTAACGGTTCCAGTTTAGCAACTTTGAACCGGTTAAAGTTATAAGTAGCCAGATTTAGGCAAATCTAGCCCACATACTGCAAGATTAAATATCTACATTCTGAAAGCATTTAAAGCAGATATTTACATAAAAGCGGTATATATATATATATATATATATATGTGTGTGTGTGTGTGTGTGTATAAAAACAGTAAAATGCCACGAAGTAAACTCCAAGCTAGACAAGAATGTAAATAAATATATATATATAAGCGGTAAATGGCCACGAAGTAAATTTCAGGCCTGACAGAAATGTACATATATATATATATAAGCTGTAAATGCATCGGATATTATATCCAGGCTCAATCGAATCTGAGTTCAAAGATATATATATATATATATATATATATATATATATATATAAGCAGTAAATGCACCGGATATTCTATCCAGGCTCATTCGAGTCCGAGTTCGACATTATATATATAAGCAGTAAAAAAACCATGGATCCACGATCCGGGCATACCCACACAATGCGACTCTCAACGTTAGTAGATATATATGTATAGAAGTAATAGAAATCTAAAAAATCTTACAGTGGGCTACCAAGAAGACTTCAGATAGCTTTTGACGCCTAAAAACTCAGTTTCCATGGTTTAAACTTCAGTATGTTACAAAACACAAGCTTACAACTGTTTAGAAAGAAGAATCACTTAGTTTAGAGCACACTAGCAGTGGTTACAAGCTGAAATGGACATACTTCTATCTCATTTTCTTTTTTTTTCTTATTTTTTTTAAATGATCAGCCAAGAGCTCATATTTAAAGACCAGATGGCCGCGGGTCTACCCTCGATTGCCCGGGTTGCCTCGGGCCATGCGGGTCCCATCGTCTCGAAGTATGTGCACTTTGGCTACACGTTGTCCGCTCAAACCTTCATAACTTTTAATTCGGGCTTCCGATAAAGGAGTGATGTACCTTTTCGGAAAGCTTTTGTTGAGAGCTACACAATGACATGGGATTAGAGGTTGTACGAAGCCGGGAAGATAGGTCCATGACCAGATCTCTGAGTCTTCAAAGTCCATCTGTTGTGCTTTCTTGTGTAGTTGTCACTCGGGATTTGAGCTATGGTTCTTGTGGGACACCTTGGTACGCAGTGTGGATTTAAATGTGTTAAGACGACATGAATGTGGTATTGATGTGGCAAAATGACAATTTTTCCCCCACCGGGGTTATCTCCGACTTTTGCGCAGATGTAGCAGTCGTTGTTCAGGGTTATCTCTGAGATTGGACTGTTGTGAATGCTGAATGTCCTCAGGGTTATCTCTAAGGTGGCTTGACCTCCTGAGGTTATCTCCGGGGTTGGAACTGAGTATCCTGGGGTTATCTTCGGGGTTGAACTGACTATTTCGGGGTTATCTCCAGAATTTGGATTGCTTCCCTCGTGGTTATCTTTGAGGTTGGAACTGAATCTCCCGGGTTTATCTCCGGGAATATAACTTAGTATCTCAGGGTTATCTCCGAGATTGAAACTGAGTATCCCGGGGTTGTCTCCGGGATTGAAAATCGTACCTCCCGGGGTTGAAACTGATTTAACTTCCAAGGTTATCTCTGGAAGACGATTCTACCCTCCTGCATGGTTAGTAACAGGAACGCAAAATTTTGTGTCTACAATGATTATGACAAGGAATTATGTATTGGTATAATCATGACATGTGATGTTACAGATAAATGTTGTGGTGAAAGTCCTCTTTGGCCTGTAGTGCATAAATGGACAATTGTTTGGCATGTTAATGACCACTGCTGATACAAACGATTATCTTTGGCGCGTAATGCATAGATAATTCATTAATGAGAAATAGTTATTGATTGGTGTTACAGGGATAAAATATTGATGATGGACTTTAAAATTATAGAAGATAGTAGACATCATGCTCTACTTAACTCTTCTAATGGATTGCTATTTCTACTGCAGTTGTTGATCTAAAACTTGTTGTCTATTATATTCTATTAGATTTTTCCCTGTTGATGACTAAGGATAATTTGTCCTATATTATCTTAGTCACAATATTCTTTACTGGGCTAGTGGAGCTCACCCTTTTCCTTTTGCTTCCATTGTTCTTCTCAGGAGGCGAGAATGTAGTTGGGACTAGTCGAGGAGTGGAGTAATAGTCCAAGATGGTTATTATAGTAGTCCTCCCTATTATATAATATAGTGTGACAATAATTGTAATGAGAACTTTATTTGAGTTTGGTTATTGACTATAAGACAATATTTGAATTAAAACTCCCAGCTTATGTGTTGTCATATTTTTCATGAACACCAAGACCATCACCAACACGTATTTCTTGGGAAGGAGAATGACCACCGGTCGTATGCTACAAATGCGAACAGGAGAGACACATCAGTCCAAACTATACGCAACAACCCAAAGTGTGTTACAATAACAAAAATGAAGGTCACTTAACTCGATTTTGTCATGAATCAAAGTCAAGTCTAGCGGTAATGATGACACCAAAGGTTTTCCCGGACAAGTCAAAGTCGAGGGTTCAAGGATGAGCTTTTGTTATGACTTCCCAAAAAGAGAAGAATCTGAACGAAGTTATCATGGGTAAGCTAATCATAAACTCTTGCGAAGTCTATACCTTATCAGATACCGGTTCTACCCACTCTTTTATTTTGCCTACTTCTGCTCAACGTTTGAACATGACTCTTAAGAAATTAGACTTTGCCTTATTTTTTGAAACTCCGTTAGGAGAAACCTTCACTACATCCACTGTTTATAAATCTTGTTTGATTCAAGTCGGCACCCTCACATTATCTTTTGATCTCATTTCTTTAAAAATACCTGCATTTGATGTGATTTTAAGAATTTACTAGTTAACTACCCATCATGTTAAAATTGATTATTTTCGTAAGGTCATTAGTTTTCATATTCCTAATCAACCTGTTCTGAGAATTCAAGGAACCAAACCGTTGGAATCAATCAGTGTCATCTCTAGCCATAAAGCCATTCGTTTATTGAAAAACAGATATCAAGCTTTCTTAGCCCATGTCACTAATTTAAATAAAAATATGTCAGATTTAAATGATATTTATGTTGTTAATAAATTCCCTAACGTATTCCTCGAAGAACTTCCTGGCCTACCCCAGAGCATGGAATCAAATTTTGTATTGACCTTGAACCCGGTAAAAAACCTGTAAGACCCCAAATTTTATGAATAAAGATTAATTCTCTCTAAATAATAGGGTTGTTCATCTCAGCTTTTCAACATCTGAATCCGTACCAAAACAATTTGGTTTGGCATAGCTTCTCAAGAAACTTTTGAATTTCATGAACATCTTTCAATATTTGTCTAGCTGAATCAAATAGCATAGACCTCTACAACAATTCAGACATCAACCGAAATATATATATATACATTCATACATATGTATTCTCATATCTTAAAGAAATCTCAAAAATCTTTTTATGACGTCATGATACCGCACTGTATTTACAGTCCGTTGAGGATTCCGTCATTTGGTGATTTTATCATACTACATCATACCATAGTGGTCTGACGATCCTTATATCACATCCAACACTAGATAATACTGCATTGATGACTCCATCATTTTTATCATCTTTGCACCAGGTTACATGATGCATTAATGATATAAAATACATTTTGATATATTATAAATCATTGGTAAACAGTATTGTTGTTAAAACTCATTGGTTCCATCAGTTGATCCAATGTTTTTCAAGAAAATAGAAGTGTAAACATCAGCACGAAGTCAATAAATTTCAAAAGTCTAGCATAGCTAGTAGATTTAGAATACCTATGCTTCCACCATCAACTCAACTTTCTATAATGATCCATTGCTTAATAGGTCTATCTATTCCTATCATCCTCAATAATCCATTCACACTTATCTATACCCAGTTTGTCAAACTTACCACACGTTATGAGTTCAGGAACTTGCCACATACCATCTTCATAGCATTAAGCTATAATCATTTACATACCATCTTTCTTTTATAACTTAAACTGATCACGTCGTGATCTTATTCAATAACCATCTCTCTTAAAATTCTTTTGTTAACTCGTGATCGTTTTGTTTTACGATCCTCATTCTTTCCCTTTTTCATCATTTATGACATTATTCGTTATCTTGGCTATTGGGGTTAGGAAACTCCCATTTCTTATCTTTATATCTCTTAGATTCTTCTTTGAATCTACTTGTTTATATAACAATTCTTCCTTTAAGAATTTCTAACTTCATTTGCATCGCTCAAAATTTCATTCAAGTTATAAACTCTCATCATACGTGTCCATTTCTATACTTGGTATACATCGAGTCTCTAACGGTTTTAATATGGTACGCTGAGTGGTTTCCCACAAACAACCAATAAACTAGGTTCCGAGTTACTAGTTCGTATATACCTCCGCTCTATGAAGGAATCGTTTAGCCCAGATACCATACATCAACTACTAAAGAGTACAATTGCACCATACTTAAATATAACTCTATATTCTTAACTTCTTTATCACTCTCTTTTTATAGACATTGTCTATTTATTATCACCTTACATCCTTATTATTGGAGTTGGGTAACCCCATATTCATATTCCTTATAACTCTGCGAGATTCTTCTTTGAGTCCTTTCACGCAAGTTTTAATCCCTTATTGTTCAAACTCTATTTGAGCTTATTCGTTCATTATCTTCACATCTCATCTCAAAGGTTATAGTCTAAGGTACTCCTACCTAAGGTTTCTAACCTACAGCTTTGATACCAACTGTAACGACCCCAAAATCCATACAATTTGAATCTCAACTTCGGTCGTTAACTATACATTAAATCTCTAATTTTACATCATTATTCGATATTAAAAACACTAAAATTGCGGAATATTTAAAACGTTTATACATTTCCTTCTTTCTTGCCCTGAATCGCAACCTTTACATTACATCTCTTTGATTCAATCTTATATCATGAATCGTTACAACAAAATGACTATACAAAGTCTTACATCATAACTAAATATCCATATACATTGGATAGCTTAACTTACAATTCAACAACATGTTACGTTCAAAATATGAAATACATTTCTCTTAAAACATAAGTAATCTTCGTGAATATAGATCTCTATAACTCACTTAGCACATATCTTTACCTTAAAATCTTGACCTGCAAAAGTGGTTATTTGTAAGAATGAGCTCGACAGCCCAGCAACGTCTAACAGTTTTCATGCATAACATAGCACATAATAACATGCTCGATATACATCTCATTAAAGTAACATGGCATACATGCTTCTAATTCACATAGCAAATATAAAGATTGAGTTCCTTATTCAATCATCCTTACTTAGCCAAAACAATGCAGTCATATATTGACTTTAACATTTCATGATTTCAACATGCATAACATATCATGCAATTTAAAACAGTTCATCAAGTCCACGTAGAAAATAGGAACCGAAAGACTTACCTTGATCGTTGTTTACCAATAACAGTTTAACAGCTTACAGTTATCTGCACTTCATGTGCCCTACACAATTATATAATCATACACATCAACTATTAGTCACATAACTACACATAGTAATTTTAATGTAAACTCTACTCCACATCTCATAATCTTTCCTATTAATTAGCACACAATGTTCAATTAGATTGTGTTAACTTTTCGACTTATATCATATTCAAAATTCATTCAAGTGCTTAAGTCTTGCTAGGACTACTTATTGGTTTTATATTGAACCCATTTCATATCTTATAATATTCATTTCAATTGAATTGAAACACTTTATAAGTTCATTAACACTTGGCACGACGTTTCGACGTTCAATCGTCACACACCCGATTTGCCTCTCTTGTGTATGCTTACTATGATTCTATAACTTATCTAATACATTATTTATTAATGTTAAACATCATTATATTTACTAACATACATTTTTTGTAACTTAGGACATCATCTTTTATTGTCAGGAGCACTACACATGCATATGTGTATGCCCGACGCCTCTCGATGCCCCAAAAACACAACAGTACTAAAGATGACCATTTTGGCTCTTTGTTACAAACCTCAAATTAAAAACTTAAAGCCCGAAAGTTGTAGGTCTATTCGTCCTCGCTCGGATCATCTTAAATCACCTTAATCGGAGTTCGTATGAGAAAGTTATGGTCATTTTAGTACAAGAGGCCAAAACTGTCCGACTCAGACTTTTGTTCCAGTGCCGCGGCATGAGAACTAAGTCATATGATGGCAAAGGCGCCAAGAACGCGAGATTGGCATTAGGCGCGAACTTAAAGGCATTTGAGGCGCTGAATTTTAGGCTTGTGGGGGCTCCATTTTTTGGCGCTTAGGCGCCAAAACTTCTTGAAACCCAACCACGAAGAACAGAATAAGTAAATTATGGACTAATTACTACTGCTAACATCTAAATTAAGACGTAAAACTTATAAGGATTACTCATAAACATTTACTTATCATACATATACCTATTTAGCACAACTTAACAACAATTTTAGAAAACTTATATTCTTGAAAGCACTGTTTTTAAAAAACCAAAACTCCATTATCAATGTTTGTTAAACACAGTGAACACTGTAAGTTCATATAAAATCCAATTTGATTCCTTTAAAACACAAACATACTAACATATAAACCAATTAACATGCATAATTCAATTTCTCAATTAGCATACACTAACTTTGATATTTCTACAAACATACGTTCATACATGAATTTCTACTGTACAAACCAATTTCCTTCCTTTATCATGTAATTAGCATACAGTCATATATATATATATATATATATATATATATATATATATATATAGATAGATAGATAGACATGCTAGTGATAACAATTACAATTACACATATTATCATAACTCTCAACCCAATTATACAAACATGGTTTTTCAGAGATTTTGGTAGAAGTCTTATACACAGGGATTTTTAAGAAAACAGAGACTACCAAGTTCATAGGAAAATGGCTTAAAACATATATACGTACCTATATTAAGGTTATAGGAACATACCTTTTTGTTGCTTTAGAAAACTTTGCAATTTACTGATAAAGTCTTGATAATCTCAGAACTTTCCTCTCTCTGTCTCTCTCTCAATTATCTCTGAAATCCTTTCCTTTAGCGGACAACTCTCTCTTTTCTTAGACTCAAGTTTAACACTAAGATGTAAACCCAAAAACTCAACTGATAACTCAGCGTAAACATAAAAACGGCTATGGTCATAATAAGTCTAATAATTAACATCAGTTATAACGTATAACTTATAAAATATAAATATATTTTATTTATATATCTGTTTGAATTATTTAAATTTCAAAAGAAATCCAAAAGCCATAGGGCTTTGTTTGGCAAAAACCCTTTAAATTTAAAAGATTTAATATATATAAACCTTGTTTGGAAATACTAGATTTAAAGCTACTTTAATCTATTTTGATAACTCTTTATAACATAGTTATTTGTCATACTTTATTTAATAACAATTTATTAAATAATTCACTTAATCACATAACTCAATCCACATATTAATTATTTAACAACTAAATAATTAACTAAATCAAATCAATCTAATTGAATAATTATTTATCCAATAATAAACACATCCAATAAATATTTATATAAATCAATAAATATTTATAATTTACATTTAAAAAAATCTGGAATGTTACATCATTCCCCTCTTATAAGGATTTTGTCCTCAGAATCACAACTCAAACCACTCATTCGTTACAATCTTCCATACTTACAAAGATTTTGTCCCTAGAATCGAAGACACAAATTAAACAAATAACTCAGAGTAATCTTTCATCATTTTATCTAAATATAGGTTTTATATTTCCTACTACATCTATTACTTTAACAAATTCTAGGTTTCATTTCATAACTTTCACTTGAACTCAATTATATTCTGAGTATTATATTCTTAACTCATTCATCTCCTTTTCTAAGAACCTCTATCATAAACACTCGGGATATTACATTCACCCTTTCTTCTAAGAATTTCGTCCTCGAATTTTTTTTTATTCATTAATCTTTATTCATTCAATCTATCAAAGTAGATTTTACACTAATACTTTATTCATTCCTTGGGTTTTATAACCACTTCTTTCCATAAATATCTTTCTGTAATTATTAACTTTTCTATTAAAAGTTTTACATTATTCTTTGATAACTCATATCCTTTTCACTTCAAAATCTCTTTTCTCACTTATTCAACATACTCATCATTCAGTGTCGTATTCTACGACTCACTTCTTTCTAAGGAATACTTTCCTTTTTCACTTCCATCTTGCAGAATAACAAGAATCTTCCACAATTGTTCAATAACTGGGAAGTAGTATGAATAACTCAGGAATTTAAAAGATTCCAAATCATGCTGAAGTCCACAAGACCTTGAACTCTATTCTCTAGGTTTAATAGTGTTTCACCCCCCCCCCCAGGGTTCTTCACACTTTAAACCCTCTTTGGCAGAATGTTTATCAATCACAAAGACTGAAAATACCCTCCACTCATATACACTAGGTGGCCACCTATTATTGTACATGTATTGTCTTTACAAATATTTCAAATAAGAAAGTATAAACTAAGTGTAACCTCTAATAAAAGAGTTGTTCATCTCAAAATTTAGAGTGCAAGCATTCAACTGAGGGTCTAATGACCATGAACCATGACCACAGTTATAAGTAATCTTTCAACTTTAACTTTAACAGTCATACGACTATAAGGACTCCAAGGTACTCAGGGGATCAATCCTTCGTACATATATTGTGCACAAACATTTCAGCGCAAAGTATAAATAAGCGCAACCCCTAAATAATAGGGTTGTTCATCTCAGCTTTTCAACATCTGAATCCATAACAAAACAATTTGGTTTGGCATAGCTTCTCAAGAAACTTTTGAATTTCATGAACATCTTTCAATATTTGTCTAGCTGAATCAAATAGCATAGACCTCTACAATAATTCGGATATCAACCGAAATATACATATACATACATACATATGTATTCTCATATCTTAAAGAAATCTCAAAAATCTTTTTATGACGTCATGATACCGCACTGTATTTACAGTCCGTTGAGGATTCCGTCATTTGGTGATTTTATCATACTACATCATACCATAGTGGGCTGACGATCCTTAGATCACATCCAACACTAGATAATACTGCATTGATGACTCCATCATTTTTATCATCTTTGCACCAGGTTACATGATGCATTAATGATATAAAATACATTTTGATATATTGCAAATCATTTTTGTCTAGCCGAAGCAATTAGCATAGACATACGAATAACAGTATTGTTGTTAAAACTCATTGGTTCCATCAGTTGATCCAATATTTTTCAAGAAAATAGAAGTGTAAACATCAGCACGAAGTCAATAAATTTCAAAAAGTCTATCATAGCTAATAGATTTAGAATACCTATGCTTCCACCACCAACTCCACTTTCTATAATGATCCATTGCTTAATAGGTCTATCTATTCCTATCATCCTCAATAATCCATTCACACTTATTTATACCCAGTTAAAACTTACTTACCACATTATGAGTTCGAGAACTTGCCACAATCATATGAGTTTAAGAACTTATCCTAGTCGGACCATAAAGCGTCCATTCATTTGAGGGGTCAAAAACATAACATATAATTATGAGTCACGAACCTACCATAAGTATGAGTTTTAAGAACTCGCACTTAATCTTATAATATTCTCTAACTATACTCTACCTATCTGTTATACACATAAGAAAAGAATCACCTTCTCAACAAGCATATAGCAAATAGCGCGACACAAACATTCCAATGATTATCAATATGATAAATTGAGTACACGCACATAACCCTCGCCCATACAAAGGTTTGTACAACTCGTACCACCACCCCGAGTCCTCAATTAAAATCCTCATAACTCTATCTTACTCTTAACTTGCTTTTTTGCGCATCACAATTCTTCGTATCACATCATCTATAACTCCTCATAAGTTATCTCGTACTATTTCATAGTACACCATCTTCATAGAATTAAGCTATAATCATTCAAACATTATATACCATCTTTCTTTTATAACTTAAACTGATCACGTCGTGATCTTATTCAATAATCATCTCTCTTAAAATTCTTTTTGTTAACTTCGTGATCGCTTTTTTTTTACGATCATCACTCTTTCCCTTTTTCATCATTTACGACATTATTCGTTATCTTGGCTATTTGGGTTAGGAAACTCCCATTTCTTATCTTTATATCTCTTAGATTCTTCTTTGAATCTACTTGTTTATATAACAATTCTTCCTTTAAGAATTTCTAACTTCATTTACATCGCTCCAAATTTCATTCAAGTTATAAACTCTCATCATTCGTGTCCATTTCTATACTTAGTATACATCGAGTCTCTAACAGTTTTAATATGGTATGCTGAGTGGTTTCCCACAAACAACCAATAAACTAGGTTCCGAGTTACTAGTTCGTATATACCTCTGCTCTATAAAGGAATCGTTTAGCCCAGATACCATACATCAACTACTAAAGACTACAATTGCACCATACTTAAATATAACTCTATATTCTTAACTTCTTTATCACTCTCTTTTTATAGACATTGTCTATTTATTATCACCTTACATCCTTATTATTGGAGTTGGGTAACCCCATATTCATATTCCTTATAACTCTGCGAAATTCTTCTTTGAGTCCTTTCACGCAAGTTTTAATCCCTTATTGTTCAAACTCTATTTGAGCTTATTCGTTCATTATCTTCACATCTCATCTCAAAGGTTATAGTCTAAGGTACTCCTACCTAAGGTTTCTAACGTACAGCTTTGATACCAACTGTAACGACCCCAAAATTCATACAATTTAAACCTCAACTTCGGTCGTTAACTATACATTAAATCTCTAATTTTACATCATTATTCGATATTAAAAATACTAAAATTGCAGAATACTTAAAACGTTTATACATTTCCTTCTTTCTTGCCCTGAATCGCAACCTTTACATTACATCTCTTTGATTCAATCTTATATCATGAATCATTACAACAAAATGATTATACAAAGTCTTACATCATAACTAAATATCCATATACATTGGATAACTTAACTTATAATTCAACAACATGTTACGTTCAAAATATGAAATACATTTCTCATAAGTAATCTTCGTGAATATAGATCTCTATAACTCACTTAGCACATATCTTTACCTTAAAAACTTGACCTGCAAAAGTGGTTATTTGTAATAATGAGCTCGACAGCCCAGCAACGTCTAACAGTTTTCATGCATAACATAGCACATAATAACATGCTCGATATACATCTCATTAAAGTAACATGGCATACATGCTTTTAATTCACATAGTAAATATAAAGATTGAGTTCCTTACTCAATCATCATTACTTAGCCAAAACAATGCAGTCATATATTGACTTTAACATTTCATGATTTCAACATGCATAACATATCATGCAATTTAAAACAATTCATCAAGTCCACGTAGAAAATAGGAACCGAAAGACTTGCCTTGATCGTTGTTTACCAATAACAGTTTAACAGCTTACAGTTATCTGCACTTCATGTGCCCTACACAATTATATAATCATACACATCAACTATTAGTCACATAACTACACATAGTAATTGTAATGTAAACTCTACTCCGCATCTCATAATCTTTCCTATTAATTAGCACATAATGTTCAATTAGATTGTGTTAACTTTTCGACTTATATCATATTCAAAATTCATTCAAGTGCTTAAGTCTTGCTAGGACTACTTATTGGTTTTATATTGAACCCATTTCATATCCTATAATATTCATTTCAATTGAATTGAAACACTTTATAAGTTCATTAACAATTGGCACGACGTTTCGACGTTCAATCGTCACACACCCGATTTGCCTCTCTTGTGGCCAGCCTATTGTACATGTATTGTGCACAAATATTTCAGCGCAAAGTATAAACTAAGTGTAACCTCTAATAAAAGAGTTGTTCATCTCAAAATTTAGAGTGCAAGCATTCAACTGAGGGTCTAATGACCATTAACCATGACCACAGTTATAAGTAATCTTTCAACTTTAACTTTAACAGTCATACGACTATAAGGACTCCAAGGTACTCAGGGGATCAATCCTTCGTACATATATTGTGCACAAACATTTCAGCGCAAAGTATAAATAAGCGCAACCCCTAAATAATAGGGTTGTTCATCTCAGCTTTTCAACATCTGAATCCGTAACAAAACAATTTGGTTTGGCATAGCTTCTCAAGAAACTTTTGAATTTCATGAACATCTTTCAATATTTGTCTAGCTGAATCAAATAGTATAGACCTCTACAATAATTCGGATATCAACCGAAATATACATATACATACATACATATGTATTCTCATATCTTAAAGAAATCTCAAAATCTTTTTATGACGTCAAGATACTGCATCAGATGTATTTACGGTCAGATTGAGGATTCCGTCATTTTGTGATTTTATCATACTACATCATACCATAGTGGGCTGACGATCCTTAGATCACATCCAACACTAGATAATACTGCATTGATGACTCCGTCATTTTTATCATCTTTGCACCAGGTTACATGATGCATTAATGATATAAAATACATTTTGATATATTGCAAATCATTTTTGTCTAGCCGAAGCAATTAGCATAGACATACGAATAACAGTATTGTTGTTAAAACTCATTGGTTCCATCAGTTGATCCAATATTTTTCAAGAAAATAGAAGTGTAAACATCAGCACGAAGTCAATAAATTTCAAAAGTCTATCATAGCTAATAGATTTAGAATACCTATGCTTCCACCACCAACTCCACTTTCTATAATGATCCATTGCTTAATAGGTCTATCTATTCCTATCATCCTCAATAATCCATTCACACTTATTTATACCCAGTTCGTCAAACTTACCACACAGTATGAGTTCAGGAACTTGCCACAATCATATGAGTTTAAGAACTTATCCTAGTCAGACCATAGGCGTCCATTCGCTGAGGTGTTCAAAAACATAACATATAATTATGAGTCACGAACCTACCATAAGTATGAGTTTTAAGAACTCGCACTTAATCTTATAATATTCTCTAACTATACTCTACCTATCTGTTATACACATAAGAAAAGAATCACCTTCTCAACAAGCATATAGCAAATAGCGCGACACAAACATTCCAATGATTATCAATATGATTAATTGAGTACACGCACATAACCCTCGCCCATACAAAGGTTTGTACAACTCAGCCACCACCTGAGTCCTCAATTAAAATCCCTCATAACTCTATCTTACTCTTAACTTGCTCTTTGCACGATACGAATTCTTCGTATCACATCATCTATAACTCCTCATAAGTTATCTCGTACTATTTCATAGTACACCATCTTCATAGCATTAAGCTATAATCATTCAAACATTACATACCATCTTTCTTTTATAACTTAAACTGATCACGTCGTGATCTTATTCAATAATCATCTCTCTTAAAATTCTTTTGTTAACTCGTGATCGTTTTTTTTACGATCATCACTCTTTCCCTTTTTCATCATTTACGACATTATTCGTTATCTTGGCTATTGGGGTTAGGAAACTCCCATTTCTTATCTTTATATCTCTTAGATTCTTCTTTGAATCTACTTGTTTATATAACAATTCTTCCTTTAAGAATTTCTAACTTCATTTACATCGCTCCAAATTTCATTCAAGTTATAAACTCTCATCATTCGTGTCCATTTCTATACTTGGTATACATCGAGTCTCTAACAGTTTTAATATGGTATGCTGAGTGGTTTCCCACAAACAACCAATAAACTAGGTTCCGAGTTACTAGTTCGTATATACCTCTGCTCTATGAAGGAATCGTTTAGCCCAGATACCATACATCAACTACTAAAGACTACAATTGCACCATACTTAAATATAACTCTATATTCTTAACTTCTTTATCACTCTCTTTTATAGACATTGTCTATTTATTATCACCTTACATCCTTATTATTGGAGTTGGGTAACCCCATATTCATATTCCTTATAACTCTGCAAAATTCTTCTTTGAGTCCTTTCACGCAAGTTTTAATCCCTTATTGTTCAAACTCTATTTGAGCTTATTCGTTCATTATCTTCACATCTCATCTCAAAGGTTATAGTCTAAGGTACTCCTACCTAAGGTTTCTAACGTCTGACTTTGATACCAATCGTAACGACCCCAAAATTCATACAATTTAAACCTCAACTTCTTTAATTAACTATACATTAAATCTCTAATTTTACATCATTATTCGATATTAAAAATACTAAAATTGCAGAATACTTAAAACGTTTATACATTTCCTTCTTTCTTGCCCTGAATCGCAACCTTTACATTACATCTCTTTGATTCAATCTTATATCATGAATCATTACAACAAAATGATTATACAAAGTCTTACATCATAACTAAATATCCATATACATTGGATAACTTAACTTATAATTCAACAACATGTTACGTTCAAAATATGAAATACATTTCTCATAAGTAATCTTCGTGAATATAGATCTCTATAACTCACTTAGCACATATCTTTACCTTAAAAACTTGACCTGCAAAAGTGGTTATTTGTAATAATGAGCTCGACAGCCCAGCAACGTCTAACAGTTTTCATGCATAACATAGCACATAATAACATGCTCGATATACATCTCATTAAAGTAACATGGCATACATGCTTTTAATTCACATAGTAAATATAAAGATTGAGTTCCTTACTCAATCATCATTACTTAGCCAAAACAATGCAGTCATATATTGACTTTAACATTTCATGATTTCAACATGCATAACATATCATGCAATTTAAAACAATTCATCAAGTCCACGTAGAAAATAGGAACCGAAAGACTTGCCTTGATGCGTTGTTTACCAATAACGGTTTAACGACTTACGCTTATCTCGCACTTCATGTGCCCTACACAATTATATAATCATACACATCAACTATTAGTCACATAACTACACATAGTAATTGTAATGTAAACTCTACTCCGCATCTCATAATCTTTCCTATTAATTAGCACATAATGTTCAATTAGATTGTGTTAACTTTTCGACTTATATCATATTCAAAATTCATTCAAGTGCTTAAGTCTTGCTAGGACTACTTATTGGTTTTATATTGAACCCATTTCATATCCTATAATATTCATTTCAATTGAATTGAAACACTTTATAAGTTCATTAACAATTGGCACGACGTTTCGACGTTCAATCGTCACACACCCGATTTGCCTCTCTTGTGTATGCTTACTATGATTCTATAACTTATCTAATAGATTATTTATTAATGTTAAACATCATTATATTTACTAACATACATGTTTTGTAACTTAGGATATCATCTTTTATTGTCAGGAGCACTACACATGCATATGTGTATGCCCGACGCCCTCTGATTGCCCCCAAAAACACAACAGTCCTAACGATGACCATTTTGACTACTGTTACAAACCTCAAATTAAAAAACTTAAAGCATGAAAGTTGTAGGTCTATTCGTTCTCGTTCCGGATCATCTTAAATCACCTCAATCGGAGTTCGTATGAGAAAGTTATGGTCATTTTAGTACAAGAGGCCAAAACTGTCCGACTCAGACTTTTGTTCCGGCGCCACGGCGCGAGAACTAAGTCATACAGTGGTGCCGCAGCGTGAGATTGGCGTTGGGACACGAATTTCAGCGCTGGGGCGCGAACTTCTGGCACTGGGGCGCGAATTTTGGAGCTGGGGCTCCATTTTTGGCGCTAGGGCGCCGTAACTTGCAGAACCAAACCACGAAGAACAGGATAAGTAAATTATGGACTAATTACTACTGCTAACATCTAAATTAAGACATAAAACTTATAAGGATTACTCATAAACATTTACTTATCATACATATACCTATTTAGCACAACTTAACAACAATTTTAGAAAAACTTAAATTCTTGAAAGCATTGTTTTTAAAAAACCAAAACTCCATTATCGATGTTTGTTAAACACAGTGAACACTATAAGTTCATATAAAATCCAATTTGATTCCTTTAAAACACAAACATACTAACATATAAACCAATTAACATGCATAATTCAATTTCTCAATTAGCATACACTAACTTTGATATTTCTACAAACATACGTTCATACATGAATTTCTACTGTACAAACCAATTTCCTTCCTTCATCATGTAATTAGCATACAATCATATATATATATATATATATATATATATATATATATATATATATATATATATATATATATATATATATATATAGACATGCTAGTGATAACAATTACAATTACACATATTATCATAACTCTCTACCCAATTATACAAACATGGTTTTTCAGAGATTTTGGTAGAAGTCTTATACACAATGATTTTTAAGAAAACAGAGACTACCAAGTTCATAGGAAAATGGCTTAAAACATATCTACGTACCTATATTATGGTTATAAGAACATACCTTTTTGTTTCTTTAGATAACTTTGCAATTTACTGATAAAGTCTTGATAATCTCAGAACTTTCCTCTCTCTGTCTCTCTCTCAATTATCTCTGAAATCCTTTCCTTTAGCAGACAACTCTCTCTTTTCTTATACTCAAGTTTAACACTAAGATGTAAACCCAAAAACTCAACTGATAACTCAGCGTATACATAAAAACGGCTATGGCCATAATAAGTCTAATAATTAACATCGGTTATAACGTATAACTTATAAAATATAAATATATTTTATTTATATATTTGTTTGAATTATTTAAATTTCAAAAGAAATCCAAAAGCCATAGGGCTTTGTTTGGCAAAAACCCTTTAAATTTAAAAGATTTAATATATATAAGCCTTGTTTGGCAATACTAGATTTAAAGCTACTTTAATCTATTTTAATAACTCTTTATAACATAGTTATTTGTCATACTTTATTTAATAATAATTTATTAAATAATTCACTTAATCACATAACTCAATCCACATATTAATTATTTAAAAACTAAATAATTAACTAAATCAAATCAATCTAATTGAACAATTATTTATCCAATAATAAACACATCCAATAAATATTTATAATTTACATTTAAAAAAATCTGGAATGTTACATGTGGTGTGTGTGTGGGTATGTGTGTAATATATATATATATATATATATATATATATATAAGTTTTATTTTTTATGTAAAATAGAATAGAATATATTTTATTTGCATAGTACTACATAGTGCTGTATAGTGCAGCATAGTAAAATTAAAATAAATCAGCATTCGTCCGTGAAGAATTTGTCCGTGATTCTTACTGTTCACCCGTGATTTTCAATTTAAATAGTATCCTGCCATTCTCCTATAAATAGGATGCTCAGTTTAGAAATAAAAATCACACCAGAATCAGAGAATTCTTCTTCTATAATATTGAGCGTATTTCATTAGAGTTTAAGGAAGCTTTGAGTGTAGAAAATAGCACAAGTTTTCCTCAAGAATATCTCCGTTATACCAGTCGAAATACTCTCCTTTTAAGGTAAGGGGTATTATTTATTTTATATTCGCTTACGATATTATTTTTTGTATTCGTAAGGAATTTTATTTTCGTTCAATATTTGTAAGGAATATTATTTTCGTTCAATACTCATAAGGAATATTATCTTCGTTCAATATTCATAAGAAATATTATTTTCGTTCAACAGTTGTAAGGGATATTATTTTTGTTCAATACTCGTAAGAAATAATATTTTCTTTTATACTCTATAGTATGTAAGTAATATTATTTCGTTTCAGATTCCAAATTCTACACTCATTTTGTTAAATATTACTTCTATACTCCTTGAAATTAGTAGAATATCCTTGAAATTTGCGCTTCATCTAGTATCTTTTCACAAGAATATTTTTTCTGAACATTCTTGTTAAACATGATTCATTTTAATAAATAGGAGAGAAATTTAATTAAACTAATCATTAGGTTACATTGCAATCCTAGAAATTTAATTAGTTCATAACTATAGAACTAAACAACATTATCAATGTATTCAACATGCTCAAAATACACAAATAAATGGAAGATTTAGATAAAGAAAACTCATGTTTTCAAGCATTCAAGCTCTAATTCTTCTCTTCACAGTGTAGAATTCGAGCAATGAAGGAGACAACGAACTTTTCTTCTTTAAAGAACCAACTTGTTCCTCTTCTAAGCTATCACTCCCTCTAAACTATTTTCTAAGCTCTTCAACCGATAAGGAGGCTGGAAATGATAATTTTTTTAGTGATAAGCATTTTCGGTCATTAATATCTTTGCTATCTCGCTGAAAGCAGAAGGTGGTATTGGCCATTGCCACACCACCCTTTTGCCTATAGACAAAGCTTGATCAAAGTTGTTTGGTCAATAAAATCGCCTTGTGCGCTTATCTTTATTCTGTGAACCAGTATTGCAGTAGCTAATCTCTTATCGGGTCAATTTGTCATAGGAAGGCACTGCGGCGACACTTAACAAAGGAAATGATGTGCTGGTTGTGAGAAAATGACAGTTTTGTCCTTTAAAATCTAGAAATGACCTAATAAACCATGCAAAGCACTTTTCATCCAAATAATAGCAAACACTATATAAAAGAAGTATAAAATAAGACAAACAATCAACTTCTGAAGGTTTAGAGTGCTCGATTCGCGGGTATAAATCTCACTCATCACTTCCATGTTTAATTTTTTATTTTGACAAAATTTTCATTTAACAAGTTATCAAATCGCAATAAAATATTTAAGCATCCATGGTCATTGTGCATGGATAGGATATTTCATCTTCGCTCTAGGCACCGCTCTTCGCAGAATTAACTTCATATGACACGTGCACAATGAGTGACGCAACTCTTAGCAGGGATTTGATTTTCATGACCTTACAATTTTTTCTTAATTCAAATTTTCTTTTTTTCTTTTTCTCTCGCCTTACTTGTCTCGTTTTCTTAGGATATTCAGAGTTACACATTTAACGAGTTTTTGACCAAAAACTCCCAAATTGAACGGCTTTAGGGCATTTGGTGTAAAGACGCTCCTTAGGGTTTACTTGCTCGATTAACAGATGCCACACTTCGAGATAAGTTAGGTGGTCTACTCTATTTTCTCCTCGCTTGAGCTTGTACAAGGTTTGTTTTCTTAGGATTAAATTACTTATGTAGCGAGTGTTGGGCCGGTGTGTGATGCCCCCAAAACAGGTATACATCACCCATCTTGGGTCGCCAGATACAAGGTACTGAATTCAAATACAACTTAATAATACAACTGTCGTGTACAATACGACAAAATATAAACTGTGAGTTTGAATACAAATATTGTCTACTAGAGAGTATAAAAACTCAAAAGGAGTCCTCATTACATTTATTATCACACTATTTCATAGAATAGTGAGGACTACTAATGCACCATCTAGGACCATCACTCTGTTCCCCGACTAGTTCCAGCTACGTTCTAATTTCCTAAAGAGAACAGTGAAAGAAAGGGTGAGCTCAACTAGCCCAGTAAGAAATATTATGACTAAGATAATGCAGAATATATTATCATTAGCCTTCAACAATGTTAAACAACTGATACAATATAACAAATATCAAGTTTAACTGCAGCGGAACAAACAATCCATTAGAAGAGTCAAGTAGAACATAATGTCTACTATCTCCTCTAGATTTAAAACTCCATCGTTGATATTTTATTCCTGTAATACTCATCAACAGTTCTTTGTTATACTTAAGACAAATAGAACTTTCATCAATTGTCTTCACATGAACCACCAAAGATGTTAGTTAAATTCATAATTCATATTTATAATAATGTGAATTAACAGTTCTTTTTTGCCACAAAGGCTTAATAGAATGTTTACTCAATAACCTTACCCCAAAGGCTGAAGATATTCAAATGTAATAACAATGATCATACCAATCAGTTGTCTATCTTTGCACTACGGGCCAAAGATATTCAACTATAAAACCAATGGTCATGATCATACCAATCAATTGCATGTCAGTGCACTACGACCAAAGACATTCAACTTTTAACTAATGGTCATGATCATGCCAATCACATCATTGAATTATCCATGCACTACGGACAAGGATATTCGTTAGTATCACTAGTGGTCATAATCATGCCATACACCTGTCCATCTTCGCACTATGGGTCAAAGCTATCAAACAACAGATCATCTTTGCACTACATGCCAAAGATATTCAACAACATATCATCTTTGCACTACAGGCCAAAGACATACAACTGTAAAACCAATAACCAACAATATAATAAAGAATGGAATAATAAAAGAATTTCACCATGTATGCAATACTTCGCATAGACAGGTTATTCCAACATAATAATAAAGAATGGAATAATAAAATAATTTCACCATGTATGCAGTACTACGCATAGACAGGTTATTCCAATATAATAATAAATAATGGAATAACATAAGTTCTCTTCATGAATACGAAAGAAATAATACCCCTTACGAGTACAACAACTAATATCCCCTACCTTAGAAAGAAGAGTCTTTGGATATAGAAGTAGTGAAGTAGCGAACACTTTTCTTCTTTCTCTCTATAGTTTCTCTCTAGAGTTTCAAAGGAATTAATATATGAAATAATGAAGGAATGAGCTTCTATTTATAGGAGAATGGACTGAATAGTAACTAATTCATGAACTGTCCAGATTGATTTTCTTTTAAACGGACGGTCCATATTGATTTACTATTAAAACTTAAAGCAACGGTCCATATTGATTCACTATTAAAACCTTAAAGCAACGGTCCATACTGATTCACTATTAAAACTTTAAAGCAACGGTCCATACTTATTCACTATTAAAACTTTAAACCAGCGATCCATATTGATTTACTATTAAAACTTTAAACCAACGATCCATATTGATTTACTAATATAATTTCAACCAACGGTCTGAAAAATTAGCACATCTCCTCATGGAATAATATTGTACCCAAAAATGATTTGGACCAAAAAGAAATATATTTTACGAGTGAATAGTAACTCGTGAATAGTAACTCGTGAATAGTAACTCCTGAATAGTAACTCGTGAATAGTAACTCATAAATAGTAACTCATGAATAGTAACTCGTGAATAGTAACTCATGAATAGTACTCCGACACAAAAAGTGCCCCAAATACTCGAGTGAACAATACTAGAGTGAATGATAATCGGCTATTTTATGACAACTTGTCCACTTTGAAAAATTTTCACATATCACCCTTAACTTTAAACTTTTATCAATTTGACTATTTACCAAAATAAAAAAATTGAATACTTTTATTTCATAAAATTCGGGGTCTCACACGGTGACTCCCAAACCAGACGGATTTAGGGCACTAGGTGTAAAGACACCCCTCGGGCTTAATTACTCGAGTAACCCAGTCCGTGATGTGACGAATAAATTATTTGAATTATGATTCTGGGGATAAAATCCTTGTAAGGAGGGAAGGATGTAACAATCCATACTTTTATGTGTAATATCAAATATTTAGTGAATTAAATAAATATTTTAGTTGATGTTTATTGTTAAATAAATATTTGTTTAATTTGATTATTTATTAGTTAAATAAATAATTCATGAGTTGTTGAGAATTAACTTAATTAAGGTAATATGTTAATTAAGTTGATAATTGGTAATTTGGTATTTTGAAGTTAATTAAAATAAAAGAGTGGATGAATTAATTATTATGTGGTAATACTCTAATTTAATTTAATATAATAATTAAATTAAAGAGTTGATAAGGATTAAATGAATTATTATAATGTTGTTTCAATTTAATTTGATAATTAAATTGGAGATTTAGTGATTTGTTAAGTAAATTATAATTTAATGAGAATTATAATTATGTGATAATTTGATTTATTGTGTTAATGCTAACTTTAATTCAATTGAATTTGAATATTAGAATTTAATTAAATAGAATGTGACAATTAAACTATAAAATAAGTGAGTTATTAAAATGAATTAAAGTGGTTTAATTTGGTTTTACCAAACAAAGCCTTAAAGCTTTTGAAATTTTTATTTAAATCTTGTTTTGCCAAATAAGCCCTAATGGATTTTGATTTTAAAAAAATATAACTGATATGTTATTAATTAAGAGTATTATATATGTGAGACCCCAGATTTTATGAATAAATATTTAATTTTCTCGAAATAATTTTTTGAATATTGTGGTGTGGATTTGATATAATGTTATAGTTGTGGATATTATTTATAAACTTTGAAAAGTATGCAAGTTTTTATATAATATTCGATTGGTCGAGAAATATCCGTATGCGACGGTGCAATCATTAGTGGACCCTATTAACGGAATTATTGCCGGATTGAGAAAACGACAAAAATATTTTATGAAAATAACGGTGGGAAGTTTTACCGTTAATCTTTGTTGAACTACTTGGTAGTAAAAGTAAAAGATGTCTGGCGTGGTTGCATAGTAGCAGCACAAAGATTGATTATTGATGGTTACGTGATAAGTCACTTAGTTTTGTTTTATTAGTATTATTAATGTAATAAAATGCAAAAAACTTTTTATATAAAATAGAATACTTTTATAAAGTTATTCGTTTTATTAGACTATAAATAGAATATATTATATTCTATTATGCATAGTATTTTGCATAGTAATATCTTTTATATAAAATGTAATACTTTTATAAAGTTGTTTGTTTTATGTCTACAATAATTAGAATATATTATATTTTATTATACATAGTGTTTTGCATAGTAATATCTTTATTTTATAAAATAGAATACTTTTATAAAGTTGTTTGTTTTATTAGACAATAATTAGAATATATTATATTTTATTATGCATAGTATTGCATAATGCCTGCAGAGTATTTTGCATAGTAAATTTTTTTTATATAAAACAGAATACTTTTATAAAGTTATTCGTTTTATTAGATTATAAATAGAATATATTTTATTTTATTTAAAAGATTTTGATTTAAATATGGACCGTCCGTTTAAAAGTAAATCAATCTGGATCGTTCATGAATTAGTTACTATGCAGTCCATTCTTCTATAATTAGAAGCTCATTCATTCATGATTTCTTATGAATTCACTGAAACTCTAGAGAGAGAAACTATAGAGAGAGTTCTTCTTTTATAATCTTGAGCATATTTCTTTAGAGTTTAAGAAAACTTTGAGAGTAGTGCAAGATTTCTTCGAGTATATCCTCGCCCTACCAGTCGGAATACTTTTCTTTCAAAGGTAAGGGATATTATTTGTTGTACTCGTAAGGGATAATATTTGTTGTACTTGTAAGGGGTATTATTTCTTTTGTATTCATGAAGAGAACTTATGTTATTCCATTCTTTATTATTATGGTGGAATAACTTGTTTATGCGAAGTACCGCATACATGGTGAAATTCTTCTATTATTCCATTCTTTATTATTATGTTGAAATAACATGTTTATGCGAAGTACCGCATACATGGTGAAATTCTTCTATTATTCCATTCTTTATTATTATGTTGGAATAACCTGTTTATGTGAAGTACCGCATACATGGTGAAATTCTTCTGTTATTCCATTCGTTATTATTCTGTCGGAATATCTTATGCATGCGTTCTGTGGGACTGGTTCCATTATTTATTATTACATTTGGGAATAACACATCAGTACGATCTATCGCACGCATGGTGAATCCTTCTGTTATTCCATTCTTTATTATTCTGTTGGAATAACCTGTTTTAAGTGGATTACCACATGCATGGTGAATGATCCTTTGTATTCATTCCTTATTAAATTGTGGAAATGATCTGTATACGTGGATTACCGCATGGCGGGCAAAAATCCACTTGCACTTTCATATATTTTATTATACTCAGTTGGTTAAAGTTTTGGCTTCTATACTCCATGAAATTAGTGGAATATCCTTTATATTTCCAGTATCTTTTCATGGAAATATTCTTCTGAGTATTTTTGAATTTTACTCTACAAAGAAGTATCTTGTTGACAATGTGGACGTTATTGGTTCCTGGATAAATTAATTATTGAACTTGATGTTTATTATATTTTATCAGTTTAACACTGTTGAAGGCTAACGATAAATTATTCTGCATTATCTTAGTCATAATATTTCTTACTGGGCTAGTTGAGCTCACCCTTTTGCTTTCATTGTTCTCTTGAGAAATGAGAACGTGGCGAGGACTAGTCGGGGAACAGAGTGATGGTCCTAGATGGTGCATTAGTAGTCCTCACTATTATGTGAAATTGTGTGATAATAAATGTATTGAGGACTTATTTTGAGTTTGAATACTGTCTAGAAGATAATATTTGTATTAAAACTCATAGCATATGTTTAGTCGTATTTTACACGACTGTTGTACAATTAAGTTGTATTTGAATTTAGTACCATGTATTTGGTGACTCAAGATGGGTGATGTATACCTATTTTGGGGGCGTCACAGTTGGTATCAAAGCTTAGGGATATGATCCCTGGCTGAGATGTGAGACAAGAACTAGGAGGGGAGAGATTTTTGAATTCCTTCGCTAGTATGACCTACCTAAGTTTATTTGGTATTTAATTGGTCGGTCAGAGTATAGGGATAATATGTGACATGTCAATTAACCCTTGTTTTGTGATAGTGTTTGCGAATGACATCTAAAAATATTGAGATAAGCAATGAAGTACATGAGACCGTTGAGTCAGCTCAACCAAAAGGTAACTACCAACAACACGATAATAATCATACCAGTGGCAACGGCCATTGGAACAATGATAACCATCGTGGGGGAAATTATCATGCCAAGAATGGTAACCACTTCGGTGGTAATCATGGCCAAGATAATAGAAGTGGAAATTTCAAGAAGAGAAGGTCATTTAGCTCGATTTTATCGTATAGTGAAGTCAAGTCCAGCTGGGACGGTGGCACCAAAGGCGGATACGGACAAAACAAAGTCGGTGGTTTCAGGAAGAGCATTTTTTGTTATTTCTCAAAAAGCGATTAACCCGAACGAAGTTAGCACGGGTTAGTTAATTATAAATTTTTGCAAAGTCTATACCTTATTAGATACCGGTTCTACCCATTCTTTTATCTCTCTTGCTTGCGTTCAACGTTTAAATTTGACTCCGGAGAAGTTAGACTTTGACTTATCTGTTGAAACTCCGTTAGGAGAAACCTTCATTACATGTGCTATCCAAGTCTTGGATGAGAGTCACAGTTTTGAATGATATTTCTATTGTTAATAAATTTTCTAATGTATTCTTGAAGACTTCTTAGCCTACTTCCTAGAGCGTGAAATCGAATTTTGTATTGACCCCAGTACAAAACCAATTTCTTAATTCCTCAAATATTTCTTCAACTAAAATAAACGTAACATGCGCCAATGACGTTGACTCGAGCTGTTGAAGATTACGATCGTACCATTCAATATCATTGTGGAAGAACGAACGTGGTAGCTGACGCATTGAGTAGAAGATCGTATGCGCTTACGAGTGCGAATAAACGAACCCACGTGAAGATAACAAATATACAAGTAGAATCGACTTTAATCGATAAAGTTAAAAGCCGCTCAAGCTACACACCCGGAGCTAATGAATGTGAAGAAGAAGGTTCAAGAGGGTGTTATTCTAGAAGTAAGAATCGACGAAGAGAGGAAATCTCAACCCTCGATTTTATTGGCCCATTTTAAATCCTTGATTGAGTAGGAACTGTGGCTTATAGACTCGTTTTACCGCCAAGTATGTTGCGTGTTCCTAACATTTTTTTTTCGTATCGATGTTACGTAAATATGTGAACGACCCGAACCACATTATTAATTTAGAACCGGACGAGATAGCGGATGATTTAACGTATGAGGAGATACGTGTTAAAATCTTGGATAAGAATGATTATATTCGACACTCAAAGGTTATACCTCAAGAGTTAAAATCTGAAATGAAGTCAACGTACCGGGTACCCTCACCTCTTCAGCATACTAGATACGTACGTAAATTTCGAGGGCGAAATTCCATAAGGAGGGGAGATTGTGAGACCCCAGATTTTATGAATAAATATTTAATTTTCTCGAAATAATATTTTGAATATTGTGTTGTGAATTTGATATAATGTTATAGTTGTGGATAGTATTTATAAACTTTGAAAAGTATGCAAGTTATTATATAATATTCGATTTGTCAGGGAATATTCGTACGACGGTATAATCATTAGTGGACCCCACAACGGAATTATTGTCGGATTGAGGAAACGACAAAAATATTTTATGAAAATAACGACGGAAGTTTTACCGTTAATACTGTTGAACTACTCGGTAGTAAAAGTACGCGATAATGGCATGGTTGCATAAGTAGCACTACGGTATTGATTATTGATGCTTACGTGATAAGTCACTCGGTTTTATTTTATTAGTATTATTAATGTAATAAAATGTAAAAACATTTTATATAAAACAAAATACTTTTATAAAGTTATTCATTTTATTAGACTATAAATAGAATATATTATATTCTATTATGCATAGTGTTTTGCATAGTAATATCTTTTTATATAAAATGCAAATACTTTTATAAAGTTGTTTGTTTTATTAGACAATAATTAGAATATATTATATTTTATTATGCATAGTGTTTTGCATAGTAATATCTTTTTTATATAAAATGTAATACTTTTATAAAGTTGTTTGTTTTATTAGACAATAATTAGAATATATTATATTTTATTATGCATAGTGTTGCATAATGTCTGCATAGTAATTTTTTTTATATATATAAAACAGAATACTTTTATAAAGTTATTCGTTTTATTAGATTATAAATAGAATATATTTTATTTTATTTAAAAGATTTTGCTTTAAATATGGACCGTTCGTTTAAAAGTAAATCAATCTGGATCGTTCATGAATTAGTTACTATGCAGTCCATTCTTCTATAAATAGAAGCTCATTCATTCATGATTTCTTATGAATTCACTGAAACTCTAGAGAGAGAAACTATAGAGATAGTTCTTCTTCTATAATCTTTGGGCATATTTCTTTAGAGTTTAAGAAAGCTTTGAGAGTAGTGCAAGTTTTCTTCGAGTATATCCTCGCCCTACCAGTCGGAATACTTTTCTTTCCAATGTAAGGGATATTATTTGTTGTACTCGTAAGGGATATTATTTGTTGTACTTGTAAGGGGTATTATTTCTTTTGTATTCATGAAGAGAACTTTTATTATTCCATTCTTTATTATTATGTTGGAATAACCTGTTTATGCGAAGTACCGCATACATGGTGAAATTCTTCTATTATTCCATTCTTTATTATTATGTTGGAATAACATGTTTATGCGAAGTACCGCATACATGGTGAAATTCTTCTATTATTCCATTCTTTATTGTGTTGGAATAACTTGTTTATGCGAAGTACTGCATACATGGTGAAATTCTTCTGTTATTCCATTAGTTATAATTCTGTCGTAATATCTTGTCTGTGCATTTACGCCGGACCTGGTTCCATTATTTATTATTCTGTTCTTTATTATTCTGGCTTAATATCCTGCATCTATGTGCATTTACGCTTGGACTGGTTCCATTATTTATTATTCGTTTAATATCCTCATCTACGTATGCTTACTGTGGGACCGGTTCCATTATTTATTATTCATTTGGGAATAACTTTCTGTCATGCGATCTCTATCATCGCACGTATGGTGAATCCTTCTGTTATTCCATTCTTTATTATTCTGTTGGAATAACCTGTTTTAAGTGGATTACCACATGCATGGTGAATGATCCTTTGTATTCATTCCTTATTAAATTTTGGAAATGATCTATATACGTGGATTACCGCATGGCGGGCGAAAATCCACTTGTAGTTTCATATATTTTATTATACTCAGTTGGTTAAAGTTTTGGCTTTTATACTCCATGAAATTAGTGGAATATCCTTTATATTTGCGCTTCATCCAGTATCTTTTCATGGAAATATTCTTCTGAGTATTTTTGAATTTTACTCTACAAAGAAGTATCTTGTTGACAATTTGGACGTTATTGGTTCCTGGATAAATTAATTCTTGAACTTGTTTTATTGAATTATTATGTCATTGTCATCATCCTCATGTTTATATTGTGTTGAAAGTAATCTATGGCTTACGTGCATACATGGACTTGGTATGATTATGACCAGGGATTATTCGGTATAATCATGACCGTAATGTTACAAATTATGTGGTAAAAGTCATCTTTGGCCCGTAGTGCATAGATGGACTTGGTGTGATTATGACCAGGGATTATTCGGTATAATCATGACCGTAATGTGACGAATAATGTGGTAAAAATCCTCATTTGCCGTAGTGCATTGATGGACAGTTTTTGGTATGATTATAGCTATGGATTCTCTTCGGCCAAGGGTGCAAAGATGAATTGTTTTATGGCATGATCAGGACCGTTGATGAAAACACGATTATCTTTGGCCCGTAGTGCATGGATAATTCGTGGTCGTGATACTAAATAATATCCTTGGCCTGTAGTGCAGGGATGATTTGATGATGTGGATTATTTATTAAGCTGAGTCTCAGCGATAAAAGTGATGAAAAACCTTTTAAATCATAGAAGATAGTAGATTTTATTCTCTTCCTAACTCTTCTAATGGATTGCTTGTTCCGCTGCAGTTAAACTTGATGTTTATTATATTTTATCAGTTTAACACCGTTGAAGGCTAACGATAAATTATTCTGCATTATCTTAGTCATAATATTTCTTACTGGGCTAATTGAGCTCACCCTTTTTCTTTCATTATTCTCTTCGGGAAATGAGAACGTAGTAGGGACTAGTCGGGGAACAAAGTGATGGTCCTAGATGGTGCATTAGTAGTCCTCACTATTCTGTGAAATAGTGTGATAAGAAATGTATTGAGGACTTATTTTGAGTTTGAATACTGTCTAGAAGACAATATTTGTATTAAAACTCACAGCATATGTTTAGTCGTATTTTACACGACTGTTGTATAATTAAGTTGTATTTGAATTTTGTACCATGTATTTGGCGACTCAATATGGGTGATGTATACCTATTTTGGGGGCGTCACAATATACTTGTCAGTTTTTTTCTCTTACGTAATAATATGTATTAGTTAGGTTATATCAGTTTATGTTACGTAAAGCTAAAGAGAGAAAGAATATAGAAGAGAAAACACAGAGAGAAAAGAGAGAAATGAGGGAAGGAAGAAGAGAAGAGTTTTGTGAGTTTGAGAAAATCAAAGGAGGTTTCTATCATCTGTGTTGCTAAAACAAGAAATTTAAGGTAGTAATTTAACCCTTTTGTTCTTAGTTCTTTGTGTTTTTGAGTTTTCATAAAAATTCTCTGTAAATGATTTCTGAGTATGATTGTTGAAAACATGGTATTATATGTGTTAACAGGTGTTGATAACATGTTTTATACCATTTATTCATGTTGTAGAGTAATCAAATTTATAGAAGTATGTTTAGTATTAAAGAACTTGAATTATAGTGGTATATATATATATGATATGGCTTATTTTAGAACTAAAATTGATGTTCAATTCATGAGTTAAACTGTAAATTGTTTGTTGATTATGAAAATACATGAAGAAATGAAAATAATATGATTTAAACGGACTATTTTGGTTGTAAAACAAATTCACAGTAAATTGTTTCGCTAAGAATGTCTAAAAGTGAAGAAATAGTAAAACTAAAGAATTTAAAGGTTGTAATTTTGATGTTTATGTTGTTTATATGCTTAGAAACATGTTAGAAACATTAGTTTATGTTTCTGTAAACTTATTACAACTTGGGTAAATTGGAATGGTTGTTATAAATGAGCTTTTAGGACTAATTTGGCTTTATACTGTGTTCGTTCGCGAACTGCAAAAGCTAATACCAAGTACCCCCGCCCCGGCGGGCGTTACCTATAAGACCCCAACTTTTTATGAATAAAGATTTAATTTTCTCTAAATATTATTTTGAATAAGAAGGTATTGATTTGATATAATGCTATAGTTATGGGTGATATGTTCAAATTTTACAAAGTAAGCAAGTTATCATAAAATATTCGTTTGGTCAGTGAATATTCTTTTTTGGGGAGAATATTCTTTTTATCGAGAAATATCCGTACGACGGCACAATCATTGGTAGACCCCACAATCATTGGTGGACCCCACAACGGAATGACTGTCGGATATAGAAAGAGACAGAAATAACATTTTTATAAAGATAACGACAAAACTTTTACCATCAACTATTGAAATACCGGTGATAAAAATAGCAGTAATACGTGTTGTTGCACAGTAGCACACGGTATTGCACAGTATCTGTAATTATTGATGCTTACGTAAGAAGTCACTCAGTTTCATTCAATAATTGCTATAATAGTTGTTGCATAGTACCCCTATATTATTGATTCAATTATTATCACAGTATCATTTGCACAATATTTTATATTATTAAATCAATAATTGAGACGACACAGTTATTCATATTATTATTTGCATTATTCACAATGTCTAGAAAGCTCTGTCGAAGAAAAGGGGTTAGGTTATTTAATTGTGTGCCAATAAGGAGAAGTCCTTATCGAAAAACTCCTCTGTCCTGGGAACGATCTGGTTGTCAATATTGTGAGTTATAATATTAATGATGAATAATTGTTGAAAGATTAAAAATAAGTTTATTGAAGATAAGTGATTTGTGGTAAATATTTATTCAATTTTTGATATAAATAGAGGGGTTTGTCATGAGGCGTTTATTGTAAGTTTGGCTTATTAATCCATGGGGAGATGTACTAATTTTTCAGACCGTCGATTGAAGTTTTAATAGTAAATCAATATTGACCGTCGGTTGAGGTTTTAATAGTAAATCAATATGGACCGTCGGTTGAGGTTTTAATAGTATATCAAAATGGACCGTCCGTTTTAATAGTAAATCAATCTAAACCGTCCTTAAATCAGTTACTATTTAGTCCATTCTCCTATAAATAGAAGCTCATTTCTTCATTCTTTCTTAGGAATTCACTAAAACTATAGAGAGAAAAAAGAAAAGTATTTTTCTACTTCACTATTGCAGTATCTAATCTCCTACTAAGGTAAGGGATATTATTTTTTGTATTTGTAAAGGATGTTATTTACTTCATACTCATAAGGGCTGTCATTCTATTCCTTATTAATCTGTGAGAGTAACCTGTCTACGCGGATTACCACATGCATGGTGAATAACCCTTTATATTCATTCTTTATTAATCTGCGGGTGTAACCTGTCTATGCGGATTATCGAATGCATGGTGAATAACCCTTCGTATTCATTCTTTATTAATATGCGAGAGTAACTTATCTACGCGGATTACCGCATGCATGGTGAATAACCCTTCGTATTCATTCTTTATTAATCTGCGAGAGTAACTTGTCTACGCAGAGTACCGCATGCATGGTGAATAATCATTCGTATTCATTCCTTATTAAATTGTGGAAATGATCTGTCTACGCGGATTACCGCATGATGAGTGAAAATTCATTTTCAGTTTCGTATATTCTTTTATACTCGTATGAGATATCATTTCTTTTGTACTCATCAAGGGATATCGTCTTCTTTCATATTTCTCCATTTATGGTACGAATTTATTGCTTGTTTCCATAACCTTATTATTAAATGGTGAAAACCCTTGAAATTAGTAGAATATTCTTAATAGTTTGTGCTTCATCTAGTATCATTCCACTATTGGTCTGAACTTTCTTATTAAATGGCGAGATACTATTTATGTCGGGGTACTATTCATTTGGAATACTATTTATTCGGGATACTATTCATTTGGGGTATTATTCATTCGGGGTACTTTTCATTCGAGTACTATTCACGGGGTAATATTCATGACAAAATTGATTTCTTTTATGTCCAAATTATTTTTGATACATAAATATCATTCTTGAATTTTACTCCACAATTAGTGATCATGTTAACAATTTGGACATTCTTGAACTCTAGATAAATTAAATTATAAATGTCTAATATTTATCATTGATCTCACTTGATTGGTTCTTTATGGCATTGTCATCATCCTCATGCTTATATTGTGGTAAAAGTCATCTTTGGCCCGTAGAGCATAGATGAACTGTTGATTGGTATGATTATAAACAGGAATTGTGTATTAGTATAATCATGACCTGTAATGTTACAGAAAAATATTGTGGTGAAAGTCCTCTTTGGCCCGTAGTGCATAGATGGACAGTTGTTTGGCATGATCATGACCATTGGTGATACAAACGAATATCTTTGGGCCGTAGTGCATGGATAATTCGTTGATTTGAAATATTTTTTGATTGGTGTTACAGGGAAAAAATATTGATGATGGACTTTTAAATCATAGAAGATAGTAGACATCATGCTCTACTTGACTCTTCTAATGGATTGTTATTTCCGCTGCAGTTGTTGATCTAAAACTTGTTGTCTATTGTATTCATTCAGATTTTTTTCCCTATTGAGGACTAAGGATAATTTTTTTTGCATTATCTTAGTCATAATATTTTTTACTGGGCTAGTTGAGCTCCCCCTTTTCCTTTTGGTTCTATTGTTTTTCTCAGGAGGCGAGAATGTAGTTGGGACTAGTCGAGGAGTAGAGTAATGGTCCAAGATGGTTATTTTAGAAATCCTCACTATTTTGCAAAATAGTGTGACAATAATTGTAATGAGGATTTTATTTGAGTTTGGATATTGTCTACGAGACAATATTTGTATTAAAACCCACATCGTATGTTTTATCGTATTTTACACGATAATTAATAGTTGTATAAATGAAGTTTGTACTTGAATTATGTACTATGTATTTGGTGACTCAGAATGGGTTGTGTGGACTTATTTTGGGGGCATCACAGTTGGTATCAGAGCTTAGGGATATGATCTCTGGCGGAGATCTGAGGTTAGAACTAGGAGGGGAGAGACGAGTAAAACCTTCTCTAGTATGTCCTACATAAGCTTAATTGTTATTTAATTGGTCCATCAGAATATTGGGATAATATGTGACATGTTAATTTCTTTAATTAACCTTTGTTTTGTGGCAATATTTAAAAATGACATCTGAAAATCAAGAGATGAACTCATATAGAGTTTTAAGTAATGAATTGAGGAGATTCATTTAAAGAATAAATATTGGAGTATAATATCTTGTTATAACAAAGATTTTTATTGGGGAGTACTAATTAAGTTATTAAACATGATTGTAGGATGTCAGACGAAGAAGAAATTAGAGATATCCATGTGATGAGTGAAGAATTAATAGTTGCACCCGAGATAGTCGGAGAGGTTGCAGCTGAGAGTGGGGAAGAAGAGGATCCTATGGAGGATTTATTAGGAGAATTTTATGATCGAAATATAGAACTGCAAGATCGTATTCGTGAGTTAGAAGAGCAAGGTAAATAACGGTAGGCGGTCGTGGAACAAAGGGAAGCAGGAATTCAAGATTTAGCTACCCGATATGCGATGTTTGAACATAAGCTCTCTTTGGCAGATTATATGATAATAGAGCTAGAATCTGAGAATGCAAATGTCAAATATCAGCTGAAAGAAGAAACAACTAAACGAGTGAGAATGGAGGATGCATGGGTAAAAGCTGCATGATGTATTGATATTGTAGAAAGAGACGTTCGATCCAAGAAGGCTAAAATAGATGATATGTATTTCTCTTTTTTGGACAGCAATTTGGAGAACCTAACATTAGTTTTGAATTACCCCCTGTACGGAGCGGTTAACCCCAATTCGATATGGATCGAAGATTAATGATTCAAATCATCAGGAGTACAATGAAGCAATTGAGGGTGGCATATGACTGTTGGGAGAATGCATATTATGATTTGATGTTTTAAATGTATATGCTCACGATTATGTGTAAAGTCCTTCAAGGAATATATGTACAAGGACTTAGTGATAGATCAAATCTGTGAGGTTGATCTAAGCTCTTAACGTGTATCATTCTGAAAATGAATGTATAGATAAAAAGATTAAAGTTGTTAGGTTGATCTTGAGATGTAATAGATAGGCTTCGAAGAATTTGTAGTGTATAAATCTGATCAACATTGCAGAAGTCAAGGCAGAAACATAGAGCTTCAAAGATTTATAAATCCGTAGTGTATACATTTCTGCCTTGATGAAAGACTTTGAACTTCATGTGAAAGACTTTGAACTTCATGTGAAAGACTTTGAACTTTGATCAACATTACAGAAGTCAAGGTCCTTCAAACGTAGTGTATAAATTCGTAGTGTGCCTGCCTTGAAGGGCCTCTTCAAAAATCGTAGAGTGGTCCCAACATTTGCCTAGCCATCTCAGAGATCGTAGTGTGCCCTCAGAAACCTAGAGTTTACAACTCAAGCAAGCGAAGATCGTAGTGTGCAAAGATTTAAGAGAAATCGTAGTGCTCTCGGTTGATAGCATCAGACCAGGCACCAAGGCAACAAGTCACCACGATCTGAATCGTAGAGTACCACGATCTGAATCGTAGAGTATCACGATCTGAATCGTAGAGTATCATCTGTCTTGTGTCAGAAACGTCAAGCCTTATGATTTGTGTGGAGACAGACTTCAACATATGAGGAATGGATTCTAAACGTTGCAATACTCACCAGTCCCAAAGTCAAAAGAAATATCCTTAGTATACAACAAAGAAGCGTATTGAAGAAGCTAAGGAAAGTACCATTGGTAAGGGGGAAAACACCTTTTCAGGTGTTAGGTGAGAAAGCAGTCTGCTGTGTTAGTGGGCCAGAATGCAATTCAGAAGATGTGCAGAAAAGTATCCATCAAAGATCAAAAAGGTCAAACGCATTTAATGCTTCAACGGATGGATCCAACGGATAGTTTTTGAAGATCACATATATGCAAATCAAGTAGATGAGAGAGATAAGCAAGCATTGAACAAAAAACGTAAAGAACTCTAAAAGCTCAACTCTATGATCTGAGAAATAGAAAAGGCTTGCTCAGCTACTCAGTTCTTTCGAACAAGTGCTTAAACAGTAACTGAGTAGCAACCATTAAGAACCCAACATCTTCAAATCAATTGAAGAAAAGTGCCAAGTCTGTTGGACTTGAAGAGTTCTAAGTGAATTGTAAGAGAGCCAAGTCTACTGGACTTGAAGAGTTCAAGAGTGAACTAAGAAGTTCCTAGAGTGCTGGTCTAGAAGGAATCTGTGTGATTCAGAAGTTGTAAAAGACATCCTTAGTGGATTTCCTACTCGAGGAGTAGAAGAGTGGACTAGGAGCTTTAAGTGCTCTAAACCACTTAAAACAACTGTGTCTTTTACTTTCATAAGATAACTGCTATATCTGCCATAACTGCTATAACTGCCTCACTATCATAACTCCACTACTTCGTAAAGGAGATTAAAACAAACATTAATTCCGCTATGTTTTAATCATCATCAACGAACAAGTTTAAAACGAAAAGATTTTTTAAATATCTATTCAACCCCCCTTCTAGATAACTATTGTGCCAACTAGGATCTAACAATTGGTATCAGAGCAGGTACTATTTTACAGCTTACAAGCTTTAGTAGGTCCAATGGCACACGTACCTAGCGAATCAAGGACTGGAGGTGGCAGCAAGCCACCAATGTGCAACAAGGATAAATTTGTAAACTGGAAAGTCATATTGCAAGCATACATGGACTCAATAGATGAAGATCTATTTGAGACTATTCAGAATGGGCCCTATGTTCCAACAAATCTTGCACCAACCACTGACGATCCAAACAGAATACAAATTAAAATTAAAGAAGAATGGACAGACAATGAGAAGAGAGCTGTCCAACTTGACAAAAAGGCCAAGAACATTCTGTTCCAATCCTTAGAAGACGATCTGTTCGAAAATGTTGTCAACAGCAAAATAGCTAAGGAGGTTTGGGAAGCACTGCTCATCATGCACGAAGGAACTGAAAAAGTAAGAGAAAACAAACAATCACTCCTGACACATCAGTATGAAATGTTTGCTCATGTTCAAGGAGAAAATGTAACTGCCACATATGAGAGATTCAACGTTCTGCTCAACTCTCTATGAGCATATAGGAAGATCTATCGAAACAAAGATCTAATCATAAAGTTTATGAGAGCCCTACCGAGAAGGTGGGATGCGAAAACCACTGCTATAAGAGAGTCAAAGAATCTTCACGAGATGACAGTTCAACAGTTATATGGCAATCTCCTGACATACGAACTGGAGCTGACTCAACGAGCTGAAACCCTATCAGAAGGAAGAAGGAAGGATAAGGGAGTTGCTCCCAAGGAAACTGAAGGTGCATCTAAGGTTAACACTAAGATTGATTCTGATTATGATGAAGACGATGATGAAGAACTTGCTATGCTGGTAAAAAGACTAAGAAGGTTCATGCGTCAAGGCAAAACCAGCAAACAAAGAAGGTCAGCAATTATAGCAGCCAGGAGCAAATGAATGATCTATGCTACAACTGCAAGAAGCCTGGCCACTTCATTGCCAACTGCAACAAACCTCTCAGAGAAGAACAAAAGAAGAAATCACATGCAAAGAAGGAATACAAAGGCAACAAAAGGCCTCAGAAGAGGGACAAAGGCCTGGTAGCTGGAGGATCATGGAGTGATTCAGACAATGACTCTTACCCTGATTCCGGAGATGATGAAGAACCACAAATGGCTAATATGTGCCTAATGGCCAAACATGCAAAGGACAAACAAAATTTCAACATACATGATGTAAGTCTCGATGAGATATTTGACTTCAACTCTCCTGATGTATACATAAATGATTTTAGAATTGCACTGCATGGCATAACCACTGATCTACATCAATACAGGAAGTGGTTCAGAGTTTTGTCTAAGGATCATTCACTTCTTCAAGAGGAAAAAAAGAAAGTTCAAGAAGAGCTTGAAACAGCCCTTCTAAGTACTAACCTTCTCTCCAAGCTTGAGGCTGAGAATGAAATCTTAAAACAGACAAATAAACTCAATACACAAAGAGAGTCTAATCTAACCTCTAAAATTGAGGAACTAGAAAAGACTATCTCTACATGGAACAAATCCTCACCATCCATGGACTCCCTGCTCTCTAGTCAGAGAAGTACATTTGATAGAACAGGCCTAGGCTTTGGGGAATCCATCTCAGAGCCATGTGTGGAAAATAAAAAGGAAACTAGCACTAGTAATGCCTCAAGTTTTAGTAGAAGCATTATCTTTGTGAAATCCCCACAGGAGGAAGAATCAGTTCAACCTTGTTCTACTGTTTCCATTCATACTCAAAGGAGTAAAGGATCTCATGCTGGCCTGGGCTTCATAAAAGAAAAGAGTAACCCAACCTCTACTCATCAGCCTCGAAGAATCGTAGAGTCAAGCAAGACCAACTCTACGAATCAACTGGGAAGGTACAGTATAGGTAAGGCACACTCATCACTATTTATGAAACCCAAGGACACGTGAAAGAAAGAGAATCAGTTTAACAGAAGGATAACTAAAGAACCACACAAGTCCAAATAGAGGATGAATTATCATACACACACACAGGCATGCATCATACTAGATGTTTTATATGCAATAAATTTGTTCACAAGGCTGCCAAGTGTTATTATAATTCCATGTATGTGAGACCCAAGATCAAACAGATTTGGGTCCCCAAGGGCACAAACAAAATAGGACCCATGCAAATATGGGTACCAAAATAAAGGTTAAACTTTATGACAGGAAAAGAGCTCCACGATCACAACCTGGTATCTGGACAGTGGATGCTCAAGACACATGATAGGGAACAAAGCCATTCTGTCTAACTACATAGAAAAGGAGGGTCCCTCAGTCATCTTTGGAGACAACGGCTCGGGCAAGACAAGAGGATACAAACTTCTGCTTTGGCAATGGTGCAAGATATCTTTCAAAGAAAGTAGCATATGTGGAAGGTCTCAAACACAACCTTCTAAACATCAGTCAACTCTATGACAAGGGTCACCAAGTAACATTTCTCAACAACCAGTGTCAAGTCAGAGATCTAAAGACTTCTGCTGTAAAGCTAATCGGGACGAGAGAAGGAAATGTCTACACAGTGAATCTTGGTCAACTAAGCTCAGACGAGACAATATATTTTCTGGAAAAAGCATCTAAAGAATTGAGCTGGCTATGGCATAGACGGTTGTCTCACTTAAACTTCAAAAGCATGTCCAAACTGGCATAAAAAGATCTCGTAGCTGGCCTACCTAAGTTCAACTTCGTAAAAGAAAGGCCATGCAATGCATGTCATCTTGGAAAGCAAACCAGAAGCTCATTCAAGAGCAAAACTGCCAACTCTATCGACAAGCCCCTGCAGTTGCTCCACATGGATCTATTTGGGCTAATTCCAACAACTAGTCTTGGAGGAAAAAGATAATCTTTAGTTATAGTCGACGATTACACCAGATTCACATAGGTGTTCTTCCTAACTTCAAAAGATGAAACGAGCTCCCAATTAATCAAGATATTTAGACTGGTGATGAATGAGAAAGGAGAGAAAATCAAGGCCATAAGGAGTGATAATGGAAGAGAATTCAACTTCTTTAAATGGACCGATTCTGCATGCATAACAATGGCATCACCATAACTTCTCGACTCCACGAACTCCTCAACAAAATGGAGTAGGGAAAGAAAGAATGAAACTTGATAGAGGTTTGGAAGAACTCTACTAGCAAAGCAACTCATCTGCCTCAATACTTACAGGCGGAAGTCATCAACACCGTGCATGCTAAACACAGAACACATCACTAATACACTCTACGATCAAGAAGACGCCCTACGAACTGTGGAAAGGAAGAAAGCCAAGTGTCAGCTACTTTCATGCTTTCGGCTGTGCATGCTACATTCTCAATAATGGAAAGCAGTACCTGACAAAATTTTCGCCCAAGTCAGACGAAGGAATATTTCTTGGATATGCCATAGACAGTAAGGCCTACAGAGTGTTCAACAAGAAGACACTGAGTGTTGAAGTCTCGATTCACATCATCTTTGATGAAACAGACTTAGACAACATAGTGCTTAAAGACAGTACGACCGATAGTGCAGACACTAAGAATGAAGTCATCGAGCTCAACACTACGATCGTAGTGCCAGATAGTGAAATCGTTGAGCAAGAAAATGAGATCGTAGAGAGGTCTATGCAAGACAACGAACCTCCACACCAAGAAGAAGAAATAGATCTTGAAGACTTAAGACAAGAAGGCATCAGGACAGATGTCCCAACCAGAAATAGATGGGCCAGAGATCACACTCAAGATCTAATCATTGGAGATCCTAGTGCTAAAGTCAAAACAAGAGCTGCCACCCAAAATGAATGCTTTTATCTAAGCTTCCTGTCACAAATAGAACCAAAAAAGATAGAGGATGCTATGGAAGACTCCAGTTGGATAGAAGCCATGCAGGAAGAACTCAACCAATTTGAACGAAGCAAAGTATGGAGATTGATACCAAGACCAAAGAGTCATCCTGTCATTGGAACAAAGTGGGTCTTCAGAAACAAAATGGATGAAGATGGAGTTATAACCAGGAACAAGGAAATATTAGTGGCAAAGGGCTACTCTCAAGAAGAAGGCATTGACTACGATGAAACATTTGCACCTGTTGCTAGACTAGAAGCCATCAGAATCTTCCTTGCCTTTGCTGCTCACATGAAGTTCAAAGTCTTTCAGATGGATGTCAAAAGTGCATTCCTAAATGGAGAACTCCAAGAAGAAGTCTATGTAGAGAAACCTCCAGGTTTCATCAATCCATCTCTTTCCAATTATGTTTATATATTAGACAAAGCCTTATATAGTCTTAAACAAGAACCTAGAGCATGGTATGAAACATTAACTAACTTCTTGATTGAAAATGGGTTCACTAGAGGTAGAGTAGAAACCACATTATTTCTTAAAAAGCATAAAGACAAAGTCTTATTAGTTCAAATATATGTTGATGATATTATTTTTGGTTCTACTGACGAAAAGTTATGCAAGAGATTCTCCAAGCTAATGCAGAGCAAGTTTGAAATGAGCATGATGGGTGAGCTGAATTTCTTCCTTGGATTGCAAGTAAAGCAGACTGCTGAAGGAATCTTCATAAACCAAGCCAAGTACATCAAAGACCTACTCAAGAAGTATTGCATGGAATTAGCCTCTCCCATGAAAACCCCAATTGCTCCTACAACCAAACTTGACAAAGATGAAAAAGGTAAAAGTATGTATATAACTCAATACAAAGGTATGATAGGCTCTCTTTTATATCTAACTACCAGTAGACCAGACATACTGTTTACAACATGCATTTGTGCTAGATTTTAGGCTAACCCTAAAGAATCTCACTTATCTACTGTAAAGAGGATTTTTAGGTATCTCAAGGGTACACCTTACTTGGGGCTTTGGTACCCCAAGGAATCCTCATTTGAACTAACAGGATACACAGATGCTAATTTTGCAGGCTGCAAAATAGATAGAAAGAGTACCAGTGACACCTGTCAATTGCTAGGAAACAGACTTGTGTCTTAGTTTAGCAAAAATCGGCGTTTCGACGTTTATTCGTCACACGCCCAATTTGCCTCTCTTGTGTGTGCTTAGTATGTGTATACAACTTATCTAATATATCATTTATTAATGTTAAACATCATTATACTTCATAATATCCATGTTCTATAACTTAGAACAATATCTTTTATCGTTAAGAGCACTACAATTGCATACGTGCATGCCCGACGCCCTTCGATTGTCCCTGAAAACATAATTGTCCCACAAATGACCATTTTGACCCCTGTTCTCTACCTCCAATTGAAAACCTTAAAGAATAAAAGTTGTAGGTCTATTCGTCCTCGTTCCGGATCATCTTGAATCACCTCAATCGGAGTTTGTATGAAAACGGTATGCCTATTTTACTAAAATAGGTCAAAGTAGCACACCTGACATACTTTGGGTGCAATTGCATTAATTAAACCTTAGGCACACAGTAATATGCTATGCAGATTAGCGAAAATGGGACCTGAAGCTACTGTTCTTCGTGATTTTTGACCCCTTTTCTCCTACTAATCTTCATAACTTGAGTTATAAACATCCAAAATAGTCCGTTTTTGATTCTATGGATTCGTAATTCATAGAAATACAACATACGTGAATTCTAACAATTTATAAAATCATTAACCAATCTTAAATTTGACCCAAAACACATGTTCATACTCTATTTTCATGTTTTAACACATTTAGCAAATTCGATCGCCACGGCTTCGTTTCTTAACCAATTAACACGATTTAAACTACGCCGCTTTCGTTTCTTAACATAATAACATATTCTAACATCAAATAACAGATTATAACCCATATTAAGCATGAACTTTTGTACTTTCTAAACCATTTTCTATAACATAAATACTGTTATTTATTTAATTTCTTTCCACAAACCAAATTCATGAATTTGATCACTAAAGATTACTTATCTATGATAATTATCAGATTATATATCCATATAATGAACAACCCAAACCATAATCCAACAAAATTCCAAGTCACACAGAATAGATATTACAAAACTAAGAGTTAGAATTAGGAATAGATTATACCTTTAATCCTTGATTTAGCAAAGATGATATTCCAAAGCTTGTTCCCTTGATTCCCAATTCACATAGAACTCTCAATTTCCTCTATAGCTCCCTCAATTTCTTTCTAACACTCTGTGTTTTCTTCCTCTCTAAACCCTCTGTTCTCTAGCCTTTAGGAAAATAATACGCATAATATACACTGACTCCCTTTTTCCCACGTACGTCAGGTTAAAAACAAAAAGGCTCACATCAGTTAAAATAACCAAAAGCCATAAGGCTACGTTTGGTTACACACTAATTCCCATACTAGATTATTTAAATAATATTTATATTATATAGTTACACTTGTCACACATGTAACCCATTTTAATAGCTTAGAGCATTAACAACAGTTTCTGTAATTAACTCTCTATCCCCAATTTTGAAGAATGCATCAATAAATCATTATCCAACAGCTTTCTTATCCTTATTTGGCTCTCTATTTTAATTCCTATATAGGATTTTATTCCCCAAAGTGAGGGAGTCAAAAGACCATTCTCTATATATACAAAATGACATTTCGCACCCTCATTTAAGTGGACAACTCATCAATCATATACATCTTGACATTTTTTTACTACTTTATTTTCAAATTATAAACTTAATATTGATTTATATTTTAAAAATTAATTTCAAACGTATTCAAATTTAAAACTGATATAAATTTATTTAATTTATGTCAATATAATTAAAAATATTATAAAAATAATAATTATTATAAAATTTATTATTTTAAAATTTTAAATGAATCATATTAAATTTAAATTTAAAATATCGCATAAATTAACTTTTAAAAGTTAATATTAATCTTATGTACATTTGCAATTACAATCCATTCAATACTCACTTCATAAATTACTTTAAATTTAAAATAAAATAAAAATTATTTTACAGTGAAATATAATTGATAAATTATACTCTCTCTTTTATAAATTATAAGATTATTATTAATTTGATATTTTGACTATTGGAAATTTTAACTTTTAATTTTAAAATTTTAAATTTCATTATTTAAGGAATCAATATAAGGAACCTGTTAGGTACATAGTGAAAAAATTGAATCTCTATTTTGCAAATGACCCAATAACACTGCAGAGTAGGGATAAAGATAAGAAAACTATTGTAAATGCTCTTATAATTTATAATTATAATAATTATATTCCTATTATAATTATGCTTATAATAAATAATTAAATAATTATATATCCAATTTAATTAATAAATTAGAAACATCACTTTATTTATTTCCATTAAATTAAACAATTCATTTAATTTAATTATCTTCTTAAATATTAAGCAATTGATTTAATTTAATTATTTTCCTTAAATTAAATCCTTTAGATAAAATTATCAACACTCAATTTAATTGTCATTAATTAATTTAGTTATTAAATTAATTCACCACAACTTTATCAACCATATATTTGTCTCAATAAATAAATTAATTAAAATATTTATTTAGTTCAATAAATATTTAAAATCAATTACAAAATTCATTTAATTTCTTCAATAGTTAACTTAACTATTAAACCTCACTTTCCCAATAATAAATATATATTTCTCTTCACACTAAATCATATATTTCAACATATATAGCACATATATATACATACTCAAACTAAAAACATCTCATAATAAGAATTTTAATTATTAAATTCTTATTTTAATAATTTATAAAAATTTGGGTTATCATAAGAGAACAGGTAGTTCCATCCCTTTGGTCTAAGTCGATGATGTGTGGTTTGAAGATTGATTCCAATACCATTTGAAAAGTTTTTATGTTTTGGTAGGGGGTGAGACCGAACCATGAATGGCTGCCTTCGTACTCCCATTGAGAAGGGGAGATCAGGTCTGCGTAGTTCGAACCTAATGTGAAAAGGTTCAAAGTTGTATGTGGTAAAGAGGGTGTAGAGATTTTTTTGTTTTTCTGTAGTTAGACCGGACTATAAAAATGGATGCCTTATATACTCACGTGTATTGGAGAGATCAGGTCTGCATAGTTCGCCCCTTGCGGGACAAACTAAAGTTGTGGAAGGTTTAATCCCTTGTGGGATAAACTGAAGGTGTGAAAAGTTTGATCCTTGGTGGGACAAACTGAAGGTGTGAAAGTTTTGAAAACCTGAGTTAAGTGATGGATTTGATGATCCAGAACCAGGCTGCTGGTTGGAAGGTATGTATGTCCCTGATGGGGCAAACTGATGTGATGAAAGGTTGTATGTAGTGAAAGGTTTTACAAACCTAAATTGACTGGGGATCTGGTGATCCAGAACCAAGATGTTGGTTTGCATATAACTTCAGACATAGTACCATTTCACGGTGTCCAAGTTGATGAGTTCAGGAAATTCATCGCCATCCATCACTTATAATCTGAGGGCTCCTCCTGTTAATACCTCATTGAAAACAAACAGGCCTTCCCAGTTTGGGGCAAATTTTCCTTTGGATTGATCTTGGTTGTCAAGAACCTTCTTCAGTACCAAGTCATATTCTTTGAATTTTCGTAGCCGGACTTTCTTATTATAGGATCAAGCGATCTTCTGTTGGTATAGCTTACCATGGAAGATGGTTGCAACCCGCCTTTCATTTATTAGAGACAATTGGTGGTACCGATCTTGTAACCATTGGTCTTCATCCAGCTTAGCGTCTATCAACACTCGTAGGGATTCCATTTCTAACTCTATGGGGAGCACTGCTTCTATGCCATAGGTTAATGAGTAGGGGTTTGCCCTAGTAAAAGTGCGCATTGACGTTTTGTAGGCTAATAGAGTCAGAGGCAACAAGTCAGGCCATCCTTTGTGATTGGCAGACATCTTTTGCATGATCTTTTTGATATTCTTATTAGCCGCTTCAATAGTACCATTCATCTTTGGAAGATAGATGACGGAGTTGAGATGTTTGAAGTGGAATTTACTTCATAACGCCTCCATCATTTGGTTATTGAGGTTTTTCGCATTGTCTGACACAATCACCTCTAGTTGTCCATATCGATAAATGACATTTTTTCTGATGAAACCAATGACAACTTCTTTAGTAACCCCGGGGAAGGAGGATGTTTCTACCCATTTGGTGAAATAGTCGATCATGGTGAAGATAAACCGATGACAATTGCTAGCTTTGGGCTCGATGGGTCCGATCACGTCCATTCCCCACATTGAGAAGGGCCAGGGCAAACTCATATTATGGAGCTCCCTTGGAGGGGCGCGTATAGCATTTCCATGAATTTGGCATTGGTAACATCTCTTGACGTGATCATCATAGTCAGCCTTGAGATAGAGAAAATAATGCCCTATTCTTAGGATTTTCTTGACAAGTAGAGGGCCGATCATGTGTGGGCCGCCTACTCCACCATGGATTTCATTCATGAGCCTCTGAGCTTGGTCTTTGTCTAGACATCTGAGAAGACCTAGTCCTGCATCTCTTTTGTAGAGTGCGTCTCCGCTCAGGTAGAATTTCATGGTCATTCGATGGATTCGCTTTCTTTCAGCCTGATTCACCTCAGCGGGTGTAGATCCATCTCACAGATACTCCTTGATATGCTGATACCAAGTGTTTTAGATGAGAGATAGTTAATCTGATACTTCTCCAGTGTAGTTCCCATAGGCCGATGCCTTTCGCCGGGAAAATGTGATATTTGGCATGTCTTCCTTCTCAAGTATGTTAATTAAGGAGCCCAAAGTTGCTAGTGCATCCGCAAAGTCATTCCTATTTCGAGGAATGTGGACGAAGGTTATTTCTTCAAACTCCAAAACCATCTGGATAACCTGCCGATGGTAAGGCATCAAATGTAGTTCTTTGGTGTGATAGATCCAGTGGTTTGTCTGATTACCAATTTTGAATCTCCAAAGATAGTTAACCGTCTTATGCCCATGGATTGGGCTAGTTTCAACCCCATGATACACCTTACATACTCAATTTGTGTTGTTGGTGCCGCAAACCGTAATTTGACTTAGAACGAATACTTCTCCCGTAATGGATACTAGAACCGCTGACACTTTCTAGAGCCTTCTATGTTTATAGCTCCATCAAAATACATCTTCCATGGTTGGTGTGTATCGTCCTGATGGTATTGCTGAACTATCATTACCCCTTCATCGGGGAAGTATGTTTCCAAGGGTTTGAAATCCCCTGAAGGTGCGGAGGCCAGTTGATCCGTAATTCTTTGACCTTTGATAGACTTTTGAGTCACGTAAATGATGTCAAATTACTATAGGATCAACTGCCATTTGGACAGTCGACAATTCAACATGGGTTTGCTGAACACGTACTTTAAAGGATCCATGCGGGATATGAGATGGGTTGTGTGACCATGGAGATAATGTTATAATCTCATGAAAGCCCATACTAAAGCATAACAAGTTTTCTCAATCAAAGTGTACTTGTGTTCAGTGATGCTGAATCTTTTGCTGAGGTAATAGATAGCTCTTTCTTGGCCTCTATCATCTTTCTGTCTCTGCATACAGCCTATGGCGTTGTCATTGATTGACAGGTACATAAAGAGGGGAACACCATCCCTGAGAGGTACCAAAACAGGAGCTTTGATTAGCTGTTCTTTGATGAGAATGAAGGCTTTCTAACAATCATCATTCCATTTCATGGAAAAGTCCTTCCTTAACAACTTGAAGATGGGTTCACATGTTTCTGTGAGTTGGGAGATGAATCGGCTAATGAAGTTGATTCTTCCTAAAAATCCCTGTATTTCCCTCTTTGTCTGGGGTATGGGCTTTTTTGTGATGGCCTGGATTTATGTAGGATCCAGTTCAATGCATTTGTGGCTTACTAGGAATCTTAGCAATTTTCCTGATTTAACACCAAAGGCGCACTTGGTCTTGTTCAACTTCAAATTGTACTTACGCAACCTGCTGAAAAGCTTTTTGAGATGATCTAGGTGGTCTTTCTCCCTTCAAGATTTGACAATGATGTCATCCATATAGACTTCTATCTCTTTGTGCATTAGATCATGGAAAAGAGACATCATGGCACGCTGATAGGTAGCTCAAGCATTTATGAGGCCAAATGACAACCGTTTGTAGCAAAAGGATCCCCAAGGAGTGATGAATGCAGTTTTCTCACGATCCTCTTCAGCAACCATGATTTGATGGTACCCAACAAAGGAGTACATGTCATACTGAGTTGTATTGTCAATGAGTATATGGATGAATGGTACGGGAAAGCTATCCTTGAGACAAGCTTTATTCAGATCCATGTAATCCACGTAAACTCATACCTTTCCTCTAGGTTTAGGCACGGGGACTATGTTGGATAACCACTCAGGGTATGTTGACACCATGATGATGCTAGCTTGAAATTGTTTTAAAAATTCTTCTTTAACTTTTAAACTCCACTCAGGTTTTAATCACATGAGTTTTTGCCTAACTGGCTTGAATCCCTCTTTGATGGGAAGGCGATGAATGACGATGTCAATGGACAAACTGACCATGTCTTCAAGAGACCATGCAAACACATCCTGGAATTGGGTCAATAGAGTAACCATGTCATTCCTTTAGTTTGGAGTAAGGTCCTTACCAATCTGGATTTGTTTGGGGTTTTCTGAGGTTCCAATGTTAAAAGAGGTGGTTTAATCAAGATTTGGCTTGGGTTTATCTTCGACCCATTCTTTGATCTCATGAGGTATCTCATAGTCTTCTTGTTCAATCTCCATCAAGTCTGAGTCTAAATTTACATCAAAGTTACAGTCTTGGTGAAGAATAGGCACCTCATCAACAAGTTTAGGCACATCTAACTTTAGAGTCCTTAAACAAAATGCTTTCACTTAATATATGAAACTGTTCAATCATACAAAGTGTTAGCATGAAATGACAAGAACAACTGCTAATATTGTATAGCCAAAGTAAGCAGTTATTATTATCTATAGGGCAGAGGGAGTTTCTTCCCTTTTTACCCTTGTCGGCAAATGCAAGGACTGATGCTCCAATTGCTAAGGGTCAAATCCTGGTGGACAGTTGTGACGAAAGGCTTGTTGTCGTCCTCCCTCTCTTGAATGATGACCATGATGTCTGGACAATCATCATTTGGGATATCCCTGTGCATACCCTCCATATGGATCAGGACGCGCATGTTTGACATATGTCTATTTATCTCTTGTTTGCGCCTTTGATTCCTTTCCTCCACCTCCGGGTCTGGAATCATGACTTCTTTTCCTTTAACCGATATCGGCTTAGGAAATAGCATGTGTGATGCCCCCAAAATAGGTTCACACAACCCATTCTGAGTCGCCAAATACATGGTACAAAAAACAACAACAACTTCATTATTACAATTGTCGTGCAAAATACGACAACACATATGATGTGAGTTTAAATACAAATATTATCTTCTAAACAATATCCATACTCAAATAAGTCCTCATTACAATTATTGATGCACTATTTTACAAAATAGTGAGGACTACTAAAATAACTTCCTTGAAACATCACTCCGCATCCCGACTAGTTCCCGCTATATTCTCGCCTCCTGAGAAGAAAAATGGAACAAAAAGGAAAAGGATGACCCCAACTAGCCCAGTAAAGAATATTATGACTACGATAATGTAAAACAAATTATCGTTAGCCTTCAATAAATCAAATAAAATATAATGGACAACAAGTTTTAGATCAATATTCGCAGCAAAAATAAAAATTCATTAGAAGAGTTAAGTAGAACATGAAATCTACTATCTTCTATGATTTAAAAAGTCCATCATTAATATTTTATCCATGTGACATCAATCAACATACATTTTGAATCAAATATTCATCTTTGCACAACGGGCTAAAGATATTCATTTGTATCACCAGTTGGTCATGTTCATCTCAACACATGTCCATCTTTGCACTACGACCAAAGATATTCATCAAGTAATCATTCATCTTTGCACTACAGGCCAAAGATATTCAGTTATATCACCATTTAGGACTGAGGATGATGAAAAATATTTTAAAGAAAATGAATCTAGTGAGATAAAAGGACAAAGATTAGGGATTCGTACTTCAGTTTATCCAAGTTCAAAAATACTCCACAGTAATCAATTGTGGAGAAAAATTCAAGAATGAAGATCAAAACATGGATACAATCAAAAATAGTAACAATAATAGACAACTTGGACAAAGAAGAGAAAATTTAATTTTTTTATGAATAGTGTTGTATTTGTGAATAGTGTCATATACGTGAATAGTAATCCCGACACGAAAAGATAACAATTTCACAATAAAATCATACTTTGTGAATAGTACTCGTGAATAGTACCGTATTTGTGAATAGTGTCGTATACGTGAATAGTGCCGTATACGTGAATAGTAACCTCGACATGAAAAGGTAAAAAATTCATAATAAAATTCATATAAATATTTCGGTATAATGATATTAAAAGAAATAACATCATTTACGAAGAAAATAACACCCCTTACCTCAAAAGATAAGTACTTCTGACTGAAATATCGGATATAATGCTGAAGAAAACTTGCACTGCTTATCAACTCTCAAAGTATCTAAATACTCACAAAACTACACTCGATATTATAGAGAGAGAAAATTTCTGATTTTGGTGTGATTTTCAATTCTAACCTAAGCACCTTATTTATAGGAAAATGCTTAGAATGTCAAAGATGACTTACCTGCTACCGGTGGCTTCCACCCTTTGCCATTCATGAACACCACCTTTGAAATTTAGCATTTTTCACAAAAAACAAAAGTGGGGCCCACCCATGTTTTTAATAAAAATATTTATTTCTGAAACTTCAATAATTCATAATAAAAAGCCCTTTTATCAGAAAAATAAAAATTTTATGTCCATTCCCTATAAATTTAATTCTCTACAACTTTGTAGAAGAAAGTTTTTCCAAATTACAAACAGAAAGTGATCGAAATCCATATACGGATGACTTTTAATACTTCCATTCCGACAAAATACTGATAAAAGACCTCAGCATTAATTCCTTCATTTACATAAAATAAATATTTTCTTATCATATAAATGAATAATTAATTATTCACAAATAATATTACAAAATCACAATAATGACAACCAGGTCGTTCCCAGGAAAGAGGGGGCTTTCAGATAAGGATTTCTCCTTAGTGGCGCGCAATTAGGTGATCAAACCCCTTTTCTAGATAGAACTTCCTTTAGATATTTCCAATAATGCTATATAATAATATTATTCAAATAATATAAATTATTGATCTAATAATGAGAAATATTATACAGTGACAATTATTAAAATAACAATAATATAAAATATCAACGTAGCAATTATTGAATCAAACAAATAAAATATTGAACATTAATTACTATAACAATTATTGAGTAGTGCCTTCTTACGTAAGAATCAATAATCCACAAATATTGTGCAATACCATGTGCTAATGTGCAACCACGCGTATTACTATATTTTAACCACCAGATATTCCAACAGTGTTAACAGTAACAACTACGCCGTTATTTATAAAAAAAAACTCATACTTGTTATTTTCTTCATCCTACAGTTTTTCGTTATGGGGCCCACAAATGGCTACGCCATCGTACGAATATTCCCTGTAATGACCCCAAAGTTCATACAATTTAATTAATAACTTTGGTCGTTAATAACACATCTACCTTCTGATTTTACATCATTATTCAATGTTAAACTTTATATAATGCGGAATAATTTAAACTTTTATGTCTTCTTACTTTAATTCCCTGAATCAAAACCTTTGTCATCTACATGTCTTTGAATCAATCTTATTTTATGATCCGCTTTATCACTTTTATTATATAAAATTTTACATTTCAATCCGATAACCTTTACATATCAGATAACTCTAACATTAGCTTTACAACTCAACATAAAACTATACATCATAAAACATTTAGTACATCTCATAAATCTTAATCATGGTATAAAGAAATAACAACTTTACCAAAAATATTATTCTTCGTGTATTATTTATGATCCACGTCACTCAAGGAGCACATAGTGTTACCTTTAATCCTTAACTTGCAAAAATGGTTATTTGCAAAGTTAAGCTCGACAGCCCAGCAAAATCTAACAGTTTTTATGCATCACGTAACACATAATAACATGCTCAACATATATCTCGTAAACATTGGACTAACATAACATACATGTTACAGTTCATATAACAAGTATAAAGATTGAGTTTCTTACTCAATCAGCATGATTTACACAATCAATGTAGTCATAAGTTGACTTTAACATTTCATACATTCAACATATATATAACACATCATGCTCTTTGCAATAAAGATTTAAAACAATCAAATTCATATAGCAAATAGGATTTGAAAGATTTGCCTTGATCATTGTTTACCAATAACAGTTTAACAGCTTACAGTTATCTGCACTTCACGTGCCCTACAAAATTATATAATCATACACATCAACTATTAGTCACATAGCAACGCATTGTAGTTGTAATGTAAACTTTACTCTACGTCTCATAACCCTTCCAATCATAAATACACAATGTTCAATCTGATTGTGTTAACTTTCGACTTATATCTCATTATATTTCATATTTGAAGTTCATTCAAGTGTTTAAGTCTTGCTAGGACTACTTATTTGTTTTATATTAACACTATTCAATATCTTATAATATTCATTTCATTTGATTTAAAACACTTTGTAAGTTCATTATCACTTACCACGGCGTTTCGACGTTTATTCGTTACCCGCCCAATTTACCTCTCTTATGTGTGCTTAATATGCGTATACAACTTATCTAATATATCATTTATTAATGTTAAGCATCATTATACTTCATAATGTTTATGTTATATAACTTAGAACAACATCTTTTATCTTCAAGAGCACTACACTTGCATACGTGCATGCCCGACGCCCTCTTATTGCCTCTGAAAACACAATAGTTCTAAAGATGACCATTTTGACCCCTGTTAAAGAACTCATATCGAAAACCTTAAAGAATAAATGTTTTAGGTCTATTCGTCCTTATTCTGGATCATCTTGAATCGCCTTAATCGGAGTTCGTATGAAAACGTTATGCCTATTTTACTAAAATAGGTCAAAATAATCACACATGACATAGTTTGGGCGCAGCTACACCCAATTAAGCCTTGGGCACAGCGCAGCTGTGCCCTATAGTGCAGATGAACCCCAAATGACTTAGGGCACAGTGCAGCTGCGCCCGTTAGCAGAAACGGGACCTGAAGTTATTATTCTCACAATTTTTGACCCTTTTTCTCCTACTAATTTTCATAACTTGAGTTATACACATCCAAATTAGTCTGTTTTCAATTCTATAGATTCGTAATTTATAGAACTATAACATACTAGAATTCTAACAATTTATAAAAATAATAACCAAACTAAAATTTGACCCAAAACACATGTTCATACTCTATTTTCATGTTTTCAACACATTTTGCGAATTCGATCGCCACAGCTTCATTTCTTAACCAATTAACACGATTTAAACTACGCCGCTTTTGTTTCTTAACATACTAACATAATCCAACATCAATTGACAGATTATAACAAGTATTGACCACGAAAATTTGTACTTTCTAAAGCTAATTTTCATGTAAAAATACTGTTATATACTTTTCTTCGTACAAACCAAATTACATGAATTTTTATCATCAAACAACACTCAAATGATAATTAACAGAGTATAAACCCTTCATACATATATATGTATCAATTCAACACAATTATCAATAGAAATTTCAAAAACAAGGGTTAACATTATAGTAGGTTATACCTTGTTCCTTTGATTATTTGCTAGCAAAGAGATGATGATTAGGTTTAGAAATTCCCCTTCAATCACAGTGATTCCTCTCGTGCTCTCTCTCTCTAAACTCTCTGTGTTTCACTATGTTCCTCTCTTCCAAACTCTGTGACTATAGCCTTATGAAGAAAAGAACGCATAAAAATAAACTAAAGTTACCCACGTACTTCAATTATAAAATAATACGCCTTCATCAGTTAAATTAGACCAAAGGCCACAAGGCCTTGTTTGGCCACACACCAACTCCCCCAAACTAGATTATTTTAATAATATTATATTATATAGTTCCATGAGTCACACCTTTAGTTAATTTAAATAACACATAATAATAGTAAGTAATAATAATTATAATCTCATTGTAATTATACTTATAATTAATAACTAATTACATATATCTAATTTAATTAATAAATTAGATTTAAACATTACTTTATTTAATTTATTTATTTCCTTTAATATTAAATAATTCATTTAATTTAATTAATTCATTAAATTAAATTTCAAAGAATAAAATTTACCTTTGCTTTAATTTAATTATCATACACACGTAACTAAATTATTATACCACACTTTCATAAATTATTTATTTTTCTTAATAAATATTTTATTTAAAATATTTAATTAATTTAATAAATATTTAAAATAAATTACAAAATTCATTTAATTTCTTCAATAGTTAACTTAACTATTAAACCTCACTTTCCCAATATATGAATATATATTTCTCTTAATACTAGATCACATATTTCAACATATATATAGCACGTATATATACATACTCAAACTCAAAACATCTCATAATAAGAATTTTAATTATTAAATTCCTATTTTAATAACTTTTAAAAATTCGGGTTGTCACATCCTTCCCTCCTTATAAGGATTCCGTCCTCGGAATCACCAAAACCCTACCTTACTAAGGTTTTCACAAAAATTCTTTCACAATTATCGTTGAATAACTTCAACACGATAACTTAGCAAAAAGTTTTACATATATATATACTTCATTCATTTCTTCAACAACTTTTAGGTTTTATTACATAACCTTCAATTAAACACACCATATATATCAAATATTATATATTCTTTAACCCATTCATTTCCTTTTCTAAGGATCATTATTATAAACACTCGGGATATTACATTCACCCTTTCTTCTAAGAATTTCGTCCTCGAAATTTTATTTATTAATCTTTATTCATTCAATCTATCAAAATAGATTTTACATTAATACTTTATTCATTCATTGGATTCTACAACCAATTCTTTCTCTAAGGATCTTTCTAAGATCATCATATTCCTTACCTCTTCCTCTTCTAAGAGTTTCACATTTCTCTTCTTTCTAGACTTTTAAAAAAAATTTATTTTAAATTATTATGTTTTGCCTAATTTTCTCATCCTTTCCACTTTCACCTTTCAGAATAATAAGAATCTTCCACAACTGCTCAATAATTGGGAAGCGATATGAATAACAGGAATTTAAAAGATTCCAAATCATGTTGAGGGTCATAAGACATTGAACTATGTTCACGGTTATAAGTACTCTTTCAACTTAAATCTTAACAATCATTAGACTATAGGGACTCCCGTACTTAGGGTGTTAAGCCCTTCGTACGATGTATTGTGCACTCTGTCCACTTTTATAAGTACTCTTTCAACTTAAACCTTAACAGTCATTAGACTGTATGGACTCCCGTACTTAGGGTGATTAGCCCTTCGTACCATGTATTATGCACAAACATCTAAACGCTTTCGCGTAATCCCCTATAAAAGGGTTGTTCATCTCAGCTTTTCAACATCTGAATCCGTACCAAAACAATTTGGTTTGGCATAACTTGTAAAGAAACACCTGAATTTTATGAACATATTTCAATATTCGCCTAAATTAAATCAAATAAAGATAGACTTCTACAATAATTCGACATCAATCAAAATATATATATATATATATCTCATATCTTAAAGAAATCTCAAAAATCTTTTTATGACGTCGTGATACCGCATCTTGTATTTACAAATTCGCTTGAGGATTCCGCCATTTGGTGATTTTATCATACTAAATCATACCATAGTGGGCTGACGATCCTTATATCACATCCAACACTAAGTAATACTGCATTGATGACTCCATCGTTTTTATCATCTCTGCACCAGGTTCCATGATGCATTGATGATATAAAAATACATTTTGATATATTTTAAATCATTTTTGTCCAGCCGAAGCAATTAGTATAGACATGCGAATAACGGTATTGTTTTTAAAACTCATTGGTTTCATCATTTGATCCAATGTTTTTCAAGAAAATAAAAGTGCAAACATCAGCACGAAGTCAATAAATTTCGAAAGTCTAGCATAGCTAGTAGATTTAGAATATCTAATTTTCTCCATCAATTTCAATCTTTATACTAAATATTCTTGTATTTCAACTTACCATCCTCCTATACCCGCATTATAGTTCATCAAACTTACCGCACATTGGAAGTTCAGGAACTTGCCACAATAATATGAGTTTAAGAACTTATCCTAGTCAGACCATAGGCGCCATTCGCTGAGGGGTTCAAAATATACCATATTATTATGAATCACGAACTTATCATATGCATTAGTTTTAAGAACCGCACCTAATCCTAACAATATCTAACTAATCTTAATAGTTTTTAACTATCAAATATACACATGACAAAAGAATCACCTTTTCACCACATACATTGATAGCGCGACACCAACATTCCAATGATTATCAATATGATAAACTGAGTGCAATCACAAAACCCTCGCCAATACAAAGATTTGTACAACTCAACCATCACATGAGTCCTCAATTGAAATCCCACCTAACTTTATCTTGCTTAGAACTTGCTCTTTGCTCGATACGAATTCCTCGTATCACATCATCTATAACTCCTCGTGAGTTATCTCGTACTATTTTATAGTACATCATCTTCATAGCATCAAGCTATAATTATTCAAACATTATAGACCATCTTTCCTTTATAACTTAAACAGATCACGTCGTGATCTTATTCTATAATCATCTCCCTTAAAATTCTTTTCTTAACTCGTGATCGTTTTGTTTTATGATCCTCTTTTTTTCCTTTTTCATCATTTACGACATTATTCATTATCTTGGCTATTGGAGTTAGGTAACTCCCATTTATTATCTTTATATCTCTTCAAGATTCTTCTTTGAATTTCCTTATTTATTAACAATTCTTCCTTTAAGAATTTCTAACTTCTTTTACATTAATCAATATTTCATTCAAGTTCCACATTTTTATCATACGTATCCATTTTCTATTCTTGGTACACATTGAGTCTCTAATAGTTTCAATATGGTACGCTGAGTGGTTTCCCACAAACAACCAACAAACTAGGTTCTGAGTTGCTAGTTCGTATATACCTCCACTCTATGAAGGAATTTTTTAGCCCAGATACCATACATCAACTATTAAAGAGTACGATTGTACCATACTTAGATATAACTTTTTATTCTTAACTTCTTTATAATTTTCTTTTTATAGACATTGTCTATTTATTATCACCTTACATCCTTATTATTGGAGTTGGGTAACCCCACATTCATATTCCTTATAACTCTGCGAGATTCTTCTTTGAATCCTCTCACGCATGTTTTAATCCATTCTTTATAAATTTCTTAAATTACTTCTTATTATACAAACTCTATCTGAGCTTATTCTTTCATTATCTTCATCTTCCTTCTCTAAGGTTATAGCCTACGGTACTCCTACCTAAGGTTTATAACCTATCAGCTTTGATACCAACTGTAACGACCCAAAAATTCATACAATTTAATTATTAACTTTGGTCGTTAATAACACATCTACCTTCTGATTACATCATTATTCGATGTTAAACTCTATATAATGCGGAATAATTTAAACTTTATGTCTTCTTACTTTAATTCCCTGAATCAAAACTTTTATCATCTACTTGTCTTTGAATCAATCTTATTTTATGATCCACTTTATCATTGTTATTATATAAAATTTTACATTTCAATCTGATAACCTTTACATATCAGATAACTCTAACATTAGCTTTACAACTCAACATAAAACTATACGTCATAAAATATTTAGTACATCTCATGAATCTTAATCATGGTATAAAGAAATAACAACTTTAGCTAAAATATTAATCTCCATGTATTATTTCTGATCCACGTCACTCAAGTAGCACATAGTGTTACCTTCAATCCTTAACCTGCAAAAATGGTTATTTGCAAGGTTGAGCTCGACAGCCTAACAAAATCTAACAGTTTTCACGCATCACGTAACACATAATAACATGTTCAACATATATCTCGTAAACATTGGACTAACATAACATACATGTTACAGTTCATATAATAAGTATAAAGATTGAGTTCCTTACTCAATCAGCATGCTTTACTCAATCAACGTAGTCATAAGTTGACTTTAACATTTCATACATTCAACATATATATAACACATCATGCTCTTTGCAATAAAGATTTAAAACAATCAAATTCATATAGCCAATAAGAACTGAAAGACTTGGCTTGATCATTATTTACCAATAACAGTTTAACAACTTACAGTTATCTGCACTTCACGTGCCCTACACAATTATATAATTATACACATCAACTATTAGTCACATAGCAACACATAGTAGTTTTAATGTAAACTTTACTCTACGTCTCATAACCCTTCCAATCATAAATACACAATGTTCAATTTGATTGTGTTAACTTTCGACTTATATCTCATTATATTTCATATTTGAAGTTCATTCAAGTGTTTAAGTCTTGCTAGGACTACTTATTGGTTTTATATTAACATTATTCAATATCTTATAATATTCATTTAATTTGATTTAAAACACTTTTTACGTTCATTATCACTTATCACGGCGTTTCGACGTTTATTCGTTACACGCCCAATTTGTCTCTCTTGTGTGTGCTTAGTATGCGTATAAAACTTATCTAATATATCATTTATTAATTTTAAGTATCATTATACTTCATAATGTTCATGTTCTATAACTTAGAACAACATCTTTTATCTTTAAGAGCACTACACTTGCATACGTGCATACTCGACGCCCTTCGATTGCCTCTGAAAACATAAAAGTCCTAAAGATGACAATTTGACCCCTGTTCCAGACCTCAAATTGACAGACATAAAGAATAAAAGTTGTAGGTCTATTCGTCCTAGTTTCGGATCATCTTGAATCGCCTTAATCGGAGTTCGTATGAAACTATTATGCCTATTTTCCTAAAATAGGTCAAAATAGTCACACCTGACATAGTTTGGGCGCAGCTGCACCCAATTAAGCCTTGGGCATAGCGCAGCTATGCCCTATAGCGTAGCTGCACCCCAAATGACTTAGGGCACAACGGCAATACTGCTACCATAGCGTAAACGGACTGAAACTCTTTGCTCGCGATTTTGACCCTTTTCTCCTACTAATTTTCATAACTTGAGTTATACACATCCAAATTAGTTTATTTTCGACTCTATGGATTCATAATTCATAGAACTATAATATACTAGAATTCTAACAATTTATAAAAATATTAACCAACCTAAAATTTGACCCAAAACACATGTTCATACTATATTTTCATGTTTTAAACACATTTTGCGAATTCGATCGCCACGGCTTTGTTTCTTAACCAATTAACACGATTTAAACTACGCCGCTTTCATTTCTTAACATAATAACATAATCCAACATCAATTTATAGATTATAACAAGTATTGACCACGAATATTTGTGCTTTCTAAAGCCAATTTTCATGTAAAAACACTTTAATATACTTTTCTTCCTACAAACCAAATTACATGAATTTTTATGTGTCATTTGTATACATTGTTGGATCATTTGGATCTTCTCTGTAGTCATACGTACTAACTCTGGTCCCAACAATTTTACTTCACCCACTTCATCCCAACATACTGGAGAACGACACTTACGCCCATATAATGCCTCAAATGGAGCTATGTCAATACTTGTTTGATAACTGTTGTTGTAGTAGAATTCCACTAATGGCAAGAACTTGTCCCAACTTCCTTTGAAGTCAAGGACACAGAGTCTTAATAGATCTCCAAAATTTTGAATAGTCCTTTCCGATTACCGGTCCGTTTAAGGATGATATGCCGAATCGAATCAGAATCGCGCTCCATAGCTTTCTCAGAAACTAACCCAAAATCGTGAAGTGAATCTTGGGTCATGATCCGAAACTATGGATACTGGCATGCCATGCAATCTCACAATCTCATTCATGTACATACGAGAAAGACGTTCAAGGGAATAAGTCTCCCGTATCGTCAAGAAATGAGCAGACTTGGTTAATCTATCAACAATAACCCAAATCACATCTATGCCTTGAGAAACCTTGGGAAGACCCAAAACAAAATCCATGGTAATGTGTTCCCACTTCCATTTCAGAATCTCAAGTGGTTGCAATGGACCCTTTGGCACTTGATGCTCCGCCTTTACACGTTGACAAGTTAAACACCTCGAGATAAACTCCGCGATCTCTCTCTTCATATTGCTCCACCAAAATGTATGTCAAAGATCATGATACATTTTGGTACTCCTAGGATGCATTGCAAACGGTGTGTTGTGTGCCTCCATCATGATTCTATGCTTCAAGTCAGAATCATTAGAAACGCAAAGTCTGGAGTCGACTCAAAGTATTCCTTCTTCATCGATTCTTACTTCTGGAATAACACCTTCTTGTATTTTCTTCTTCATACGCATCAGCTCTAGGTCTATGGCTTGAGAAGCTTTAACTTTATCGATTAAAGTTGGTTTTACTCGTATATTTGATATCATCACGTACTTGGAGCCTTTAACTCTATCTCCATTCTTTGTAAGTTGTACAAAATGGGTCTTTGTGTTAACAACATCGCATTCGTACCCGCATATGATCTTCTACTCAATGCGTCAGCTACCACGTTTGTTTTTCCTAGATGGTATTGGATGGTATGATCGTAATCTTTCAACAACTCAAGCCAACGTTGTTGCCGCATGTTGAGTTCCTTTTGGGTGAAGAAATATTTGAGGCTTTTATGATCTATATAGATCTCTACTTTCTCCCATACAGGTAGTGCCTCCAAATCTTTAGCGCAAAAATAACTGCTGCCAACTTTAGATCATGAGTAGGATAATTCCTTTCATATTCTTTGAGTTATCGCGAGGCATAGGCTATGACTTTCCAATGTTTCATGAGAACACATCCTAACCCTTTGCCCAAAGCATCGCTGTAGATAACAAATCCATCCGAACCAGATGGTATTGTCAGAACAGGTGCCAAAATGAGTCTCCTCTTGAGCTCTTGGAAACTCTTCTCACATTCCTCGCTCCATATGAATTTTATATCTTTCTGAGTCAGCTGAGTTAACGGAGTAGCGATTCGAGAAAATCCTTCCACAAATCTACGATAATAACCAGCAAAGCCAAGAAAGCTACGTACTTCGGTCACCGACTTCGGTTTCTCCCAACTTTGTATTGCTTTAATTTTTGCCGGGTTAACAGATACTCTATGTTTTGACACCACGTGCCCAAGGAATGCTACTTCCTCAAGCCAGAACTCACATTTCTTTAGCTTGGCATATAGCTTGTTATCACGAAGCCTTTAAAGTACTAGCTTCAAATGGTGTTCATGATCTTCACAGCATTTGGAATAGATGAGGATGTCATCAATGAAGACAACAATGAACTGATCCAAATATTCCTTGAACACATGGTTCATCATATCCATGAAAGTAGCAGGAGCATTAGTCAATCCAAAAGATATGACTAAGAATTCATAATGCACGTACCGAGTTTTGAAGACAGTCTTCGCCATATCCTCAGTTTTAATCTTCAGCTGATGATATCCAGAACGAAGATCGATCTTTGAGAAGAATTGTGCTCCTTGCAACTGGTCGAACGGGTCATCAATACGAGGTAGCGGATACCTATTTTGATGGTAACATGGTTTAATTCCAGGTAGTCAATACAAAGTCGCATAGTCTTGTCTTTCTTCTTTACGAATAAAAGAGGAGCACCCCAAGGAGATGTACTAGGACAAAATGAAACCGATGTCTAACAACTCCTGTAGTTGGACCTTTAACTCCTGAATTTCAATAGGAGCCATTTGATATGGGGTTTTAGAAATGGGGTTTGTACCAGGTTCAAGGTCAATAAAGAATTCAACTTCACGTTCTGGGGGTAGACCGGGAAGTTCTTCAGGAAATACGTCAGGAAATTCACTAACAAAAATATTATTCAAATCTAACGTATTTTTGTTCAAGTCCATGACATGGGCTAAGAAATCTTGACATCCATTTTTCAATAAACGAATCGCTTTATGTCTTGATATGACAGTTATTGACTTTAGTGGTTTGGTTGCTTGAATTTGCATAACAGGTTGGTTAGGAATATGAAAACTAACAACATAACGAAAATAATCAATTTTGGCATGATGATTAGTTAACCAATCAATCCTTAAAATCACATCAAATGCAAGTATTTTCAAAGAAATAAGATCGACAGGTAATGTGATGGTCCCAACTTGAATCAAGCAAGATTTATAAATCGTGGATGTAATAAAAGTTTCTCCTAACAGAGGTTCAACAGATAAGTCAAAGTCTAATTTCTCAGGAGTCAAGTTCAAACTTTGAGCACAAGCAGGTGAGATAAAAGAATGGGTAGAACTGGTATCTAATAAGGTATAAACTTTGCAAGAGTTTATGTTTAGCTAACCAGTGATCACCTCGTTTGGGTTCCTCGCATTTTGGGCAGTCACGACAAATTCTCTTCCAGAAACCACCGACTTTGACTTGTCCAGGACAACCTTTGGAGTCACCATCCCCACTAGACTTGGTTTTGCTACAGGATAATCTCGAGCTATATGACCTTCCTTTCCACAGTTATAACACACCTTGGATTGTTGTGGGCAGTTTAGGCTGATGTGTCCCTCTTTCCCGCATTTATAACATACGACCGATAATCGTTCTCCTCCCCTAGAAACAGTTGATGCTGGTGCTGACGTCTTCACATTATCATTGTTGTACCTTCTCTTTTTGAAATCTCCCCCTGACTCGCTTCTTCTACTATCATGGCCACGATTACCACCAGAGTGGTTACCGCTTTTATCCGAATGTTTTCATCCCCGCTGGTTATCATTGCTCCGATGACTGCTGCCACCGGTATGACCCTGGTTGTGGTCCATCGGTTGAACACACTCATTATCTTGCTATAATAATTAAGTCATGTTCACAACATCTGAATATAGAGAAAATTTATGAGAAATAAGATATTTCTGAATTTCAGGTTTTAGACCTCTCAGAAACATCCGCGTCATACGTTCCTCATTCTCTACCAAATGAGGTGTAAACCTGGATAACTCTGCGAACTTAGCCTCGTACTGGGACACAATCATGTTCTTATGTTCCAGTCTAATAAACTCTACCTCCTTCATATGACTAATAATTTTAGGAAAGTACTAGTCATTGAACAGTTTCTGAAATGTTTCCCAAGACATGTTGAGAAGTGCGGTCGTCAGTACGCTTCACGATTTCCACCAAGAATCACCTCACCACGGAACATAAAGGTGGCGAATGGAACCTTCTATTCCTCCGTGCATCCCAAGACATCAAATATCTTGGTAATTTGCTTAACCCACATTTCTGCCTTAATTGAATCCGACTTTCCAAATAACTCTGGTGGTCCCAACTCTTTGAACTGCTTGGTTGTGACAAGCCGCGTGTTGCTATTATTTTTACCTGTATTTTGTACACGAGTCTCCCTCGACTGATTTTGCATGAACTACAAAAAGCTTCTAAACATCACATCATTCATCGTTTGATCGGTGGTGTTGTTTACAGGAGGAACATTGATGTCCTGTTGCATGTTCTCCTGGTTGGTGATTAAAAGTGTCTCCAATGTCTCATTCACTCCATTGTTAACATTTTCAACTGCCATTCTCAAATATTGCCATAAAACAAGGGTTAATTAAAGAAATTGACATTCCACATATTATCCCTATATTTTGACCGACCAATTAAATACCAAATAAGCTTAGGTAGGACACACTAGCGAAGGATTTACTCGTCTCTCCCCTCCTAGTTCTATTCCCCGATCTCCGCCAAAGACCATATCCCTAAGCTCTAATACCAACTATGACGACCCCAAAATAGGTTCACACAACCCATTCTGAGTCGCCAAATACATGGTACAGAAAATAACTACAACTTCATTATTACAATTGTCGTGCAAAATACGACAACACATATGATGTGAGTTTAAATACAAATATTGTCTTCTAGACAATATCCAAACTCAAATAAGTCCTCATTACAATTATTGATACACTATTTTACAAAATAGTGAGGACTACTAAAACAACTGCCTTGAAACATCACTCCACGCCTTGACTAGTTCCCGCTATATTCTCGCCTCCTGAGAAAAAAACTAGAATAAAAAGGAAAAGGATGAGCCCAACTAGCCCAATAAAGAATATTATGACAAAGATAATGTAGAACAAATTATCGTTAGCCTTCAATAAATCAGATAAAATATAATGGACAACAAGTTTTAGATCAATATTCGTAGCAGACATAACAATTCATTAGAAGAGTTAAGTAGAACATGAAATCTACTATCTTCTATGATTTATAAAGTCCATCATTAATATTTTATCCCTGTGACATCAATCAACATACATTTTGAATCAAATATTCATCTTTTCACAATGTGCCAAAGATATTCATTTGTATCACCAGCTGGTCATGTTCATCTCAACACATGTCCATCATTGCACTTCGGCCAAAGATATTCATCAAGTAATCATTCATCTTTGTACTACAGGCCAAAGATATTCAGTTATATCACCATTTAGGACTGAGGATGATGAAAAATATTTTAAAAAAAATGAATCCAGTTAGATAAAAAGACAAAGATTAGGGATTCGTACTTCAGTTTATCCAAGTTCAAAAATACTCCATAATAATCAATTGTGGAGCAAAATTCAGGATTGAAGATCAAAACATGGATACAATCAAAGATAGTAACCATAATAGACAACTTGGACAAAAAAAAGAAAATTTAATTTTTCTGTGAATAATGTCGTATTCGTGAATAGTGTCGTATATGTGAATAGTGTCGTATACGTGAATAGTAATTTGAACACGAAAAGATAACAATTTCACAATAAAATCATAATTCGTGAATAGTACTCGTGAATAGTATCGTATTCATGAATAGTGTCGTATACGTGAATAGTGTCATATACGTGAATAGTGTCATATACGTGAAAAGGTAAAATTTTCATAATAAAATTCATACCAAAATTTCGGTAAACTGATATTAAAATAAATAACATCATTTACGAAGAAAATTACATCCCTTACCTCAAAAGATAAGTACTTCTGACTGAAATATCGGATATAATGTTGAAAAAAACTTGCACTGCTTATCAACTCTCAAAGTATCTAATTACTCACAAAAACACGCTCGATATTATATAGAGAGAAAATTTCTGATTCTGGTGTGATTTTTAATTCTAACCTAAGCACCCTATTTATAGGAAAATGCTTAGAACGCCAAAGCTAACTTACCTGCTACCGGTGGCTTCCACCCTTTGCCATTCATGCACACCACCTTTGAAATTCAGCATTTTTCCACAAAAAACAAAAGTGGGGCCCACCCATATTTTTAATAAAAATATTTATTTCCGAAACTTCAATAATTCATAATAAAAAGCCCTTTTATCAGAAAAATACAATTTTATGTCCATTTCATATAAAATTTAATTCTCTACAACTTTGTAGAAGAAAGTTTTTCCAAATTCCAAACAGAAAATGATTGAAATCCACATACGGATGACTTTTAATACCTCCATTCCGACAAAATACTGAAAAAAAACACCTCAATATTAATTCTTTCATTTACATAAAATAAATATTTTCTTATCATATAAATCAATAATTAATTATTCATAAATAATATTACAGAATCACAATATTGAAAACCTGGTCGTCCCAGAAAAGAGGGGGCTTTCCGATAAGGATTTCTCTTTACTGACGCTCAATTAGGTGACCAAACCCCTTTCCTAGACAGAAGTTCATTAGACATTGCCAATAATGTTATCTAATAATACTATTCAAATAATATGAATTATTGATCTAATAATGGGAAATAATGTACAGTTACAATTATTGAAACAATAATAAGATAAAATATCAACGTAGCAATTATTAAATCAATTAAATAAAATATTAAACAGTAATTACTGTAACAATTATTGAGTAGTGCCTTCTTACGTAAGAATCAAGAATCCACCAATACCGTAATAGGCTTATCATGCAACCACGCCATTCATCGTATTTTAACAACCGGATATTCCAATAAAGTTAATTCAGAATAACTACGCCGTTATTTATAAAAAAATTCATACTTGTCGTTTTCTTCATCCGACAGTTTTCCATTATGGGGCCCACAAATGGTTGCGCCGTCGTACGAATATTCCCCGACAACAACAATATTCCACGACCAAACAAATATTCCCATACAACAATGAGTATTTTATAACCACTTGCTTACTTAAAAATATTTGTGCATTTTACTCATAACTAACCACATTAATCAAATCAACCCCTTACTATTTAAAAATAATGAATAGAGGAAATTCAATTTTATTTATAAAAAGTTAGGGTCTTACAACATGGTTGTAACACCCCCAAATCCAGATTCCTTCAAACCTCAGATTCGGTCCGCCACGATACTACTATCGTCAACTATTATATCTTTTATTCATAACTTAATGAATATACCTTTGCTTATTACAATTTAGAATATAAATTCTTTCCAATTTCAGGATCTATGTAATGACCCAAAACTTTTATAAGTTTCACAACTTGGTCATTTTTATAAAAATATGCCGAATAATTTAAATTTTTTTAATCTCTTATAAAAAATAAAACTTTTATTGATTTCTTAACTTGAATCAATTACAAATCCCTGAATCAAATTATGCTATGATTCACTCTATCCAATTTTTGTATAAATTCTTACATTTCAACTCGAACTCCTCTATGTATCACATAGTATAACTTAACATGTATTACACATTGTAAACTACTATCAGGTGCATCTCCTAGAACCTAAACATGGTTCATGAGTATATATTTAAATAAACGAATCAATCTCCTTCAATACTATTGAAGTTTATCAATCAAGTAGCACATAATCTTTACCGCGAGTCCTTAACCTGCAAAAGTGGTTATTTGCAAGGGTGATGTAACGGGTTGAATTTATTGAGTCGTGATTCTGGGGACATAATCCTTTTAAGGGGGAAAAGATGTGACGAACGAGATTTTTGTAATTTAATTTAATATTTATTGAATTGAATAAATATTTTTCGATGAATTAATTATTAGATTAAATATTAATTGATGAAATTGTGGTAGATTAATTTAATTATATGTGTTACATTTATTAAATTAATGTGGAGAATTTTTATTATTCAAGTATGTAATTATGTGAGCTTATTGAATTAAATGAAATATTTAATAAGCCTAATGTTATTTAATTAACGTAATAATTAATTGGAGATTTAGTAATTGGATATAATTAATTAATGAAAAAATTAATTATGTGACTATGTGAATTTATGAGAAATTATTATAATTAGTTTATATTAAATTAAATAATATAATTGAGCTATTGTATAATTGGGTGTGACATGAATTAAACTATATTGTAGAGGTTTTATTAAATTAAGTGGTTTTGTAATATATTCTTGCTAAGCCAAACAAGGCCCTATGGGGAGTTGGAAGCAGTTGCTCATTATTGGGTTAACTGACCACTCAGTGCATCAGTTCCTTTCTTATATGCGTCTTCTCATTATTTCTTATTTTACCAAGTTTGATAAAACATCACAAAGAGAAATTCAGAGAGAGTTTGAGAACTGTCAGAGAGAATTAAGATATTGTGAAAGAGATTGAAAGAGGAGAATTTAAGAAAATATCTGAGTCTTCTAATCTATACCTTACACTCAGGGTAATCTCCTCCTTCCCAAATTTTTAAAGTTATGTTGTTTAAGTTTTATGAAAATGGATTTCAAGTTTTCTCAGAAAGTCTCTCAGATTTATAAAAGGTATGGATTATGTGTTGTATATGTGTTAAATGTTACCATATTGTATTTAATTATATATATTTCACAAACCATATCATCTGTTTCATAATACGATGAATTGTTATTTCAAAAATTTACAGAGTTTGGGTTTTGGCCATATGGCCATATATGTGATATTTCATGTGTTGATCATATATTATCCCTAAAAATTATACTCAGATATTATTATGCATGTTAATATGAAGAGACCAAACTTTAATTGAATCGGATTCTTGTTTATAAATGAATCAGAAGTGTTGAAATTATGTTTTATGTTCAAAACCTTCAAGAACATCAAAAAAACTGTGGAACTAAATGTGTTGATTTTGCAAATTATGTGTTGTAACTTGTTAAAAATCATGCTAGATGGGTTAAGTAATGATTATATATGTATTACAATGATTGGGTAAGTCTAAATTCGTGTAAAAATAACTAATTGAAAGTTATGGCCATATTCATGTATAATTTTATCTGTGATTGATTTTTGGCCTAATTTGGCCTTGTTATGTTCAAGACTCATGAATCATGAGAAATGAGCTTAGTAACTTCATTTCGTATGCAAGCTACTAAACTAAATTACCTCGCCTTTGCTATCAAAAAAAATAAAAATAAAGTAATAATAAATAAAATAAAATAAAAAATAAAAAAATAAATATTTGATGAAAATTATTATTAAAATATTTATAAAATAAATTTAATATTTTTATTAAGATATTTATGGAATAAAATAAATATTTGATGAAAATTATTATTAAAATATTTATAAAATAAATTAAATATTTTAATTGAGATATTTATGGAATAAAATAAATATTCGATGAAAATTATTATTAAAATATTTATAAAATAAATTAAATATTTTAATTGAGATATTATGGAATAAAATAAATATTCGATGAAAATTATTATTAAAATATTTATAAAATAAATTAAATATTTTAATTGAGATATTTATGGAATAAAATAAATATTCGATGGAAATTATTATGAAATAATTTATTCGAATGCAATAATAGTAAGAGAATGAAAATATTCTAATTTAATTAAGTAAGTAAATTAGAAGGGTAATGATTTGTTAAATAAAGTGGAGTTTATATTAAATAATTAAGTGAAAATGTATCTAATGAATGTCGTGAATACATATGGTATGTGTGTAGGATTTGTGGTGAACGGAAGTAGTAATCGTTTAGCCTACGCACGAGGCAAGTTTCCTAACCCTACTTGTCATTATTGTTCAAGTTATTAGTTACCTTGAGTAAATTTTCGTTACTATTATTCAAGTTCAATTGTTATATTAAAGATTTATTATCTTTTCAAAGCATGATTCAGTTATACAATAATTGTTCTATTGTATACTTCTTGAAATTATTATTCAAATCGAATATCATTATTGTTGAACCTTATTAGACTAGTGAACTTTATTGATTCAACTAGTCCTTAGTTGATGAACGTTCTAAATTTCAGAACCCTTATTGAATTATCCAAACCAAACTTCCTTTGGTGCGGACTCGAATGTCAAACTGAGATGAACAACCTCGCAGGGATTTACTTATGCGTTAGCGTTAAGATATTGTGCACAGTATGGTACTAAGGGTTGATCCCCCTAAGTACGAGTAGAAAGGTCCATAGTCTTATGACTGTTAAAGGTTTCAAGTATAACCCTTGATAACCCAGGACATAGTTCAAGGTCTAATGACCCTCAGAATTCTTTTGATTCTTGTTATTCATTCTTGATTCAAAAGTTCAGCTTTTATTCATATGTCTTTGATTTACTCGCATGTTATTATACTGTTATTTCATTATTATACTTATGGGCAATAGTGCTCACTCTTGCTTAATAATAACATTGTAGTTAAGAACGAAAGAACTGGTGAACCTTCCACTAGTAAAGGCAAGGGCAAAGTTAGCAAGTGTTGAAGACTTGTTATTTTTATTAGATGATGTATTTATGCTTAAGACTTAAGTTAATAATGTTGTTTAAGACTTATTTGTTTATGATTCCTTACAGATGTTTAAGGTTAGTTTAACCTAGGATTGTATTATTATTATTCGGATGTTGTAACCCTTAAGGGGAAGATTTTTATTCTATCTATTGCATGGATTGCATTTATTATGGGTAGATAAATAGATGATATTTGTACAGTGAACACCAAATCCCGTGGAATCGAAGTACCCAGATTTGGGGGTGTCACAAGTTGGTATCAAAGCTGTAGGTTATGAACCTTAGGTGGGGGAACAACCTTAGGTAGTAGCCTTATAGAAGAAGATAGTAATGGAAAACTCTTATCGAGTTCTAGGAAATGAATTTTTGTAATTCATTAAAGATAATAAAAGACTTTATGTGCTTATGTGTTAAATTAGGTGCTCACTAGTACGACTTAGTAACTAAAATTCAAAATTTTTGTTGTCAGGATGTCTGAAGTTGGAGGAACTAGTCGAGCAGGGGAGGAGGAACCCCGAGTACCTATAGTACCGATAGAGGAGGAGCCCAGAGACATACATGTCGTTAGGGAATAGTTAGTTCAGAGGGAGTCATCTCCATTGATCACCGTTGTTGGTCAGGAGCATGAACCTGAGACTGATCCTGAGGAGGATCCTGAGGAGGAGTTTGACGAGGAAGAGGAAGAAGAGGAGTTACCACGGTACACCGTTGATGCTGAGATGTATGACACATTATACGACCGTAACGTGGAGTTACGAGATGAGGTGCAGGATCTGACTAAGCGAGCTATTATTTAGCAGATTACTCTAGAGGAGAAGGATAGGGAGATTTTGACTCTTCACTCACGACTGGGAAATGTAGAATGGTATTTGGTCCACGAGAAGGGTCAAACCGAAGATAAGACCACAGAGATAGAAAATTTGAAGAATGATCTGAAAGAGAGTTCAGAGAGGCTTGCTATAGCAGAGGAGGGTTGGGTAAGAGAGTCACGTCGTGCTGATCTTGCGGAAGAAGACGGTCGTGCAAAGAAGGCGAAGCTTGGAGAGACATACTCTACACTTAATCATGCAATAGATGAGGCCCAAGATCGAGTTTTGAGGTACCCCATCCAGTTTGAAGGACTTCAATCATACATGCTGGATCGCAGGACGATGTCTCGTATCATGGATGAGGAGCGTGGCAAGGCTATTCAGCACCTTGACAGACAGTGATAGAATTTGTTTAATTATGTGAAAGACTTAATTAGTTTTTATATGTAAATTTCGATGTGTTTATGAGCGAAGGAATATTTTAATATTTAAATCCTGTGGATTCTATATCTCAGGATGGTGGATGTAAATAGCAGTTATGATATCGTTTGATGTAAAACTTTTAGTTTGAATTAAATATATTAAGTTGTTTGAGATGATGTGTTAAATGATTATATTAAATTGTTGAGTTAATTCTTAACTATTTAGAGAATTTAATAGAGATTTAATAAGCATATATTATTCTTAACAAAAATATGTCGCCTAGAAGAAGACAACCACGTCAACCAACTCAGGAAGAGTCAACAAATAACAACAATGTCAATGCTAATCCTGTTCAGCAGTTGGTTAACTTGCTAGCTAGAGCAATGAATAATCAACCTCAAGCTCCACCAAATACTACGTTTAAAGATTTCAAGGTGGTGGGACCGCTAGAATTTAAAGGTTCCATGAACCCAATCGAGGCTCAAACGTGGGTTATGGAAATGGAGAAGGTTTTCGACGTTGCTAGGGTTAGAAAAGACCAGAAGACCATTTTTGCAACATTTATGTTGAAGTCTGAGGCTAGCTACTGGTGGCAAGCAAACAAAGTGCGAGGAGGTGAATGTGTAATTACGTGGGAGAGATTTAAAGAGATGTTTTTCGAAATGTATTTCCCAACTAGTTCACAGAACCAGATGGAGGTTCAATTTCTAGAGTTGAAGCAGGGAAATACGAACGTGCCTGACTATGCGGCTAAATTCAACGAGTTGGCAAGGTTCGCCCCGTATCAAGTTCACACGGATGAGAGGAAGGTGAGACGGTTTGAGCAAGGACTAAAGCCTTGGGTGTACAACAAGGTATCAATGTTTCAGCTAAACACGTTTGCTGGAGTACTGGAAAAGGCCATCCTCGCTAAAGGAGGAAGCGATGCGGTGACCAAGTACAATCAAGATCAAAAGAAAAAGAAGAGTAAAGGTGAAGGAAATAACAAGGTCAGTGGAAGTGGCACAGGAGGTGGAAATTTAAATCAGAAGAAAAGATGGAATGACAACTCATCATCGGGGAATCAGCAAGGTAATCAGAAGAAAAGAATCGAAGCATGCCCGACTTGCGAGAAAGCCCATCTGGGAGTTTGTATGAAAGGAAAAATAGTGTGCTACAATTGTGGTCAAGAAGGCCATATAGCACCAAACTGTCCAAACCCAAAGAAGGGTGCTTGTTTTACTTGTGGTTCGAAGGACTATCGGCAAGAGATTGTCCCAAGAAGGATCGGGAGGGTCGAGGATCGGGGAGGAAATCGGAAACAATAAAGGAAATGCCTTAACCATCACCGGACCAAGCTACAACGAAACCGGATCAATCACCAAACTTTCAACATGATGGTGCAAGATGCAGTTCAATCCCGTGATGTGGTGTCAGGTATCATTCTGATCAATAAAATTAATGCTTATGTTTTATTTAATTCGGGTTCTACTTGTTCCTTTATATCCGATGACTTTGCCAAGAATTTAGATTTGCCTAAGGATGAATTGGATTACCCCATGAACATAGAAATTGCGAATAGAGAAATAATCCCTGTTAAGTACATACATAAGAACTGTAGAGTGGATATTAAGGGTAATATAATGAATGTATATCTTATCCCTATTCGACTTGGGGAATTTGACGTTATTTTGGGAATGGATTGTTATTCAATTACGGGGCTGTAATTGATTGCCAAAAGAAGCGTATTAACCTTATGACTCCGACAAAGGTTGTATTTTATGGTAGCAAGTCGCCTAGACAAGCGAGTTGTCTGACGATGATGCAGCCCAGGAAGTTATTAAGACAAGGCTGTGTAGGATACTTTGCTTACATAGTCCACAGTCGAAAAGAGAATCCGAAGGTAGAAGAAATACTGATTGTGAGGGACTTCGTCGACGTATTTCTAGACGATTTGCCAGGACTTCCACCAGATAGAGAGGTAGATTTCGTGATCGATTTGGCGCCAGGAACTGCTCCAATATCGAAGGCACCATACCGAATGGCACCAGTAGAGATGAAGGAATTAATGGTACAACTACAAAAATTATTGGACAAGAAGTACATTCAACCGAGCATATCACCGTGGGGAGCGCCGGTGTTATTCATGAAAAAGAAGGACGGATCGATGCGGCTCTGCATTGACTACAGAGAACTGAATAAGGTCACGATTAAGAACATATATCCATTACCGAGGATCGACGACTTGTTTGATCAATTGAAAGGAGCAAGATATTTTTCCAAGATAGACTTGAGAAGCGATTATCATCAACTGAAGGTGAGGCCAAAGGATGTACCGAAGACAGCGTTCAGAACACGATATGGTCACTACGAATTTTTAGTAATGTCATTTGGTCTTACGAATGCTCCTGCAGCATTTATGGGACTAATGAATGGTGTGTTCAAGCAATTTTTGGACAAGTTCGTAGTGGTATTTATAGATGACATTTTGGTCTATTCGAAAACCAAAGAAGAACACAAAGAGCATTTGAGATTAACGTTGGAAGTATTGAGAAGGGAAAAGTTGTATGCCAAGTTTTTGAAATGCGAATTTTGGATTGAACGAGTGTAATTTCTTGGGCACGTGATCGATAAAATGGAATTTTGGTAGATCCATCCAAAGTCGGCCGTGATTAATCGGGATCAGCCGAGGGCGCCATCCATCGAATCTGAAGTTTTCTTGAAATGGCAGGATATTATAGAAGGTTCATACAAGACTTTTCCAAGATCGCAACTCCGTTAACGAATTTAACTCGAAAAGCTGTGAAATTTGTTTGGACGGATAAGTGTGAGGAAAGTTTTCAAGAATTGAAGAAGAGGTTGAGTACGACCCCTGTGTTATCTCTTCTGGATGATACAGGAAATTTTGTTATTTATATTGATGCATCGCATAAAGGACTTGGCTGTGTGCTGATGCAAAATGGTAAAGTCATTGCGTATACATCACGACAATTGAAGGATTACGAGCAGGGATATCCGACCCATGACTGGGAGTTAGCTGCAGTTGTTTTTGCTTTGAAAATTTGGAGGCACTATCTCTACGGGGAGAAGTGTGAAATATATACGGACCATAAGAGTCTGAAATATATTTTCACACAGAAGGACTTAAATATGAGTCAAAGAAGATGGTTGGAATTAATTAAGGATTACAACTGTGAGATTTTATACCATCCGGGTAAAGCAAATGTGATTGCCGACGCCTTAAGTAGAAAGGGTCGGGAGAAATAGACGATGTTTGTATTCAGATGTTGTAAATAGGGCTCATGTGACGCCCCCAAAATAGGTATACATCACCTATTCTGAGTCGCCAAATACATGGTACAGAATACAAATACAACTTAATTATACAACTGTCGTGCAAAGTACGACAAAATATAAGTCGTGAGTTTTAATACAAATATTGTCGCTAGACAATATACAAACTCAAATTCAATATTATTACATTTATTTTCCCACTATTTCACTGAATATTGAGGACTACTAATGCTATCATCATCCGGTCCGTCACTCTCTGTTCCCGACTAGTCCTCGCTACGTTCCCATTTCACAGAGAACAATGAAAGTAAAAGGGTGAGCTCAACTAGCCTAGTAGGAGATATTATGACTAAGATAATACGAGAATATATTATCGTTAGCCTTCAACAGTGTTAAACTGATATAATATAACAACCATCAAGTTTAACTGCAGCGGGACAAGCAATCCATTAAAAAAGTCAAGTAGAGAATAAAATCTACTATATTTTATGATTTAAAAGGTTTTTCATCACTTTTATCGTGGGACTCAACAATAAATAAATAATCCACATCATCGAATCACCCCTTTTACGACCAAGGATATTCTTTAGTATCACGACCACAATTATCCATGCACTACGAGCCAAGAATATTTGTGTATTCATTAATGGTCATGATCATGCCAACAACTGCTCATCAATGCACTCACGGGCCAATGAGGACTTTTACCACATCATTTGTAACATTACGGTCATGATTACTTAGAATAATCCTCGGTCATAATCATACCAAGTCCATCTATGCACTACAGGCCACATATGACTTTCAAAAAAATATAAACATGAGGATGATGACAATGATATAAGAATTCAATAAAACAAGTTTAAGAATTATTTTATCCAGGAATCAATAACGTCCAAATTGTCAACATGATACTGCTTTGTGGAGTAAAATTCAAGAATGCTCAGAAGAATATTTCAATGAAAAGATACTGGATGAAGCGCAAATATCAAGGATATTCCACCAATTTCATGGAGTATAGAAGTCAAAACTTTAACCAACTGAGTATAACAAGGAATGGAATAACAAAAGAAATCACCAGGCATGCGATAGGATCGCATGACAGCGAGTTATTCCAACATAATAATAAATAACGGAATCGGTCCCAAGTAAAACGCACAAATAGGATATTCCAATGAATAATAAAGATTTTAAATCGGTCCGGCGTAAAACGCACAGACAGGATATTCCAACAGAATAATAAAGACGGAACCAGGTTCGGCGTAGAACGCACCGACAGGATGTTCCAACAGAATAATAAATAATGGAACCAGGTCCGGCGTAAACGCACGAACATGATGTTCTAACAGAATGATAAAGAATGGAATAACAAAGGAATTTCACCAAGTATAGGGTAGCTCACAGATATCTGAGTTATTCCAATAGAATAATAAAGAATGGAATAATGAAAGTTCTCTTCATGGATAAGAAAGAAATAATACTCCCTACCTTGGAAAAATCTGGATACTTGAATAGTGAGGTAGCAGACTTCTCTTCTTCTTTCTCTCTATAATTTCTCTCTATAATAATCGCTCTAAAGCTTTTGTGAATTGGTGAGAAATGAAGGAAGAATGAGCTTCTATTTATAGAAAAATATAGTTTCGATAATTGCACGCTTTTGGGCTCAAAAAATTACAATCTGATACCTCCAACTTTTCTTTCATTTTTAATTTAGTCCCGCAAGTATTATCAAACTTGCCCACCACCTCGCCTAATAGTAAATAATGTGAATCAATAGTATAATCATGTGAAAATACGAATTACAAGATATAGTACCTCCATCTATACCTCCATTTTTAACTTAGTCATGCAAGTATTATCAATCTTGCACCAACTCCCCAATAGTAAATAATGTTATTCAATAGTACACACATGTGAACAAATAGTTATATAAGCATGTGAATTAGTAGCAATTAATTGCTCATTTATCCAATAAATTACCCGATTTATCAATATAACCCTTAGACATCAATTATCATCTAATAGATGTCGATTTCCACTAACACTAATAATCCCAACACAATGGAACTATCAAAATTCATTTTAATCAACACAACTTATTCATCATTAATATTATAACTCACGATATTTAATAACCGTGTCGCTCCTGTGAAAGAGGGCTTTCCGATAAGGATTTCTCCTTATTGGCGCAAGAATTAGGTGACCAAACCTCTCCTTGACGTAACTTCTAGACATTATCAATATTGCAAATAATAATATGAATAACTTTGTCATCTCAATTATTGATTTTATAATATAAAATATTATGTCAATGATATCATGACAATAATTGAATCAATAATATGAGAGATATGATGCAAAGAATTATCAGAATAGCAATAATTGAGTATAACCGAGTGACTTCTCACGTAAGCATCAATAATCAATACCGTGTGCTACTATGCAACCACGCCAGACATCATTTCTTTAACACCGGTGTTTCAACAGCTAATTCAGTAAAACTTTCGCCGTTATTTTCATAAAGTATTTTTATCGCTTTTCTCAATCCGACAATAATTCCGTTGTGGAGGTCCACCAATGATTGTGCCATTGTTATTTAATATTCCTCGTTAAAACGAATATTCCCCACCATTCAATATTATATAACAACTTCATGTACTTTGCAAAATTTGTAAATATTACCCACAACTATAACATTATATCAAATCCACACCATAATATTCAAAAATATATTTCGAGAAAATTTAATCTTTATTCAAAAGTTGGGGTCTTACAGCTCAGTTATTGGAGTGCGATAACGGGTCAATACCAAGAGAAAGCAGCCGGTAGAATGAAAATACAAGTAGTAACAGTCATCGAAGCGGTGACAACAAACGTGGAGGGAATCAACATGCCAGAAATGGTAACCACTTCGATGGTAATCATGGCCAAGACAATAAAAGTGGGAGTTTCAAGAAGAGGAGATTTAGTAATGATGGAAGGATGTCAGCACCAGCACCTGTTGTTAAGGAAGGAGAATGAACGACGGTTGTATGTTACAAATGTGGAGGGGAGGGACACATCAGTCCAAACTGTACGCAGTAGTCCAAAGCATGTTACAATAGTGGAAGAGAAGGTCACTTAGCCCGATTTTGTCGTGCACCGAATTCAAGTCCAGCTGGGATGGAGGCATCAAAGTCTGGCGCAGACAAGACAAAATCGGTAGTTCAAGGGAGAGCGTTTGTTGTAACCTCCCAGAAAGCAAGGAACCCAAAAGAGGTCATCACAGGTAAGCTTATCATAAACTCTAGTGAAGTATATACCTTATTTGATACCGGCTCTACCCGTTCTTTTATTTCTCCTACTTGCGCTCAACGTTTAAATTTGACTCCGGAGAAATTGGACTTTGACTTATCGGTTGAAACTCCATTGGGAGAAACCTTCATTACATCCACGGTTTATAAGTCTTGTTTGATTCAAATCGGTAACCGCACATTACCTGTCGATCTTATTTCTTTAAAAATACTTGCGTTTGACGTAATTCTAGGGATTGATTGGTTAATTACTCATCATGAAAAAATTGATTATTTTCGTAAGGTTGTTAGTTTTCATATTCCTAATCAACCTATTATGCGAATTCAAGAGACCAAACCATTAAAATCAATCACGGTCATTTCAAGCCATAAAGCTATTCGTTTATTGAAAAATGGATTTCAAACTTTCTTAGCTCATGTCACAGATTTAAACAAAAATACGTCAGTTTTGAATGATATTTCTATTGTTAATAAATTTCCTGACGTATTCCCTGAAGAACTTCCTGGCCTACCCGCAGAGCATGAAATTGAATTTTGTATCGACCTTGAACCTAGTACAAAACCCATTTCAAAAGCCCCATATCGAATGGCTCATATTGAACTTCAGGAGTTAAAGACCCAATTACAGGAATTGTTAGACATTGGTTTCATTCGTCCTAGTACGTCTCCTTGGGGTGCTCCTGTTCTATTCGTGAAGAAGAAAGATGGGAGTATGCTACTTTGTATTGACTACCGAGAATTGAACCATGTCACCATCAAGAATAGGTATCCGTTACCTCGCATTGATGACCTGTTTGACCAGTTGCAAGGAGCACAATTCTTTTTAAAGATCGATCTTCGTTCTAGATATCATCAGCTGAAGGTTAAAACTGAGGATATTCCAAAGACTACCTTCAGAACTTGGTACGGGCATTATGAATTCTTGGTCATGTCTTTTGGATTGACTAATGCTCCTGCTGCCTTCATGGTTATGATGAACCGAGTATTCAAGGAATATTTGGATCACTTTGTGGTTGTCTTTATTGATGACATTCTCATATATTCCGAAAGCCGTGAAGATCATGAGCAACACTTGAGGCTGATACTCCAAAAGCTTCGTGAAAACAAGTTTTATGCCAAGTTGAAAAAATGTGAGTTCTGACTTGAGGAAGTTGCATTCCTTGGGCATGTGATATCAAATCATGGAATATCTGTTGACCCAGCGAAGATTGAAGCAATTCAAAGCTGGGAGCAACCAAAGTCAATGACCGAAGTACGTAGCTTTCTTGGCTTAGTTGGTTATTATCGGAGATTCGTGGAAGGATTTTCTCGAATCGCTACTCCATTAACTCAGCTGACTCAAAAAGATACAAATTTCGGTTGGAGCGAGGAATGTGAGAAGAGTTTTCAAGAACTCAAGGGAAGACTCATTTCAAAGACTGCTCGACAATACCATCCGCTCGAGGGATTTGTCATCTACAGTGATGCTTCGGGAAAAGGGCTAGGATGTGTTCTCATGCAACATGGGAAAGTCATAGAATATGCCTCTCGGCAACTCAAAGAATATGAGAGAAATTATCATACTCATGATCTAGAGTTGGCAGCTGTTGTCTTCGCGCTCAAGATTTGGAGGCATTACCTATATGGAGAGAATGTGGAGATCTATACGGATCATAAAAGCCTCAAATATTTGTTCACCCAAAAGGAACTCAACATGCGACAACGACGTTGGCTTGAACTGTTGAAAGATTATGATCATACCATTCAATACCATCCCGGTAAAGTTTAACGTAGTAGTGGTATTTATTGAGTAGAAGATCATATGCGGCACGAAAGAGTGCAATATTAACACAAAGGCCCATTTTGTATGACTTACAAAGGATGGAGATAGAGTTAAAGACTCCAAAGACCCATGTGATGATGGTGAATATACTGAGTAGAACCGACTTTTAATCGATAAAGTTAAAGTCACTTTCAAGCTATGAGACTGAGCCGATACGTATGAGGAAGAAAGTGCAAGAAGGTGCTATTCCGGAAGCAAGAATCGATGAAGAAGGAATACTTTGAGTCAACTCCAGACTTTGTGTTCCTAATGACCTTGATTTAAAGTATAAAATCATGATGGAGGCGCACAACACACCGTTTTGTAATCCATCCTGGGAGCACCAAAATGTATCATGATCTTCGACATACATTTTGGTGGAGCAATATGAAGAGAGAGATAGCAGAGTTTATATCTAGGTGTTTAACTTGTCAAAGAGTCAAGGAGGAGCATAAAGTACCAAAAGGTCCATTGCAACCACTTGAAATTCTAGAATGGAAGTGGGAGCACATTACCATAGATTTCGTTACTGGTCCTCCAAAGGTTTCTCAAGGCATAGACGCAATTTGGGTCATTGTTGATAGATTGACCAAGTCTGCTCACTTCTTACCTATATATGAAAACTTATACACTTGAACGCCTTGCTCAGTATGTACATAAATGAGATTGTAAGATCGCATGGTATGCCAAGATCCATAGTTTCGATCGAGACCCAAGATTCACTTCACGATTTTGGGTTAGTTTGCGAGAAAAGCTATGGGTACGGATTTATGATTTAGCTCGAAGATATCATCCTCGCATTTTGACCGGCAATGGGAGAGCACTATTCAAACTCTTGAAGATCTATTAAGACTATGTGTCCTTGACTTAAAAGGAAGTTAGGACAAGTTCTTACCGTTGGTGGAGTTTTCCTACAACAACAGTTATCAAGCAAGTATTGGCATGGCTCCATTTGAGGCGTTGTATGGGAGAAAGTGTAGTTCTCTAGTATGCTGGGATGAGGTGGGTTAAGCAAAGTTGTTGGGACCAGAGTTGGTACGTATGACTATAGAAAAGATTCAAACGATCCGACAACGTATGAAAACTTCACAAGATCGACAAAAGAGTTATGTTGATCTTCATCGAAAGGACATAGAATTCGATATTAGAGATCATGTGTTGTTACGTGTTGCTCCATGGAAAGGAGTTACGAGATTTGGATAGAGAGGAAAGCTTAATCCTCGATTCATTGGCCCATTTTTAATTCTCGAGCGAGTAGGAACTGTGGCTTATAAACTCGCCTTACCGCTAAGTACGTCTCGTGTTCATAACATTTTTCATATATATATGTTACGTAATTATGTGAAAGACCCGAACCACATTATTGAGTTAGAACCAGACGATATAGAGGAAGATTTAACGTATGAAGAGTTGCCTGTTAAAATCTTGGATAAGAAGGATCATGTTCTACGCTCCAAGATTATACCTCAAGTCAAAGTTTTGTGGAGAAACCACGATGTAGAGGAAATGACTTAGGAGTTAGAATCTGAGATGAAGTCAAGGTATCCTCATCTCTTCGACATACCAGGTATGTACCCTAATTTCGAGGATGAAATTTCATAAAAAGGGGAGGTTGTAAGACCCTAACTTTTATGAATAAAGAATAATTTTCTCGAAATATATATTTGAATATTATGGTGTGGATTTGATATAATGTTATAGTTGTGGGTAATATTTACAAATTTTGCAAAGTAAGCAAGTGGTTATATAATATTCGATTGGTCGGGGAATATTCGCTTTTAACAGGGGAATATTCGTATGACGACAAGACAATCATTGGTGGACCCCACAAAGAAAGTATTGTCGTAGTTAGAAAATGACAAAAATATCTTTTTATAAAAATAACGGCGGAGGTGTTACCGTTAAAACTATTGAACTACCCGGTAGTAAAAGTACAATAATATGCGTGGTTGCATAGTAGCACACGGTATTGATTATTGATGATTACGTGAGAAGTCACTCAGTTATACTCAATTATTGCTACAGTAATTGTTGTATCATATCTCTCATATTATTGATTCAATTATTGTTACAGTATCATCTACATAATATGATGTGTTATTAAATCAATAATTGAGGCGACAAAGTTATTCATATTATTATTTGTAATATTGACAATGTCTAGAGTTCTGTCAAGGAGAGGTTTGGTCACCTAATTGCGCGCCAATAAGGAGAAATCCTTATCGAAAAGCCCCCTCTTTCCTGAGAACGAACTGGTTGTTAAATATTGTGAATTATAATATTAATGATGAATAAGTTCATGTTGATTAAAGATGAATTTTATAGTTCCATTGTGTTGGACTTATTTGTGTTAGTATAATTGATGTCTGGAGGTTATATTGTTCAATTGGGTATTCGGGACACTTTTCGTATCGGAGTACTATTCACGAGTTACTATTCATGAGTTACTATTCATGAGTTACTATTCACGGGGTAGTATTCACTCGTAAGATATATTTCTGTTCGGTCCAAATCATTTTTGGGTACAATATTATTCCATGAGGAGATGTGCTAATTTTCAGACCATTGGTTGAAGATATAATAGTAAATCAATATGGATCACCGGTGGAAAGTATAATAGTAAATTAATATGGATCATTTGGTTTAAAGTTTTAATAGTAAATCAGTATGGACCATTGCTTTAAGTTTTAATAGTAAACCAATATGGACCGTCCGTTTAAAAGTAAATCAATCTGGACCGTTCATGAATTAGTTACTATTCAGTCCATTCTCCTATAAATAGAAGCTCATTCCTTCATTATTTTTTACGAATTCACTGAAACTCTAGAGAGAGAAACTATAGAGAGAAAGAAGAAAAGTATTATGCTACTTCACTACTTCAGTATTCAGTTTTTCTAAGGTAGGGAATATTATGTGTTGTACTCATAAGGGGTATTCTTTCTTTCTTATTCATGAAGAGAACTTCTGTTATTCCATTCTTTATTATTATGTTGGAATAACCTGTATACGCGGGATACCCTATACTTGGTGAAATTCTTCTGTTATTCCATTCTTATTATTCTGTTGGAATTAATCGCTTTATCTGCAATACCGCATACATGGTGAAATTCTTCTAATATTCCGTTCTTTATTATTCTCGCTTTAATATCCTCGCTCAGGCGCTTACGTACCGGACACAGTTCCATTATTTATTATTCTCGCTTAATATCCTCATGCATGCATTTACGCAGACTGGTTCCATTATTTATTATTCATCGTAATATCTTGTGCTGCGTGCGCTTCTGGCGGGACGGGTTCCATTATTTATTATTCGCGTTGGGAATAACTTTTATCGATGCAATCTATCGCACGCATGGTGAATCCTTCATTATTCCATTCTTTATTATTCTATTGAATAACTCGCTCTCATGTGGATTACCACATGCATGGTGAATGATCCTGTATTTCATTTCTTATTAAATTGTGGAAATGATCTCAGTATGCGGATTATTGCATGGCGGGTGAAAAATCCATTTGCGATTTCATATATTATATTATACTCAGTTGGTTAAAGCTTTGGCTTCTATACTCCATGAAATTAGTGGAATATCCTTGATATTTGCGCTTCATCCAGTATCTTTTCATGGAAATATTCTTCCAAGCATTCTTGAATTTTACTGCACAAAGCAATATCATGTTGACAATTTGGACATTATTGAGTTCAGGATAAATTAACTTATAAATCTTTAAAATTTATTCTTGAAACTGTTTTATTGAATTTTCATCATCCTCATGCTTATATTATATTGAAAGTCATCTTTGGCTTACGTGCATAGATGGACTTGGTATGATTATGACCAGGGATTATTCAGTATAATCATGAGCGTAATGTGACGAATGATGTGGTAAAAGTCCTCATTGGCCTGTAGTTCATTGGTGGATAGTTGTTGGTATGATTATGACCGGGATTATTCAAAGATATTCATGACCATTGATGATTATATGAATATCCTCGGCCGTGGAGCGAGGATGATTCGATTTTATTTATTAAGTTAGTCTCAAAGATAAAGTTGATGAAAAACTTTTAAATCATAGAAGATGTAGATTTTATACTTTACTTGACTCTTCTAATGGATTGCTTATTCTCACGCGAGCTTTTTGATCTAAAACTTGTTGCCTATTATATTCTATCGCTTGTTATATCATTGTTGAAGGCTATTGATAATTTATTCTCGCATTATCTTAGTCATAATATTTCTTCTTTGGGCTAGTTAAGCTCACCCTTTCTTTCACCGTTCTCTTCGTGAAATGAGAACGTAGTGGGACTAGTCGGGGAACAGAGTGATGGTCCTAGATGGTGCATTAGTAGTCCTCACTATTCTGTGAAATAGTGTGATAATAAATGTAATGAGGACTCCATTGAGTGTGGATATTGTCTAGATGACAATATTTGTATTAAAACTCACAGCCTATGTTTTGTCGTAGTTCACACGACTGTTATATAATTAAGTTGTATTTGTATTCAGTACCTTGTATCTGGCGACTCAAGATGGGTGATGTATACCTATTTTAGGGGCGTCACAATTTAACTGTGACCATTTTTGCCACAGGGGCAAATGCATCATGATAATCCAATCTTTCCTCTTGTGTATAACCTTTAGCCACCAAACGAGCCTTATATCTCTCAATGTGTCCACTAGCATGATATTTGACCTTGTAAACCCATTTACATCCAACTGTTTGCTTGTCAAAGGGTAATTCTACCAAATCCCAGGTATGATTAGATTCAAGGGCATTAAGATCTTTATTCATAGCTATTATCCATTGTGGATCCTTAACAGCTTGAGAATAATAAGCAGGTTCCTTAACAGATGCTAAATTAGCTATAAAATGCTTGTGTGATAGTGCAAAGTTGGAATAAGACAAGTAACTGCCAATATGATGTTTGAGAGGTACAACTAAGACATTAGAAGTGAGAGCACCATAAGTCTGTTTGATAGGAATATCATAATCATGCCACCAAGATGGTCTCTGCTTAATTCTAGAAGATTGTCTGAGCAATGATGGACTAGAGGCAATTGGCAAAGGGTCAACAAAAGAATGAAATCCACCGTGATGATTGTTACTTGTTGTAGGATCAGAAACTGAAGTAGGAGTAGAAGTAGGAGGAGAAGTAGGAGTAGGAGTTAAAGTAGGAGTAGGAGTTAAAGTAGAAGGAAAGTGATCCTGAGGCAAACAATTTGGTTCATAATGATGATGATGAAGCCAAGGTAGAAAATTATAAAGATCTTGAGAATTAGAAGATGTCTGTTCTAAAAATGGAAATATAGTTTCATGAAAAACTACATTCCAGGAGGCAAAAAGTTGTTTAGTTTGAAGATTTAACACCTTATAACCCTTTTGACCATGCGGATAACCAAGAAAAACACACCTAATTGCTCTGGGGGCGAACTTGTTTCCATAATGAATTGAGGCATAACATAGGCAACCAAAAACCTTTAGATGATCATAACTAGGTACTTGAAGAAACAAGATTTCATGAGGTGTTTTGTATTATATATAACACAGGTGTGGGCAATCTATTTAAGATATAAGTAGCAGTGAGTAAGCATTCCCCCCAATACTAAATAGGTAAACCAACATGAAACCTCAAAGCTCTAGTTATTTCTAAAAGTTGTCTATGTTTTCTTTCCACTCTTCCATTTTGTTAGGGAGTATCTAAACAAGTACTTTGGTGAATAACACCATGAGATGCCAAAAAAGGTGAAATGTGCTTATTGAAAAACTCACTCCCATTATCAGTCCTGAAAATTTTAACTATGGTATGGAATTGATTCTTAACATAAGAAAAGAAATCAAGAAGAATCTGAAACACATGTTTTGTGGTCATTAAAAAAGTCCATGTGGCTCTAGAATGGTCATCTACTATAGTAAGAAAATATTTACAACCTCTTGTTGTCTCAAAAGCATATGGCCCCTAAACATCAACATGTAATAATTGGAAAACTGAAGTAGCATGACTTGTACTAGATTTAGGAAATGAAAGTTTACATTGTTTGGAAATAGGACATATAGGACATGTCATATTACAAATGTGTGATACAAAAGATGTGATACAAGGAATTTTATGAAAGATTGTAGTTGAGGCATGCCCAAGCCTCATGTGACACAATGCACTGTCTTTATTTTGGAGACTAGAATTGGCAGAAGTCTGAACAAAAGGCTGAACAAAATCAAGGCTATCAAGTGCATCAGTGTTCACATTGGGTTGAGGAATATGCAGATGATACAGACCACCATGCTCCTTACCAATGGCCATAATTGTCATCTGGTTCTGGGCTTGAAAAAGGCATTGATGTGAATGGAATTGAATTGAACAATTTGAGTCCTTGGTTAACTTGGTTACAGATAACAAGTTATAGGTGAAACTTGGAACAAAAAGAATATTGTACAAGGTTAATCGAGGTGTCAAAATAACAGTACCACTCTTGTTCACAGGAATAGTGCTACCATTTGGCAAAGTAATATGAATTGGTTGTAATAAGATTTTAACATCATGCATAATATCTAACTGTGTACACATGTGATCAGTTGCCCCTGTATCAATGATCCAAGAAAACTTGTTGTAGGTGTTGGAAGAGAACATAGAATAGACCATACCTGTAACATGCATGATCTTCTGGTGATTTAGCTTGTTAATCAGGAGCATATTCATCATATGATTCATATGAGCCAACTGATTCTGCAGATGTTCCATTGACATATGAGTATTCATAGACTGAGGATAAAACATCTCATTAGTATTTGTGCCTGTGTTATTTTGAACAGAAAATCCAGAATGAGAACCCATGTTAGACTGAGAAGTGTGAAGGCTTGGTTGAGAATTAGATGTGGATGTCATGTTTGCAATGCTTGTATATTGTTTTCCTTTTGGAAAGAGCCTAAAGTTCTGACCAGTAGCACCATTAAATTTCTCAGGCTTCTTCTTTGGAGGATATCCATTCAATTTGAAACATGTTTCTTTGACATGATTGTCTCCATTATAATAAGTACACTTCATAGGCTGTTTGGCAAAAACATTTTGATTTCCATGACCCACATGTTGTGCAGAAAATTGTGTAGGACCAGAAAATTTCCCTGTATTATGAGCAACTAGAACTGTAGGATGAGCATGACTTGTACTGGTAAAAAAACCAATACTTTCAGTAGGATTCACATATCCTTGTCTAGACTTTTCATCTTCTTTAATAAATGTTTACAGCTGCACGCAATGCAGCTACACTAGTGATCAGAAGAAAATTACTTGGTGCATTGACAATGACAGCTAACAACAAGGATGTATGGACTTGACTATATTACCTTGGTGTATTTTAGTGTAACTAATGTACCTACTTTACTAGAAATAAGGAGTGACACGGATTGATGTAATATGGATTAGTTGAATTAACATGTATATAAATACATGATATGTAATAGACTGTTTTTTAACAAAACTAAATACAAAGATATTATCTTTCAGTTTTTTGCTCTTCATTCTATCTTCTACTGTTAGTTTCATGGTTGAATAAACCTAACATGGTATCAAAGCAGTTCATGATCTATTTTTCCTTCTTTCGTAAGATTAATACATAAGCTTCAAATATGTTGAATCATTTATTTCTTTACTTCATTCTTTTTTACTTCTATATCAAAACTGTTGTCAGTTTTGATAAATTTTTTCTACAATCAGATCTTGTTTTAGAATTTTACAATTCTTTCAGATCTAGTTTTGTTTTCTTCAAATATGGTGAATTTGAGCTATGCAAATGTGGTTCAATCGAATATTCCAGATAATCAGCATCATGGACAAGGTTCAAGAAACAATACTTAAACAGAAACAGGTTATAATGTTTTAATAGATTCGAATTCTCATCCTTTATTTCTGCACAACAATGATCATCCTGTACTAGTTTTAATATCTAAAAAGCTCACTGGAGCAGATAATTTTGCTCCTTGGAAACGATCAATGCAAATAGCTTTGAGTGCTAGGAATAAATTTGTTTTGGTTAATGGAAGTTATCCAAAACCTGCTGAGGATTCTCCTTTGTTTGCTCAATGGGAGAGAGTAAATGATATGGTAATAACTTGGATCTTGAATACTGTTAATGATGATATCAAGTATGGCATGAATTTTGTGAACTCAGCTTATGTGGTTTGGAATGAACTAAATGAAAGGTTTTCAGGAATTAATGGTCACATAATTAATCAAATTTTAAAGGATAATCACATTTTAGAACAAGGAGATAAATCTGTTGAACTTTACTATCATAAACTCAAGAACTTATGGGATGAATATACAGTCTTAGAACCTACTGTTGATTGTGTTTGTGGAGTACATAAAGTGCAAGAAGAGAGGGAACAGAGAAGGAAATTACTGCAATTTTTAATGGGATTACATGACAGTTATTCTACTATTAGAGGACAAATTTTGATAATGTCTCCTTTACCCACTATATCTCACGAGGGTAAAGAAAGAACATCTGCCTAACTCACATGACATGAGTTATTTTCACAAACTCACATGACAGGACGGGCTCTGTAATATGCAGGTACCATAGCATGGAAGAACATCTGCCTAACTCATTCTGCCTTGATTATAGGGAAAATGATTCTTGATGCACTCTGTAAATAGATAAACTCGAATTTTAGAAGACTGATAAAATATTGTTTTCAATTGCAAAAAAAGTTAACAGAAGGAAATATAATTAGATAATTAGGTATGCACGGAAATCAATCTGACTCCAATCCACATCCGCTTGGGCGAGGGGAAAGGCAGTAACAAGCGGCCAACACCGAATATTGCCACAGCAAGAAATGGACAACCAAACTCAGCGGGCGTGGGTTTAGACCAGAGAGCAAAGAAATTGGTCCTTCTGAGCAAACACCCCCAAGGCTAAGGTAGTCGAAGTGTCATGCTTCTATTGGGCATTGTCCTTATTTCCTTTATCAATAGTGGCTATGAAGGCATCATGCAGCACGGGAGGAATCTGGAAAAATGGAACAACTTAATCCAGTGTGCTACAATGGGAAGAAATTTAACTTGAAAGTATTCGATGTGTTTTATAAAAAATAAACATTGAATAAATTAATTATGTAAAAGTTATAACAAAGACAAAACACCATAGATCAATGTGTACCTGGGGAGCAACCAGTCTTCAAGTATGTGGCCATTTCGCCATTTAAAATGGAGGCACCTTTTGAGCAGGTACATCAACCAGACAGCGAATTTCTATGCTACTGATGGATAAAACAAGATGGGTGATTGTTAAATGAATCTTTTCTTTTATGTGTTTTAATCAATTTTTGATTTAATTTAAACCCATTAATTGATTGAATTTAAATAAAATTACAAGTGCATTTGATAGTCTATAATAAAGAGATTTAGAGAGAACAATATATGATTCAAGTAGGAATTATATATTGTATTTTAATTATATCCAAAGTAGGGTATTTGAAAATGTGCATTGTTGTTTGAAAAAACTATTTCCTTTAAGTCCCACATTGGTAAGGAATAAAACTATTTAATACTTTATATGTATAAGTGGAATAGTTTAGTTCACTTGTGGTACTAAAGAAAATACTTGATTTTGGTCACAATGATGTGGTTCAAAGAACAACTTGCTTGTGTTATAGAATCACATTGGTGTTTTAGACGCACTTTGCACGTACGCATCGATTAATTAAAAAATTTGTGATTTATCAGTGAGTTGCTAATATATAGGCTTGACATATATCCTGAAAGTATATTGCTAGTAGCCTTTAGCAAACCATTTTGGTAAGAGCAATAAATTGTTCTGTGTCTATTCTAATCTTTCAGTGATGGGTTTGCTAAGATAACATGCTTGTAGTTTGCATGCGAAAGTTGGCAGTTCTCAAGGACCAAAACAAGAAGGCACATCTGTAACACCCCATTTCCGAAATAGAAAGAGAGGTTACTCAAAACATAACAAAACTGATGAATTTAATAGCAAAGCTCAAAGCCACAAAAGAATAGTCTTAATAACTGATAAATACCACAAGTCAACCATAATAAATCTCAATCTGTCTCAAACCACAATCTAAAATAATTATTACAATTCCAAGTAAACTGACACATCAAGTCTAAACAGAATAATTCTAAATCATTGGAATGAATGGAGGTCTCATCACATTTGCCCTTGATCCCCCTGATTACCTACCGGAAAAAAAATAAAGCATGAGCTAAATGCCCAGTACGGATATAGAATACAAATAATGAACCGAAATAACTAACTCAATTAAATGAAATGAAACGAAACGAACTGAAACAAAACGAACAAAACTAACACAATGAAATAATAGGCTGAATCAAATGGATTGGTGTTATTTCATACCGAGTTCAGAATAAAACAGAAATATACCTTGCCACACAGGCAAGTCAAAAAATGCCACACAGGCATAACATACATCGGACCGGCCGGATCCAGATGCATGCAAATCGGAAGGCGTGTTTGGCATAAACATCACCAATCTGCAGAACATAACAGAAAACTAAGGTCGACCCATACGCCTCCCACAACAAAACACCAAATGGCCAACTCCCATCGGAGCACAAAACGAAGACGTCGTGGACTGATCACACCGCCACGGAAGGTGTCATGCCTGTGGTACCCCCACAGGTGGTTATAGCTCAGGTATACCCTACGGTATTCTAACGAAATATAATGTCACAGCACATGCGACACAACAAAGGGTTCTAACATGTACATGTTAAACTGAACGAAATATCAACATAAAGTCTACAAATACATTAACATGTACTTTCTACAAAGATCGAAATAAATATTAACCAAAGCACACTAAACCGAAGAGTACGAATACTAGTTTCAATTACTAATGCCAAAATGAAACATTCTCACGAATTTAAGGAGGAACAATTATGAGAGGCAAAACTAAATTTCGAAACGAATAACGAAACGAACAAATTAAAAACAAAAGAGTCTCGCTGAAAGAGTACGGAATCCGTACCTGGATTAAACAAACGTAATACCCAAAGTTATTATCCCAATATTTTTCGTTAAATTCCTTCCGTCCGATCTAATAAAAATAATAATAATACAATTATAAGTTACCTAATAATTATAATTATACTAATATGAAATTAATTCCTCCAATTACATCAATTTTACAAGACAATCCAAATCAAATTATCATTTATAATCTAATCATTTTTTTTATTACTTTAACAAATCAAAAACTTTAAGATTTTATATATATAATAAATCTCATTTATTCAATAAGGTCTTCTTCGACACAAATATATATATATATATATATATATATATATATATATATATATATGCAAAACCTTGATAATCTTGAACTTTATATACAACCCAACCAAAACATAAAGAATAAATATATGTATCGTGAATCAACGCAGTTTTAAATCATGATTCAATTTTTTTTAATAGATATATATATATATATATATATATATATATATATATATATATATATCAATAAACATATTATTTGCTCAAATTCAAAGATGTTAACCTTTTCCAATTCTCTCTCTATATATAGTATACATCAATTAAGTGTTCTCTACTATGTACATATCATCATTAGCGATTTTTTTTTTTTTTTATCGATCATCACATGGCTGTTTTTCTTATCATCGCATGATAAAATCCAGTACCCAATAGTCATGATATACATAAAACCAAAAAGAAAGAAAGATACCTATTTTTCTTCTTTAAATCACTCTTTTTCCTTCTCTCCCTGAGTGGCAGCCTCTTCCCTCTTCTCTCTTTTATCAGACGAATAAGTAGCGTACAATGTATAGGATTTTAAGTTTTTTTTTTTACAAATGTTAATAGGATTAGATATTAACCACATATAAATTAAACCCAATCAAATTTTAAGGCCCAATTTAATGTAATCTCTTACTTATTTTAGTCCACATAAATTAAATATAATATCTTGCCCAAACATAAGAAAGCCCAATTAAAATATCTAAAAAAATATGAAATTACATGTCATATATATATATATATATATATATATATATATATATATATATATATATTTAATTATTACATCACCTACCCTTAAAAAAGAATTCGTCCCCTAATCAAAAGAATAAACGTACCTAATTATCAAAAAGATGCGGATATTCCGCTCGAATAGACTCCTCAAGCTCCTAAGTGGCTTCTCGCTCCGAATGGTTCCTCCACAGAACCTTAACAAACGGAATAGTCTTCCTCCTCATAATCCTTTCTTGACGATCTAGAATCGCCTCGGGTTGCTCCTCACAAGTAAGATCTTCCCGAATCTTATCGAAAGGATATTACACCACATGCAATGGATGATATTGGTAACTCCTCAACACCGACACATGAAACACATTGTGCATGTGAGCTAGCTGCGGAGGTAAAGCTAATCGATACGCAACTTCACCAACCCTCTCCAAAATCTCAAATGGACCGATATATCGCGGACTAAGCTTCCCTTTCAACCCGAATCGCCGAATGCCCTTCCAAGGAGAAACTTTTAGAAACACGTGTTCACCAGGTTCAAATTCTAAAGTCCTCCTATGCTTATCAGCATAACACTTCTGTCGTGATCGAGCCGACTTCAATTTTTCCTTAGCCATCGCTACCTTTTCCGTAGTGATTTGAACTAACTCAGGCCCTTCTATGGCCCTTTTGCCAACCTCATCCCAACAAGTTGGTGCCCGACACTTTCTACCATACAGTGCCTCAAAAGGAGCCATTCCAATACTTGCATGACAACTGTTGTTATAAGCAAACTCAACTAGGCTCAAGTAATCATCCCAATTACCCGACCACTCAAGTGCACAAGACCTCAACATGTCCTCTAATGTCTGAATAGTCCGTTCGGATTGCCCATCAGTTTGCGGATGGAAAGAAGTACTAAAGTTGAGCCGAGTGCCCCAAGCTCGTTGAAAACCTTTCCAGAACCATGAAGTGAACCGCGGATCTCGATCTGAAACAATAGACACCAGAGTACCATGAAGTCTAACAATCTCCTGCTGAAAGATATATGCCAACCTATCCACCGGGTAACCCTCATGGATAGCTAAAAAGTGTGCCAATTTGGTCAGTCGGTCCACTACTACCCATATGGCATCATTCTTCCTGAAAGTCTTCGGCAAACTAGTCACAAAATCCATCATAATATCCTCCCACTTCCACACTGGAATGTCTAACTGTTGCAGCAAACCACTAGCTCGTTGATGTTCTATCTTCACTTGTTGACAAGTGAGGCACTTCCCAACATATTCAGCCACATCTCGTTTCATTCCATTCCACCAAAAATTCTTCTTCAAATCCCTATACATCTTCGTAGAACCTTGATGAATAGAAAATGGTGAACTATGAGCCTCAGCCAACACTGCCTCCCGAATAATTGGATCTGACGGTACACACAACCGCTCACCCAACCAAATCACACCGTGGTCATCAATACGAAACTCGGGCTTCTTGCCCTCCTCTAGATTCTGCGTCAGACCCCACAACTCCCCATCTTCTTTTTGAGCTTCTTTGACCCGCGAGATAAGAGAGGGCTCCACTCTCATACCCGCCAAATGCCCATCTGAACCTCGTACATACAACTCCAACTCGAGCCACTCCATATCCGAAATAAGTTGAGGTTGTGTAATAAGGGCTGCTACACTTCCTGAACTCTTTCGGCTAAGAGCATCTGCAACAACATTTGTCTTCCCCGGGTGATACTGAATTCTAGCATCATAGTCTTTGAGAAGCTCCAACCAATGCCTCTGCCTCATATTGAGCTCCTTCTGAGTGAAAATGTATTTAAGACTTTTGTGATCGGTAAAGATATCACAAGTCTCTCCATACAAATAATGCCTCCAAATCTTTAGGGCAAAGATCACCGCTGCCAACTCCAAATCATGTGTGGGGTAATTTACCTTGTAAGATTTAAGCTGCCTAGAAGCATAAGCAATCACCTTACCGTGTTGCATCAAAACACACCCCAAGCCCTTCTTAGAAGCATCGCTATAAATCTGGTAACCTCCTGTCCCCGATGGCAATGCAAGTATAGGGGCTGTCACAAGCCGTTTCTTCAACTCCTTGAAACTCTTCTCACGCTCCTCATTCCACACAAACTTCGTGCCCTTTCTCATCAACTGCGTCAATGGTAAGGTAAGCAAAGAAAATCCTTCCACAAACCGCCTATAATACCCTGCCAAACCCAAGAAACTCCTAATCTCACATCAGTAGTAGGTCTCGGCCATTTAGTGATAGCCTTAACCTTCGCAGGATCCACCTTAATGCCTTCAGCAGAAACAACGTGGCCCAAAAATGCAACCTGCTCCAACCAAAACTCGCATTTAGAGAATTTAGCACACAACTTCTCTTTCTGCAAAATCCCCAACACTGTATGAAGATGCTCCTCGTGCTCTTCCTTAGACTTGGAGTAAACCAAAATATCATCAATAAAGACAATGACAAATTGGTCCAAGTACTCCCTGAACACTTGATTCATTAAATCCATAAACACCGCCGGAGAATTAGTCAACCAAAATGGCATCACCAGAAACTCGTAATGCCCATATCGAGTGTGAAAAGCTGTCTTAGGGATATCCTCATCCCTCACCCACAACTGATGATAGCCCGATCTCAAGTTTATCTTTGAAAAATACTTTGTCCCTTGAAGTTGGTCAAACAAGTCATCAATCCTCGGCAATGGATACCGATTCCTGATGGTGATCTTGTTCAACTCTTTGTAGTCTATACACAGCCTCATAGACCCATCCTTCTTCTTTACAAACAAGACCAGAACACCCCACGGCGAAACACTCGGTTGAATCACACCACGATCTAACAGTTCCTGTAACTGCTCTTTCAATTCTTGCAACTCCAACGGTGCCATTCGATACGGCGCCTTAGAGATAGGCTCCGTACCAAGAACAAGCTCAATAACAAACTCCACTTCTCGCTGCGGTGGCAACCCTGACAACTCCTCAGGAAACACATCTGAAAAGTCATGAACAATTGGAACATCCTCAATACGAGACTCACCCTTAGAGGTATCTTTCACAAATGCCAAATACCCCTCACAACCCTTTGCCACCAACTTTCCAAATTTTCAAAGTCAAATTAACTTCACCACTCTACTCGGTTGTGAACCCTGAAACACGAATTCTGGAGACTTCACATCTCCAAATATAACCTTCTTTGCCTGACAATCGATAGTGGCCTGATGCTTATCCAACCAGTCTATCCCAAGAATGACATCAAAATCGTGCATACTCATCGGAAGAAGATTAGCCCTACGAATCTTATCCCCAAAACTTATCAGACACCCTCGATACAAATCAGAAATAACAACAGAAGTCCCCATCGGGGTAGCAATAGACATAACAGAATCTAAAGACTGAGATGGCACACCCAGGTGCCGAACAAAAGACTGAGCAACAACGGAATGAGTAGAACCCGTATCAAACAAAATAGACGCCTCATGATTGCCAACTAAAAGAGTACCAAAAACAGTACCAGGTGCACCTGCCGCCTGGTTATATGCAAAGGCAAATACTCGACCACCTTGACGCTGACCTACATTGCCACCATTATCACCACCTCCACCATTTCCACGTGGCCCGGTACAATCTCTAGCCATATGTCCCATCTGTCCGCACAAAAAGCATGCACCGGTGAGTCTGTGGCACTGTCTTCCAAGATGACTAGCCCCACAAGTAGCACAAGGAGCTATCAGAATGAGATTTGGGTTACCCCCACCAGCTGGTCCCGGATAACGACCTTGATTTTTCCCCTGCTGACGATTATGCCCTGCTGACGATTCTGTCCATACCAAGGTAGCTGAAGCTGACAATTTTGCCCTTGCTGAGGCATCTACTGATAACCCCTGTTCTGATTCTGGCCACGCCACTGCCCCTGTTGGCCACCACGATTCATATTCAATTGACCACCCTGATTTCTACCATGCTGAACTGAAGTTTGACCCTGCTGGTCATTTCTGTCCCTCTTTCGACTCCCATCAGGTTTAGAAGACCGAAAGTCCTGTCGCTCCATCTCAATATTTTTGGCTGCATTTGCCACAGCCGATACATCTGCAAACTTGTTGTTAATGAGATGTTGTCGATACCTATAATGAATCCTCCACTTAAACTTCTCTGCCTGTTCTGTTGCAGTCCCTATTGAGGTTCCCGCAAAGCCTGCCAACCTAGTAAACCTCGTCATGATGTCCGTGATGGACTCATCATCCTTCTGCCGAATCGATGAGATACTCTTCTATACAGGCCTCTTTATCGCTAAATGGAAGTCTGGCGATAAAAGACCTCATAAAACTACCTCTGACTAAGTGCCTCAACATAACCATCACCCTTTGTTACTTTCATCGCTTTCCACCACCTCTCTGTGCATCCCTTCTAGCTTGGTACGCAAGCAACACTTTCTCGATTATCTGAGCACCCCAACACATCAAAGATCTTCTATAGGTGGGCAATCCAATTCTCTGCATCAATTGGAGTCTGAGCTGAATTGAATGCACGTGGTTTCTCGCTCAAACCTCTCCAACCATACATACATCGGAACCACTGCTTTGCTCAAGACCATCTCGTATTCCTTCCTCGACATTTGCTTGCGACCATTATTTCCTTGATTCCTTGCTCAGAATTTCTCGGTGGCAATTCTTTGCATTGCTTGTCTGACATGTGCCACCAATCGAGGTAAAGCCCGATTCATCTTTGATTCACCAAGGTAGCCAATTGAGCATTTATATGATCATTAGGTTGCTCATTGGGCTAACCATTACCTCTTCCCCTATTGTTACCTCGCCTTCCAGCAACTCTGGCGGATCTACGAGCCATCTAAGAAAGAGATAACGAATATAAACAAAGCAAATTAGGGATAAATTCAAATATGACTAATATAATAGCTGAACAGAAAATCAAACGCAAATGCGAAACCTAACCTGAAGTCTACCCATAACTCATGTGTCAAACCTAAATAGGTTTTCTACAAGAAAGAAGCTAAGCTTTGATACCAACTCTGTAACACCCCCTTTCCGAAATAGAAAGAGAGGTTACTCAAAACATAACAAAACTGATGAATTTAATAGCAAGGCTCAAAGCCACAAAAGAATAGTCTTAATAACTGATAAATACCACAAGTCAACCATAATAAATCTCAAACTGTCTCAACCCACAATCTAAAATAATTATTATAATTCCAAGTAAACTGACACATCAAGTCTAAACAGAATAATTCTAAATCATTGGAATGAATGGAGCTCTCATCACACTTGCCCTTGATCCCCCTGATTACATGCCTAAGAAAAAACAAAGATGAGCCAAATGCCCAAGATGACAGATATAGAATACAAATAATGAACCGAAATAACTAACTCAATTAAATGAAATAAAACGAAACGAACTGAAACGAAACGAACAAAACTAACATAACGAAATAATAGGCTGAATCAAATGGCTGGGTGTTATTTCATACCGAGCTCAGAACAAAACAGAAATATACCTTGCCACACATGCAAGTCAAATAATGCCACACAGGCAAATCAAAATAAAGCCACACAGGCATAACATACATCGGACCAGCCGGATCCAGATGCATGCAAATCGGAAGGCGTGTTTGGCATAGACATCACCAATCTGCAGAACAAAACAGAAAACTAGGGTCGACCCATACGCCTCCCACAACAAAACACCAAATGGCCAACTCCCATCGGAGCACAAAACGGAGACGTCGTGGACTGATCACACCGCCACGGAAGGTGTCATGCCTGTGGTACCCCCACAGGTGGTTATAGTTCAGGTATACCCTACGGTATTCTAACGAAATATAATGTCACAACACATGCGACACAATAAAGGGTTCTAACATGTACATGTTAAACTGAACGAAATATCAACATAAAGTCTACAAATACATTAACATGAACTTTCTACAAAGATCGAAATAAATATTAACCAAGGCACACTAGACCAAAGAGTACAAATACTAGTTTCAATTACTAATGCCAAAATGAAACATTCTCACGAATTTAAGGAGGAACAATTATGAGAGGCAAAACTAAATTTTGAAACGAATAACGAAACGAACAAATTAAAAACAAAAGAATCTCGCTGAAAGAGTACGGAATCCGTACCTGGATTAAGCAAACGTAATACCCAAAGTTATTATCCCAATATTTTTCGTTAAATTCCTTCCGTCCGATCTAATAAAAATAATAATAATACAATTATAAGTTACCTAATAATTATAATTATACTAATATGAAATTAATTCCTCCAATTACATTAATTTTACAAGACAAGACAAGACAATCCAAATCAAATTATCATTTATAATCTAATCATTTTTTTTATTACTTTAACAAATCAAAAACTTTAAGATTTTATATATATAATAAATCTCATTTATTCAATAAGGTCTTACTGACACAAATATATATATATGTATATATGCAGAACCTTGATACTGAACTTTATATACAACCCAACCAAAACATAAAGAATAAATATATGTATCAGGAATCAACGCAGGTTTTAAATCATGATTCGATTTTTTTTTAATAGGTATATATATAATAATAATATACAGTAAACATATTACTGCTCAAAGTCAAAGATGTTAACCTTTTCCAATTCTCTCTCTATATATAGTATACATCAATTCGTGCTCCCTACTATGTACATATCATTGTTAGCGATTTTTTTTTTTTTTTTTTACCGATCATCACATGGCTGTTTTTCTTATCATCACATGATAAAATCCAATACCCAATAGTCATAATATACATAAAACCAAAAAGAAAGAAAGATACCTGTTTTTCTTCTTTAGATCAATGGTATGAAAATCACTCTTTTTCCTTCTCTCCCTGAGTGGCAGCCTCTTCCCTCTTCTCTCTTTTATCAGACGAATAAGTAACGTACAATGTATAGGGTTTTAAGTTTTTTTTTTTTCCTCCAAATGTTAATAGGATTAGATATTAACCACATATAAATTAAACCCAATCAAATTTTAAGGCCCAATTTAATGTAATCTCTTACTTATTTTAGTCCACATAAATTAAATATAATATCTTGCCCAAACATAAGAAAGCCCAATTAAAATATCTAAAAAATATGAAATTAAATGTCATATATATATATATATATATATATATATATATATATATATATATATATATATCGGGTATTACAACATCCATCTGCAGAAGATTAAAAAGCATTTGAGTTAGCCCTAATGATTGAGAAAAATTGTAAGTAACCCAAGTAATGTGGAGACTAAATTAGAAAATATTAAGTAGTAACTAATGATCAAAAGAAATAATCCTCACCTTTGGGCTGCAAAGGTTAAGTCTCAAGTTCGAAAAGCATCCATCACATACAATGGTTAGCGGTGGATCGATACACACTCATTTCTTCATTAGTTTTAGTCTTGTATTGTACAACTTTAATGGTCCCATTTTCTTCAAGAATAGATGTGACAATTCTTTGCTCCAGTTTGACTCTAAGAAATGAAAATCAAGGAGTTCTATCACTGAACATAAAGACAAATACTTAAAAAGAAAAATAAATCTTCTAATGTTGTTAAGATGCAGTTAAGTTGCATTACATCTAGAAGAAAATGATAAGGTGTAGAAATAAGAGGAGATGAATATACTTGGGAAGGGTTGCAGCTTTCTCACGCATTCTTCGTTGTGAAAGGTCCTCTCACACACATCTGAGTGAAATTTCTCGGTAGGATAACAAAGTCGAGTATTCTTTCCGTCCTTGAAAAGAGCATAACCAAACACTCTTTGAGCATTAATTTCCACCACACAATCTATAGTAAAAACAATACAAGGGATTAATCAACAAACTGTATTCTGGCAAAATAAATTGTTGGCAAAGTGTGATAAAAATTAATCAAACTAAACATTCAGTATACATTCCAGTCCCAACTTGATCAACTTAAGATAACCGCCTGGTTGTAAAAGTTCTCCAATAATTTAATCAGGCTTTGTTAAGTCTTTTCAATCACGTGCACCCGATGCCCATCAAAGCAGCACTCGTACACTAGAAGGATGGGGCTGGTGGATCGCAACCATGCTACAGCGGAACCACCGTGAGATTCTTCGGGAGAAGGGCTGTTGTAAATTCGACAATAAGGAGAGGAAGGCTCTTCTGACATGGGAAAAGATTCAGTGATCTTAGGGCTATCTGCAACACAATCTATAAGAATTATTCCCTAAGCCTTCTTATATTTTCATATTATAGTATATTCTTTATATTCGTACAATTAAATTATTAATTACAAATTAAAATTATTTCCTATTTAAAGTAGCCTTAGATAAAATATTTTTTCAGTCTTCTCCAAATATATCTAATAAAAGTTGTTTTTAGAAATTATACCTTTTTTTTTTATTTTGGGTCACTTTTAGTGAGTATGAACTAGAAAGTAAATATAAAAATCTCAACTTTCATAATTTAATATTAAAATATAACAAGACAAATATTGAGTCGGTTTTGTTAGTCCCAAGTCAACTTAGTGTAGTTTAAGGAAGGATTTTTTGAATTTATTTTTAAAAATAAATCAGCAGCCCAAATTCATAAAACAAATACATTGTATTTTTTCAAATTAAAATGACATATTATAAATGAATATATTTAAAATTAAACAAATTATTATAAATATAAATATTATCGTTCAGATATTATATTTAAAACTTATTCGATAAATCGTTTTTAAATTTAACCGTGACTATTAAATGTTTAAACAAAAATAAACTGCCATTAACAGTAGAAAAGCAGCCCCGCCAGAAATAGGACAAAAGCCCTGTCCTGTCCCCAAAACTATCAGATTTGGAAGAGATGGAATTCAAATGCTCCGACCTTAGTCTATGGAAGGAAGCTCTATCTACATACAAATTGGGAATCGAATTACTGAACAAGAAGAAGCCTAATCTCGTCTCTCTTGATGAATTTTACTGCAACGAACTCCCTCCTCTTATCCGCAACCGAAACCCTAACCCCTATATTACAACTGCTGAGCTCTCCAAGCTCATGGAATGGAAACTCACCCGAGGAAAATGGAGGTTTTTTTTTTTCTAAATTTCTCACTATTTATATTTATATATGCACTGCATATCATGTATTTTATCTGTTCCAAAATTAGTAAGCATTTTGAATTTTTAAGTCAATTTGTGAGATCGAAAATTTTAAAAATCGCAGAGAATTAATATAATGTTAGTACAAACAAATATAAATATTGTTTACTAGGTGAGAAAGTACTGCTCGAGTCCCATCTGAAAATTTTACAATTTTTTTTAGCAAACATGTAGGTGAGGTATGATATAATAGTATACTAGATATAAAACTCACGTTACTAAGTGAGGATTATTCAAATTTTAATAATAAATATGCGTACTACAATTAATAAATTAAAATATAATAAGAAAATAGTATATTATTGTGCGATGATCAAATAGTATAATCGGATTAGAGATAAGTCAAAAAAAGAAGAAGACCATAACACATTTAAAAACGAATAAGTCTAAAAGAGTAAATTTGTACTAAATAAAGGCAACAATTAAAAAGTAAATTTGTACACGGGACTCAGGAGTGTGGATTAGAACCAAAACTCTACAGGCCATACCAATAAAATACCTCATGTCCTCGTCATTTTACATGCATACTTACATGTTTGTGTTTATTTATAATATTAACAAAACCAAAATACAGACTTAAAATGAAAATACTAAATAATCAAATTAAGAAATAAACTCAGTTCCTTACTGTTGATATAAGAAACGTGAATAGCTCTAATCTAAACACAAACTTTTCAATCGAAAACCCATCAAAATTTTCAATTAAACACGATTGACAACACAAATATTAGATCAATCAAATCAATTGCAAACATTATTACGCATATCAGCAACTAAATGCAAATGCAATAATCTCAAATTTTAGCACATAATATCTAAAAATTTAGAAAATAGGCAAACCAATGAAATAATTCCATCCGCTTCTGGGTTATGTTTTACACTCTTGCATATAGCTGTAACCTGTAAGCAATAATGTGTGTATATAATGACTCTTCCATCGTGCGAAACGTGAATGACATAAGTAGAAGAAAGACAGAGAGACAAAACGGAAAAGAAGAGGAAAATTGACCATGAAAGAAGAAGCCATGGTTGCTATTCACTTATGAGAATAAATAATTAGCCTGATTAATATACGTATATATATGTATGTATATGCATGGAAGATTAGGTCAGGTGATCATTAACATTATTTCAAACTCTAATTCAGTTAGGAAGTTTTATTCATATAAATTGTGCTCATTAGTTGTTGAAGAGATTAAATTCTACTTGGTTTGTTATTATTTATCCATAATTTAAAAAAAGATAGGATATAATTAAGATAATTGAGACATAATTAAAACTATTTAAGATGGACAAGTGTTGAATTTGTAGAAGGACATTTGTCAATATATGGTGTCATGTACTGTGATTTAGTATATATAATAGATTTTTGTTGAAAAATAAACTTGTCCCAAAGTAATTAAGTATTTAACATATTTATGAAGCTAGGTTGGTTCATGTATTTGAAGGTTCATGAAGCTAGTTGAAAATGATAAAAAGAACATATTTTTCTACATAACTCTTTTCTAGAAATATTACAGGTATAAATAGAGACATTTGACTCTCTATTTTTGGACAATTACATAACTTTCGAGGCTAGGATCATGGTTTGAGATCCTTGACCCTTAATTGAAGGAATCATATTTACATCTTCACTATAATTCCTCTCATTTGTCTTCTAATCTACATTTCTCACGCCAACACTCCCCTCAGTGAACGCATCTTCAACGTCAACTTGTCTAGTGAGTTGTAGAGAACTCTTTGCTGATAATCGCCTTTGTCGAATATCTCGCCATTGATCGTTGAACTTCACGAATGGAAACCGGATTATTTTTGATTCTAAATTCTCCTTAATAAAATGTCTGTCAACTTCCACATGTTTGATTCGATCATGTTGTATGGGATTATGTGCAATAGCAATGGCAGATTTGTTATCACAGAAAAGGTCCATCTCAGAGGTAGGGGTGAAACCTATTTCAGACATAAGTCTTTTTAGCCATAACAGTTCGCATAATCCTTTTGCCATCCCACGGAATTCTGTTTCTGCATAGTGCCACTACTTTTTGCTTCTTACTTCTCCAAGTGACCAAATTTCCTCCAACAAATGTAAAGTATCCTGAGGTATATCGTCTATCTGTAGCATTTCACCTAACCATCATCTCAGATAGCCATTGACCCTAAGATGATTATAAGAACAACAGTCCTTTTCCTGGGGATGTTTTTAAGTATCGTAAGATCCGAATTACTGCTTCCATATGATCTTTACTAGGTCGATGCATGAATTGGCTTACCACGCTTACTGCATAAGCTATATCTGGACGAGTATGTGAGAGATAAATAAGCTTGCCAACCAATCTCTGATATTGATCTTTGTTTGTTGGGACTTGGTTCAGGTGTTCTTCAAGTTTATGGTTCTGAATAATGGGAGTGTCTGCTGGCTTACATTCCAACTTCACATAATAGATCTAGGATATATTTTCTTTGGGAAAGGAATATACCTCGTCTTGATCTAGCAACTTCTATTCCCAAAAAATATTTCAGGCCTCCTAGGTTTTTCATCTCAAACTCAGTGGCCAATTGCTTTTGAAGTTTGGCAATTTCCTCCTTGTCATCTCCTGTGATAATCATATCATCAACATAGACAATTAACACTGCTACTTACTTGCCTTGTTGATGTTTCAAGAATAGTGTATGATCTAAGTTACTCCGATTTTAACCCATATTTCTTCATTGCCAAACTAAATCGTCCCAAACCATGCCCGAGGTGATCGCTTTAATCCATATAATGCCCAAGCAACTTGCACACAACCTCAGTTTTTAAGGAGGTTGTATATCCTGGAGGTATATCCATGTAAACTTCTTCTTTAAGGTCGCCATGAAGGAATGCGTTCTTTACACCCAACTGATGTAAAGGCCAGTCCAAGTTCGAAGCAAGAGACAACAGAGCCCTAACTATATTCAATTTTGCTACAGGTGAAAAAGTTTCTTGATAATCTACTCCATATGTTTGAGTGTATCCCTTCGCCACTAGTCTTGCCTTATATCTCTCTATAGAACCATCTCACTTGTGTTTCACGTAAAAATACCCACCTACATCCAGCGCTTCTCTTCCTTTGGGAAGTGGAGCCAACACCCATGTTTTGATTCTTTAACGATGCTTTCATTTCTTCTTCTATAACATGTGTCCATTTAGGATCGAATAGTGCTTCCTGAATAGTAGTTGGAATCTGGCATGTGGATAACTCCTTGGAGAAAGTCTTGAGAGGTTCAGGTAGCTTTTCCGTAGACACATAGTTGGTAATTGGGTACCTTGTTCTCCTTTCCTCCATGTCGGTGAGTATCTGCTTTGGTGGTTTACCACGATTGTACTGAAAAGGTAAGATATATCCAGCAGAGGACTCTATATTATTTGTAAAGGAGGGTGTACTAGTATGGCTTACCTCAGGAATATTCTCGGGAGATAAGTCCGTGGATACTATAGGAGAGGGGGGGGGGGGTTCTTCATTTGATTTAGGCTCTTCATTAGATGTAGACCTTATGACCATTTCTGGGGTTGTCATAGGGTCATCAACTTGATTGTTCTGCTCTTCAAGCCACTCAAAGCTTAACCACCCTCCTGAATCTGGCGATACATTCCTTGATCCAAACACAATTCTTTCTGACCTCTTTGCAACCAAGATGGCCGAAGCCTTGTCCAAGGCTCAAACACCAACCAATTTTCCAGAACCTGCCGCTGCTCCAATCAAAATTAAGTTGGATGGTTCCAACTTTGCTCTCTGGTCCCAGGTGATAGAGATGTATATCTCCGGGAAGGATAAATTGGGCTACATCAATGGAGAATTACTTCCTCCATCTCCGACTGATATATCTTACCAAAAGTGGCGAACGGATAATGCAATTGTCAAAGGCTGGTTAATTAACTCTATGGACCCGACTCTAATTAGCAATTTCATTCGATTTCCGATGGCTAAACAGGTATGGGATGTAGTTGCTATAACTTATTTTGATGGGGGAGATACATCACATGTATATGAACTCAGGCGGCATGTTTCCCGTCTCCAGCAAAGTGGTGGATCCTTGGAAAAATATTATACTGATTTACAAGGATTATGGCGTGAGATTGACTTCCGCAGACCGAATCCAATGGAGTGCTCAACTGATATACAAAAGTTCAATAATCTGCTTCAGGAAGACCGAGTCTACGCGTTCTTGGATGGTCTAGATGATAGACTTGACAACATCCAGAGTGATGTACTGCAGATGCACCCTTTTCCTTCTGTGGAGCAAGCATATGCCCATGTTCGGCTAGAAGCTCTCCGCCAGGTGGTTATGAATACGGTTGAGTCTGAAGTCACTTCTAGAGCCGTCCTTGCCTCTTGCGGTCTCAAGCTTAGTCAAGGGTCTGGCCGAACTGGTTCGGGTTCCTCAAAAAATTCTCGATCCTCTTCAAATATTATGAAATGTTCTCACTGTGGGAACTCTAAACATACCCGTGACAATTGTTTCCAATTGCATGGGTATCCTGATTGGTGGCCTGAATTTCAAGAAAAAAGGAAAAAAGAAACAACACAGGTTAATGGTGGTACAGGAAAAGCTGCTGTGGTTACAGCTGAACCACACTTGTCTCTCATCCTTCCAATGACTTGCCTCATGTGAATGCCTCTCCTCCATACTCAGGTATTTCTTGTCATGCCCAACATAGTCATGGTAATGAACTAGATAGTGTTACATGGCTTCTCGATTCAGGGGCCACAGACCATATGACATTTGACCTTGCAGATTTTACCTATCGATCATCTCCCCGACACACCAGTATTACTAATGCAAACGGAATTGTTTCACCTATCACAGGGGCTGGTTCAGTGACTTTATCACATTCATTACAGTTGACAAATACTCTACTTGTTCCTTCCTTGTCTCACAAACTCTTATCTGTGAGCCAAGTTACTAGAGATTTAAACTATATGGTATTAATGTATCCTAATTCTTGTTTTCTTCAGGATATTCTCACCAAGGAGATAATTGGGCGTGGTTCTAGGAAGGGGGGATTATACTACATGGAAGACTTCAATATGGGTCGTGCACACCAGGTGTCCTCTCAGGAGTCCAAGATCCAACAGATATGGTTGTGGCATCGTCGTTTAGGTTATCCTTCGTTTGGGTATTTACAACATTTATTTCCTAGTTTATTCTCGAATGTGGATTTGTCAAGTTTTCATTGTGATGCTTGTATGTTGGCAAAAAGTCATCGTATCAATTATCCATTACGCTTGAATAAAAGTGATACTCCATTTGCTTTAATTCACTCTGATGTATGGGGTCCCTCTCCTTTACCTACTATCTTTAGAGTGCGTTGGTTTGTGTTGTTTATTGATGATTGCACTAGGATGACCTGGCTTTATTTAATGAAAAATAAGGATGAAGTATGTAGTATCTTTCAGTCATTCCATGCTATGGTTCGGACACAGTTTGACTCTTCAATTCGAGTTCTTCGCTCGGATAATGGTGGGGAATATGTAAATCATCAGTTTATAGCCTACTTTCAGAAACATGGTCTCATTCACGAGACGTCCTGTCCTCAAACTCCACAGCAAAATGGAGTCACTGAACGGAAAAATCGGCACATCCTTGAAATGACTCGGGCTCGCCTTCTGAATGCCTATGTTCCAGCTCACCATTGGACAGATGCAGTCACCACTGCTGTGTACCTCATCAATTGCCTTCTATCTAAGCTCTTAAAGTTTAGGACTCCTCTACAAGTTCTGTCCGAATTCGTTTCACTGCCATCTATTCTAATGCTACCCCCTAGGATATTTGGTTGCGTGGCGTATGTTCACCTTCACAAAAATCAACGTACCAAATTGGATCCGTGTGCTCGTCGATGTGTGTTTCTAGGGTATGGTATACACCAAAAAGGGTACCGATGTTATGATCCCACTACTCGGAGGTTTTATACTACCATGGATATTACCTTCATGGAATCTGAATTTTTTCATTCTTCATCCTCCTCCACTTCCTCACTTCAGAGGGAGACACCAAGTGAAGAGATGAAGTGGTTAAGCTTTGAGTGGCTTGAAGACCAGAACAATCAAGTTGATGACCCTATGACAACCCCAGAAATGGTCATAAGGTCTACATCTAATGAAGAGCCTAAATTAAATGAAGAACCCCCCTCTCCTATAGTATCCATCTTGGTTGTAAAGAGGTCAGAAAGGGTTGTGTTTGGATCAAGGAATGTATCACCAGATTCAGGAGGGGTAATCGTGTCTCCCATCTGGCTATTTGGGTCTCCCATCTTTGAGAGGTGTGTACAGTATGTAATTAGTAAGTATTATGGAGATAGTTTATACCAGAAATCTATTCTGCTTTGATACCATGATAAAAAGAACATATTTTTCTACATAACTCTTTTCTAGAAATATTACAGGTATAAATAGAGACATTTGACTCTCTATTTTTGGACAGTTACATAACTCAAGGCTAGGATCATGGCTGAGATCCTTGACCCTTAATTGAAAAAATCATATTTACATCTTCACTATAATTCCTCTCATTTGTCTTCTAATTTACAGCTCACGCCAACAGAAAAGGTGTCTAGGAAGTTGTTTTTCATTAAGTGTTTATTCATGTATTTGAGTTTATACATGTATGGAGATTCTTATAAATACCTATGTACTCAACTCATTTGAAGCAAGCAAAAATATAAGATTTCTTTTGTGATAACATCTTCTCCATTTTCTCTAGTGTGTGTGTGAGGTTTTTATTTCCAACAAATTGGTATCAAGAGCTAGGTTGCTAGTAACACCCACTAGAAAATGGCAAATGCAGCGGTCCAATTACAAGTTCCTCAATTGAAGAAGGATAACTATGAGAGTTAGTGTATTTGCATGAAGACGATTTTTGGTTCACAAGATCTATGGGACATTGTGACCAAAGGCTATGTAGAGCCCGAAGATGAAAATTCCGTTATCACAAGCACAAAAGGAAGCTTTGAGTGCCACAAGAAAGAAAGATCAAAAAGCGGTTAGTATCATTCATCAATGTTTGGATGATGCAATGTTGCAAAAAGTTGCTCTTGCCACCACCGCCAAGCAAGCGTGGGAAATTCTCCAAAATTCATTTAAGGGAGTGGCCAAAGTAAAGAAGGTTCGTCTTCAAAGTGACTTCGAAGGTTTGCGTATGAAGGAGTCCGAATCAATTTCAGATTTTTTTTCTAGAATTTTGACAATTGTCAATCAAATGAAAAGTAATGGTGAAGAAATTAGTGATGTTCGAGTAAATGAAAAAATCCTTCGTTCTTTAAGTCCCAACTATGAGTATATTGTTGTAGCCATTGAGGAGTCGAAAGACTTAGAAACCATGACTGTTGATGAACTTATGGATTCGTTGCAAATCCATGAAGAGAGGCTTGAAAAGCAAAAGAAGGGGCCTAATGAGCAAGTGCTCCAAGCAAAGCTTTCTTTCAAGGAGAGAGAAGAAAAACATGGAAATAGTCAATGAGGTCGATGTCGAGGTCTTGGCCAAGCAAGTGGTCATGGAAGAGGTGGAAGAGGAAGTCACTACTCTCCTCACAAAGAAGAAAGGGGCCAAGAGTCTCACCACACAAGGGGACGTGGAAGAGGAAATTATTCACGACCGTAGCAAAAGATGTATGATAAATCTCGAGTTCAATGTTACAATTGTCACGATTATGGGCACTATGCTTCGGAGTGTAAGAATGATTCGAAAGATATTGAAGGAAAGTCAAATTATGTGGAGAAAAATGTTGATGAAGTGAAGCCCACTTTACTTTTGACATGTAAAGGAGAGATGAGTGAAGATGACAATACATGGTATCTTTACACGGGTGCAAGAAATCGTATGTGTGGAAGGAAAAATATGTTCATTGAGCTTGATGAATCTGTATGCGGCAATGTCACTTTTGGAGACTCGTCAAAAATTAGAAAAGGTAAAACTTTGATTCGCTTAAAGGATGGGAGGCACCAATTTATTTCAAATGTTTATTATGTGCCAAATATGAAGAACAATCTTTTGAGTTTGGGGCAGCTCTTAGAGAGGTTATGATATTTTGATGAAAGATTCTAACCTTTCAATAAGAGATCAATTCGGAAATTTACTAGTGAAGGTGCCTAGCGGGTATAATATCAAGGCCATTAGATTCGATAGATGTAACATTCCAGATTTTTAAAATTTAAGTTATAAATATTTATTGATTTATATAAATATTTATTGGATGTGTTTATTATTGAATAAGTAATTGTTCAATTTGATTGATATGTTTTAGTTAATTATTTATTTGTTAAATAATTAATGTGTTATGTGGATTGAGTTATGTTATTAAGTGATTTATTTAATAAATTGTTATTAAATAAAGTGTGACAAATAACTAAGTGATAAAGAGTTATTAAAATAAATTAAAGTAAATTTTAATTTAGTTTTGCCAAACAAGGTTTAAGTATATTAATCCTTTATTTTAAATGATTTGCCAAACAAAGTCTATGGCTTTTGGATTTCTTTTGGATTTTAAATTATTAATAAAATAAAATAAATATATAAATAAAATATATTTATATTTATAATTTATACGTTATATGTTTGATAACTGACATAATAAGTAGGCTTATTATTGCCATATCAATTTTATTCTATGTATATCAGTTTTGGTTTACGCTCATTGTTAGTACCTAGTCTATTATTGAGAGAAGTAAGAAAAGAGAAAGGAAAAGTTCAAAGAGTTTAAGAGAAAAACCTGATTTTCAAAGCAAGTCTGTTAACAAAGATTCGTAAGCAAACAAAAAGGTGGGTTTCTCTAACCTTAATATATATATATATATATATATATATATATATATATATATATATATATATGGTTTTATGATGCCTTTTGTCTCTGTTCTTCAACTTTACTGTGTAAAAGATTTTTACAAAACTCTCTGTAAAACTATGTTGGTATAAATTGGTTAGAGAAGCATGTGTACGTATAGTTGTAATTGTTATCACTAGCATGTCTATATATATATGACTGTATGCTAATTACAAGCTAAAGGAAGAAATTGGTTTTACAGTGGGTATATAGATGTACGTATATAATTTGTAGAGATATCAAAAATAGTATATATATTAATTGTGAAAATTGTGAAATTGAACTATACATGTTAATTGATGTATATGTTGGTATGATTGTATTTCAAAAGAATCAAATTTGGTTGATAACAGTGGAATTTCAGTTCACTATATTTTATTTGTCAACAATGGAGTTTTAAGTTTTAACCAAATATTATTTTAGTGATTTAAGTCTTTTAAATTTGTTGTTCAATTGTTGGTAATTGGTATAGATATGATTATTAACGTGTATGTGTAATTTATATAAGTTATGCATGTGAGTTAGGGCGAATTGTTGTTATAAATTTAAGACAGTAGCTTTGGCTCGCTGTTCTTCCATTTTTGGTTTCTGTGAGTTTGGCGCCCAACGTCAAAAATTCACGCTCAATATCAAATTTCGCATATTTAGCGCCAAAATCATCGTCCAACGGACTTCACGTCCTTGTGTACCGTCAGTCAATGAGAGGCCGGAGACTTCGTCTTGCGTAGTGATTGAGTCCCTATATAATTCTCATGGGGAGCGCCACCTCAATAAGCAATGAATTCCACAAGATAAATCGTGGGCGTCATGACCCTACTTAACTGAAAAGTTGAAACGACTTTTGTCTTGCACAAAAGTCGATTTTTAAAGGGAATGATATATGATAAATGTTGAGTATGTATTTTGGTATTATAATATATTAATACTATGAGTGAACATGGAATTACTAATTAACAGATATTGTTATTAGTTTTAATGGATAGAATTGGATTATACAATTTATAATCAAAGCATACGTGATGTAGAGATATAGTATGTTGTTACTGATTGATTATGTCATGTTAACATATGTATATATGATAATTATGATTTGGATTATAACGGTTTAATCTACGCGCAAGGCAAGTTTCTAAACCTATCTTTTTACATTAAACAAGTTCTCTAACTCCATACTCTCGTTGAGTTAGTTTGTTGTGTTTAAGCAAGTTTTCTAATTCTAAAGCTTCGTTATGCAAATTTCATATGCTATAAAGTATTTCCATTAAGCAACTTCATTGTATCTAGTTATTCAGGGTGATACAAGTTTCCCATCTCCGCACTTTCGTTGTGATAGTTATTATGATTATGCAAGTTTTTCCTAACTCTAAACTTGTTATATTAACATGCAAGTATCGTTATTCCGTTGAATCAGTTTATTGTTCAAGTTATTATTTGTTGTGCATGCTTAATATTAAATTCTAAGATGTAACCTTAGCTTAATGTTGTTCAAAGCAAGGTATGATGTGTTATTCAATAGTTATGCTATTAGATTATCCCTAAAGCATGAACGTAGAACGAAATGTTTATTCAGTTATGATTATTCAATAACATAGTGTTATTATATTTTATTCAACTAATCCTTAGTTGATATCTGTTGAACTCCAAATTACCTTGAAGTGTATCCAAACCAAACTATCTTTGGGGCGGACTTGTACTCAAAATACTGAGATGAACAACCCTATTTATAGGGGTTACGCTTAGTTTTGTACTTTCTTATTTGAAATGTTTGTATACAATACATGTACGAAGGGTTGATCCCCCTAAGTACCTTAAAGTCATTATGGTTGTATGACCGTAAAAGTTTAAGTTGAAAGATTACTTATAACTGTGGACAAGGTTCGTGGTCATTAGACCCTCAGTGAATGTTTAAAATGTTAATAGAATTCATTGTTCAGTTCAATTGAGCCCCTGAATGGGCAAGGAATGTTTAAGATGTGAATAGAACCTATTGTTCAGTTCTATTGAGCCCCTGAATGGGCAGAAAATGTAAAAGTTATTCATTTTTATTTCAAGCGAGCCTTGTTTGCTCACTCTTGCCTGTAAAATCCTTACAGCTAAAGATGGAAAGGGTGACGTACCTAGCACCAGTAAAGGAAAGGAAAAGATGAACAAGTACTGAAGGCTTGTAATAGTTTTATTATCAGACTTTGGTTTAAAGATTGTAATGAAGTTTATTTAAATTTTCCGCATGAATGATTGTTTGTAAAGGTTAGATAACCTGGGAGATATTATTTTATGTAATTCCTGTATGGGCAGGTTTATTATTCAATTTTATTTATAATTGGGTAGTTTTAAATGAATGTATTGATTACGTGAACACCAAATCTTGAGGTAATGAAGTACCGGGATTTAGGGGTGTCACAATAGAGGGGGCGAGTTCACATCAAATGAATTTAAATTATTTTGTGAAGAAAATGGAATTCGTCATCCTTTAACGGTTCCAAGATCGCCACAACAAAATGAGGTGGCGGAGAGAAAAATAGAAGCATTCTTAACATGGCTCGAAGTATGTTGAAGAGCAAGCAAATGCCAAGAGAATTTTGGGCCGAAGCTATTGATTGTGCCATCTATTTGTCAAATCGTTGCCCGACTAGAAGTGTTGAATACATGACACCACAAGAAGCATGGAATGGTAGAAAGCCAAGTGTTTCTCATTTGCGTGTTTTTGGGAGTATTGCTTATATGCATGTACCGGATGAGAAGAGGTCAAAGCTAGATGATAAAAGTGAGAAACATGTTTTCATCGGCTATGATGCAATATCCAAAGGCTACAAATTGTACAATACAAGCAACGACAAAATTGTGATAAGTAGAGATGTGAAATTTGATGAAGAAAGCTTGTGGGATTGGAATATTTCGGAGGGAAATTATAGTTTCTTTCCTTTCATTGACGAAGAAGCTCAAGAAAGAGAAGCGGTCATAGGGAATCCTATTTCTCCACCTCCATCTCCACCACCATCCAATGGACAATCTAGTCCACCTTCACCTCAATCAAGTTTCAAGTGAGCGACCTCAAAAGATGAGAAGTGTGCAAGAAATTCTTGATACTACGGAGGAGGTAAATATTGATTATTTGAATTTATTCTATCTTTTTGCGGATTGTGAACCTATGGGGTTTGAAGAAGCATCCAAAGACAAGAAATGGAGAAGTGCCATGAATGAAGAAATCAAAGCCATTGTGAAGAATGAAACATGGGAACTTACTACACTTCCAAAAGGCCAAAAATCAATTGGGGTGAAATGGGTGTACAAGACAAAGAAGAATGCAAAGGGTGAAGTGGAGAAATACAAAGCAAGATTAGTAGCCAAAGGGTATAGTCAAAGACCCGGTATTGACTATGATGAAGTATTTACCCATTTTGCTCGCTTGGAAACTATAAAATTGCTTGTTTCATTGGCGGTTCAAAATGGTTGGTTGATTTACCAAATGGATGTGAAGTCCGTATTTTTAAATGGATTTCTTGAAGAAGAGGTGTACGTGGAACAACCGCTTGGCTACATTGTCAAAGGAGAAGAAGATAAAGTTTTGAAATTCAAGAAGGCGTTATACGGATTGAAGCAAGCGCCGAGAGCTTGGAATAGCCGAATTGATAAATATTTCCAAGACAATGATTTCAAAAGATGCCCGTTTGGATATGCCTTTTATTCGAAGGTCGGAAAGAATGGCGATATTTTATTTTTGTGCTTGTATGTTGATGATTTAATTTTTACCGGAAGTAATCCAAGCATGTTTGAAGAATTTAAGAGGGCTATGGCGCATGAATTCGAGTGACGGATATGGGTCTCATGGCTTACTACCTTGGTCATGAAGTGAAGCAAAGCAAATAACGAATTTTTATTTCTCAAGAAGGATATGCTAAAGATCTTCTTAAGAAATTTAAAATGCTTGATTGTAAGCCAGTAAGCACACCCATTGAATGTGGTATTAAATTGTCAAAGCATGAAGGAGGAGATTCAGTGGATCCAAGTTTTTCAAGAGTCTTGTTGGATGTTTGCGATACTTAACATCCACAAGACCAGATATTGTATATGGAGTTAGCTAAACGAATTCTCCGTTACATCAAAGGTACTCTTGATTTTGGCTTATTTTATTCAATTTCAAATAATTTCAAGCTTGAGGGATTCTGTGATAGCGATTGGGCTGGTGATGTTGATGATAGAAAGAGTAACTGGATTTGTTTTCTTTATGGGTAATTCAGCATTTACATGGTCCTCAAAGAAGCAACTTATTGTGACCCTCTCTACTTGTGAAGCGGAATATGTTGCTGCTACATCTTGTGTTTGTCAAGCCATTTGGCTTCAAAATCTTTTAAGAGATCTTAATTTGCAACAAGAGAAGCCAACAAAGATTTATATCGATAACAAGTCGGCAATTGCATTGGCTAAGAATCCGGTGTTTCATGATCGAAGCAAACACATTGATACGAGGTATCATTTTATAAGAGAATGTGTTGCAAAGAAAGAAGTTGAACTTGTATTTGTGAGGACTCAAGACCAAATTGCAGATATTTTTACGAAGCCACTCAAAGTCGAATTATTTTGCAAATTGCGGAGCTCACTTGGTGTGACAAGTTTAAGAGGGGGTATTGAAAAATAAACTTGTCCCAAAGTATTTAAGTATTTAACATATTTATGTTTTAATTAATATTTATGAAGCTAGGTTGGTTCATGTATTTGAAGGTTCATGAAGCTAATTGAAAAGGTGTCTAGGAAGTTGTTTTTCATTAAGTGTTTATTCATGTATTTGAGTTTATACATGTATGGAAATTCCTATAAATACCTATGTACTCAACTCATTTGAAGCAAGCAAAAATATAAGATTTCTTTTGTGATAACATCTTCTCCATTTTCTCTAGTGTGTGAGGTTTTTATTTCCAACAATTTTTGTAGATAGATTATATTGCTACAACCTTTGATGTGTTGGAGTGAGTTAGGTAGACTATTATTATTATTATTATTATTATTATTATTATTATTTGCTATATTCGACTGAAAGGATCCCAAGACCTCATGCACCCAAAGCCTTATGAGTAGTGTTTCTACCATTGAGCCATGAGGGGCTTGGTAAAAATTTAGTCCATTTCTCAATTTGTGCATGTCATCCTTGCACAGGGGCATGCTAATCTTCTCTATATCGTTCCAATTTTATCGAATGTCCCCGAATAGACGTCGGAAACCATGTAGTTGAAAACATTTTCCTTGGAATGTTCCGCTCCATGACAATGATTACATAATATCACTCTTTTCTTTGTGAGTATTGAACTGATTATAGCCAAAATGCTTCACTTTATGTTCCTATTCTCGAAGTAACGATGAATATGCCTCATTTAGACTTGGTTAAGGACTCATTAGTAGTATCTGGCTTCTAACAGATTCAAAGCGTTGTTTAATTAATCCCATGAGAAGCTGATTTACTTTCGTTTATATTAACATTCTTGTCTTGTGCACTCAGTGAACCATGAGCACACACTAGTGCACTTTGGAACCATAGTTAAATTCTCACTTCATCTAGTAGGGCTCTAAACTTTCGGACTGACTTCCTTGTGGATGATGTGAAATCCTTTCTAACTAACTCGATAAACTCTTGAAACATGGCCTTGAGTGAAACTTGTAGCCAAGTCATTCGACATTAGGTTTTGTGTTGGTAGAAATACTATTATCGATTTTTGGAGACGCAGAATTAAGAATTCAATATATCACCATAGTATTGCATCCGCTTCAATATTGTAGCAACGGTGAATTAAGATCAGGTATAGGGCAAGAACCATTTTCCATTCCTAGCTTCAGTTTAATTAGCTGGCAAAGCTATTGTCATAGATCTACACCATTGGCTATAATTCTTTTCCGTTAGGACTAATTAACAAGTAACAGAACAGGATGGTTTGAAGGTTGTAAGAAATAACTAATAAAGATGCAAGGAACCGATCTGTACTCTTTATAGTACCAGTTTGCTGTCTTATTTCTCTGATTAATTTTTTATTCTCATTATTTTTATTTATAGCAGAGTATGAAGAAGAAGATTTGTTTCGATTGTCCCTCATTTAAACAGATGGAAAATAGGGTTTTCTCAGCAAAGTTACAATAATTTTGAGCACGTGAATCACAGAAAGTGTAACCAATTCTGTAAACAAAGTTGAAAAATGATTACCTTCAATGCAGATTCATAATTTCTATTCAGATTCAATTGAAATCAATGAGCAAACTGAGCTCTGATACCATTTAAAAAAGCTGAATGAAACTCAGAGATATGAAGGTAGATAGAGAATTTTTGTATTAGAAACAAAAACATGATTATGTTGAATGAATCAACAATACACTGTAGAAGCACTTTTAACCAACTAACTTAGAAAATGAAAGTTCAAAAATGACCTCACCACGCTCTATCCAATTACATATTTGTACTCAATACTATTTTATTCTATGTTCCTTTGCAACCTTTGTATTTGTGTCCTTTTTGTGACTGAGTTTAGACTTGGGATCTTGAGCTGCATTCTATGTTTATATTTAGTGTTGTCAGTATCTTTAATTTTGGAATGGAAGGAGTATCATTTTGAGTGCGTAAATTGTTAGTCAATACACGGTGAATTTCAGGCTGCGTATTAATACTCAAAAGATCTCGCAGTGAATAGGTCATGTTGATATGTGTGTGTGTATATACACACACATTGATTAATGAGTCGTAATATATGAATTTTAGGCCCCGGTTATTGGATTTCGTGTAATCATTAGATGAGGATTTAGTGAATTCTTACGTCTCAAAAGCTTTCAAATCAAGCACTGATATCTCCAAAGCGCTTTTGAGCTTACGGTGTTGAAAGGCGTTGGTCCAAATACATTGCCTCTCTTTATTACGCCGATTATGCTCCCTGATGTCACACCGCTCATGTCCGATGAGGTGAAATTACATCCATTTATGCAATTAAATTTGTTCACTTTAGGTGTCGTATATGCGTATTGATGTTTGATTGATAATTTGTTGGTGATGTTGATGTAGGGTATGGTGGCGGCTCTTGGTAACTCAAAGGATTATACATTGAAGCAGTATCTTGTACTTGTGGACAAGCTACAGGCCAAATCAAAGGTTGGTTAATGTTTCTCTTTATCTTAGTTGATTCAATTTCACTAAGGGTATGATGGAACTTGGAAAACATAAAGGAAAATAAAGGGAAAAACAAGAAGAAAATATAAATGTCATAAAGGAAAAAAACTACTTATATCTAAAATTTCTAATATCATTGACAAAATGTTAAATAATATAAGTAATAATGGTTAGTAAAACTCTAGCAAATTTGTAGGTTTCATTTCCTTTTACTTTCTCTTTGTTTCCCCTCAATTTTTTAAAGTTCCAAACATACCCTAAATGAAGACACAACAGTTTATGCTGAAAGGTTTGATATTTGTCAGCGTGATTTTTCTTCTTCTATAACAGCTTATTTATGTTAAACTTGGATGAACTAATTATAAAGCTTGTTTTTAATTTGGATTATCCATATAAAAATAGTTGTATAGAATAGCTAAGTTAGGGTTCACTAGCGGGCTTGTGATTCTTTTAACTTGTATGATCAGGCTTCTTGGAATTAACCACCTTGCGAAGTGCAATCTTGATCACATGTACACGCATGTGCAAATAATTACACCCTTTCTTTTCATTTCTAGTAAGTGAATAAACAAGGAACATATGCGTGTATAAACACAGTAACATGCTATACACTTGGTCATTTGTCCTCGAAGAACTATGTCTTTACTCAAATTTATAATAAATGACTACGTCTTCTATTCCAAACTATAAGATCAGTATTGACTTTTTAAATGTTAACTTGAGACAATTTCAATTTTAGAATTGATATGATTCGTTGGAATTTTGAAAACAATAAATCTTGTAATTATTTGTACTTGTTTAGATATTATATAATTCATTTTTCTATCGACTAATTTAATAGATTCTTATAATTTTTGAATTTGAAAAACTGTTTTAAGTTGACTTTTCAAAGGTCAATATTGTCACGCCCCCAAATTTGGGTTTCCTTCAACCCCTGATCTAGTGCCGACAATACAACTTCATCTATTAAATCTATCAATAATTCTATTGGTTTAAGTAGTCTATTATAGACATTACATCAATTCTTTACCTTCATCCCTGGATCGCAACATCTTTCCTTAATATTCACTAATATTATACTTGGTAAAAACTCATTTAATTAAAAACTTAACAGCATACTTTTTTATTCCAGATTTGTAAACTTTACAATTTTTGGTTATATCTCAAAGTCATAAAAATTAAAATTTATTCTAATGCATTAAATATGCAACTCCTCCAACCCTACTTCCTCTTGAGTGTCCATAACTTCAATCCAACACTAAACCTGTGACGCCCCCAAAATTAGGTATACATCACCCATCTTGAGTCGCCAGATACATGGTACAGAATTCAAATACAACTTGATAATACAACTATCGTGTACAATACGACAAAACATAAACTGTGAGTTTGAATACAAATATTGTCTACTAGAGAGTATACAAACTCAAAAGGAGTACTTATTACAATTATTATCACACTATTTCACAGAATAGTGAGGAATACTAATGCACCATCTAGGACCATCACTTCGTTCCCCGACTCGTCCCAATTTATATTCTCATTTCTCAAGAAACAATGAAAAGAAATGGTGAGCTCAACTAGCCCAGTAAGAAATATTATGACTAAGATAATGCAAAATAAATTATCATTAGCCTTAAACAGTGTTAACCTGATACAATATAACAAACATCAAGTTTAACTACAGCGGAACAAACAATCCATTAAAAGAGTCAAGTAGAGAATAAAATCTAATATCTTTTATGATTTAAAAGGTTTTTCATCACTTTTATCGCTGGAACTCAGTTTAATAAATAATCCACATCATCGAATCACCCCCCCGCACTACTTTCTGACGAAAGATATTCTTTAGTATCACGACCACAATTATCCATGCACTACGGGCCAAGAATATTTGTGTATTCATCAACGGTCCTGATCATGCCATAAAATAATTCATCTTTGTACCATTGGCCGAAGAGAATCCATAGCCATAATCATACCAAAAACTTTCCATCAATACACTACGGGCCAATGAGGACTTTTTCCACATCATTTGTAACATTACGGTCATGATTACACCGCATAATCCCTGGTCATAATCATACCAAGTCCATCTATGCACTACAAACCACAAATGACTTTCAACATAATATAAACATGAGGATGATGACAATGATATAAGAATTCAATAAAACAAGTTCAAGAATTAATTTATCCAGGAACCAATAACGTCCAAATTGTCAACATGATACTTCTTTGTAGAGTAAAATTCAAGAATGCTCAGAAGAATATTTACATGAAAAGATACTGGATGAAGCGCAAATATCAAGGATATTCCACTAATTTTATGCAGTATAGAAGTTAAAACTTTAACCAACTGAGTATAATAAAGAATGGAATAACAAAAGAAATCACCATGCATGCGGTGCTTGGCATGATGGACGAGTTATTTCAACAAAATAATAATTAACGGAACCGAAGTCGGTGAAATTCACACCGAAGCGGGATGTTCCAATGTAATAATAAAGAATGGAATAACAATGAAATCACCATGCATGCGGTATTGCCGATGATGTTATTACAACAGAATACTAATAAAGATTTTACGGTCCCACGTAAAACGCATGAATAGGATATTCCAATGTAATAATAATAAAGATTTTAACCGTGTCCCAAGAAACGCAAACGCATGAATATATTCCAAATGTAATAATAAAGAATGGAATAATGTAAGAATTTCACAAAGTATAGGGTATCCTCATTATACAAAAGTTATTCCAACAAAATAATAAAGAATGGAATAATGTAAGTTCTTTTCATGAATAAGAAAGAAAAAATACCCCTTATGAGTACAATAAATAATATTCCCTACCTTAAGAAGAAGAATACTGGATATATGAGTAGTGAAGTAGTAGAATACTTTTCTTCTTTCTCTCTATAGTTTATCTCTCTAGAGTTTCAAATGAATTAAGTAAGAAATAATGAAAGAATGAGCTTCTATTTATAGAAAAATGGACTGCATAGTAACTAACTCATGAACGGTCCAGATTGATTTACTTTAATCTGACGGTCCATATTTAAAGCAAAATTTTTTAAATAAAATATAATATATTCTATTTATAATCCAATAAAACGAATAACTTTATAAAAGATTTTACTATGCAAACACTATGCAGACACTATGCAAACACTATGCATAATAGAATAGAATATATTATATTTATAGAATAACTTTATAAAAGTATTCTGTTTTATATAAAAAGATTTTCTGTATTATTACATTAACAATACCAACAAAACTGAGTGACTTATCACGTAAGCATCAATAATCAATACCGTGTGCTACTATGCAACCACGCGTATTACTGTACTTTTATTACCGAGTAGTTCAACAGTATTAACGGTAAAACTTCCACCATTATTTTCATAAAATATTTTTGTTGTTTTCTCAATCCGATAATAATTCCGTTGTGGGGTCCACCAATGATTGTACCGTCGTACAGATATTCCCGACAAAAAGAATATTCCCCGACCAATTGAATATTATACAACAACTTGCACACTTTGCAAAATTTATAAATACTAACCATAACTATAACATTATATCAAATCCACACCATAATATTTAAAAAATTATTTCGAAAAAATTAAATCTTTATTCATAAAATCTGGGGTTTCACAATCTCCCCGGCGAAATTTACGTACGTATCTGGTATGCCGAACAGGTAAGGATACCTTGACTTCTGTTGCTTCTTTTTTACAACTAACAAAAGAGTTCTAACTCATGCAAGCATAATGCGTCAACAAGTAATACAGAGCAAGTAAAGTATCGATCCCACAGAGAAAGTTGTTTAACTTAAACTAATATTCATTAATTAAATCACTATATTTATATGCTCACACTAAAGATTAAACTTGGTTGATTCTTGAATTGCAAATAACAACTAAAATAATATAAACGATATAATAAATGATATTGGAATTAATGGGATTCTAACTTCATTTACTAATTCATTCAATCGCCACTATCATGCCTGACTTTTTCACATATCATAGGAAAGTAGCCAAGAGCACTAAAAGAGTATTAGCCATTTTTCAATGCACTAAGACCTATTTACACAGCATCCACAGATGATAGACTCTATGTAATCATCAATATAACCAACATCACTATATGTCTATGTGAAATTGCAACTATATCGATTTTAAGTTCAAGCTCTTATCTTAACTTATACGGTGAAACAGTATATGTCTATCTGGTTCACGAAATACATAAGCCATATAACACAGCCCTATATACGTATACTATCATGATTACAGTCCATATTTGCATGTTCATTGTCAATTCCATACAAATCTTCAAAGCGAATGGTGATCAAGCATTCATGTATGCAAAACAATCATGACAAACATCCCATATAATATGCAAAACAACTCAGCATTTAAGTATGCAATCAAACTACATAATAAAATCCGTTAGAATCCCATAATAGAGTTTAGTTCATGACTGAACCAAAAGCCATTATGGGATCAAAGTTAAACATGATCAATAAGCAACAATTGAAAGAAGAAAGATGAAACTATCAAACCCAATTGCTGAATACACATCAATATCCAATCCCCATAAGATTACAGCAAAAACTAATATTAATAATCCGCTCTCGTAGAGAAATCCCAAAAAGGAGTAGAAGAGTTGCGTTATAGCCTCCTCCTACGTTGGAATCCTCTCTCCAGAGTAAAACCCTAATTACGATATAAAGTTACGTGAAAACTAATAAAAATGTCGAATGATGCCCCTGACACCAGTCAGGAATCGTTTTAAATCAATTACAACCTTTAAAATTCGGAAATAAAATAAAACACATCAGCAGCATCAGACATCGCGCGCGGGCGCGCGCTCCATAGTCTTGTCTGTCTCGCGGTCGCGAGACTTGCAGTAGCATCCAAGATCTGGCTGGGTGATCGCGCGGGCGTGCGTTCTTAAGGCTGTTTTGCCGCGCGGTTTGAAATCTGCGAGTCCCGATTTACTTTTTCCCTCTTCTTCTTTGCTTGCTCAAGTTATGCTCTATTTCCTTGCCCTAATGCACCTTCATGCCATGCATATCCCATCCTTTTACCTCGTTTCAAGCATCCATTTGCCTTACGCTCCAAATCACCACCAAAGAGGTTTGATTCTGCGCACTTATTCACCAAAAGGAGTTTTAAGAACGTGCAATGCAAATTAACATGAAATGCAGCTAAACTAGACTAAAATGTACTTGAGATGGGCATAGTTCGCATGAATTGGTACTCCATAAGTAGGTAAAATCCTACTTATCAAATACCCCCAAACTTGAACCATTGCTTGCCCTCAAGCAATGCATGCTAATGAATAATGAAAGATGCAACTACATTACTATGCATTTAATTCTCACATTGTCCCAACCATTATAGGCATTCAGTCCAATTTGCCTCATCGAAGTTTTTCTAGATTCGAGAATAAAAATTCAACCCAAACTGCAGGCATAATGTCATATACGCAAATAATTCACCAATGATATACAGATGTTGTGTGTGTGTGTTGTGTTCGGCCAATACTTGATTTAGGTGTAGAATGCTCATGCTATCTTGCTCAAACCAGAAAAATTATAGCATAAATCAAGACTTATGTTTATATATATATATATGCGACATGAACTATTCCAACATCTTAAAATAAACTAAGGTTCAACAATGAGTTTATCTGCTTTATTCTACTCACGAGGACGAATTTCGCTCTTTCTCGCGGTGTTTATTGCTATCTTTCTTTTCTTTCTTTTTCTACATGACTGTGCAATGTCTTACTCCATTAGGCACACTGCTACCCCTTAGCGAGCTTTCGACCAACGACTCCCAGACCATGAAAGACCTTAGGGCGCTAGGTGTAGAGACAATCCCCTCGGGCGTACTTACTCAAGTAGCCAGGGCCCCGAAATAAGACTAGTCATGCTATTTCTACTTTTCTTTTCTTTTCTTTTTGTTATACACAGATACCCATATTTTCCCAGAGTTTAAAAATCGATGTTTTATACAGTCTCACAGCCACTTTTCACATATTTCTCTTTTTAACACTACATTTTTTCGTCGAGCAAAAGACACGTGTTTCTTATACCTACAAGGACTTGTGAACCCATTTGTGCAAACCGAGAGCATGTATACAACATTATGAATTTCGTTGTATAAAACGTTATAACTCAGCTCAAGTTATCCAAAATATTCAGAATTCATTTAAAAACTTCACTTTCATCATTGGCTAGATAATTTTTTTTTCTAAACGATAAGGACTGTGAGGTAAGCAACATGCAACTATGTGCTAAAATGTAGAACTAAACCTGCACATAAAAATTAAACTAATCATGCAGAACTAATAATAAAAAAATTACTAACTACTACCTAATACCCCCAAACTTAAAATATTCAATGTCCCAATTGAATGAAGGTAAAAGGTATGAAAACTCCCCTAGTTCTCGGTGGTGCCACCCTCCTCCTGTGGTGGTGAGTTCTTGGGTGTATATGGTCTCATTGCTCCAAACCCGAGGCCATTCTTGTGTTGTTCCTTGTTGCACAAACACTTCGGCTAGAGCCCTTGTGAGTCCCGTCGCAAATGTGCCCAAATTGTCGTACATGGCATCGACCTTGCGCTCCAACCTTCAGAGCTATCGATCGCTATAGGTGGCACGTGCGTGCGTGGACGGGCCCGCTTCATCTGTTTGCGGGGGTTGTTGTTCTGGAAAAATAGGATGAATGTTGAATCCTAGTCCGCGTGGATGCGGTACACCACCCGTCCACTCCTTGAAATTCGCAATAGTAGCATGAGTGATTACATGGTGTGAGTATTGCAGTGGCTCATTATGCCATTGGATTCCTTGTTGAATACAGAGCATGGCTATCACTGACGCATGCGGGATAGTCCCATTTCTATTCCCACGCATATAATTCATCATGTTTTTGTGGATTAACAGGCCGATATCGATGTACTTCCCTTTGATGATTCCCCACAAAATAATCGCCCGCTTGGTAGGGATGGCATAATAATGAGCTGACGAAATTAGCTTGGCACAAATAAACAGGTTCTAGGCCTGGGCATACCGATTCAATGTGGACGACGGAAACGATTTTGGTTCCGTTGTTCCTGTTTTATACTTCCATTTGGTGCCCGGGATACACAAATCAGTAAGCACAACTGTGAGATCCGTCTCCAAGTACTCGCCTTCTAACCAATTGTCAGGCCCGGTAGGAGGTGCATCATATATGTTGAATACTTCTCTGATCGCGGAAGGGCGATAATTCACCTGTTCTGCTCGAACAATAGTAATGCCTCTTGTTAGCAACTCTGTGGCATTAGCATAAAATTCTCGAACGATCCTCACCGGAATGGGCATAGGAGATGCCATTAAACCAACCCAATCTCGTTCGCGTATCATCTGCCAAAGTTGGCCATCCTGTTTTGCCGGTTGGAATCCCCGTTCCTTCACAAGTGATTTGGCCATACTCCGATAATAGTCTTGTTGTGCTTCCAAACTGACAAATTTGCTCTCGTCCAAGACCTCCTCTTCCTGGTGATCGGAAAAAAATTCGGATGAAGAGAGTGAGATTGCACGTGCTCGTTTTGGACCCATGTGTGGATGATAAAGACAATGGGAAGGATTTGTGGATGAATGCTCCCCAGAGCTAGGGTTGCACACCCCACAAAGAACCCTAATTATGCCAGGAACGTGATGGTTGGGTATGAACTGGGAGAAAAGTTACTTAGTCGTCTGAATATGGGAAATATAATAAGATTGGTCTTTTATAGATGAAGATAAACCCAACTCAGAACGCAACTCGGATTTGTGACTTAAAAATTTGTCCACGTCTGCGAGACCGCGCGGCCGGGCGGCTTGACTACAGAAATCATGCGCGGGCGCGCGAATGGATAGTTTGGTATGCTCGGTGTTTCACGCGGCGCCTTGTCTTGAACTTTATGCATCGCAAGGCCAACATGATCCTGTGTTTTTGATCTTTGAATGCAATTTGAAGGTGCATCAAGAGAGAATTGTGTACTATCCATTGCACCTGCAATTCATCATAAGCGGCATCAGAACAGATTTTTATCACATACCTCATTTTATGTAATCCGGATACACGCTCCCCTATATTGTCAGTATTTTGTAAATGTGTTAACTTAGGAAGTAATAAATCAACGAAATAAACAAAAAGTGAAAGATAAATTTTAGATAAGAAAAATAATGGGTTGCCTCCCATCCAGCGCTAAGTTATAGTCAATTAGCTTGACTGTCTCTGAAGCTCATGTTGACGAAAGCATTGAGGCGAATTTCTGTCTGTCTACCTCAACACCATAGTAATGTTTTAAACGCTGACCATTCACCTTAAAAGGCTTATCGGGCGACGTATCGAATATTTCGATTGCACCATGCGGAAAGACAGTTTTCACTATGAATGGTCCTGACCATCTCGATTTCAGCTTTCCAAGAAAAAAGTTTAAGTCTGGAGTTGTACAGCAAAACCCTTTGTCCGGGTTCAAATGCTCGCTCAATGATTTTTCGATCATGCCATTTTTTCACTTTCTCTTTATACAGTTTTGAATTCTCGTATGCCTGCAGTTTGAATTCATCCAACTCATTGAGTTGGTAAAGGCGTTTCTCCCCAACAGCTGTTAAATCAAAATTTAGCTTTCGAATGGCCCAATATGCTTTATGCTCTAACTCCATGGGGAGGTGGCAGGCTTTGCCATATACGAGCTGAAAAGGTGACATTCCTAACGGTGTTTTATACGCTGTCCTATATGCCCATACGGTATCATCTAGCTTCAACGACTAGTCTTTCCGGGTGGGATTTACAACTTTCTCCAGAATTCTCTTGACCTCTCGATTTGACACTTCTGCTTGGCCATTCGTTTGTTGGTGGTATACTGTAGCGATGCGATGCTTCACCCCATATTTAGCCAACAAAGTCAGAACTCACTGTTGCAAAAGTGATCGCCTTAAATCATGATGATAGCCCTTGGAGTCCCAAACCTCGTGAAGATACTTTTGTGTAAAAATCTAAGGACAACCTTAGCATCATTTGTCGGAAGAGCTGCCACTTCTACCCATTTCGAGACATAATCAACAGCAAGCAGAATGTAGAGATTTCCGCAAGAGGACACGAACACTCCCATAAAATCAATCCCCCATACATCAAGAAATTCGACTTCCAAGATTGTATTTAATGACATTTCATTCCTTTTAGAAATGTTCCCCATTCGCTGACATTTATCACATTGCTGGACAAAATTGTATGCATCCTTAAAAATTGTTGGCCAGTAGAATCCCGCTTGTAGTATTCTCGCCGCTGTTCTTTCACCACCATAGTGTCCACCATACACAGTAGAGTGAGAATCCTGCATAATCCTCTCGGTCTCGCTATATGGAACACACCTTCGTATGACTTGATCAGAACATTGTTTGAACAAATAAGGCTCATCCCATATGTACCATTTGACGTCATGCAGAAATTTCTTCTTCTGATAGCCCACCACATCGGAAGGTAGCAATTTACTTACCAAATAGTTCGCAAAATCTGCAAACCATGGCACTTCCCCTTTCACCACAAACAACTGATCATCTGGAAAAGATTCATTAATTAACACATTGTCGTTCGTTTCCCTTTCCGGATTCTCAAGTCACGATAAGTGGTCCACCACTTGGTTTTCAGTGCCCTTCCTGCCCTTGATTTCCAAATCAAATTCCTGCAATAGTAAAATCCATCTGATCAACCGAGGCTTTGCATCCTTTTTCGCCACTAAATGCCGAATAGCAGCATGATCCGTATACACTATCACCTTTGTGCCGATCAAATAAGCTCAAAATTTATCAAAGGCGTACACTACTGCTAGTAATTCTTTCTCCGTGGTAGTATAGTTCAACTGTGCGTCTGTAAGAGTTTTGTTGGCATAATAAATGACATGGAACATCTTTTCTTTCCTTTGTCCCAAAGCAGCCCCTACAGCGTAATCACTGGCATCACACGTCAGCTCAAATGGCAATTCTCAATCTGGAGCAGTAATAATTGGAGTTGATGTCAATTTTCCTTTTAGATGCTCGAATGCCGACACGCAAGCATTATCGAAGATAAAAGGCGCATCCTTCTCCAATAAACTACATAATGGCTTAGTTATCTTGGAGAAATCTTTTATAAATCTGCGGTAGAAACCTGCATGGCCCAAAAAGCTACGAACACCTTTTACTGACGTAGGTGGTGGCAATTTTTCTATAGTTTCCAACTTTTCCCTATCTACCTCGAGTCCCTTCTTTGATACTTTGTGTCCAAGTATAATTCATTCCTGTACCATAAAATGGTATTTTTCCCAGTTTAGCACCAGATTTGTTTCAACACATCGCTTCAACACCATCACCAAGTTTTTGAGACATAGGTCAAACGAGTCTCCGAAAAATGAGAAGTCATCCATAAATACTTCCACATTCTGCTCTACCATATCTGAAAATATAGCCATCATGCATCTCTGAAAAGTGGCGGGAGCGTTGCACAACCCAAAAGACATCCTTCTGAAGGCAAATGTGCCATATGGACATGTGAAAGTTGTCTTCTCTTGGTCTTCTGGAGCTATCATTATTTGATTGTTGCCCGAATATCCATCCAATAGACAATAGTATTCATGACCTGCTAATCTGTCCAGCATCTGATCAATGAATGGTAGTGGAAAATGATCTTTCCTTGTAGCTTTATTAAGCTTGCGGTAGTCCATACAAACTCTCCACCACATCATTTGTTAGTGTTGGAATCAACTCGTTGTTCTCATTAGTCACTACTGTCATGCCACCTTTTTTTGGTACACACTGCACTGGGCTCACCCATGAGCTGTCTGAGATAGGATAGATTATTCCTGCATCCAACCATTTTAGTACCTCTTTCTTAACCACTTCTTTCATTATCGGATTAAGTCTCCTTTGCTGCTCAACCGATGGTTTACTTTCGTCTTCCATCAGGATTTTGTGCATACAAAATGAAGGGCTGATCCCTTTGATATCCGCTATGGTCCATCCAATCGCTGATTTGAACTCTCGGAGCACTCGTAGCAGTTTTTCTTCCTGAAAAGATGTTAATGCAGAAGAAATAATCACAGGTAGCTTAGAATCTATATTTAAAAATGCGTACCTGAGATGATCTGGAAGTGGTTTCAATTCAAGTTCTGGAGGTGTCTCCAGAGATGGTTTTAATTTTACGGTGGTTTCTCCAGCTTTTGTCAATGGTTTAATAGGTATCCTGAATTTCCTGACTTGTGGAGTGGTATCCAGATATTGTACAAGTTCATCCAGTTCCTCGTCCTCCACATCTGAATTTTCAGCAATTACACTACTCAAAGGTTTAGCAACTACCCACCTTTGTACTTCATCATTTATGACCTGTTCCACCAACTCAACCAAGAAACATTCCTCTTCATCTGCTGGAAACTTCATAGCTTTGAAAACATTAAAGGTGATTTCTTGATCATGAACACGCATAGTGAGTTCCCCCTTCTATACATCTATCAGAGTTTTTCCTGTGGCTAAGAATGGTCTTCCTAATATGATTGGTATGCTTTTGTCCTCCTCGTAGTCTAGAATGATGAAGTCAGCTGGGAAAATAAACTTGTCCACCTTTACCAACACATCCTCAACAATTCCTCGCGGATATGTGATCGATCTGTCCGCTAACTGCAATGCAATGTTTGTGGGTTTTGGATCTGGTAATCCCAACTAATTAAACATTGACAAGGGCATCAAATTTATGCTTGCCCCAAGATCACATAAACACTTACTGAAGTTCAACTTTCCTATGGTACATGGAATTGTGAAACTGCCTGGATCTTTCAGCTTTGGAGGTAATTTACATTTGAAGCAACACCTTTGCATTCTTCTCATCAAGGCTCTTGTCTCAAAATCATCTAATCTCCTCTTCCTTGACAATATACCCTTCATAAACTTGGCGTAGCTGGGCATTTGTTCCAACGCCTCGGCGAAGGGTATGTTGATCTGCAGCTTTTTGAACACCTCCAAGAATTTGCTTTGAGCTGTTTATCTTCCTTTTCTTCATTAATCTCTGCGGATCTGAACTCCGAATTTGCATTGGGGTACTAGATTCTTAACTTGTCTCCTCCGAGCTCCTTTGTCTTTCTCTTCCTGGCCGATCCCAGTTTTTCCAAATTTTCCTGCTTTCGTTGGATGGTTCCTCTTGCCTCATGTGCAAGCCTCTCCTCGATACATTCTCGCATGGCAAGCGCCCGACTTCTGATGGTGATGGGTCTTTCCCAGATCTCAATGTAATCGCTTGGCATTGTTCCTTCCCTTCTCTTCTTGGATTCGTCTCCATGTTACTTGGCAATGAGCCCTGGGGCCTATTAGTAAACATGTTTTCCATCTGCCCCATTTGAGTTTCCAGATTCTTTATAGCCACTACTTGGCTCTTGATCATAACTTCTGTGTTTGCCATGTATTTCATCATCATCTCCTCCACTTCTGATTTCTTTTCTTGCTGAGGTGCAGCTGGAGTGTGATTTTGCTGTTGTTGTTGAGAAAATCCTGGCGGAAAGGGTGGTCTAGGATTAAATTGCGGCTGCGCAGGCTGTGCCTGAAATTGGTTGTTTGGTTGAAACTGAACTTGCTGATTCCCTTGATTATTCGACCAACTAAAATTTGGATGATTTCTATTGTTGGGGTGGTATGTGTTCTGAAATTGGCCTTGGTCTTTTCTGTTGTTGCTCACATACTGCACTAATTCTGAGCTGATAGCACATTGGTCCGTCGAGTGTGACCCCGCACAAATCTCACATATGTAGGCAACCGTCTTTAACTTTCCTTCAGCTAAAGTACCTATCTTCTTTGCCATAGCTGCCATCTGTGCTGATAGCTGAGTAATGGCATCAACTTCCAACACACCTGCAACTTTGGTTTGTGGCATGCAGGATGTAGGATTCTGAAAGTCATTAGATGTCATTGTCTCAATAAGATCATAGGCTTCCTCATAGTTCTTTGCCCATAATGCACCTCCTGCAGCTGCATCTACAATCGGTCTCGACTGCCATCCCAATCCATTATAAAACGTGTTAATTACCATCCAATCTGGCATACCGTGATGTGGGCACTTTCTCAGCATTTCTTTATATCTCTCCCATGCTTCATGTAACGACTCACCCTGTTGTTGCTCAAATTGAGAGATAGCTGTCCTCATCTTTGCAGTCTTAGCCATTGGGAAAAACTTAACTAAGAATTTCTGTGCTAAATCCTCCCATGTAGTTATAGATCCTGCTGGTAGAGAATGAAGCCAACTTTTTGCTTTATCCCTCAATGAAAATGGGAACAACCTTAGTCGAATAGCATCCTCCGTCACACCGTTGTATCTGAATGTATCACAAATTTTAATGAAACTCAATAGATGTTCATTCGGATCATCCGTAGCAGCACCCCAAACTGAACTGTGTTCTGCACCATTTGAATAGTGCCAGTCTTGATCTCGAAGGTATTAGCTGGTATCGCTGGTCTGACTATGCTGGACTGTAGTCCGTTGATATTGGGCATGGAATATTCTTTCAGAGTCCGATGCTCCTCTCTTTGATCTTCTCCTTGTGCCTCGGCTGCCATGTTAGCTGTCGTGTTTTCCAACTGTTCTTGCAAATTTCTACGTACACCCACTTTTCAACCTCTCCCGTTTATATTATCCTGAACAGGTATTAACTCGGGGTTGGTTGATCGTGTGCGCATAAAATTTTATCCAACTTCCTGAAACAAAAACAAAAACTGAAATGAGAAAAGACTAGAATTGTCTAAGTCATACAATATAGCTTAAAACTAATGATAATAATACTAAATTAAACGCCTTTCCCCGGCAACGGCGCCAAAAACTTGTTGCCTATTTTTTACAACTAACAAAAGAGCTCTAACTCATGTAAATTACATGCGTCAACAAGTAATACAGAGCAAGTAAAGTATCGATCCCACATAGAAAGTTGTTTAACTTAAACTACTATTCATTAATTAAATCACTATATTTACATGCTCACACTAAAGATTAAACTTGGTTGATTCTTGAATTGCAAATAACAACTAAAATAATATAAACGATATAATAAATGATATTGGAATTAATGGGATTCTAACTTCATTTACTAATTCATTCAATCGCCACTATCATGCCTGACTTGTTCACATATCATAGGAAAGTAGCCAAGAGCACTAAAAGAGTATTAGCCATTTTTCAATGCACTAAGACCTACTTACACAGCATCCACAGATGATAGACTCTATGTAATCATCAATATAACCAACATCACTGTATGTCTATGTGAAATTGCAACTATATCGATTTTAAGTTCAAGATCTTATCTTAACTTATACGGTGAAACAGTATATGTCTATCTGGTTCACGAAATACATAAGCCATATAACACAGCCCTATATACGTATACTATCATGATTACAATCCATATTTGCATGTTCATTGTCAATTCCATACAAATACTGAAACGAATGGTGATCAAGCATTCATGTATGCAAAACAATCATGACAAACATCCCATATAATATGCAAAACAACTCAGCATTTAAGTATGCAATCAAACTACATAATAAAATCCGTTAGAATCCCATAATAGAGTTTAGTTCATGACTGAACCAAAAGCCATTATGGGATCAAAGTTAAACATGATCAATAAGCAACAATTGAAAGAAGAAAGATGAAACTATCAAACCCAATTGCTGAATACACATCAATATCCAATCCCCATAAGATTACAGCAAAAACTAATATTAATAATCCGCTCTCGTAGAGAAATCCCAAGAAGGAGTACAAGAGTTGCGTTATAGCCTCCTCCTACGTTGGAATCCTCTCTCCAGAGTAAAACCCTAATTACGATATAAAGTTACGTGAAAACTAATAAAAATATCGAATGATGCCCCTGACACCAGTCAGGAATCGTTTTAAATCAATTACAACCTTTAAAATTCGGAAATAAAATAAAACACATCAAGAAGATGACATCGGACGCGCGGCGCTAGCGCCCATAGTCTTATGCATCTCGCGGTGGCGAGACTTGCGTAGCATCCAAGATCCGGTCAAGGTGATCGCGCAGCGTCGTTCTTAAAATTTGTTTTTGCTTGCGGTTTGAAATCTGCGAGTCCCGATTTACATTTTCCTCATCTTCGCCGCTTGCTCGTTATGCTCTATTTCCTTGCACCAATGCACCTTCATGCCATGCATATCCCATCCTTTTACCTCGTTTCAAGCATCCATTTGCCTTACGCTCCAAATCACCACCAAAACAGGCTGATTCCTGCACTTATTCACCAAAAGGAGTTTTAAGAACGTGCAATGCAAATTAACATGAAATGCAGCTAAACTAGACTAAAATGTACTTGAGATGAGCATAGTTCGCATGAATTGGTACTCCATAAGTAGGTAAAAATCCTACCTATCAACTTCACTTCAAATTCTAACTCTTGAGGTATAACCTTTGAGCGTCGAATATGATCCTTCTTATCCAAGATGTTAACACGTATCTTCTCATACGTTAAATCTTCTGCTATCTCATCCGGTTCTAAATTAATAATGTGGTTCGGGTCGTCCACATTTTACGTAACGTCGATACGTAAAAAAAACGTTCTGAACACGCAACATAATTGGCGGTACGAGTCTATAGGCCACAGTTCCTACTTCATCGAGGATTTCAAATGGGCCAATTAAATCGAGGGTTGAGATTTTCTCTCTTCGTCGAATCTTGCTTCTAGAATAACACCCTCTTGAACCTTCTTCTTCACATTCATCAGCTCCGGGTGTGTAGCTTGAGCGGCTTTAACTTTATCGATTAAAGTCGATTCTACTCGTATATTCGTTATCTTCACGTGGGTTCGTATATTTGCACTTGTAACTGCATACGATCTTCTACTCAACGCGTTAGCTACCATGTTCGATTTTCCTACGATGGTATTGCATGGTACGATCGTAATCTTCAACAGCTCAAGCCAACGTATTTAGCGCATGTTACGTTCGTTTTAGTTGAAGAAATATTTGAGGGTTTAAGAAATGGGTTTTATACTGGGGTCAATACAAAATTCGATTTTACGATCTAGGGGTAGGCTAAGAAGTCTTCAAGAATACGTCAGGAAATTTATTAACAATAGAAATATCATTCAAAACTGTGACCCTCATCCAAGACTTGGATAAGACGTCACATTGATACCTATCAACTTGCCATCGTCATTCACATTTACATTGCCTACGAAAAGTCCGGCCCGGTGCATTCCACACAAGAAAGTAAACAACGAAAGGACCGGGGCTCTTTACTTATGGCTTGATATGACAATGATTGACTTTAGTGGTTTGGTTGCTTGAATTCGCATAACAGGTTGGTTAGGAATATGAAAGCTAACAACCTTACGAAAAGCATGATGAGTAATTAACCAATCGATTCCTAAAATCGCATCAAAGGCAAGTATTTTCAAAGAGACAAGATCAACATGTAACGTGAAAGTGTTGATTTGAACAAGATTTATAAATAGTGGAGGTAACGAAGGTTTCTCCGAACTGAGTTTAAACAGATATATCAAAGTCTAACTTCTCCGGAGTTTACTTCAAACATTGAACACAACTAGGTGAAATAAAAGAGTGAGTAGAACCGGTATCTAACACGGTATAGACTTCGCAAGATTTTATGACTAACATACCCGTGATAATTTTATTCAGGTTCCTCGTCACGAAGGAAAAAAAATGCTCTTTCTTAAACTACTGACTTTGGCTTGTCTGGGACATCCTTTGGCATCACTATCCCAGCTGGAATTGACTTCACCATACGACAAAATCGAGCTAGGTGACCTTCTCTTCCGCAATTAAAACACACTTTGGATTGCTGCGTACAGTTTGGACGGATGTGTCCCTCCTGTCTGCATTTGAAATATATGACCGGTGGTCGTTCTTCTTTTGAGACGGGTGCTGATGCCGACGTCTTCACGTCATTGTTGAACCTTCTCTTTTTGAAATGTCCATTCTTATTGTTTTGACCATGATTACCACCGAAGTGGTTACCATTTCTGGCATGTTGATTCCCTCCATGCTTATTGTCACCGCTTTGATGGCTTTTATCACCCAGATTATCGTTTTGTCTCATTGCTCTCTTTTGGTTGCGTTGACTCGTTATCGCGCTCCACTAATCGAGCCCTATTTACAACATCCTCGAATACAAACACGCTTTATGAGAAAAAAGATATTGGCGTATCTCCCGACTTCAAACCTCTTAAAACATCCGTCATTCTCTCTTCATTATCAACCAAGTGGGACGCAAATCGGGACAACTCGGCAAACTTGGCCCGTCAGATCGCGACACTGGTCATGTTGTTTTGCTCCAACTTGATAAATTTCACCTCCTTCATGTGACGAATGCTTTCGGGAAAGTACTTGTCATTGAACAACTCTTGAACTTCTCCCAAGACATCTTGAGTCGTCCAGTTTGGAGTGCGTTTTTACTGATTCCCACCAAAGGATCTCGCCTCTTCACGCAACATAAAGGTGGCAAAAGGAACCTTTTGCTCCTCGGAGCATCCCAAGACATCAAATATTTTGGTAATCTACTTTAACCACGTCTCCGCCTTAAGTGGTTTTGGCTTTCCCAAAAATTCCGGTGGTCCCAGCTCCTTGAATTGCTTAGCGGTGACCAACCGTGGGTTGCCATTTTTTCCTCCTGCATTATGAACAGGAGCCGTCTTCGCCTGATGTTGCATGAATTCTAAAAAGCTCCTAAACGTATCGTCGTTCATCAATTGATCAGTGTTGTTATTTACAGGAGGATTATCGCCATCCTATTGCACATTGTCCTGATTATTGATCTGTGGAGAATCAACAGTCTCCTGTGCTCCATTGCTTATCTCAACATTTTTCGGATGCCATTCAAATACTGCCACAAAACAAGGGTTAATTAACATATCACATATTATCTCTATACTCTGACCGACCAATTAAATATCAAATAAAATTAGGTAGGTCATACTAGCGAAGGAATTTCCCGTCTCTCCCCTCCTAGTTTTAGTCTCACATCTTAGCCAGGGATCATATCCCTAAGCTTTGATACCAACTGTGACGCCCCCAAAATTAGGTATACATCACCCATCTTGAGTCGCCAGATACATGGTGCATGAATTCAAATACAACTTGATAATACAATCGTAAGTATACAATACGACAAAACATAAACTGTGAGTTTGAATACAAATATTGTCTACTAGAGAGTATACAAACTCAAAAGGAGTCCTTATTACAATTATTATAACACTATTTCACAGAATTGTGAGGACTACTAATGCACCATCTAGGACCATCACTCCGTTCCCCGACTCGTCCCAGCTATATACTCATTTCCTGAAGAGAAAAGTGAAAGAAAGGGTGAGCTCAACTAGCCCAATAAGAAATATTATGACTAAGATAATGCGAAATAAATTATCATTAGCCTTAAAACAGTGTTAACTTTGATCTGATATAACAAACATCAAGTTTAAGCTGCAAATGAACAAATAATCCATTAAAAGAGTCAAGTAGAGAATAAAATCTACTATCTTTTATGATTTAAAAGGTTTTTCATCACTTTTATCATTTGGGACTCGAGTTTAATAAATAATCCACATCATCGAATCACCCCTCGCACTCGGCCAGGATATTCTTTAGTATCACGACCACAATTATCCATGCACTACGGGCCAAGAATATTTGTGTATTCATCAACCATTCTGATCATGCCATAAAACAATTCATTTTTGCACCCTTGTCAAGAGAATCCATAGCCATAATCATACCAAAAAGCGTCCATCAATGCACTACGGGCCAATGAGGACTTTTTCCACATCATTTGTAACATTACTACCATGATTACACCGCATAATTCACAGTCATAATCATACCAAGTACATCTATGCACTTCAGAAATGTATGACTTTCAACATAATATAAACATGAGGATGATGACAATGATATAAGAATTCAATAAAACAAGTTCAAGAATTAATTTATCCAGGAACCAATAACGTCCAAATTGTCAACATGATACTTTTTTGTAAAGTAAAAATCAAGAATGCTCAGAAGAATATTTCCATGAAAAGATACTGGATGAAGCGCAAATATCAAGGATATTCCACTAATTTTATGGAGTATAGAAGTTAAAACTTTAACCAACTGAGTATAATAAAGAATGGAATAACAAAAGAAATCACCATGCATGCGGTGCTTGTGATAAAAAGTTATTCAACAGAATAATAATTAACGGAACGGTCAAAGTAAATTCACAATTTAGCGGGATGTTCCAACAAAATAATAATACGAATGGAATAACAATGAAATCACCATGCATGCGGTACTTCTCATGTACGGGTTATTCCAATGAATACTAATAAAGATTTTAAACCGTCCCAAAGTAAAAGCATGCATGTGGATATTCCAACGGAATAATAAAGAATGGAATAACAGAAGTTCTTTTCATGAATAAGAAAGAAAGAATACCCCTTATGAGTACAACAAATAATATTCCCTACCTTAAGAAGAAGAGTACTGGATATATGAGTAGTGAAGTAGTAGAATAATTTTCTTCTTTCTCTCTATAGTTTATCTCTCTAGAGTTTCAAAATTAAGTAAGAAATAATGAAGGAATGAGCTTCTATTTATAGAAAAATGGATTGCATAGTAACTAACTCATGAATCTGGTCCAGATTAATTTACTTTAATCTGACGGTCCATATTTAAAGCAAATTCTTTTAAATAAAATATAATATATTCTATTTATAATCTAATAAAACGAATAACTTTATAAAAGATTTTACTATGCAAACACTATGCAGACACAATGCAAACACTATGCATAATAGAATATAATATATTCTATTTATAAAATAACTTTATAAAAGTATTCTTTTTTATATAAAAAGATTTTCTCAGTATTATTACATTAATAATACCAACAAAACCGAGTGACTTATCACGTAAAGCATCAATAATCAATACTGCAGGCTGCTACTATGCAACCATGCGACATTCTTGTACTTTTACTACTGAAAGTAGTTCAACAAGATTAATCTGGTAAAACTTCCGTCGTTATTTTCATAAAATATTTTTGTCGTTTTCTCAATCCGACAATAATTCCGTTGTGGGGTCCACCAATGATTGTACCGTCGTACGGATATTCCCGACAAAAAGAATATTCCCCGACTAATCGAATATTATACAACAACTTGCACACTTTGCAAAATTTATAATACTAACCACAACTATAACATTATATCAAATTCACACCATAATATTAAAAAAATTATTTCGAAAAAATTAAATCTTTATTCATAAAATCTGGGGTTTCACAAAACTCTTCTTCTCAACTTCCTCACCATTTATCTATACTAAACTTTCAATATTAGCAATCAGTCAGTTCCCAGGAAAGAGGGGGCTTTTTGTTAAAACGGTGCTCAATTAGACAACCCCTTTCCTCGACAGAACTTTCTAGACATTGTCAATACTGCTAATTTAGCATATTTAAATAGTTAAATGACTTCTACTTCTACTAGCTTAAATGTAAAGTACACTATACATTTTTATAATAATCAAATATCCAAAGTTATTACAACTTTAAGTTCTATTACAAATAAAGAAGATCAATTATGTACTCTTCTTTAACTTTTCCGTTCTGCTGCCAGACTCTTCTGGTAATACTTCCTTAACTGTAAATGAAACATATTTGCGAGAATGAGCATAAGATAGCTCAACAAGTCTAACACATAACACATAAGAGAACTCACACTTCTCTGATTCAAAGGGATGAATAGTTCAACAAAAGATATCAACAATTGTTCCTAATAGTAAACTGAGGGTTGTTAAATCAAGAATTGTTCGTCAGTCATAAGACTTAGAACTCTCCATTCGTCAATCATAAGACTTAGAACTCTCCATTCGTCAGTCATAAAGACTTGGAACTCTCTGTAAATATTACAAGGAGATCAACCTAATAATATCCTATGTTATGCATAACACCTTCTATACTGACAACTTTCGTTTTCAACAATATAGGAGTCGGTTACCCGACACATCATAAATTCCCCCCATGAAGGGTTGTTCATTTCAGTTACTAACCTACAGATTCCGCCCCAAAAATATTTGGTTTGGCACAATAAACTCAACTCAAATAAAGAATTATAACAATTCAATATCTCGTCAATAATTATTCCGAAAGGAATAGCTCAATACTCGAGTTAAGCCGAATGAAATGACAAATAACTCTTCTCAATAAATCATTTCAATATATATAATGAACTTCATAATTCAAAGAAAGAATTAAATGAAATTCAACAATTTAAAACACATCGTTGCACTTTGCGCAAGTATATAAATCGAATGAGTTAAAAAACTTGTCTGATAGCGTTTTTAATGTTTACGCTAATTTTTCGTCTTTCGTATGACCTACACAATATATTAGGTTAACATACAATTTGTCATAAACATGACTTTACTCTTATTACTTAATTAATCTTGAGTATGAATTTTATTTCAATACTTTATTACTTACAATGTTTTATTTTAATGTTAACATACATATCATGCTTTATTTCATTTAATTAGTTTGTCTAATGAAGCAATTAAGGTGTTTTAACTTGTTAAGTTTTACAACATAATCATACTAACATGCATAATCATGTTTTACTTCCTTTATTAGGTTGATTAGGACATTTACTTAAGCTAGCTTATCATGAACATATGACTTGCTACTTCTTAACATACAATTTATGTTTAGCATGCAATATTACGTGATTTCGAATATAAGAATGATTAACTAACAAAAATTCGACAAGTTGTAAATTACCTCTTGAAGTTACAAGCTTTCCGATAATTTGATTATGCAAGACTTCAATCTCCTTCTCTCTTAATTAGCGATTGATCTACTATGATTCTCTCTTATGATTATTGTGAATTGTTTGAAGGTTAATTAGCATGGCATAAGGGCTTTATTTATAGGCATCCAAGACCTAGGGTATAATGGTCATCACACCACAACCAACCAAAGTGGCCAACAAGGCCATCTAGCTCAACCTAACAAATGAACAATAAGGCCAAAAGCTAAGCCACTCACAAGTGACCGACAAGGCCAATGGCCTACCAAGCATGACACTTGCAACCCAAAAGCCACATCTCTCCTTTCATTACTTGACAACACTAAAGCAAATAACTAATAAGTCACATCTCTCCTTTTATTGCTTGACAACACACCAAGAGCTAGCAAAACTCAATTTGGTGACTAACTCTTCAAAGCAAGTATCAATACTTACAAGCTTGTAAGTATTACATACTTTCATAATGGCTAAAATATTCCTACTTTCTCTACACCCTAATCGGATCCCACTTAGTTTGGTTACTCCAAACTTCGTTTAACATCTAGTTAGCATCTAGTTTGCTCATTAATTAGCTTTCCTAACTAATCCGGTTAGCCAAAATTGTTGACTTTTCCAAAGTTGACTTTTCGTTTTATGAATAGTGATTTAGCATTTTTATGAATAGTGATTCAAAAAATTCAAATACTTGTAATGAAACCATACACATTCAATGACATAACACATAATTTCAATCACAAAAACATCATTTATTAATCATATAAGGTTACATTACAAGTCTTATAAGGATTCAGAATATTACAAATATTGATACTCCTTCCGTTCCATATTAGTTGATCATTATGGACTTTTTAAAGTCAACTTAAGAGATTTTTAAATTCAGAATTGATATAGATTTTTTTAAAATTTTAATCAATACAATGATGAATATTGTAAACTATCTAAAAAGTATTACTCATTGTAAGTTTTATTGTTTCATAATTTTTAATGAGTCATCTCAATTTTGAGTTTGAAAATATCTCAAATTGACTTTCAAAAATCAATAATGATCTTATAATTTAGAAAGGAGGGACTATTATATTTTACAACTATGGACCAAAGCCTTTAGGTTGCTCCGTGGGTTTGTTGGGGGCATCTTGCATCTTGTTGATTATGATTAAGAAAAATGGTAGAATCCTGGACAGAATCGTGATGAAAAAAATAAATTGAATGTCTAGGAATTGACCTAATAATTCTACAGTGTCTTAAATTATAATATGTACTCCCTTTTATTGGCATCAAAATTTGATTAATTGTATTTCCTTGCTTATAATTTTTAATGAATTTTTTATAAGTTATTTTCTTTCTTGAAGTCTGTCTACACCATTTCTTATTATTTGGCGATTACAATATTGTCTTCATGCAGTTCTTTCATATTTTAATTCTCGATTTGGTAAAATATAGAACCCAAGCTAACACAGTTCCGCATATCTAGTCGTTATATTTTGCCTCAGGAGTTGGGATAAAGGGCAGAGAGTATAAAAGTTACGCTATACAATTATAGTTTCCTTCAATGTCCCTAAGGATTTGAAACAAATGAAGAAAAAGGAGGGAAATTAAAATTCAGTTGATGTGGAAGCTATGAAACTGTGACAGTGTTCTAAAAATCTCTACCTAGATCCGCCTAGGCCCCGTTTAGGCACTAGGCCCCCCCTTGGTGCCCTGCCTAGTTGCTAGGCCCTCCCTTGGCGTCTCACCTAGGCGCTAGGCCCCCCCTTGGCGCTTTGCTCGGCGCCTTACCTAGGCCCAAAGCGGCAAAAAAATCACTCCAGGAAATTAAGCGGGGTCTAGGCGGAGATATTTTTATTTATTTTAATAACTACCCAAATCAGATCTTGATATATTTATTTTTCTAATGATTTACCATATTCATAATACAGGTTGTAGCATATCAAATCACAACAAGAAGTGAACAATATCAAGTCAAAATGGATAATTTTATTATAGTTGTAATTTTTTGAACTTGTACTAACTTCAAGTTATATAAATGATGATACATTTGTAATATTTAGTTTAATTCAATATAATTCTTAAATTTATGTTTAGTTTCTGAAGTTTTAATATTGAATTAAATTCTTGAAATTTTAAAATTTATTATTTAATAGCAATATTGTTTATGAATAAAACTAATACGTTAAAAATATGTTTGAATTTTGAACAACTGCATGTTTGTGTTTGAACTTTGACATTAGCAATATGGATATGTATTTGAACTTTAAACAAATGCCTTTGTTATCTTTATTATAGATTGTTTTCCTTTATATTATTGTTTTGTTTGGATAAATGTAAAATAAAATATTAAAATTGACTTAAAATTAAAAAATCTCTCCTAGGCCCCCCTCAGCCTCCCGCCTAACGCCTTTTAGAATATTGAACTGTGATCTGGCAATGCTTATCTTTTTGTTGTTGATGAAAAATAAAATTTACAATCGTATGATAAGCGTAATGTTCCTGTAATGTTGCTGCATATATATATATATATATATATATATATATATATATATATATATATTAGCATATAATGCTCAAACACTTCAAGAAGCAATTGAGTTTGCTGAGAACTGTAAAATATGCATGTCATTAATATTTTTCCCTCTCTGTCAATGTTGCAGCCTGAGACCAATGCTCTTGTCCATCTTAAATTGGTCAATACAGTGCTATTGTTATCCCTGTAAACCAGTGGCCCTTTACTATGCGCATGAGGGAAAATCTTAATACATTCCTCGAGATCTTTCCCTCCTCTCTGTCTATTCTTTTATAACTGTTAAAAAGACTACTTTTGTGTTTATTCTTCCTTAATTCTGTGATTTTTTTGGTTTTCTGTTTTTATTTGTTTTTAATTTCGATTCTAGTATAATTATTAGGATATGTAGTTGTATATTGGATGTTAAATGTAATGTACCTTTGTGTAAATGATACCCCAGATATACCATATAATGCAAGTTTTCATGATAACTCAAAGACTACATTGGATGTTTAGCCTTTTATGAATGCGCAATGCTCTCATCTATTATAACATGCAAGTAACTTTTTTATATTTAGATGTTTCTTGCCCTTCTATTATGATATACTCATGATTCCGAACTCCAAACATAAGTGTCTTATATCAACTCTCTCTTTCTGCTAGTTTAGTTGCATCTTTACATACGATTGTCTTCTTTAAATGCCCCCCCCCTCACTTTCAGGTGTTATTATAATATTATGATGCCTAGACTGGGAAAACTTTTTGTAGGAGTTAAGTGCAAAAGAGGATATATTCACACCATCAGATGTAGAAAGGGCTCTCTGGAGTTCTGCTGTAGGGGCTAAATTTCCAGTTTTGTCGAAGAATCCAGACAAAGAGGCTAGCTCAAACACATGCACCAAAAGGAAGAGGAAACAATGAAGTACTTCTGCGGAAGTTGGTACAGTTTCTTGTAAGTTCAGTTATCAGTAAAGTTAGTTATGTTGTTTCTGTTGTGTAAGCTGTACTCTGCTAAAAAGTTGATGCTCAGCTTGGGAGGTTAGCACCCTTTATTATACTATTGTCTTTGTGTACTTCTTATGTGATGGTATGTGTGACTAGAGCCTTAGACAAAAATGATAGATGTGATAAAACTATTTGTACTAATTTAACATCATTAGGGACTATTTTATTGTATGATTAGTCTGCTATTTATCTCAATGATTATTTGTTATCATTTTTAAGCTCATTTGATACATCAAAAGGGATTATATAATACCACCTTTGATTATAATCCATTACCTTAAAGATGACAAAATATAGTTCATTGAATTAAATAATGGGCAACTATGGGGTAATAATAAATTTGTACTGGTAGGTACAGATAGTCATATCCCATAATCAATTTTTGTAAACAAATGTAGCCAATAGTTGTTATTGGTTGCCATATCCATATGTATATAGTTGAAGTTAATTCAATTATTAACATGTTGGTAAATAGTACTTCCTCCGTCTCATAGTTATAGGCTGATTTTTTTTGGTACATAGTTTAAGAAAATTAGTTAAGTGACAATTTTTAACATAAATTTTTCATATATATCCCTTAATATAGAATTAATAAATAAGTTAATTACTCCTTACTTATTACACTGGAACTCTCAACTTCATTGATTGACGTGTACTGACCATTAAAATCTATAACCATAGAACTTTAATCAAAGAGAATACAACAACATTAAATGTGGTGATAAAAATAATGACATTGAATGTTGTTTCTTCAAAAAAAAAGTAATGGTTGAATATTTATTATAAGGGCATAAAAGTAAAATAATGAATCAACTAAATGTTATAAATAGTAAGTAGTTTATATATTGAGACATCTCAAAATAGAAAATCAGCCTATAACTATGAGACGGAGGGAGTATTTTGTTATCCAATTTATCCCTGAATGAAGTATACGGTAGAGCACCATATATTCCCAATTTTTATATTCAAATATCTCCAATTTTTATTTATTTGTATACTTATAAAATTCCCAATTTTATATTCAAATATTCCCAATTTTTATTTATTTGTATACTAACAAAAATTCAATTTAGAAAGTGGAGTAATGAATCCAAGAGGTAAACTACTATTTCCTGGAAACTTGTTCACCAGAAAAACGCTAAAATGTTAGCGATTACGTTTTGATACGAAAGTTCTAAAATATATTAAATTTTCATTTCGAAATATAAATTTAGCTATACAAAACTTCTTTTCATGTTTAGTAACAAGAGGCTGAAACTTTAATTGCACAAAATGACTACACCTATGTTTTATGATTTTGCAAATGAGGGACATCTTTATATAGTTATTAGGCCTTACTAATAATGGCTAGAATCAAATTTAATGGAACTCTAAGATCGTCTATCTATAACATTTCTCCAAAATATTTAGGTTATCTACGAGCTTAGTTATTAAATAAATAAACCTAGAATGTTCTATAAAAACCCTAATCTATTTTATAAAGGAATATTTATAAGAGAATTCTAAAAAATATCAACTAGTATCACCAAGTGAGCGCCTTGTGAGCGTCCAATAAAAGGTTACATGAGGTAGCCTCTTTAAAATGCGCATTTAAGTCATAACGTACAAAGTTTTGAATACACGTATTTTGTACCTGTTAACGCCAAGTTTCGCCGGCGTGTCCAATCACTGAATCCACGCGCTTAAACCTACACAGTAACAGATCACACAAGAAGCATGACAGCTTGTGCCGCCGGGTGATAGCTCCGGTGTGAGAATAATTACATACTAGTACAAGGTTTAACAATGGAGGTTTTAGTGTTTAGTGCTCAAAAGGGTATTACCTACTAATTGAAGTCTAACCTTGTATTTATAGTCATTCTCGTCACCTCAGAGTCCACTTCTGAATCAGATTAGGACTCCTAAACATGGTAGTTACCATTGTTTGGGTCCAACACAATCTTCTTAAAAGGTGCAAGTTGGATACGATCCAATTATTGCCTTTGGAGTTAGTTATTCAAATATGGTTAGGACTAGAATCCTTAACCATTTAGAACCCTTATCACTCCGGACTCTATACAAGGGTCCGGTGTGAGAATGAGTACAGGCTGCACAATAACAGATCACACAAGAAGCTTGACGGCTTGTGCCACCGGGTGATAGCTCCGGTGTGAGAATGAGTATAGGCTGGTACAAGGTTTAACAATGGAGGTTTTAGTGTTTAGTGCTCAAAAGGATATTACCTATTAATTGAAGTCTAGCCTTGTATTTATAGCCATTCTTATCTCCTCAGAGTCCACTTCCGAATCAGATTAGGACTCCTAAACATGGCAGTTACCATTGTTTGGGTCCAACACAATCTCCTTAAAAGGTGCAAGTTGGATACGATCCAATTATTGCCTTTGGAGTTAGTTATTCAAATATGGTTAGGACTAGAATCCTTAACCATTTAGAACCCTTATCACTTCGGACTCTATACAAGGGTCATCCCAATGCATGGGCCCAATTCACCCGAACACTCAAAAATGGACCTGGGCTCCGGCCCAATGGATTTGGATTCCCGACCCCAAACATCATCAATCAAAACAGGACTCCGGCCCAGAGGACTCGGATGCCCGAACCCGAACACCTTCAATCCCCTTGATGGCTTCGGCCCAATGGGCTTAATATCCCCTTCTTGACCCATGCCTTTAGCCCACCTGAGGGTCGGTAAATTACTCCCGAACATTGCCCCCCAGTCTCTTGTTACAATGTATTTGTAATTAGAGACTTAAAGAGACACGAAGATACATGAAGAGACGTCTGGGGAAACCAACCGGTTTTACTTCGTTTTTTGAAATGACACACATTTTTCCAGGACTGGGCCCACCTGCCATTATTACCCGCCCTTGGGATTCGTGCCACGTCCTTATAAAATCTCCTCTCCACCTACTATTGTCACTTTTCACCAATCTTCTCCATTTCAAACCTCCTTTTTCAGAGCTTCCGGCAAGGGAGATTTCCGGCGAGCACTCAACCTCACCAAACTTCTCCGATTCAAGTTTTTCTGCTTCTAAATCACCACATTTCTAGTACATTCACTTCAAATGGTAGATTCCAACCTTCCAGCTGCCTCCACCACTGAGCAAAACCCACCAACTATCAACACCACCACCATCGCCACCACAGATCTGATATCGGTCGATTTATCGGCCGCCTCTACCGACACCACTACTGACAGTGTCGAATCCAAGCTCTGAACCGTCTATGCTTCAGAAAGTGACTTTTCCCACATCAACACAAAATCGACCATCAGTCCTTCTCAGATCTCGGACATCCGCACCCTGTTTAACATTCTGAAGGAATACAAGCTTCGGGTGCCCGAATCGAAGGAAAGAATGTTCTGGCGACCCGAAGGCGAGTGGGTCACTGTTCCCCTTTAGGCTTTGAAGTACGGGGTTCGATTCCCCCTCCACGAACTCATTACCGCATTCCTCTACTTTGTGGGGATCGGGTTAGCCCAACTGGTGCCGAACTAGTACATCCACCTCATCAGCTTCATAGCCCTGTGCCAAGAGGTAGGCATCACCTCCGGCCTGGACTTCTTTTTCGCTTTGTTCACCGTCGGCAGGTCGAAAGAACCTGGCCTTCGGAAACTAAATTGCCAACCCAACCGAGCCATCCTCATCAAGACTCCTTCCAATAACAAGGGGTGGCAACCATAATGGATCTTCATGAGGGGGACCGACCTCAAGCTCCTCCCGAAATGGGCCACTCTCGAAGATCCCATTGCAAAGGTGTCCAAATTCCCGAAAGATCGAGCTGACGCTTTTAAGAAGTTATATAAGAAGCTGAGCAAGACCGAATGGGGTCTGGAAGTTTTATCCAACGAGACGTGGTTATACAAACACGAATGTAAGTACCTTATCTCGAACCTCTCCATAACTCAATTACTTTCTTTCAACTGGCTTTCATGACCTACTTTCTGACTTATTCCCCTTTGTGCAGTGACAAATTTCAAACCCGAAGGGGCTGCAGAATCCTTAGCCCCCCTACCTATCAAGCCCGAGCCGATCCGCCTTCCTATCATGGACGAAATGCCAGAAGAGGAAACCATCCCTATCTATGAGCTTTCGACCGGCTCCACCTCGCCCGTAGCTCCTCCGAACCCCCCAACCGCCGATCCTACCAACAAAAATATTATGAAGATGACCCGGTCGGAGAAGATGGCTTTGCTGAAGAAGAGTAAGAAGAAGCCTCCTACCAAGGGCCCCTCCAAGCCATCTTTCGGTTGTTCTGAAGCTGACCCCTCCTCCACCTCAATCGGTTATTTGTCTTGAGGATTTTGAGGAAACCGAAGAGGAAACTCTCGAGCCTCGTTCCAAAAGGGCACGCCGAACAGAAGAGCCGGATCTGCAGATCATTGAGGCTGACCCCATACTGACTTCGACCCCTACTTCCAAACCAGCAACTGACACCAACTCCTCCCAAGGAACACCGACAACCATATATCAAGGTATACACTTTGTCCAGCTTGAACACTTCGAATTACCTGAAGATGAAGAGCGGTTCAAGGGATATACTTCCGAAGAGTATCTAGTGGCCTATATCAAGGCCCAATGTCAGGTAAACCCGAAATCCTAAACCATTTCCCTTTATTTATCCTTTGTTCATCATAACTAATACATGTATCCACTTTACTGCAGACCAATGCTATCCTCGCTCGAGCTATTCCACCTTTGGCCAACGCCACCAAAAAGGAGGTATAGCTGAAGACCGATGTGGAATTGCTCGGAGCTGAGGTTCAGGGTCTGAGATTAGATCTGAAAAAGGAGATGGATCTCTATGCCGAACGTCAGACCAGCGAACTCAAGAAATTACATTACTACCTTCAACAAGATTAAGTTGGTCTTGACAATCATGCGAATGAGATAATTAAGGAAAAGGAACTTCTGTCCGAGGAGAACAAGGATCAGGAGAAGGCCATTCATGCCCTTGAAGATAAGATCACCGGATTGCACGACCAAATGATGTCGTTGATTCGGGAGAACAACACTTTGGGTCAAGATTGTGCCGATGCCAAGCAGCTGGCCATCAAGGAGTATGAAGAATCACTCGTCCTTACCAATAAGATCATGACCCAGTTCACTAAAGGTTATAAAACTTATCGATAGAAGGCTCGGCCGAAGCTGATTTCTGTCGGGCTCGATGCTGCTGTCCTCGACTCCTCTGACGAAGAGTCCGAAGCCGAGGATGATGGTCCCAAAGAGTAGTTAGTTTTAGGACTTGTGTTTGTAATTTTTGTAATCTTCTTTTCTTCCTTTGTTTGTAACTTTCTCGATTAGTTATGCTTGTAACTTTACCGATCAGTTATGTTTCTTGTAACTTTCTGATCGGTTTTGTTCGAAGCTTATCAGATCAGATTTGTAAAAACTTATGGATATAAATGAAGTATAAAATTTTTCCAAAGGGAAATTCTCATTTATTCTATTGATAAATAAAATAGTTTACATAAGCAAAGGAAAGAACAACATAACTTTTACTGGTAATATTTTCTAAGTCTTTAAGCATGCCATGTGTTATTTATTGCCAAACCATCCATTACTCGAAGCCGATAAGTACCTGACTTCGGCACTTCTATTATTTCATAAGGCCCCTCCCAGTTCGGCATCAACTTGCCTGTGTTCTGGGGGGTGGATGCATCTGATTCCCGAAGCACCAAATCTCTTACCTCGAACCTTCTTTGTTTGACCTTCTGGTTATAGTGTCGGGCAGTTTGCTTCTGGTAAATAGCTAACCTTACCACAGCTGAATCCCGAACCTCTTCCAAGAGATCCAAATTTAGTCGTAGGCCGTCATCATTTTATAATTCTTTGTACTGATTGACCCGAAGTGTGGGGGACCCGATCTCAATAGGTATAAGTGCATTAATCCCATAGGCCAGTCTGAACGGTGAATCCCCAGTTGTCGTCCTTGGGGTAGTCTGGTAGGCCCATAAAACACTGAGTAATTCTTTAGGCCACCGACCCTTCAATTCATCCAACCTCCTCTTAATACCATTAAGTAGAGTCCGATTAGTAACTTTTACCTGACCATTTGACCGAGGGTGGGCAACTGAAGTCTTCCTATGTTGAATACCCAACTCTTTCAAAAAAGCTTCAAACTTTGACCCCACGAATTATCTGCCATTATCTAAGACCAAAGCCATCGGGATGCCGAACCGATAGGCAACATTTTCTTTTAAAAATTTGAGACATTCATGTTCGGTGATCTTCTGTAACGGTTTGGCTTCGACCCACTTGGTCATGTAGTCAATAGTCATGATCACAAAACTGACTTGTCTCTTGGCTTTCGGCAGTGGTCCCAGGATATCAATCCCTCACATGACAAATGGGATCAGAGATAAGATTGAATACAACTCCTCGGGAGGCTGATGAGGGATATAACTGTTTAGCTAACACTTAGGACATTTCTTGACAAAATCTTTTGCCTCTTGAAAGATGGTCGACCAATAGTACCCCTGCCTTAAGATTTTGTATGCCAATTACTTGGCCCCCATATGATCTCCACAAATCCCTTCATGCACTTCCCGAAGAGTATACTCTACTTTTGAAGGTGTCAAACACACTTGAGCAGTGGAGAACTGAAAGCCCTTTGGTACAGATCTCTGTCAATAAGGATGAAGTTCGAACTCCTGTGCTTGATCTTTCTTGCTTAAATGCGATCTGAAGGTAGAACCCCATCGGCTAGATAAGAGATATACGATGTGAGCCAACAATCCAGTCGATCCAAAGATAAAACATCCACCTTCGAAACATTGGGCTGCTCCAATACCTCTAAATACACTGATCCATTGAAGGAACTCGCTTCAGTTGTTGCCAATCGGGCCAAAGTATCTGCTACTGTGTTGTCTGACCGATCAATTCCTTGACAACTATGTGAAGTGAAGTATGCGAATTTTTCCTTTACCTCGGCCAGGTACTTTGTCATTCTTTCCCCCCGAGCCTCATATTCTCCAGATATTTACTTGATGACCAGTTGGGAATCACTGTAAATAACTAATTTCTGAACCTCTAAGCTTCGGGCCAACCGAAGTCCAGGTAAGATTGCTTCATATTCTGCTTCATTGTTTGTGGCCTTGAACTGGAACTGAATAACTTGTTGGACCTTGAAACCTTCGGGACTTATCAGAATAACCCCTACTCCACTGATGTCAGAGGTTGATGACCCGTCTACATAGAGAGTCCATGAAGTTTGTATTGGTTGGGTTTCGGTAACTGAACCCACATCCAGCTCTGAAAAAGAACATTCTACCACGAAATCTGCCAAGGCTTGCCCTTTAATTGCCATCCGAGGGTGGTACTCCAGAACAAACTGTGTCAGTTCCATTGCCCATGCGGCGAGCCGGCCCGCGACTTCTAGTGTATGCAGTACCTTCTTCAAAGGCTAATCCGTATACACCACAACCAACCAACCCTCGAAATAGTGGCGAAGCTTTCTGCTCGCGATGATTAGGGCATAGGCAAACTTTTCCAGGTTCGGGTATCTAATCTCTGCATCTCAAAGAACTTGTCTGACATAATATACCAGGAATTGTTTTCCCCTTGTCCCGCACCAATGCTGCTCCCACTGCCATCGAGCTTGGAGCCAGATACATATATAAAGGTTCCGAAGGGATCGACTTCATCAACAGAGGTTCCGAAGACATATATCGCTTGATCCCTTGGAACACATCTTCACACTCTGAAGTCCACTGAAAACCTTTCTCATTTTTTGGCTCCTTCAAAGTATCAAAAAATGGCAGACATCTCTCAGCTGATCTTGAAACAAATCTCCGAAGGGAAACAACCCGACCTGTTAACCTCTGAACATCCTTGTAAGACTTCGGGGAATTCATATCTAAGATTGCCTGGATCTTCTCCGGGTTTGCCTCGATCTCCCTTTTACTGATCAGATACCCCAGAAACTTCTTGACCCCAACCCAAAAGTGCACTTCGTCGGGTTCATACACATTTTATATCGCCTAACTGTTTCAAAGCAGCTTTCTAGGTCTTCTAGATGGTCTCGGACTGACATACTTTTTATAATCATATCGTCCACATAGACCTCCATACTTCGGCCTAGTTGCCTTGTGAACACGTAGTTCATCATCCATTGATATGTCACTCCGGTATTGAGTAGTCCGAAGGTCATCTTCCTGTATGCATAAATAGCCCGATGCGTGATGAAACTGGTCTTCGGGAATTCCTCCTTGCTCATCGAGATCTGATGGTATCCTGTGACACCCCCAAAATAGGTATACATCACCCATTCTGAGTCACCAAATACATGGTACATAAATCAAATACAAACTTCCTTTATACAATACGACAACAACGTAACTTAGAGTTTTTACACGAATATTGTCTCATAGACAGTATTCAAACTCAAATGAAGTCCTCATTATATTTATTATCACACTATTTCATAAAATAGTGAGGACTACTATAGCCACCATCTCGGACCGTCACTCTGTTCCCCGACTAGTCCCGACTACGTTCTCATTTCCTGAAGAGAACAATGAAAGAAAAAGGGTGAGCTCAACTAGCCCAGTAAGAAATATTATGACTAAGATAATGCATAATAAATTACGTTAGCCTTCAACAGTGTTAAACTCATAAAATACAATAAACATAAAGTTTAGCTGCAGCGGAACAAGCAATCCATTAGAAGAGTCAAGTAGAGCATGATATCTACTATCTTCTATGATTTAAAAAGTTTTTCATCAACTTTATCGCTGAGAGTCAGCTTAATAAATAAACCACATCATCGAATCATCCCTGCACTACGGGCCAAGGATATTCATGTAATCATCAATGGTCATGATTTTACCAACAACTATCCATCAATGCACTACGGGTCAATGAGGACTTTTACCACATCATTTGTAACATTACGGTCATGATTATACCGAATAATCCATGGTCATAATCATACCAATCAATAGTACATCTATGCACGTAAGACACATATGACCTTTATCACAATATAAGCATGAGGATGATGACAATGATATAAGAATTTAATCAAACAAGATCAAGGATAAATATTAAAGACTTTAAATTTATTCAGAGTTTAAAAATATCCAAATTGTCAACATGATACTGCTTTGTGGAGTAAAATTCAAGAATAATATTCATGTATCAAAAATAATCTTGGACAGAAAAGAAATTATTTTTTGTCGTGAATAGTACCCCGTGAATAGTACTTCGGGAATAGTACCCGTGAATAGTACCCCGACATGAAAAATGCCCCGAATACCCGAGTGATTAATACCCGAGTGAATAGTAATACGTGAATAATAACTCAGTATGAAAAGTACCCCGAATCCTCGGGTGAATAATATTCGAGTGAATAGTAACCCGTGAATAATACCCCAGGTGAAAATATTGATATTTAATAAGAAAGTTCATAACAATATTCCAATGAAACGATACTGGATGAAGCGCAAAACTCAAGGATATTCCACTAATTTCAGGAATTATAGAAGCAATACTTACCATAGTAAGTTTAGATTTAAGAATAAGAAAAGAAATAATATATAAAATTGCAAATGGATTTTCACCTGTCATGCGGTAGTCCGCGTAGACAGATCATTTCCATAATTTAATAACAATTGAATACAAAGGGTTATTCACCAGGCATGCGGTAGTCCGTGTAGACAAGTTATTCCCACAGAATAATAAAAAATGGAATAACAAAAGATTTCACCATGCATGCGGTAGTCCGCGTAGACAGGTTATTCCAACAGAATAATAAAGAATGGAATAACGAAAATATTTCAACATGCATGCGGTAGTCCGCGTAGACATGTTATTCCAACAGAATAATAAAGAATGGATAACAACCCTTACGAGTATTGAAAGAAAATAATTCTCTTCATGAATACGAAAGAAATAATACCCCTTACGAATACTGTGACGCCCCCAAAATAGGTATACATCACACATCTTGAGTCGCCAAATACATTGTACAAAATTCAAATACAATTGTCGTGTAAAATACGACAAAACATAAACTGAGAGTTCTAATACGAATATTGTCTTCTAGACAGTATTCAAACTCAAATGGAGTCCTTAATACATTTATTATCACACTATTTCACAGAATAGTGAGGACTACTAATGCTATCATCCGACCGCCACCACTCTCCCTCCCAAGCTAGTCCCATTATATTCTCATTTCCTGAAGAGAATAATGAAAGCAAAAGGTGAGCTCAACTATCCTAGTAAGAAATATTATGACTAAGATAATGCAGAAGTTATTATCGTTAGCCTTCTACAGTGTTAAACTGATAAAATATAATAAACATTAAGTTTAACTGCAGCAGAACAAGCAATTCATTAGAAGAGTCAAGTAGAGCATGATATCTACTATCTTCTATGATTTTAAAAGATTTTTCATCACTTTTATCGCTAAGACTCAACTTAATAAATAATCCACATCATTGAATCACCCCTGCACTACGGCCAAGGATATTCTTTAGTATCACGACCACAAATTATCCATGCACTACGACCCAATGATATTCGTGTATTCATCAATGGTCATGATCATGCCAACAACTGTCCACCAATGCACTACGGGCCAATGAGGACTTTTACCACATCATTTGTAATATTACGGTCATGATTATACCGAATAATCCCTGGTCATAATCATACCAAGTCCATCTATGCACTACAGGCCACAAATGACTTTCAACAAAATATAAACATGAGGATGATGACAATGATATAAGAATTCAATAAAACAAGTTCAAGGATTAATTTTTAAAGATTTATAATTTAATTTATCCAGAAATCAATAACGTCAAAATTGTCAACATGATACTGCTTTATGGAGTAAAATTCAAGAATAATATTGTACCAAAAATAATTTGAACTGAAAAACGAATCAATTTTTATCATGAATAGTACCCCGGGTGAATAGTACTCGAGTGAATAGTACCCCGTGAATAGTACTTCGTGAATAGTACTCCGACATGAAAAAGTTAAAATTTATCAAGAATGCTCAGAATAATATTTCCATGAAAAGATACTGGATGAAACGCAAATATTAAGGATATTCTACTAATTTCATGAAGTATAGAAGCCAAAACTTTAACCAAATGAGTATAGAATTTGAAATCTGAAACGAAATAATATTACTTACATACTACAGAGTATGGAAGAAAATATTATTTAAAGCGAATATTGAACAAAAATAACATCCTTACCTTGAAAAGAAGAGTATTTCGACTGGTAGGGCGGGGATATTCTTGAAGAAAACTTATATTGTTTTCTACGCTCAAAGCTTTCTAAAACTCGAAAGAAATACGCTCAATATTATAGAAGAAGATTTCTCTGATTCTGATGTAATTTTTAATTCTAACTAAGCATCCTATTTATAGGAGAATGGAAGGGGCACTGTGAAGAATTTATCACGGACGCAACATTCAAACATTCACGGGCTGAAATCATTCAATTCACGGATGACTACTCTTCAAGTAAAACAAAAAAACTAAAACAAAATATAATATATATATATATATATATATATATATTCATTACATGCCTTATACGTCACTTACTTCCACCCACCAAAACCTACACCAAAACCTACACCACCCACCCACCCACTCACAATTATATATATATATATATATATATATATATATATATATATATATATATATATATATATATATTCGATAACCCCAAAATAGGTCCATTTCACCCAACCTATTACGAGTCGCCAAATACATGGTACAGAAAACAACTACAACTTTATTACAACAATTGTCGTACAAAATACAACAACACATATGCTGTGAGTTTGGATACAAATATATACCAACTGTGACTCGTGTCTCAACCGTAATGTGACAAATGTCCCATCAGTGGACAGAAGCTCACAGTGATACCTACATAAAGGTATAGTCAAAAATTATTTTAGAAATTAAAATCTTTGGGAAGTGCTCAAGGAAACCTTCGTACATGGGAGGCCATGCTTCCAGGTTATGATAGATATCATATGGCCACGAAATTATCCTTGGTTGAATCTAATAGACCCCAAAAGAAAACCGAGAAGATTACTATCATATTCTTTCCAATGGTGAGTCTTCTCTTGACATATCATTATCTCCACTGTCTCTAATTGAGAATTATACTTCAAACAAACACCAAGATCATATAGGTAGTGCGCATAGATATACTCAGTAAGTGGATGTGCACAACCCTATCTTATGATGACACGAGGTTGTATGTCTTTAGACATCTTGTATGATAGTGGCAAAACACCCTTCCAACGTTGGGTTCGCCTCACCCTATTTGATTCACCAAATATAACTACTAAATGATGACCACCGTTCTATTTCCTCATACTTACTCTCGACCCGACTACACTCTTATTACCTGAAAGGAATTGTGAAGCAAAAGGGTGAGCACAACTAGCTCAGTAAAGAATATCATGACAAAAGATAATTAAATTATTAATAGCCTTCATCAATAATAAATCAAAGATTTAGAATGTGACGCCCCCAAAATTAGGTATACATCACCCATCTTGAGTTGCCAGATACATGGTACAGAATTCAAATACAACTTAATAATACAACTGTTGTGTACAATACGACAAAACATAAACTGTGAGTTTGAATACAAATATTGTCTACTAGAGAGTATACAAACTCAAAAGGAGTCCTCATTACAATTATTATCACACTATTTCACAGAATAGTGAGGACTACTAATGCACCATCTAGGACCATCACTCTGTTCCCCGACTCGTTCTATCTATATTCTCATTTTTTGAAGAGAACAGTGAAAGAAAGGGTGAGCTCAACTAGACCAGTAAGAAATATTATGACTAAGATAATGCAGAATAAATTATCATTAGCCTTAAACAAATGTTAAATCGATACAATATAACAAACATCAAGTTTAACTGCAATGAACAAGCAATCCATTAAAAGAGTCAAGTAGAGAATAAAATCTACTATCTTTTACGATTTAAAAGGTTTTTCATCACTTTTATCACTTTGGACTCGACAATAAATAATCCACATCATCGAATCACCCCGCACTTTTACGACCAAGGATATTCTTTAGTATCACGACCACAATTATCCATGCACTACGGGCTAAGAATATTTGTGTATTCATTAATGGTCATGATCATGCCAACAATCGTCCATCAATGCACTCACGGACCAATGAGGACTTTTACCACATCATTTGTAACATTACGGTCATGATTACAATCGAATAATCCTCGGTCATAATCATACCAAGTCCATCTATGCACTATGAAGCCACGAGATGACTTTCAAAAATATAAATATAAGGATGATGACAATGATATAAGAATTCAATTAAACAAGTTCAAGAATTAATTTGTCCAAGAACCAATAACGTCCCAATTGTCAACTTGATACTGCTTTTTAGAATAAAATTTAAGAATGCTCAGAAGAATATTTCCATGAAAAGATACTGGATGAAGCGCAATTATCAAGGATATTCCACTAATTTTATGGAGCATAGAAGTCAAAACTTTAACCAACTGAGTATAATAAAGAATGGAATAACAAAAGAAATCACCATGCATCCCAGATTGCCGCAGAGGCGAAAGTTATTCCAATGAATACTAAATAACGGAACCGTGTCAAAGTGAAATTAATGCCGGCGGGATGTTCTAACGAATAATAAAGAATGAAATAACAACAGAAAATCACCATGCATCTTTGTACTTGCATGTGACAAAGTTATTCCAACAGTAATACTAATAAGGGCGAATCGGTCCGGCGTAAAATGCATGTATACATGATATTCCAACAAAATAATAATAAAGATTTTAACCGTGTCTCAGCGTGAAACGCATGCATGTGAGGATATTCCAACGTAATAATAAAGACGGAATAATAGAAGAATGTCACCAAGTATAGGGTAGCTCAGCATTATCTGAGTTATTCAACGAATAATAAAGAATGGAATAACATAAGTTCTCTTCATGAATACAAAAGAATAACATCCCTTACGAGTACAACAAATAATATTCCCTACCTTAGAAAGAAGAGTACTTGATATAGAAGTAGTGAAGTAGCGAACACTTTTCTTCTTTCTCTTTATAGTTTCTCTCTAGAGTTTGGTGAATTAAATAAGAAATAATGAAGGAATGAGTTTCTATTTATAGAAAAATGGACCGCATAGTAACTTAACTCATAAAACTGGATCTAGATTGATTTACTTTAATCGACGGTCCATATTTAAAGCAAAATCTTTTAAATAAAATATAATATATTCTATTTATAATCTAATAAAACGAATAACTTTATAAAAGATTTTACTATGCAAACACTATCTGAGCACTATGCATAATAAAATATAATATATTCTAATTATTGTCTAATAAAATGTATAATTTTATAAAAGTATTACATTTTATATAAAAAGATTTTACTATGCAAAACACTATGCGAGACACTATGCAAAACACTATGCATAATAAAATATAATATATTCTAATTATTGTCTAATAAAATGATAACTTTATAAAAGTATTACATTTTATATAAAAAGATTTTACTATACAAAATACTATGCGAGACACTATGCAATACTATGCATAATAGAATATAATATATTCTATTTATAGAATAACTTTATAAAAGTATTCTTTTTTACATAAATTTTTTTTGTGTATTATTACATTAATAATACTAACAAAACCGAGTGACTTATCACGTAAGCATCAATAATTAATACCGTATAACTACTTATGCAACCACGCCAGACATCTTTGTACTTTACTACCGAGTAGTTCAACAATTATAACGGTAAAACTTTCGTCGTTATTTTCATAAAATATTTTTGTCGTTTTCAATCCGACAATAATTCCGCTCTGGGGTCCACCAATGATTGTGTTGCTGTTATGCGAATATTCCCCACCAATCGAATATTATATAACAACTTGCGTACTTTGCAAAATTTATAAATACTACCCATAACTATAACATTATCTCAAATCCACACCATAATATTAAAAAAATATTTCGAGAAAATTAAATCTTTATTCATAAAATCTGGGGTCTCACAATCTCCCCTCCTTATGAAATTTTGCCCTCAAAATTTACGTACCTGGTATGCCGAAGAGGTGAGGATACATCGACTTCATTTCAAATTCTAACTCTTGAGATATAACCTTTGAGTGTTGAATACGATTCTTCTTATCCAAGATTTTAACACGTATCTCCTAAACATTAAATCATCCGCTATCTCGTCCGATTCTAATTTAATAATGTGGTTTGGGCCGTCCACATATTTACGTAACATCGATACGTTAAAAACGTATGAACACGCGACATACTTGGCGGTAAAACGAGTCTATAAGCCACAGTTCCTATTCGATCGAGGATTTTAAATGGGCCAATTAAATCGAGGGTTGAGATTTCCTCTCTTCGTCGATTCTTGCTTCTAGAATAACGCCCTCTTGAACCTTCTTCTTCACATTCATCAGCTCTGAGTATGTAGCTTGAGCGGCTTTAACTTTATTGATTAAAGTCGATTCTAATCATATATTCGTTATCTTTACGTGGGTTCGTATATTCGCACTTGTAACGCATACAATCTTCTACTCAACGCGTCAGCTACCACATTCGCACTTCCACGATGATATTGCATGGTACGATCGTAATCTTCAATAGCTCGAGCCAACGTCTTTGGCGCATGTTACGTTCATTTTAGTTGAAGAAATATTTAAGGGTTTTAGAAATGGGTTTAGTACTGGGGTCAATACAAAATTCGATTTCACGCTCTAGGGTAGGCTAAGAAGTCTTCAGAAATACGTCAAGAAATTTATTAACGATAAAAATATCATTCAAAACTGTGACCCTCATCCAAGACTTGGATAGCACGTCACATTGATACCTATCAACTTGTTATCGTCATTCACGACGTCACCTACAGAAAGTCTGGCTTTGGTGTATTCCACATAAGGAAGTCAACAACGAAAGGATCGGGGCTCTTTATTTATGGCTTGATATGACAATGATTGACTTTAGTGGTTTGGTTACTTTGAATTCGCATAACAGGTTGGTTAGGAGTATGAAAACTAACAACCTTACGAAAAGCATGATGAGTAGTTAACCAATCGATTCCTAAAATCGCATCAAAGGCAAGTATTTTCAAAGAGATAAGATTGACAGGTAACGTGAAAGTGTCGATTTGAATCAACAAGATTTATAAATAGTGGAGGTAACGAAGGTTTCTATTAACGAAGTTTCAACCAATAAGTCAAAGTCTAACTTCTCCAGAGTTAAATTTAAACGTTGAGCGCAAGCAAGAGAGATAAAAGAATAGGTAGAACCGGTATCGAATAAGGTATAGACTTCGCAAGAATTTATAATTAACTAACCCGTGATAACTTCGTTTGATTCCTCGTCACAAAAAACGTTCTCCCTTAAACTACCGAATTTGACTTGTTCGGGACAGTCTTTGGTGTCGTCATTACCACTGGAATTAACTTTCGCTATAGGGCATATTCCACCCTCAACTGCTTCATCGTACTCCTGCTCCGTGATCTGAATCATTAGCGTTCGATCTATATCGAATTGGGGTTGACCGCAATGTATAGGGTAATTCAAAACTCGAAGATGGGTTCTCCCAATTGCTGTCGAAAAAGAGAAATACATATCATCTATTTTAGCTTTCTTGGATCGGACTTCTCTTTCCACAATATCAATGCGTCGTGTGGCTTTTACCCATGCATCTTTCATTCTCGCTCGTTCAGTTGTTTCTTCTTTCAGCTGCTCCTTGACATTTGAATTCTCAACATTCTCGGATGTCATTTTCAAATACTGCCACAAAATAAGGGTTAACTAACATATCACATATTATCTCTATACTCTGACCGACCAATTAAATACCAAATAAACTAAGGTAGGTCATACTAGCGAAGGAATTCTCCGTCTCTCCCCTCCTAGTTCTATTCTCACATCTTAGCCAGGGATCATATCCCTAAGCTTTGATACCAACTGTGACGCCCCCAAAACTAGGTATACATCACCCATCTTGAGTCGCCAGATAAATGGTACAAAATTCAAATACAACTTAATAATACAACTGTCGTGTACAATACGACAAAACATAAACTGTGAGTTTGAATACAAATATTGTCTACTAGAGAGTATACAAACTCAAAAGGAGTCCTCATTACAATTATTATCACTCTATTTCACAGAATAGTGAGGACTACTAATGCACCATCTAGGACCATCACTCTGTTCTCCGACTCGTTCTAGCTATATTCTCATTTTTTGAAGAGAACAGTGAAAGAAAGGGTGAGCTCAACTAGACCAGTAAGAAATATTATGACTAAGATAATGCAGAATAAATTATCATTAGCCTTAAACAGTGTTAAACTGATATAATATAACAAACATCAAGTTTAACCTGAGGGGGAACAAGCAATCCATTAAAAGAGTCAAGTAGAGAATAAAATCTACTATCTTTTACGATTTAAAAGGTTTTTCATCACTTTTATCAACGGACTCAAATTAATAAATAATCCACATCATCGAATCACCCCGCACTTTTCGACCAAGGATATTCTTTAGTATCACGATCACAATTATCCATACACTCACGGGCCAAGAATATTTGTGTATTCATTAATGGTCATGATCATGCCAACAACCGTCCATCAATGCACTACGGACCAATGAGGACTTTTACCACATCATTTGTAACATTACTACGGTCATGATTACACCGAATAATCCCTGGTCATAATCATACCAAGTCCATCTATGCACTACACGCCACAAATGACTTTCAAAAAATATAAATATAAGGATGATGACAATGATATAAGAATTCAATTAAACAAGTTCAAGAATTAATTTGTCCAAGAACCAATAACGTCCCAATTGTCAACTTGATATCGCTTTTTAGAATAAAATTTAAGAATGCTCGTAAGAATATTTCTATGAAAAGATCTTTGGATGAAGCGCAATTATCAAGGATATTCCACTAATTTTATGGAGCATAAAGTCAAAACTTTAACCAACCGAGTATAATAAAGAATGGAATAACAAAAGAAATCACCATGCATGCGTGAATTCGCATGTACGTGTTATTCCAATGAATACTAAATAACGGAACCGTGTCAAAGTAAATTCGCACCGCGGGATGTTCTAACGAGAATAATAAAGAATGGAATAACAATGAAATCACCATGCATGCGGTACCAGATGACGGTTTATTCCAACGAGAATACTAATAAGGAATCGAATCAGTCCCGTAAAATGCATGCACATGATATTCCAACAGAATAATAATAAAGATTTTAACCGTGTCCCAGCGTAAAACGCATGCATGGGATATTCAACAGTAATAATAAAGACGGAATAATAGAAGAATGTCGCCAAGTATAGGGTAGTCTGCGTATACAGGTTATTCCAACAGAATAATAAAGAATGGAATAACATAAGTTCTCTTCATGAATACAAAAGAATAACACCCTTACGAGTACAACAAATAATATTCCCTACCTTAGAAAGAAGAGTACTGGATATAGAAGTAGTGAAGTAGCAGAACACTTTTCTTCTTTCTCTCTATAGTTTCTCTCTCTAGAGTTTCAGTGAATTCGTAAGAAATAATGATGGAATGAGCTTCTATTTATAGAAAAATGGACTGTATAGTAACTAACTCATAAACGGTCTAGATTGATTTACTTTAATCTGACGGTCCAATTTTAAAGCAAAATCTTTTAAATAAAATATAATATATTCTATTTATAATCTAATAAAACGAATAACTTTATAAAAGATTTTACTATGCAAACACTATGCAGGCACTATGCAAACACTATGCATAATAAAATATAATATATTCTAATTATTGTCTAATAAAATGTATAACTTTATAAAAGTATTCTGCTTTTATAAAAAAAGATTTTACTATGCAAAATACTATGCGAGACACTTATGCAATACTATGCATAATAGAATATAATATATTCTATTTATAGAATAACTTTATAAAAGTATTACTGCTTATATAAAAAAGATTTTACGTATTATTACATTAATAATACCAACAAAACCGAGTGACTTCTCACGTAAGCATCAATAATTAATACCGTGTGTTACTATGCAACCACGCAGACATCGCATTTTTACTACTGAGAGTAGTTCAACAAAGATTAACGTAAAACTTCCGTAGTTATTTTCATAAAATATTTTTGTCGTTTTCTCAATCCGACAATAATTCCGTTGCGGGGTCCACCAATGATTGTGCCGTTGTACGAATATTCCCCGACCAATCGAATATTATATAACAACTTGCGTACTTTGTAAAATTTATAAATACTACCCACAACTATAACATTATCTCAAATCCACACCATAATATTAAAAAAAAAATTCGAGTAAATTAAATCTTTATTCATAAAATCTGGGGTCTCACATAGAACATATGGTAGATGATAAAAAATTTCAACCATAGTTGCAGCGGAACGAACAATCCATTAGAAGAGTCAAATAGACTATAAAGTCTATTATCTTCTCCATGTTAAAAATCCACCAACAATGTTTTATCCCTGTAACATCAATCAACAATTCTAGTCCACAATCATATGAATAACTCATAATCATAATTGTCGTTCTAAATTCCTCTTCTCATCCAAGACGAAGATAATTTTCATCACCTATCTTTACCTGAAACATCAAAGATCATGGTTACACCAAATCACATTTCCTGTTCATAATCATACTAATAACTTCATCTTTGCACTACGGCCAAATATATTCGTCAACAGTTCATCTTTGCACTACTGGCCAAAGATATTCAACAACATGTCATCTTTGCACTACGGGCCAAAGATATTCATCAACAATTCATCTTTGCACTACAGGCCAAAGATATTCCTCAACAATTCATATTTGCACTATAGGCCAAATATATTCATCAACAGTTCATATTTGCACTACAGGCCAAATATATTATTATCTCAAAGAAATATATAATCATTTCAGAATTTATATAAACAATAATTATAACTATGTTGATCAATTCACCTTTGCACTTAAGCTAAAGATATTCAATTATAAATTCAATGGTCATGATCATACCAGTCAACAATTCAACTTTGCACTACTGGCCAAAGAGAACCCATAGTCATGATCATACCAAAAATCTACCCATCTTTACACTCAAGTCAAAGAGAAATATCATCATTAAGCTTATAAAAATGTTATATATAATAGTAAAATCAATATAATCAAAACATCTAGATTTAATCTCAAGAGTAATATTCATAAATCAACTATAATTTGGTTAGAAAAAGAAACCAATTTTGTCATGAATAGTAACTCGTGAATAGTAACCATGAATAAGAACCGTGAATAGTAACTCATGAATAAATAAATCGACACAAAAAAGGTAGAAATTCCACAATAAAATCCATACCAATATTTCGGTTTAATGATATTGAAATAACATTTTTTAAACTTATAAACAATTTATTTTAATTGTTTACACTTTACTAAATAATTCATTTAATCATCCTAAAATTCCAAACTCATAAGATTTTCATCACCAATAACCAAAACCCTCATATAAAATCTGCATATACCTCATATAGGATTTTCAAGCCATAAAATCCTAATTTCCAATTTTCTTACTTCACATAACATATTTAATTCATTTACTCATAACTAGTCCATTTTTATGAAAAATACCGAATCAAGACAAACAAATTTTCTTTTACGAGATTTAGTAGAATATAGTCCCATATTGAACATATATTTTTCTCGAATTTTAAAAATCATTTACTATTTTTCATATGGCCAAAATAGCGAATATTTAGATATTTATCAAAATTGTACTTTTATCCAAAAATTCAAATTTACAGAGTATACTTCTATCATATACATGTACTCCCAATAAAAATTTCACCAATTTTGGAGTTAACCACAAGGAGTTATAAGCGATTACTTTTAAAATAGTATTTTCTCATAAAATTCACAACTCTTAATCTATACATCCAAAAATCGCCATTTTGGACACAATCAAGAAAACTCATCAAATTATCATTTCAAATTTTCCGAAATTTTGAAGGTCGGAAAAATTACAAAACTGAAAAACATAACAACCCTTAAAATCCTTTACTATCCCTTACCTCAAAAGAGCAGCACTTCTGACTGGATATCGGATATAACGCTGAAGGAAACTTGCACTGATGAATAGCAACTCACCAAGTATCTAAATACTCACAAATACACTCGATAATCTAGAGAGAAAAAGAGAGAAAACTTATGAATTCTGGTGTGATTTTCAATTCTAACTTAGCCCTCTATTTATAGAAAAATGTTAGCACGCTGAAGCAGACTTGACCTGCTTTCTGATGGCTTTACCTGCTACTATTCCACCCACCAAAAATTAGCCATCTTCCCCAACAACCAAAAGTGGGGCCCACCGATTTCTAGAATTTTCCACCAAAATCATTTATAAACCTAATTTAAGAATCACCACCTCTTAAAATTCATAACAAATCATTCGTTCATTTTAACGGTTCAAAATTTGTGAACATATACTCAACTTATATATGTATAACATATCCAAAAATCACAACGATCCAACGGTCGATTAAAAATTATAACTCACCTTGATAATAAAGCCGTAAGAACAACGATTTAATCTTTTAATACCTCCAATCCAGACAAAATAGTGATAAAATACCTCAACATTAATTCCTTCATTTATAACCACATAAATAAATCCATCATTTATATCCACATCAAATAAATATTTCATTATCATATAAATCAATAATTAATTATTCACAAATAATATTACGAAATCCTGATAATGACAACTAGATAGGTTCCGGAAAGAGGGGCTTTCGATAAGGATTTCTCCTTCTTGGCGCGCAATTAGGTGACCAAACCTCTCCTTGATGTAACTTTCTAGACATTGCCAATAATGCTATCTAATAATATTATTCAAATAATATGAATTATTGATCTGATAATAGAGATCTTGTCTTGATGAAAATTATTGAACAACAATAATTTAAAATATCAATGCAGCAATTATTGACCCAATAAAATAAAATATTGAATAAGAATTCTGTAACCATTATTGAGTAGTGTCTTCTTACGTAAGAATCAATAATTCAAAAATACTGTGTAATACCGTGTGCTACTGTGCAACAACGCGTATTACTTTATTTTACCCACCAGGTATTCCAACAGTGTTAACGGTAACGATTACGCCTTTATTTATAAAAACTAAAATTTGTCATTTTCTTTATCTGACAGTTATCCGTTATGGGGCCCTGAAATGGTTTCTGCTAGTCAATATTTAATATTCCCACGGCGGAAAGAATATTCCACGACCAAACGAATATTCCCCGACAGAAAGAATATTCCACGACCAAACGAATATTCCCCGACAGCAATGAGTATTTTATAACCACTTGCGTATTTTGAAAAAAAAATATATTCATATATCACCCTTAACTTTAACGTTTATCAATTTAACCATTTACTGAATAGTAATTATAAGAGAAATTGAATATTTTATTTCATAAAATTTGGGGTCTTACATATATACTGAAATTTATATAAATATATATAATAAACTTATATATATATATATATATATATATATATATATATATAAGTAATAAAACAAAATTGAGATAACATTCTACCGACAGTTTTGAAAAATGGGTAAATGGGGGTCCAAATAATAAGCCAATTTACAACAAATACTTCATAAAATCCCTTTAATATTTTAAACAACATTAATGATCATTATTATAATTCGCAATATTTAACAACCAGATCGTTCCCAGGAAAGAGGGGGCTTTCCAATAAGGATTTATCCCTATTGGCGCGCAATTAGGTGACCAAACCTCTCCTCGACAGAACTTTCTAGACATCGTCAATATTGCAAATAATAATATGAATAATTGTATCGTCTCAATTATTGATTTAATAATATATAAAATATCGACAATAATTGAATTAAATAACGTGAGATAATATGCATCAATTGCGGTAACAATAATTGAATAAAACTGAGTGACTTCTCACGTAAGCATCAATAATCAATATCGTGTGCTACTATGCCACCACGCGTATTAATGTACTCTTAACACCTGTTATTTCAACTGTTAATGGTAAAATTTCCGCCGTTATTTTCATAAAAATATATTTTTGTCATTTTCTTAATCCGACAATAATTATGTTGTGTGGGCCACCAATGATTGTGCCGTCATACAAATATTCCCTGTTAAAACGAATATTCCCCGACCAATCGAATATAATATAACAACTTGCATACTTTGCAAAATTTATAACTATTACCCACAACTATAACATTATATCAAATTCACTCCTTAATATTCAAAAATGATATTTGTAGAAAATTCATCTTTATTCATAAAAGTTGGAGTCTTACAAATACAACAAATAATATCCCTTACGAATATTGAACGAAGATAATCTTCCTTACGAATATGAAAAATAATATTATAAGCGAATATGAAATAAATAACACCCCTTACCTTAATAGAAGATTTAATACTGAAGTAGGGTAGTAGCAGAATACTCTTCTTCTTGCTCTCCATGGTTTCTCTCTCCAGAGTTTCAGTGAATTAGTAAGAAATAATGAAGGAATGAGCTTCTATTTATAGGAAAAAGGACTGAATAGTAACTAATTCATGAACGACCCAGATTAATTTACTTTTAAACGGACAGTCCATATTGATTTACTATTAAAACTTAAAGCAATGGTCCATACTGATTTACTTTAAACCAGCGATCCATACTGATTTACTTTAAACCAGCGATCCATATTGATTTACTATTATAACTTTCCACCAGCGGTCCATATTGATTTACTATTATATCTTCATTCAACGATCCATATTGATTTACTATTACAACTTCAACCAATGGTCTGAAAAATTAGCACATCTCCTCATGGAATAATAAGACAAACTTATAACAAATACCTCATAACAAACCCCTCTATTTATATCAAAAATTGAATAAATAATTACCACAAATAATCAACACATTTTTAATCTATTAACAATTATTCATCATTAATATTATAACTAATAATATTTAACAACCAGATCATTCACAAGAAAGAAGGGGCTTTCTGATAAGGATTTCTCCCTATTGGCGCAATTAGGTGACCAAACCTCTTCTCGACAGAACTTTCTAGACATCGTCAATATTGCAAATAATAATATGAATAACTTTGTCGTCTTAATTATTGATTTAGTGATATAAAATATTATGCAGATGATACTGTGACAATAGTTGAATCAAATAACGTGAGATACTATGTAGCAATTATTATAGCAATAATTGAGTATAACTGAGTGACTTCTCACGTAAACATCAATAATCAATACCGTGTGCTCTCTTGTGGAACCACAGCATTATTCATCGTTTTTTACCACCGGGTATTTCAACAGTTTAACAGTAAAACTTTTGCCGTTATTTTATAAAAAGATATTTCTGTTATTTTCTAACTCCGACAGTTATTCCATTGTGGGGTCCACGAATGATGGTGTCGTCATACGGATATTCCCCAACAAAAAGAATATTTCATATCAACTTGCTTACTTTGAAAATTTTTCACATATCACCCTTAACTTTAACCCTTTATCAATTTAACCATTTACTAAATAAAATAATAATTATACAAAAATTAAATACTTCATTTCATAAAATTTGGGGTCTTACAATCTCCACTCCTTATGAAATTTTGCCCTCAAAATTTACGTACTTGGTAGTTCGATGGGATGAGGATACCTTGTTTTCATTTCAGCTTCTAACTCTTGAGGTATAACCTTTGAGCGTACAATATGTTCCTTTTTATCCAAGATTTTAATAGGTACCTCTTCATACGTTAAATCTTCTGCTATCTTGTCTAGTTCTAATTCAATAATGTGGTTTGGGTCGTCCACATATTTACGTAACATCGATACGCGAAAAATGTTATGAACATGCGACATACTTGGCGGTAAAGCGAGTCTATAGGCCACAGTTCCTACTCGTTCGAGGATTTCAAATAGACTAATAAAATTGGGGGTTGAGATTTCCTCTCTTCATTGATTCTTGCTTTTAGAATAACGTCTTCTTAAACCTTCTTCTTCACATTTATCAGCTCAGAATCTATAGCTTGAACGGCTTTAACTTTATCGATTAAAGTCTATTCTAATCGTATATTCGCTATCTTCACGTAGGTTCTTGGAGTCTTTAACTCTATCTCCATCTTTTGCAAGTCGTACGAAATGGGTCTTTGTGTTAACAATATCGCACTCGTATACGATCTTCCACTCAACGCGTCAGCTACCACGTTCGTTTTTTTAGGATGGTATTGAATGGTATGGTCGTAATCTTCAACAGCTCGAGCCAACGTCTTTGGCACATGTTACGTTCGTTCTGGGTGAAGAAATATTTGAGGGTTTTAGAATGGGTTTAAGGTCAATACAAAATTCGATTTCACGCTCTGGGGGTAGGCTAGGAAGTTTTCAGGGAATACGTCAGGAAATTTATTAACAATAGAAATATCATTCAAATCTGACGTTTTTTTGTTCAAGTCTATGACATGGGCTAAGAAAGCTTGGCATCCGTTTTTTAATAAATGAATGGCTTTATAGCTTGATATGACAGTGATTGACTTTAGTGGTTTGGTTGCTTGAATTCGCATAACAGGCTGGTTAGGAATATAAAAACTAACAACCTTATGAAAAATAATCAATTTTGGCATGATGAGTGGTTAACAAATCAATCCCTAAAATCACATCAATGCAAATATCTTTAAAGAGATAATATCAACACGTAATGTGATGGTCCCAACTTGAATCAAACAAGATTTATAGACAGTGGATGTAATAAAAGTTTCTCCTAACAGAGTCTCAACAGACAAGTCAAAGTCTAATTTCTCCAGAGTTAAATTTAAACGTTGAGCGCAAGTAGGAGAAATAAAAGGGTGGGTAGAACCGGTATCTAATAAGGTATAGACTTCGCAAGAATTTATAATTAACTAACCCGTGCTAACTTCGTTCTGGTTCCTCGCTTTTTGGGAGGTTATGACAAACGCTCTCCCTTGAACTACCGGTTTTGTCTTGTCTGGGACGGCCTTTGATGCCTCCATCCCAGCTGGACTTGACTTCAATGCATGACAAAATCGGGCTAGGTGACATTCTCTTCCACAATTGTAACATACTTTGGACTGCTGTTTACAGTTTGGACTGATGTGTCCTTCTCCTCCTCATTTGTAACATACGACCGGCGGTCGTTCTCCTTCCTTAACAACAGGTGCTGGTGCTGACGTCTTTCCATCATTATTAAATTTCCTCTTCTTGAAATTTCCACTTCTGTTATCTTGGCCATGATTACCACCAAAGTGGTTACCATTTCTGGCATGATAATTTCCCCCACGATGGTTATCATTGTTCCGATGGTCGTTGCCACCGGTACGATTATTATCGTGTTGTTGGTCGTTGTCTTTTGGTTGAGCTGACTCATAATCGTGTTCTAATAACTAAGCCCTATTCAAAATATCTGAATATAAACAAAGTTTGTGAGAAATTAGGTATTAACGTATTTCGGGTTTCAAACCTCGCAGAAACATTCGTGTCATTCGCTCCTCATTATCTACCAAATGGGATGCAAACCGGGACAACTCGGCAAACTTAGCCTTGTAATGTGATACGTTCATATTGTTTTGCTCCTTCTTGATGAATTCCACCTCCTTCATGTGACGAATACTTTCGGGAAAGTACTTATCGTTGAACAATTCTTAGAACTTCTCCCAAGACATTTTCAAAGGCGTAAGAGTCGAGTACGCTTTCTGATTCCCACCAATAATCTGCTTCTTCACGTAACATAAAGGTGGCAAAGGGAACCTTTTGTTCCTCGGAGCATCCCAAGACATCAAATATCTTGGTGATCTACTTTATCCACGTCTCTGCCTTGAGTGGTTCTGGCTTTCCCAAAAACTCTGGTGGTCCCAGCTCCTTGAACTGCTTAGCGGTGACCGTCCGAGAGTTGCCAGTGTTTCCACCTACATTTTGAACAAGAGTTTCTCTCATTTGGTTTTGCATAAATTCTAGAAAACTCTTAAACATACTATCGTTCATCATTTGGTCGGTGTTGTTGTTTACACGAGGATAATTGCCTTCCTTATGCACATTATCTTAGTTATTGATCGCCGGTGACTCAACGGTCTCATGTGCTCCATTGCTTACCTCAACATTTTCAGATGCCATTTTACTGTCACAAAACAAGGGTTAATTGATATGTCACATATTATCCCTATACTCTGACCGACCAAATAAATACCAAATAACCTTAGGTAGGTCATACTCTGCTCGACATCACTGTGCTTAATTATCGTTGAGCAAATATCTCGAAAGAAATTTGACAGTTCGGTCAATCCATCCATAACTTTTCTGGGTAACATCTCACGAAATGCAATTGGAATCAACTTCTGCATGAATACATGACAATCGTGACTCTTGAATCCAAAAAATTTCAATTGCTCAACCTTACAATAACGTGTTATGTTCGACGCATATCCATCTGGGAGCTTCAACCCACTAACCCACTTACAAACGTCTTCAACTTGTTGCTTAGTAAGACTAAATGGAGCTTAGGTTTCGTAGTGTTAGGGCGAAGCCACAATTCTGGCCTAATGTTTAATGCCTCCAAATCTTTTCGAGAATTGTCATTGTCTTTAGTTTTACCACTCGCATCTAACACGATGTAAAACAAGTTCTCGAAAACATTCTTTTCGGTATGCATGACATCTATACAATGAGGAACTGAAAGTGTGCCCCAATACGGCAACTCAAACCATATAGGCAAATGTGTCCAATTATGAGTCTTCTCGTACCCGGCTGCTCTCAATTTACTGTGTTCCTTCCCCGACAAAGGAAAATCAAGTTGATTCAACCACTCCAAGACCTCACCGCCTTTGCAACGTAGACCAACAACCCCCTTCTTCTCTATCTTTCGTTGAAACTGTAGACATCTTTCTCGTAATTGTGATCAAGAGGCAAGAATCTACGAGCAGTACCAAAGAAACTACATTTCCGCCCATGTTGCAACTGGTTGCCTTGCACATCCCCCATACACACTGGACAGGACAACCACTACAAGAAAAAGGCTTAAGTCCGATGGATTTTTTCGTCGGAATTACTCTTATTCAGTCGAAATTACTTTATTTTCGACGGAAATATCCGTCAGATATTCGGTCGTAAATATTCGCGTCGAAAATAACGTCCGTCAAAAGTTCTGTCGAAAATTACATATCTTCGACGAACGTATCTAAGACGGATGTGCGTCGAACATTAGCTATCTTCGACTGAATATATAGGACGAAACTGTTCGTCGAATATAAGAGTAACTAAGTTTGACGGATACATTCCCTCAGAATTACCTTATTCCCGACTAAAAAATAGAATAAACCATCAAACATTAAAATTGGCTGATTATTTCTTTCGACGGTCTTTACGTCGGAGATAGGGTGTTTACGACGGATAATTTGCGTCGAAGATAACGTATGCTTGACTGAAATTAGGGTATTTCGGTATTTATTAAAAATTACTTATTTGTTATTTCCGAGGGAAATTCCGTCGCAACTAGCTTATTCCGTCGGAATTAACTAGCCTTTTTTTTAAATACAGATTTTAAAAGTTCAATTTCCAGGTGTTTAAACCCATTAATGTACCTGTAACCTGTCACAACCCAACACACAGTAATATAAACTTGTATCTCACATTTAAATATGCAACGTAGCACTAAAACTTAATCTTCAACTCATTATCATTCACATTCACATTCAAATATCCACCAAAACGTATTATAAGCTAACCAATTACAAATATAATTAATTGACCATAAATGTTAAACAATATAATTTACAATAGTTGTACATACGCAATTAGATAATACAATATATACAAAAGGGTCTACCAATAACATGAATATATATAAATAAACTATAAACTAGTAAAAGTATGATCATCATCTAAGTAGAGGTGAACGACGCCGCTCGGTGTATGGATGTCGACTCGTGTTCTACTCATCATCGCCACCGTCGCCATATCACCACCTCATTGATAGAATCAAAATATAAATCATTACTCCATATATATATGTGTGAGAATTAACAAACTAGCCTTTAATTGAAAAACATAAACAATAAGAACCCCGGGTAGGTGGGGCGATGAAAAGCCTCCTCCAAGAGGGTAATCACCATCCGGAGCATCTCTACGCTCCCAAGCATAGAACGCCCCCCGTGGTAATCCCGCATTTCTGCAGAGGCCCTCGCTATAATATCCTCGAGCAACTGGTGAAGACAAGAATTGGAAGGCAATCACGACATCGAAAAGACCGGATCGGTATGGAACCTATCCGACACGGCCCCTATCAATCACGGAAGATATCGTCATCCAAGCCATTAGAGATGAGATGGTCCGACATGTGCTCTCGGACACTGGCGCTGGATGGAGCCTATAAAGAGATACAAATTCGATTACTAATAATAATTTATATAATGTGATAAATTCAGATAATTTCGTGAAACATTAAAAAATATTACCTCCAGGAAGTGTATATGCGGGTATCCTCGGCAGACCCAACACTCGATATCTGCCGGAACTGCTAGTAGGGGGATCCTGAGACGCGACCCATAATCTCAGCTCCTCATCCAGATCTAATAAAATATCGGGAAGAGGGGTGGCGGAATCTAACGGCCGTAACCCTCCTAATAGTCTCTAGCTCATTTATACGTCGTCTCCAAGCCTCTCAAATCGGTCTCAGAATGTATTCCAGATACGTATGTTAATTATATCATTTTAGTTACGATTGAATATTATTAAAAGCTAAATAGTAAGATGAGTTTTACCCAGATAGATAAAGTCGCCTCGAGACAATGCACGCTGCGTCTCTAGGGCGTGTGGGCTCGATCCCAAAACTCTAGAATGGTAGGATCACGGCCCAAGGTCCTCCCCAATGCCTAATACAAACAATCATAAAACAGGTCTTAAGTATTTGTGTGAGAACTTGACACATAAATAACTAAATACAACGCACTTACCGTCTTCGCCTCCTCGAACGACTGAGAACCAGTGGTGTGTACTATCCGGAGCTGACCACGGTTCTTCTTCGCCTGCTCGGACTTTTTCTTGAAGTCATCAGCCTCCCAGTGCGCACACATAGCCTCCCAGGCTAAATCGGAGACTATGCGGGGCTGATGATCTCTGATGGTGGTCTCGCCGGTCCACAATCGCCGGTCGCATACATCGCATCTCATACAAACCATCCGTAGTAATTCGCAGCGACGTGATACTCAATCACAGCATCTCCAACTGACTGAGAGATGCTCGGGTCAAATCGATAATAATCCTATAACAAAAGATTATTTAAAATTAAGAACATTTGACGAACTGACCAATACAACTATGTGGTGATAATATGCTTAACTTATGTGGAACTCCCGCAAGACGGTCTGCATAAAAGTGGCATCGTACCGCGCATACTGACTGAACCACATGTACCCTCTCGGGAGATGCGTCAAAAAAATTGCATGTAGGGTGTGCTTAGCCACCGGGTCTAGTATACTACAGAAAAAGTATAACAATATGTGTTATGTGAATTGTGTTCTGCAATAACTGATAGAAATAGTGCCAAAAATATTAACACCTATTGCTGGGAAATGACATCCACCGTCTTTGTGAAGTGGTACCGCCACGCATGACGACCAAAGATATTTGAGGTTTGTCCCTCGGTGTCGTCGACGAGGTGCATCTGTAATAATTGTGTTTAACATAGTACTTCAATAATCATTGTAATTAATGCGACTTGAGATATATTTAAATCCTAGTTAAGATAACTTACTCACCTCAAGAAGAGCCTCCATCGTGGCTACTGCCTCCAAAGATCTGAATCGCCCACCACCTCGCCGACCTCCACCGCTATGTTCAGCCATGAATATCCTACCGCAATAACAAAATTGGTAGATTACGAATATGTAAGGTTTAACAATATATGGTAAGGACTAATATAAAAGCTCATTTTCAATTACTCACATCATCAAACCCATCGTAATCTACGATATATCATTCTCTCGATTCGGTATCTTCCTCATCCTCGCCGAGATCGGTTTACATCGCCGTTATCATCCTCAACGACTACATAATCATTCATGTGTGCGGTGGCCTCGACATCCTCATCGCTAGGTACGCCAATGACATCGCATACTCACCACATCTTGACGATGGAACACTACTGACAATGGGTTGCTCACATCTTCTTGCAACGCCTCATCCATACCAAACATGTTATCGGCATTAAATGAGCGTGTTTTAGTAGTGACTCACGCATGTACCGTGGGCTTTGAGTATTTACGACATTAGGAGCGTAATACACTTGAGTCACTTGACTTGCAAACACGTACACGTCATCAGAATTTAACACCAACTTGATATCCACGGTTGTGATTCTATTACGATCAACTTTAACCCCCTTTTCAGTATCAAACCAGCTACACTTAAATGTAACTGGATCATAGTTTTCGACTAGCACTTCTTGAAGAAGGTTCATATTCAGCCCAGTCAATAGTAGTAGGGCCATAAGCATCAACCAACATCTCAACTGGATCATAGCTTTCTACGTATAAATCCCGTGGAATTGGTTGTTCCACAATATTTTCAATCACTTCTGATTCCCAGTGATGAGTCCATACGAAGTACCCATCTACAGATCCACGAGAAAATAAGTCGAATTTAATCTCGTCGACTTTCTTCCAAATAAGATTTTTACACTTGACACATGGGCATCGCATCTTTCCGTGCGAATCATCCATATGTTCTAGTGCTTTGGTCAAGAAATCTAAAACCCCAATACGATAAGCTGAGACTAATCCCCTCCCATCAATGGGTATCCTACGGTACATCCAACTCCGATCGGCTGACATTTTTAACTACACAGAAGTACGCATTAAGTTAATTTGGATATTCATGCGTGAATTAGATTTACCTAGTATCTCTACAGGACAGGGGTAAGGCTTTTATCCCGTTATTGGATGTGTCCCGTCACTAGTACAAACACGTTGAATACATTTCATGAGTTTCAAGAAAATTTTGGCAGCACCTCCCCATGGTCTCCAAGCACACAAAATAGACTAAGATAACTTAATCTAAGTATGCACTCGGAGAACATATAGAGATAACAGTCGATTAATCCTCAAAATAACAAAAAAATGTACCGTTTCATATTTGCACCGGGCTAAGTGAGAGACATAACATCCAATAACAGTCCCAAACTGGGGACTGTTCGACATTCACCCCTATTGAGTGTATGTCAAACGGGTTTCTAAGTTTCAAAGTATAGTACATAGTTTATGAGAATTTATGTGGAATTCTACTTGAGTCGACAGAATCGGGCAAGTCGTAGTTCTGTTCTGTTGTAGTCTTATACTCGAATAATAAAGTAAATTAATTATCATGAACATTCCTCATCGTTTCATTATAACAGATGACAACATCCCGGCGGAGTTCCATTACTGCTATTGAACAAAGTTTAGTTTAAGCAACCCTCTAGATGAACGAACGATCACTTCTTCTGCTAGAATAAATCATCTCTCCCATATGGGTCAATCCATGATATATCGACTTTCTCACCACTCAATTCCTCAAATGGATAGTTCTCATTCAAGAGGTGAGACATTCTGTGAGAACTACCCATCTGAGGAATTCGGAGTGGTGAGAAGCTGTTTATATCATGGATTGGACCCATATGGGGAGATGATTTATTCCTATGGGAGAAGTGATCGTTCGCTCATTTAGAGGGTTGCTTAACCTAGAACTTTGTTCAACAACTTATCGGCACTCCTTCCTGGATGTTGCCATCTCATATGATGGAACAAAGAGGAATGTCTCAGCAGAATTCAATTACCTTTATTATTCGAGTATAGGACACAAATGAACTACGCACCCCTTTTTTTTTAATTGTTGTCGAGGAACCGATTGGAGTACTATTTAGTCAAGAATCGCTATGTCGAAACCTGCATACAAGAAAGAGTATATATATGTAGGGAGAGTATTATTGCATTTATATATTGAAAATTGTGGCAAACTAAGCAAATCCTACTTAGTTTATTTTGCCAATGATAATAAACTAAGTAAGTGGTACTTAGTTTATGAGAATTGTTAATTATTTGGAATCTATAGAGACTACTGTTCGACATTCACTTCTAGCTATACTTAGTTTATTTTGCGAATGATGATAAACTAAGTGGTACTTAGTTTATGAAAATTGTTATTTGGAATCTATAGAGACTACTGTTCGACATTCACTTCTAGTTATAAACTGCTATTTTGCCAATGATGATAAACTAAGTAAGTGGTACTTAGTTTATGAAAATTGTTATTTGGAATCTATAGAAACTACTTATATATTTTTTATTTTAATTTGTAGTATATTATATAATTGGCTTATTTATTTATTAAATTAAATTAAATTAAATCATTTTATTTTATTTTATTTATTAAACTAAATTAAATTAAATTTTTATTACTTTTTATTTTATTTTGTATTATATTATAAAAGTTCTAGTATAATTTAATTTAATTTGATTTTTTAATTAAAAATATCTTATTTTATTTTTATGGAATCTTGTATTATATTATATATATAATATATAATTTTTAATGTTTTTATTAAATTAAATTAAATTAAATTAAATTATTTTATTTTATTTTAAATTTAATTTAATTTAGATTATTTAAATTAAATTAAATTAAATTTACTTTTATTATTTTTATTTAATTTTATTTTTTTTATTGAATTGTATTTTATTTATTAGATTAAATCAAAGTTTTTTATTTTATTCAAATTAATTTAATTTATTTTTTATTTTATTTTACTTTATATTTTATTATATTATGTTATTTATTTTATTTTTAAAATTTATTTTATTTAATAAACTAAATTAAATTATATTTACTTTATTTTATTTTATTTTAGTAGTAAGAAAAACTAAGTAAATGGTACTTAGTTTATGATTTATTAATATTGGGAAACTAATTACTAATACAATACATGCAAGTCTCCAAATTTCATAATTCTCGATGAATTTACATCATAAATTCAGTCGTAAATAACAAATATATCAAGATTAAAAACAGTCCTAAAATCAGTTACATTATGATAAGGAACCCAAATTTGATATCAATATTCTGCAATTTCCAAATTCAAAATAATATGCACTTAAATAATATGCAGTCCACAAACCCAAAATCAAAATTCCAATTTCAGCAATATACAGTTCACAAATTCACAGCAACAACATATTATCCAAATTAGGTTAATCTCATATTCAAACTCAAATTAAACTAAACCTAAAACAAATTAAGCCACAAATTTCACAATTTGCAACTAATAACCCTAAAAATCTAATACTTGGCAGAAAACTAACCTTGAAATTGAATTAATGTACAACTAACCGACGGTGGTGCCTGGTGGTGGCTGCTGGTGGTGTCAGTGATGGTGGTTCAACCGACGGTGTTGGTGGCGTTTACTGGTGGTGGAACCGATCGACAGTGATGGTGGTGGTGTGGTGGTGGTGGTGGTGGTGGTGGTCGTGGTGGCAGTACGTGGTGGTGGTGGTGGCAGTACGTGGTGGTGGCGGCGATGGTGGTGGCGTGAGAGCAGTGAAGTGAGAGAAGTGAGAGAGATCGAAGTGGTGGTTGAGAGCTAGATCTAGAGAAATGAGAGAGAGAGAAAGAGAGAAATGTGATTATAATTAAGGTCTAGAGAAACGAGGGGGCCGGAAAGACGTACCGATTAATTAGATTTTAGGATTATCTTCGATGGTATGTCCATCGTACAAACATTCGTCGTACTTCAGGTATCTTCGACTGAATCGTCCGTCGGAATACATCCTATTCAGTCGAAAATAATATTCGCGCTGGCGGGAACATTGGTGCCAATGGGATACATAAATGTTCAACGAACATCAGTCGAAATTAAAGTATTTTCGATGGAAGTATCTTCGACTGAATACTCCGTCGGAATAAATTTTATCTTCGAGGAAATGTGTCCGTCGAACATATATCCGTCGGATTTAGCCGGCTTTCTTATAGTGATACTAGTGAAGGAATTTCTCGTCTCTCCCTTCCTAGTTCTAGTCTCACATCTCAGCTAGAGATCATATCCCTAAGCTCTCATACCAACTGTGACGCCCCCAAAATAGGTATACATCCCCCATTCTGATTCGCCAAATACATGGTACATAAATCAAATACAAACTTCCTTTATACAATACGACAACAATGTAGCTTAGAGTTTTTACACGAATATTGTCTCATAGATAGTATTCAAACTCAAATGAAGTCTTCAATACATTTATTATCACACTATTTCATAAAATAGTTAGGATTACTATAGCCACCATCTCGGACTGTCACTCTGTTTCCCGACTAGTCCCAGCTGCGTTCTCATTTCCTGAAGAGAACAATGAAAACAAAAGGGTGAGCTCAACTAGCCCAGTAAGAAATATTATGACTAAGATAATGCAGAATAAATTACGTTAGCCTTCATCAGTGTTAAACTCATAAAATACAATAAACATAAAGTTTAGCTGCAGTGGAACAAGCAATCCATTAGAAGAGTCAAGTAGAGCATGATATCTACTATCTTCTATGATTTAAAAAGTTTTTCATCAACTTTATCGCTGAGACTCAGCTTAATAAATAAACCACGTCATCGAATCATCTCTACAGTACGGGCCAAAGATATTCATGTAATCATCAATGGTCATGATCATACCAACAACTGTCCATCAATGCACTACGGGCCAATGATGACTTTTACCACATCATTTGTAACATTACGGTCATGATTATACCGAATAATCACTGGTTATAATCATACCAATCAATAATACATCTATGCACGTAAGCCACATATGACCTTTATCACAATATAAACATGAGGATGATGACAATGATATAAGAATTCAATCAAACGAGATCAAGGATAAATATTAAAGACTTTAAATTTATTCAGAGTTTAAAAATATCTAAATTGTCAACATGATACTACTTTGTGGAGTAAAATTCAAGAATAATATTCATGTATCCAAAATAATCTTGGACAGAAAAAAAATTAATTTTTGTCGTGAATAGTACCCCGTGAATAGTACTTCAAGAAAAGTACCTCGTGAATAGTATCCCGACATGAAAAATGCCCCGAATACCCGAGTGATTAATACCCGAGTGAATAGTACCTGAGTGAATAGTAACCCGTGAATAGTAACTTGGTATAAAAAGTACCCCGAATCCTCGAGTGAATAATATTCGAGTGAATAGTAACCGAGTGAATAGTACCCCGGGTGAAAATATTGATATTTATTAAGAAAGTTCAGATCAATATTCCAATGAAACGATACTGGATGAAGCGTAAAACTCAAGGATATTCCACTAATTTCAAGAATTATAGAAGTAATACTTACCATAATAATTTTAGATTTAAGAATATGAAAAGAAATAATATACGAAACTGCAAATGGATTTTCACCTGTCATGCAGTAGTCCGCGTAGACAGATCATTTTCATAATTTAATAACAATTGAATACAAAGAGTTATTCACCAGACATGCGGTAGTCCGCGTAGACAGGTTATTTCCACAGAATAATAAAAAATGGAATAACAAAAGATTTCACCATGCATACAGTAGTCCGAGTAGATAGGTTATTCTAACAGAATAATAATGAATGGAATAACGAAAAGATTTCACCATGCATGTGGTAGTCCGCGTAGACAGGTTATTCCAACAGAATAATAACGAATAGAATAACAACCCTTACGAGTATTGAAAGAAAATAACTCTCTTCATGAATACGAAAGAAATATGAAAAAATGATTTTAATACTTGAAAAATCATTTAAAATTATATTATGATATAAGAAAATATTTTAAATTATTTTAATGACTTTTAATATTTTGTGATAAATTTCATTAATAAATTAATATGAATGATAATTAAGTTATTTACTTAATGAATTAAATAAATTAATTAAAAATGATTTTGTTATATTAAAAATCATTTTAAATAATAATAAGGTATTTAAAATAGTTTAAGTTATAAAATATAACTTTTAATATTTAAAGATAAATTTCATTAATTAACTATTATTAATGATATTAAGGTTATATAATAATTATATTAAATAAATTAATTTAAAAATGATTTTATTATTATAAAAATCATTTTAAATGAAAATAAAGTGTTTAAAGATATTTTAAGTTATAAAATATAACTTTTAATATTTAAAGGATAATTTTATAATAATTTAATATTAATAATTATTAATTTATTATTAATGATATTAAATTTATTTAATAATTATATTAAATAAATAGTTTAAAAATAGTTTTGTTAATTTAAAAATCATTTAAAAGGATATAAATGAATTAAAATATTTTAAGTAATGATTAATGACTTTTAATATTTTGATAAATAGTGCATTAATATTTAAATATTAATGGTAATTATTTAAAATAATTTTAAATGTTTTAAAAATCATTTAAGGGTAATATTAATACTTTAAAAGTATTTCAAGTTATTATAAATAACTTTAACATTTTAGAAATGATTTCATTAATAGTTTAATATTAATTAAATACTAATGATAATAGAATTATTCAATATTTAAATTATTTAATAATGATTCTGGTGTTCGAAAATTCATAATAAATTATAATAAATGTTTTAAAATTATATTAAGTCATTTAAAAATAATATGACTGATATTTATAGATATTGAGTTACAAAATAGAGTTTTAGACTCGATAATTACCCGATATAGTATAGAATTTTGCAATCGTGTTTCGTAAATTGATCTGGACTTAGATAATTTAATTAGATATGTGATTATTTGTGATTCAATGGTTGTTAAACATGGGTAATAATGTGATTAGGTTATGTCTTGATCGCAAAATGCAAGATTTATGTGTTATAGTATATTGTTCTAATCGAACGAATGATCTGATTAATGATAGGTCGTGATATAAACGATAAAACTAAGTTGTGAACTGTAAGTAGTGCATCAGGCAAGTATCTTACCTTTGCATTTTCTTTATGCAATGGACATGAGTAAGAATGTTTCTAAACTATATTATTACTTGTATGCATTATTAACCTTTTTATTATATCGACCATTGATTATCAACATGTTAGTATATGATAATTCGATATATATTCATTCGTTAATTTCGATAAATGGTTATACTGAGTGTCCCCACTTGGATAATCATTATATTTAATCACATGTTGATACACCTTTGTCAATTACCCCGTATATATATATGTTGAATTATAGATTATGGTTGAACAAGATAAAACCTTTGATTTGGAACCCGGAAAAGTATGAACATCCCTACACGGGAAAAATTTTATGCGCCCAAGGCAGACAGAGTGAACGATACCCTCGTTTCTTGCATGTATTATTGATCAATGCAGGCATAACAGGTGATGATCACCTCCGCGTCTGTAAGTTATGACTTGTTTGCGATGAATTTCATTTAACCTATTTGAAAATTGAAAATAATGTTCATAGCATGTCACCTAAACCCTATTTATAGTCGAAGACGTAGTTTCAAAAAAATTTGGTATAGAATTGATATATTATTATCATTGGTATAGATTACTTCACAACTATTGAATCGTTGTAGAAGGGTAGTATAAAAAAAACATTTAAATTCTTTCAGTATATATATATATATATATATATATATATATATATATATAATTGTTATTACTTGCTGGGCACTCAAATGCTCATCCTTGCTTAATTTAAATGTTTTCAACTAAGTGTGAAGAACTAGAAAGCTCATGTAGAAACAAAGGAAAAGGAAAGCTAACCAAATAAGATTTGTGGTATTCTATGTAATAGTTTGAGACTATTAAGACAGTGATATATATATATATATATATATATATATATATATTTTCTATCATGATATGTAATGAATGTAATAAAGGTTACGTACTTGGGAGCTAGACTCTGATAATCATGTAAATTAAGTTTGATATTTATATTATTGTTATTATTATTAGTATTATTCCGCTCATAGAAATGGTATCGTAAAACACCGAGTTTGGGTTTCAAATACCCAGATTTGGGGGCTCTATAGGTTGGTATCAGAGCTTAGGGTTAAAAACCTTAGGTGGGTTAGACCTTAGACTATAACCTTAGAAGAGAGGGAAATGTTGAAAATATAAATAACTCATATAGAGTTTAAAAGGAGATGAATTGAATAAATTCATCGTCAAACAAAATAAAAGATAACTTATATAAAACTCTTATTTGCTGTGTGTATAAACTATATGCTAATCAGAATAATTTATATGTGTAGATGTCTGGTGGAAAAGGCTTGTTATATGCATATAGCATGAAGAAGGGTCAAACCCATACACCCGAGCTGATATCGAAGCCAATAACTGAAATGGAGGCTAACAATGAAAACAACTCGGACGATGTGGTTATTATAGAAAACGTAGTACCAGATCCGGAGATGGTGGAGCTGACAGATAGTGATTCGGACACTAAAGTTGAAGCTGATCAAGCATCAACGGAGGTGCAGGATCTGAGGAACAAGGTTTCTTCTCTGGAAAGGTTGTGGGAGATAGAAAAGCTGTTGAATAGTCAGTTGCGTCAAGCGTTAATAGAAATAATAGAAGAACAAGATAAGCTTAAAATCCAAATTGATCAGATGGGAGCCACAAGCAACACAGCGTGTGCAGCTCCGAGCAAGAAGGGGAAAAGAAAGATAGGAGACCATGACTTAGGAAAATCCGATAAGAAGAAAGGGAAAAGAATTTGTTACCTTTGCGGTTATGAAGGACATACTTACTCAGTTGTTGTCGACTACAAACCAGGAGCATGTTTTATCTGTGGGATAGAAGGTCATCAGGCAAAAAGTTGTCCAAGGAAAAGGTGTAATAAATAAGTAGTATAGGTTCTGTTATGTAGGTGTGTTTAATATAATATATATGATAAGCATGTCTGTTTAATGTAATGTTCCCAACTTTTGTAATGATCAAGTTTGTAAATTCCGACTTTTGCAGTCACCAAGGGATAAATGATGTTTAAAGCATTATGTGTTATGCTATGTAAAATATTCGTTAAATGAATATAAATCTATGTTTGAGTAATGGAACAAGTTTAATATATTAAACTTATGAGATAAGGTTTAGAATGTAAGTTAAATTTATGATTTCATTTAATTAGATAATGCCGCTAAGACGTCGAACTCGAAACTAAAGGGTAAAAGAATATGTCAACAACGTTGAGGGACAACAACAAGCAGACCCGATGCAACACTTTGCAAACATGGTAGCACAAGCTATGCAAAGAAGGATACCAATATTTGAAACCAAATGGACAACCGCTTAGCGAATTTTAAAGACTTTAAGGCTGTAGGACCGCCGGAATTCAAAGGTACAAGTGACCCTGTTGAAGCCCAAACTTGGGTCAAAGAGATCGAAAAAGCATTCGTGGTAGCTAGGGTAGATAAAGGGCAGAAGACTGCTTTTGCCACTTACATGATGAAGGGTGAGGCAAATTTTTGGTGGGAAACGAATCAGGCGAGGGCAGGATAAGGTGTAGTCAAATAGGATAAGTTCAAAACTTTGTTTTTCGAGAACTATTTTTGTGACAACCCCAAAATAGGTCCATTCCATCCAACCCATTCTGAGTTGCCAGATACATGGTACAGAAAATAACTACAACTTTATTACAACAATTGTGGTGCAAAATACAACAACATAAATGCTGTGAGTTTTGAATACAAATATATACCAACTGTGACTCTCATCCCAACCTTGGATAGCACGTCACAATGACACCTTACATAAAGGTATAGTTAAAAATTGTTTTAGAAATTAGAATATTTGGGAAGTGCTTAAGGAAACCTTCGTACATGGGAGGCCATGCTTCTAGGTTATGATAGATATCATATGGCCACAAAATTATCCTTGGTTGACCCAATAGACCCCAAAGAAAAACGAGAAGATTACTATCATATTCTTCCCAATGGTGAGTCTTCTCTTGACATATTATTATCTCCAATGTCTCTAATTGAGAATTATACTTCAAACAAACACCCAGATTATATAGGTAATGCTCGTAAATATACTCAGCAAGTGGATGAGCACAACCCTGTCTTATGATGACACGAGGTTGTATGTTATTAGACATCTTGTATGATAGTGGCAAAACACCCTTCCAACATTGGGTTTGCCTTACCCTATTTGATTCACCAAATATAACTACTAAATGATGACCACCGCTTATTTCCTCATTACCTCGTCAATTCAAATACTACTTTTTATTACCCGAAAGGAATTGTGAAGCAAAAGGGTGAGCACAACTAGCTCAGTAAAGAATATCATGACTAAAGATAATTAAATTATCAATAGCCTTCATCAATAACAAATTAGAGATTTAGAACATATGGTAGATGATAAAAATTTCAACCATAGTTGCAGCGAAACGAGCAATCCATTAGAAGAGTCAAATAGACAATACAGTCTATTATCTTCTCCATGTTAAAAGTCCACCAACAATGTTTTATCCTCAGAACATCAATCAACAGCCTTTCCACAATTATATGAATATCTCATAATCATAATTGTAATTCTAAATTCTTCTTCGCACTCCGGATTTAATATAATTTTTCATCACATGTCTTTACCCGAAACATCAAAGATCATGGTTATACCAAATCACAGCCTCTGCTCATAATCATACTAATAAATTCATCTTTTGCACTACTACCAAAGATATTCATCCACAGTTCATCTTCGCACCACTGGCCAAAGATATTCAAGAACAGGTCATCTTTGCACTACGGGCCAAAGATATTCATTAACAGTTCATCTTTGCACTACATGCCAAAGATATTCCTCAACAGTTCATATTTGTACTACAGGCCAAATATATTAATATCTCAAAGAAATATATAATCATTTCAGAATTTATATAAACAATAATTATAACCATGTTGATCAATTCACATTTGCACTTAAGCTAAAGATATTCAATTATAAATTCAATGGTCATGATCATACCAGTCACAATTCAACTTTTCACTACTGGCCAAAGAGAACCCTAGTCATAATCATACCAATAATCTACTCATCTTTACACTCCAGTGAAAGAGAATTTCAACATCAGGGTTATAAAAATATTATATATGATAATAAAATCAATATAATCAATATATAGTTTTAATCTCCAGAGTAATATTCATAAATCAACTATAATTTGGTTAGAAAAAGAAACCAATTATGTAGTGAATAGTAACTCGTGAATAGTAACTCGTAAATAGTAACTCGTGAATAGTAACTCGTAAACTAATTACTAATTTTAAACTCTAATTGCTAAAGTAGCAAAGTTACCTATAATTAGTGATTTTAAACCCTAATGTTCCTATATAAAGTAATTAGAAAATTAGTCATAATTAAGAAAACCCTAATTACAAATTTTAGAAACTAAAATTTATTTAATTTTTATGCAAACCCTAAATTAGAAATCCTATAATTGATTTGTGCTAAACCTTAGGGTCAAACCCTAAAGGTTTGCCAAAAGACAAGAATGCCATTAAATGGAAAATACAAATGACCATTTTGACCCTTTGCATTATTAAAGCTACAAACTAGGTTTTGAAAATAGGAAGAGTGGGTGACCTAATATAACTACTCCCTTGACTTAAAACACCAGCAAATCAGTCTCTATATCAGCATTACATGTATCTAGCCCTTGTATTTATAGCATTTGAGAGAGAGAAAATCAATTGCAAGCTCATTTCTCTCCAAACACTCAAACCTTTTCTCTCAACTCAAACCAACGAAATATACTAGTATATTAGTCACATAATCAAGCCCCACTAATACATATAACAACATCAGTAGCCAGAATCAAGAATTGGATAATCAAGGTATAAACTAACCCTAGAAAATCTGACCTTCGATTCCATGTTAGATGTTATGTTTGAGTGTTAGAATATATTGTTTATAGTGTATAATCATGATCTGGGTTGCTAGATGTTAGATCCATAACATCTAGAGGCTCAGATTTGATGTTCTTCAAAATTTGGAAAAAAAATTCTTGGTGGTCTGACAACGAATGTCAATGGCCACCAATCCTTCTCTGTTATGTGTTTTTGTTGTTTTAAGCTTTGATCTTGTAGTATGCTGTGAGATCTTTGCTCTGGAACTCAAATCAGGGTCAGATCGGTTGTAGGTTACAAGTTATGGGTGGTCAAACACCGTTGACCAACCATGACTGGTCAAGTTCTGGGTAACCCAGAACGAGCCCAGAAAGCTCTGACAAGTTCTTCAAGAGCTTGGATCTGACAGTGGTTTGATGTTTCGTTATGGTTCTTGCATCTAAGTTGTAGTATGTTTGTTAGACTACAACATCATGCCTTAATATCACATATATAGTACACAGGTTGAAGATTGTGGCCAGTCAAACTAGTTAAGTCGATCATGTTTTCTGTTTTCTAGGTAACCCAGAAAACATAAGAACATGACGACTGACATAGTTTGACCAGACTAGATCTCGCGGTTATGTTGTTGTTGTTATGATTTTATGTAATGGAGCTCTAGACTTACATGTGTTCTATAACCTGCAAGCTTTAGATCACAAATACCTCACATGTACAACAAGTTGTGGAAGCCCAAAGTAGGCCAGTCGTACTGTTCTTCATTTCTGGGCAACCCAGAAATGAAGAACAGCTCTGACAGCCACTTTAAGGGCTCAGATCTCGTTGTTTATGCAAGTTATGATGATGTTTATTATTGGATCGTGTAGTCTTGTATTTGTACTACATGATCTGACAAACAAAAGACCCAGAAACACAACACACTAAATTAAGCTTGGTCAAACAAGGAACCTCGAAACTGCCTTATAAATGCTCAAGAACATGAAGAACACCTATAGCGACAGTTTTGTCACTATAGGTGGCCTTTAGCGACAGACAGTGTAAATAATTAATTTTATTTTGAAAATTAATTATTTTAATTAAATAAATAGAAAAAATAGTTTTTAATTATTAAAATACCAAATAAATTATTAAAATTATTTTAAATTAAAAAATTAGTTTTAAATTATTTTAAATATATTTCATAAATATTTAATATTTTTGGAATATTAAAGGTATTTAATTTATTTAATTATAATATTAAATTAATTATTTAAAATGATTTTAATACTTGAAAAATTATTTAAAATTATATTATGATATAAGAAAATATTTTAAGTTATTTTTAATGACTTTTAATATTTTGTGATAAATTTCATTAATAAATTAATATTAATGATAATTTAGTTATTTACTTAATGAATTAAATAAATTAATTAAAAATGATTTTGTTATATTAAAAATTATTTTAAATAATAATAAGGTATTTAAAAATAATTTAAGTTATAAAATATAACTTTTAATATTTAAAGATAAATTTCATTAATTAAATATATTATTAATGATATTAAGGTTATGTAATAATTATATTAAATAAATTAATTTAAAATGATTTTATTATTATAAAAATCATTTTAAATGAAAATAAAGTGTTTAAAGATATTTTAAATTATAAAATATAATTTTTAATATTTAAAGGATAATTTCAATAATAATTTAATATTAATAATAATTTATTTATTATTAATGATATTAAATTTATTTAATAATTATATTAAATAAATAGTTTAAAAATGGTTTTGTTAATTTAAAATCATTTAAAAGGATATAAATGAATTAAAAATATTTTAAGTAATGATTAATGACTTTTAATATTTTGATAAATAGTAAATTAATATTTAAATATTAATGGTAATTATTTAAAAATGATTTTAAATATTTTAAAATCATTTAAGGGTAATATTAATACTTTAAAAGTATTTCAAGTTATTATAAATAACTTTAACATTTTAGAAATGATTTCATTAATAGTTTAATATTAATTAAATATTAATGATAATAGAATTATTCAATATTTAAATCATTTAATAATGATTACGGTGTTTGAAAATTCATGATAAATTATAATAAATGTTTTAAAATTATATTAAGTCATTTAAAAATAATATGACCGATATTTATAGATATTAAGTTACGAATAGAGAGTCTTAGACTAGATAATTACCTCGATAAAGTCAGCCTTAGATAATCGGCAGCGTGTTTTAAAAATTGATCTGGACTTAGATAATTTAATTAGATATGTGATTATTTGTGATTCAATGGTTGTTAAACATGGGTAATAATGTGATTAGGTTATGTGCTGACTGTGAAATGCAGTACTATGTGTTATAGTATATTGTTCTAATCGAACGAATGATCTGATTAATGATAAGTCGTGATATAAACGATAAAACTAAGTTATGAACTGTAAGCAGCGCATCAGGCAAGTATCTTACCTTTGTATTTTCTTTATGCAATGGACATGAGTAAGAATGTTTCTAAACTATATTATTACTGTACAGATTATTAACCTTATATTATATACGCCCATTGATTATCAACATGTTAGTATATGATAATTCAGATATATATTCTGTTCGTTAATTTTGATAAATGGTTATACAAGTGTCCCCACTTAGATAATCATTGTATTTAATCACATGTTGATACACCTTTGTCAATTACCCGTATACATATATGTTGAATTATAGATTATTGTTGAACAAGATAAATCCTTTGATTTGGAACCCAGACAAGTATGAACATCCCTACACGGGAAAACTTTTATGCGCCCAAGGCGGACAGAGTGAACGATACCCTCGTTCTTGCATGTAGTATTAATCAATGCAGGGCATAACGGGCTGATCACCCCCCGTGCCCGTAAGTTATGACGGTTTGTAGATGAATTTCTGTTTAACCTATTTGAAAATTGAAAACAATATTCATAGCATGTCACCTAAACCCTATTTATAGTCAGTACGTAGTTTCAAAAAAATTTGGTATAGAATTGATATATTATTATCATTGGTACAGATTACTTCACAACTGTTGAATCGTTGTAGAAGGGTAGTATAAAGAAAACATTTAAATTCTTTTAGCTTATATATATATAATTATTATTACTTGTTGGGCACTCAAATGCTCATCCTTGCTTAATTTAAATGTTTTCAGCTAAGTGTGAAGAACCAGAAAGCTCATGCAGAAACAAAGGAAAAGAAAAGCTAACCAAATAAGATTTGTGGTATTCTATGTAATAGTTTGAGACTATTAAGACAGTGATATATATTATCTATCATGATATGTAATGAATGTAATAAAAGTTACGTACTTGGGAGCTAGACTCTGATAATCATGTAAATTAAGTTTGATATTTATATTATTGTTATTATTTTTAGTATTATTCCGCTCATAGAAATGGTATCGTAAAGCACCGAGTTCGGGTTTCAAGTACCCAGATTTGGGGGCTCTACAATATTCCAACAGAATAATAAATAACAGAACTAGGTCATGCGTAAACGCACTGATAGGATGTTCCAACAGAATAATAAAGAATTGAATAACAGAAGAATTTCACCATGTATGTGGTACTTCGCATAGACAGGTTATTCCAACATAATAATAAAGAATGGAATAACAGAAGAATTTCACCAAGTATAGGGTAGACCGCGTATACAGGTTATTCCAACATAATAATAAAGAATGGAATAACAGAAGTTCCCTTCATGAATACGAAAGAAATAATACCCCTTACGAGTACAACAAATAATATCCTTTACCTTAAAAAGAAGAGTATTCCGATGGGTAGGGCGATGATATACTTGAAGAAAACTTGCACTATTTTCTACACTCAAAGCTTTCTTAAACTCTAAAGAAATACACTCAAGATTATAAAAGAAGATTTCTCTGAATTTCTGGTGTGATTTTTAATTCTAACTAAGCATCCTATTTATAGGAGAATAGAAAGGATACTATGCTGCACTATGCAATAAAATATAATATATTCTATTTATAATCAAATAAAATAAAAACACTATGCATTATAAAATATAATATATTTTATTTATAATCAAATAAAACAAAACTTTATAAAAAGTATTCTATTTTATATAAAAAATTTTCTGTTTTATTACACTTATAATAATAATAAAACAACATTTATCACCATTATTATAATTCATAATATTAATCGACCAGGTCGTTCCCAGGAAAGAGGGGGCTTTCTAATAAGGATTTCTCCCTATTGACGCGCAATTAGGTGATCAAACCTCTCCTTGACAGAACTTCTAGACATCGTCAATATTGCAAATAATAATATTAATAACTCTGTCAACTCAATTATTAATTTAATAATATAAAATATCGACAATAATTGAATCAAATAACGTGAGATACTATGCAGCAATTACTGTAGCAATAATTGAACAAAACTGAGTGACTTCTCACGTAAACATCAATAATCAATACCGTGTGTTACTATGCAACCACACGTATTACTGTACTTTTGACACCGGGTGTTTCAACAGTTAACGGTAAAACTTCCGTCGTTATTTTCATAAAATATTTTTGTCGTTTTCTCAATCCGACAATAATTCCGTTGTGGGGTCCACCAATGATTGTGTCGCCGTATGAATATTCCCTGGTCAATCGAATATTATATAACAACTTTCTTACTTTACAAAATTTATAAATATTACCCACAACTATAACATTATATCAAAACCACAACATAATATTCAAAAAAATATTTCGAGAAATTTAAATCTTTATTCATAAAATTTGGGGTCTCACAATCTACCCTCCTTATGAAATTTTGCCCTCGAAATTTACGTACGTACCTAGTATACCGAAGAGATGAGGATACCTTTACTTCATTTCAGATTCTAACTCTTGAGGTATAACCTTTGAGTGTTGAATACAATCCCTCTTATCCAAGATTTGAACACGTATCTCCTCATACGTTAAATCTTCTGCTATCTCGTCTAGTTCTAATTTAATAACGTGGTTCGGGTCGTCCACATATTTATGTAACATCGATACGAAAAAAAAATGTTATGAACGCGCGACATACTTGGCAGTAAAACGAGTCTATAGGCCACAGTTCCTACTCGATCAAGGATTTTAAATGGGCCAATTAAATCGAGGGTTGAGATTTCCTCTCTTCATCGACTCTTGCTTCTAGAATAACGCCTTTTTGAACCTTCTTCTTCATATTCTTCAGCTCTAGGTGTGTAGTTTGAGCGGCTTTAACTTTATCGATTAAAGTCGATTCTAATCGTATTTTTGTTATCTTCACATGGGTCCCTAGAGTCTTTAACTCTATCTTCACCATTTATAAGTTATACGAAATGGGTTTTTGTGTTAATACATCGTACTCGTAAACGCATATGATCTTCTATTCAACGCGTCAGCTACCAAGTTCGCTCTTCCACAATGATATTGAATGGTACGATCGTAATCTTCAACAGCTCGAGCCAACATCTTTGGCACATTATACGATCATTTTAGGTAAAGAAATATTTGAGGGTTTTAGAATTGGGTTTTGTACTGGGGTCAATACAAAATTTGATTTCATGTTCTAGGGGTAGGCTAAGTCTTCAAGAATACGCTAGGAAATTTATTAACAATAGAAATATCATTCAAAACTGTGACCCTCATCCAAGACTTGGATATCACGTCACATTGATACCTATTAACTTGCCACCGTTATTCACGACGTCCCCTACGGATATTCTAGCTTCGGTGTATTCCAAGACTTGGAAGTCACCAGCGAAAGGCTCGGGGCTCTTTATTTACGATCTAGGGGTAGGCTAAGAAGTCTTCAAGAATACGTCAGGAAATTTATTAACAATAGAAATATCATTCAAAACTGTAACCCTCATCCAAGACTTGGATAGTACGTCACATTGATACCTATCAACTTGCCATCGTCATTCACGACATCGCCTACAGAAAGTCTGGCTTCGGTGCATTCCACACAAGAAAGTAAACAACGAAAGGACCGGGGCTCTTTACTTATGGCTTGATATGACAATGATTGACTTTAGTGGTTTGGTTGCTTGAATTCGCATAACAGGTTGGTTAGGAATATGAAAGCTAATAACCTTACGAAAAGCATGATGAATAGTTAACCAATCGATTCCTAAAATCACATCAAAGGCAAGTATTTTCAAAGAGATAAGATCGACAAGTAAAGTGAGGGTATCGATTTGAATCAAATAAGATTTATAAATAGTAGAGGTAACGAAGGTTTATCCCAACAGAGTTTCAACAGATAAATCAAAGTCTAATTTCTCCGGAGTCAAATTTAAACATTGAGCGCAAGTAGGAGAAATAAAAGAGTGGGTAGAACTGGTATCGAATAAGGTATAGACTTCGCAAGAGTTTATAATTAACTTACCCGTAATAACTTCGTTCGGGTTTCCCGACAAAAGCTCTCACTTAAACTACCGGATTTGACTTTGCTATAGAGTACATTCCACCCTTACTTGCTTCGTCACATTCCTGATCCATGATTCGAATCATTACTCTTCGATCCATATCGAATTGGGGTTGACCGCTCTGCATAGGGTAATTCCGAATTCGATGTTAGATTCTCCCAATTGTTATCTAAAAAGTAAAATCCATTTCATCTATTTTAGCCTTATTGGATCGGACGACTTTTTCTATAATATCTACGCGTCGTCCGGCTTTTACCCGTGCATCATCTATTCTCCTTCGTTCAGTTGTTTCTTCTTTCAACAAAACTTTGATCATAGCATTCTCAGATTCCAGCTCTAATATCTTATACTCTGCCAAAGAGTGCTTCTGTTCAAGCATTGCACATCAGGTAACACAATTTTGAATTGTTACATCTCTTTGCTCCACGACCGCCTGCCGTTCTTCAGATTGCTCTTCTAACTCATGAATACGATTTTGTAATTCTAAATTTCGATCATAAAATTCTTCTAATAAATTCTCCTCAGGTTCCTCTTCTTCCTCTTCTTCCTCGCTCTCAGCTGCTACCTCTGCAACTAGCTCGGGTGCAACTATTAGTTCTTCACTCACCACGTAGATATCTCTAATTTCTTCTTCTTCTGACATCACATTAACCTGGTTAGTGATTAAAGGTGTCTCAACGGTCTCATTCACTCCATTGTTAACATTTTCAGCTGCCATTTTCAAACACTGCCACAAAACAAGGGTTAATTAACATATCACATATTATCCTTATACTCTTACCGACCAATTAAATACCAAATAAACTTAGGTAGGTCATACTAGCGAAGGAATTCCCCGTCTCTCCCCTCCTAGTTCTTGTCCCACATCTCAGCTAGGGATCATATCCCTAAGCTTTGATACCAACTGTGACGCCCCCAAAATTGGTATACATCACCTATTCTGAGTCGCCAAATACATGGTACAAAATTCAAATACAAACTTAATTATACAACATGAGCTGTGAGTTTTAATACAAATATTGTCTTCTAGACAGTATTCATACTCAAAATACGACAAAACATAATCTTAGAGTTCTAACATGAATATTGTCATCTAGACAATATCCACACTCAAATTCAATCTTATTACATTTATAATCACACTATTTCATAGACTAGTGAGGACAACTAATGCTATCATCCGGACCCAAGCACTCCGGTTCCCCGACTAGTCCACCTTTCGTTCTCATTTCCTGAAGAGAACAATGAAAGCAAAAAGGGTGAGCTCAACTAGCCCAGTAAGAAATATTATGACTAAGATAATGCAGAATAAATTATCGTTAGCCTTCAACAGTGTTAATGTAATAACCCAAGATTTTCTATATAAAATAATTAAGAAATTTTGCGTATAATTTTTTTATTTTATTTAATGACGAGAATAAGTGTCTAGTAATGTGAGCGATAAATGCGAATATATTTATTACTTGAAAATTAGAAATAATTTTGGAATTATTAATTACTACAAATTATATTTTTATGGTAATTAATTTACATAAGCGAAATGTTTTTATTAATTATTTTCCATGAAAACATGATTGGAAATAATATATGAAGTGATAATTAGAATTTATATAATATATATTTTATTATATGAATTGTTCGAATATTTAAATCAAGTATTTTAACTTGATATGCGAAAAGAAGTCGGATATGAGATCCAAACCACGAATTGGGATTGTGATCAAGAGATGAGAATACTAATATTATATTATTGTTATAATGATTTTACATTACAATAATTATGTCTCGTGTATGTCTTGAATGAGATAATATTGAAGCAATGACGGTCGATTAGGTCATATCATATTACCGTCTTTGTGAAACCCTAATTATTAAACTTAGTTATGAGAAATGACCGAGTAGTATTTGTGTATATGAAGTTTCTTGTGTATATGAAGGTTCTTGTGTATAAGATGTCGTAATTAGAAGAAAATCCTAATTCTTGTTGTTTTTGTCGATAATTAGGACAAACCCTAATTATTACAACCCTAATCGGTTGAAGTTAGAGATCGTAATGACCGTGTTAGAACATACACGAGATAATTAGAGAACCTAATGGTCAATTAGAAACCCTAATTGATGGCGTTAAGAAACCCTAATTAGAAAACCCTAATTTTTCAATCAAAACCCTAATTTAAAATTATTGGGTTTAATTACGATGTTATTGTATAAATGTTTTAATTTACCAAAGGATAGAAAGTAATTGGTAAATGATAAAAATTACCATCTAGTGATTAAATACTACATTTAATTGCTATGTACAAAAATGCCCATGAAATTATATGTGAAATTACCAAAATACCCTTTTAGTGTATTATTAGTTATATTATTTATGGAATTTTAAAATCTAAAGTGATAAACCCTAATGGTTATGGATAATGTCTATAATGCCCTTCATGGTAGACATGAAAGTCTAAACTACCCTTGTGCATTATTAAAGGAAGAAACCAATTATTAGTGTGGAAATGACTAAAATGCCCTTTTTGTCCATTTAGTGTATTATTAGTGTATTATTGGAGGAATCTAGCAACAAATCATGGCCAACATCACTACCCTACCAATTGAGCATCCAAGACTCAATTATGCTTAGATTCAATCAACCAATCTAGCATCCAAGGCATTTGAATTATTACATACATAGATTGGAGAGAGTTAGCATTTTTGTACACTAAAATTGCCCCAACTCTTCTAGCTATGCTCTCTCAACCTCTTAGCTCCCAAAACACTTGGCCATACACTCCTAAGTACAGCCCCCACGATCACAAGCATCAAAACACAAGATCAAAGTCGAAATCCAAAAATCAAAGCTCCAAAAAGTGGTAAATTCCTAATTTTGAAATCCTTCGATTCGATGTTAATTGATGCAATTGATTGTTTAAAGTAGTGTAATAATAGGAGTCTATTAATGTTACGGGTTGTAAAAACACGGACCCATAACATCAAAGTGCACAATTTGAAGATTTAAAACAAGTTGGAAAAAAGCAATTACATTATTTTTCATCAAATGTCAGAGGCTATAACTCTTTGTTAGATCTCGAGTTTTGTTGTTTAAAAGTTGTTATAGGTATCCTGATATGTGGTCTTTAAACTCCAAAAGGAATCAGGTCTATATCTATTGTATATCGGGATTTATAAGCGGTCAAAGTGGGTTGGCCAAGATTGATTGGCCATTGTTTTCAAACCCGAAAAAATATTCTAAGTGTCTAGAAATGTTTTTTTGGCAAATGTCAGGCCTTATATCTCGGTCATCTTTAATGTGTTTTGTGTTTTAAAGGTTGATATGTGTATCTTGTTATGTGGTATTTAAACTCCAAAACGAATCAGGTCCATATATATTACGGATTAAGAGTTATTTAAGGTCAAAGTGGGTTGGCCAGGCATTGACCGAAAAAATTACAGGCGACCCGAATTTTCTAAGTGTTAATTTTTCGACAAGGTTTGACCATACTTTAGATGCTTGATTTCTTGTTCTTATGATGATGTTAAGTGTTAGAGTTGTAGTCCTACATGTTGTCTACACACTTTGGAATTGATAGATCACATAAACGTTACGATCATCAAGTTATAGAGGTCCAAAGTAGGCACCTCGAGCATTCTCCGTGAAGAAACGACTTTGGTAGCTACTTTGATGACCGATTTATCCCAGATCGATGTTTGTTTAGAGGTTATGATTGTTGGATCTTGTATTCTTGTATTTCCTCTACAAGACCCAATTTATAGATTGTCCAAATTCGTTAAGATGAGAGAGTTATTCACGGTCAAAAGTAGGCCACTTTCGGTTACGCCTTATGAAGATACTGGTAGGCTCAAAGAACACCTATAGCGACAGTTACATCACTATAGGGGCCTTTAGCGACAGCTTTTAATTATTTTAATTTACGATTTTCCGAAATTAATTTAAAAATTAGAAAAATTAGTTTTTTAATTATTAAAAATACCAAATAAATTATGAAAAAATTATTTTAAAATCCGAAAAATAGTTTTAACTATTTTGAGTATATTTCACAAATATTTAGTATTTTTGGAATATAAAGGTATTTATTTATTTAATTATAATATTAAATAAATGTTTTAAAAATAGTTTTAATTAAGTGAAAATCATGAAAAATTATATTATGGTATAAGAAAATATTTTAAGTTATTTGTGATGACTTTTAATATTTTGTGATGAATTTCATTAATTAATTATATATTAATGATATTAAAGTTATTTATTGATTATATTAAATAATTAGTTTAAAAATGATTTTAATATTTTAAAATCATTTTAAATGAAAATAAAGTATTTATAGATATTTTGAGTTATAAAATATAACTTTTAATATTTAGAAGATAATTTCATTAATAATTATATATTAATGATATTTAGTTAATGATTTGTGATATTAAGTTTATTTAATATTTATATTAAATAAATAGTTTAAAAATAGTTTTATTTATTTAAAAATCATTTAAAGAGGATATTAAGGATTTAAAAATATTTTAAGTTATAATTAATGACTTTTAATATTTGGATGAATAGTACATTAATATTTATATATTAATGGTGATTATTTAAAATGATTTTAATTGTTTTAAAAATCATTTAAAGGGTAATATAAATGTTTTAAAAATAGTTTGAGTTATTATAAATAACTTTTATATTTTAGCAATGGTTTCATTAATAATTTAATATTAATTAATTATTAATGATAATAGAATTGTTTGATGTTTAAATCATTTAATTATGATTAGATGTTTGAAAGTTATAATATTACCAAACTAGTGACTTGAGAACCAGGTTATGAAGTCCGAGATTTGATGAAGAGCACCCATAGTAACGATTATATCACTATAAGCCCTTGAGTAATGATTTGATTTATTTTAAATTTTTCAATTTTGGAAAATTCAAAAAATGATTAAAAGTAAAATGTCCGATATTTACTGAGATGTTGAGGTATAGAATAAGAGTCTTAGACTCGAGATTTACAAATAAAAAGTTGTCGGCACACCAAACAAATGTCGGAACCTATAATAGAAAGAAAAGACTTACAGTAAGAGCATGGGTGAGATATTTGAAAAATGTATAAAAGTATAGAATAGAAAGTATGATCACTGCGATTATGTGATGGCGTGATTAGACTATGTCTTTGTTGTAATAGACGATTACTATGTGTTATGATATATTGTTCTAATCGAGCGAATGATCGATTATTGATAGGTTGTGATAAAGAGATAAAACCTAAGTTGAGATTTGTAATCGATGAATCGGCAAGTATCCTACCTTTGCATTTTCTTTATGCAATGGACATGAGTAAGTTTGAAATTATTCTATTCTGTCTGCAGTTATGTATGCGCTTTGATTATCAACATGTTAGCTCGGATATATATTACATTAAGTTGATTTCTAAATGGTTATACAAGTGTCCCCACTTGGATAATCATGGCATTTATTCACATGTTGATATACCTTTGTCAATTACCCATATACATATATGTTGAATTACATATTATTGTTGAGCAAGATTAAAAACCTTCGGGTTTGGAACCAGGCATGTATGAACATCCCGATAATGGGAAAATTTTTATGCGCTTGGTAGACAAAGGGTGAGCGATGAATTTCGTTCAAGTTATGTAGTATTGATCAATCTGAGGTACAATGAAATGATCACCCTCCGTGCTAGTAAGTTATGACGGTTTCGCGGATGAATTTACGCTAAACCTTTTGAAAATGAAAACCATGTTCATAGTATGTTTCTTAAACCCTATTCATGGGTGGAGCCTAATTTCAAGAAATTGAAAGAGAATTGTTATGTGAATTTTTATCGGATCAGATTACTTCACAACTTTCGATTACGTTGTAGAAGTGTTATGGAAAGAGAATATTTATATTCTTTCGACTTATATATATAATTGCTATTACTTGTTTGGCACTCAAATGCTCATCCTTGCTTAAACTAAATGTTTTCGATTCGTGACGATCGACTTTGAAGGCTCGAGCACGAACAAGGGAAAAGAAAAGTCGTTCGAATGAGATTTAGTATGAGTTAATGGTTATAGTTAGTAAGACAATGGAATCTATTATCGGTATTGTAAGGAATGTATTTGAAGGTCACGTGCACTGGGAAGTAAACTTTGATGTATGTAAATTAAGTTCGAATGTATTATTATTTAGTATTATTGACTTAAAAGAAATGGTATCGTGGAGAACCGAGTTCGGGTTGCAAGTACCGGATTTGGGGTCGCATGCGATTAAACCGATACAATATAACAACCATCAAGTTTAAGCTGCTGCGAACAAGCAATCCATTAGAAGAGTCAAGTAGAGAATAAAATCTACTATCTTTTATGATTTAAATGGTTTTCATCACTTTTATCACGAGACTCGACAATAAATAATCCACATCATCAAATCATCCCACACTACGAAGGCCAATGATATTCTTTAGTATCACGACCACAAATTATTCATGCACTACGGGCCAAAGATAATCGTGTTTTCATCAACGGTCCTGATCATACCATAGAACAATTCATCTTTGCACCATTGGCCGAAGAGAATCCATAGCCATAATCATACCAAAAACTGTCCATCAATGCTCTATGGGCCAATAAGGATTTTTTACCATCATTTGTAACATTACGGTCATGATTATACCGAATAATCCCTGGTCATAATCATACCAAGTACATCTATGCACTACAGGCCACAGATGACTTTCAACATAATATAAACATGAGGATGATGACAATGACATAATAATTCAATAAAACAAGTTCAAAAATTAATTTATCCAGGAACCAATAACGTCCAAATTGTCAACATGATACTGCTTTATGGAGTATAATTCAAGAATGCTCAGAAGAATATTTCCATGAAAAGATACTGGATGAAGCGCAAATATCAAGGATATTCCACTAATTTCATGGAGTTTAGAAGCCAAAACTTTAACCAAAAGAGTATCATAGAATATATGAAATTGCAATGGATTTTCACCCGCCATGCGGTAATCCACGTAGACAGCTCATTTCCATAATTTAATAAGAAATGAATACGAAGGGTCATTCACCATGCATGTGGCAATCCACATAGACAGATTATTCCAATAGAATAATAAAGAATGGAATAACAGAAGAATTCACCATGCATACGATAAACCGCACAGACAGTTTATTCTAGCAGAATAATAAATAATGGAACGAGGTCATGCGTAAATGCACAGACAGGATATTCTAACAGAATAATAAATAACGGAACTAGGTCATGCGTAAACGCACCGAAAGGATATTCCAACAGTATAATAAAGAATGGAATAACATAAGAATTTCAGCATGTATGCAATACTTCACATAGACAAGTTATTCCAACATAATAATAAAGAATGAAATAACAGAAAATTTTCACCAAGTATAGGGTAGACCACGTATACAGGTTATTCCAACAGAATAATAAAGAATGGAATAACATAAGTTCTCTTCATGAATATGAAATAAATAATACCCCTTACGAGTACAACAAATAATATCCCTTACCTTAAAAAGAAGAGTATTTCGACGGCTAGGGCGGGGATATACTTGAAGAAAACTTGCACTATTTTCTACGCTTAAATCTTTCTTAAACTCTAAAGAAATACGCTCAAGATTAGAGAAGAAGAATTCTCTGAATATCTGGTGTGATTTTCAATTTTAACTAAGCATCCTATTTATAGGAGAATGGAAAGGATACTATGCTGCACTATGCAATAAAATATAATATATTCTATTTATAATCAAATAAAACAAAACTTTATAAAAAGTATTTTGTTTTATATAAAACATTTTTACTATGCAAACACTATGCAGGCACTATGCAAACACTATACATAATAAAATATAATATATTCTATTTATAATCAAATAAAACAAAACTTTATAAAAAGTATTTTGTTTTATATAAAAAGTTTTCTATTTTATTACACTTATAATAATAATAAAACAACATTTATCACCATTATTATAATTCACAATATTAATCGACCAGGTCATTCCTAGGAAAGAGGGGGCTTTTCAATAAGGATTTCTCCCTATTGGCCAATGATTAGGTGACCAAACCTCTCCTTGATGAACTTCTAGACATCGTCAATATTGCAAATAATAATATTAATAACTCATCATCTCAATTATTGATTTAATAATATAAAATATCGACAATAATTGAATCAAATAACGTGAGATACTATGCGGCAATTCTTGTAGCAATAATTGAACAAAAGCGAGTAACTTCTCACGTAAGCATCAATAATCAATCAATACCGTGCTACTATGCAACCACGCGTATTACTATACTTTTAACACCGGGTGTTTCAACGATTAACGCAGTAAAACTTAGTCGTTATTTTCATAAAATATTTTTGTCGTTTTTCTCAATCCGACAATAATTACATTATTAGGGGTCCACCAATGATTGTCTTGCCATCTGAATATTCCCTGGTCAATCGAATATTATATAACAACTTGCTTACTTTGCAAAATTTATAAATATTACCCACAACTATAACATTATATCAAAACCACAACATAATATTCAAAAAAATATTTTCAGAAATTTAAATCTTTATTCATAAAATTTGGGGTCTCACATAAACGAGCAAGTAGCACCCGAATCAAATAATACGTAAGCATCTATATCATTGATTGGGATAATACCTGACACAACATCCTTTGATTGCACAACATCTTGCACAGTCCTGTTGAAGGTTCTGGCTATGGGTTTGTTTGATGACGTTGGTCCAGCAATGGTCCATGTACCTCCATTGCTACCTCCCTTACTTCCTCCTCGAGTTTTATTGGCTTGCCACCAATAAATAGCCTTAATTTTCAACATAAATGTTGCAAAATCAGTCTTCTGATTTTCCCCTACTCTAGCAACACTGAAAACTTTCTCTATCTCCATGATCCAGGTATGTGCCTCAACTGGATTCATGGACCCACGGAATTCTGGTGGTCCAACCGCCTTGAAGTCCTTAAATGTCACAGCTTGATTCTGCGGTTGATTCTGTAGTGCACCCGTCAGTAACGTCACTAGCTGCTGAACTGGGTTAGACTAAGCATTGTTGTTAGTGGTAGATCCCTCAGGGGTCCTCTGTCATGGTTGACGTCCTGGAGGCATTTTCTGTTAAAATATATTCATTAGATTATTACTCAACTCCTTAAAGTATTTTTTACTTAACTTGCATCCCATAAAAGAAATCATCACATAACACATAACACTTTGAATAAAATAAAATAATAACTTTTATTCATTCATAATCTTTTTGAAAACATAAGAACAATAACATCACTGCTATTTACATTACTTTCCTGAACTACTAAAGTTTCAGGATAACATCAACATCATATCTCATTGATTACATATCACTAGGGATTTACATATTATTTAACATCTTATTAATCACATATCAGGTACATTCCCTACGATGTCCTACTAAGATGCCGCGTAGCCTTACAACGCTCTTCCTCCATTATCCAGAACATTATTCTGCAGTCCAATACGTACAACGGCAGTGTCTCAAACTGAATCGGATAGTGGATAACTCGATCTTGAGCTCGATTAATCATGGTTTTGAATACATTATTCATCTCCTCCATCTTCATCCTCTTTGCTTGTGTGTCTCTCTTTGCTATCCCGGCTCGTTGATAAGCTTCCTCGTACGCGTCTTTGGCTCTTGTCCTCTTAGTAGATTCTTCTTTCAACTTGTTCTTCAGCTCTACAATCTCCTCTGTCATTTGTTCATTCTTTCCTTCAGTGTGGATTAGCTTCTCTTCGACATTATTCAGACATTCCTCTCGATCCTGGATCTCATCGTCCTTCTGTGCCATCGAGGTCTGTTGTTCAGCTACTATCTCTTCCAACTCCTCGACAGTATTTTGAAGTTCCACATTGGGGTCGTATACTTCATCGTACATACGAGCATCGATCGAGTTTAGTGGAATCTCTTCCTCCTCGTCCTCTTCATCCTCATTCGACCGTGGAAGCTCAACGGGATCCTCCTCATCCGTTTCTACATCATCATCCTCATCAGGTAAACCCTACTGCTCAACCACTGTGACCAACAGAGCTGACTCCCGTGGAAGTAGTTGTTCCCAAACCACCTGAATGTCACGAGACTCCTCCTCTCTAGGCATCTAAGGTCCTTCCTCCCTAGACTGACTGGATTCTCCTACTCTAATACCAACTTGTGACACCCTAAAATCTGGGTACTTCATTCCCACAAGATTTTGTGTTCACTTGATAAAAAAATATATTCATATCTAACTACCCAATCATAATAAAATTTAATAATAAACATTCCCATTAAAGGATTACACTAATAAGTTCAATAAAATCTCTCAGGTTATCTAACCTATAAATACAAACATCATATGCGGAAAAATTAAATAATTACATCACAAGATTTAAAATAAAGTCTGACAATATTTAAAAGTTAACATGTTTACAAGTCTTCAATACTTGTTCATCTTTCCTTTCCCTTTACTGGTGCTAGGTGCATCGATCTTCTCAACTTTAGTTGTAATAGTTATATAAGCAAGAGTGAGCAAACAATGCTCACTTAAAATGATAATGAATAAAACTGTACAATAATTTCCAAATAATATGCTCAATAGAACTGAACAATATGTTCTATCAATGATAATTAAAATCTGAATCATATATCTGAAGGTCATAATGTAAGACCCCAACTTTTATAAATAAAGATTAAATTTTCTCGAAATATATTTTTGAATATTATGGTGTGGATATTGTGACGCCCCCAAAATCGGTATACATCACCCATCTTGAGTTGCTAGATACATGGTACATAATTCAAATACAACTTAATAATACAACTGTCGTGTACAATACGACAAAATATAAAATGTGAGTTTGAATACAAATATTGTCTACTAGAGAGTATACAAACTCAAAAGGAGTCCTCATTACAATTATTATCATACTATTTCACAGAATAGTGAGGACTACTAATGCAAACATCTAAGACCATCACTCTGTTCCCCGACTAGTCCCAGCTACGTTCTCATTTCCTGAAGAGAACAGTAAAATAAAAGGGTGAGCTCAACTAGCCCAGTAAGAAATATTATGACTAAGATAATGCAGAATAAATTATCAATAGCCTTCAATAGTATAACAACTGATAGAATATAATAGACAACAAGTTTTAGATCAAAAACTGCAGCGGAATAAGCAATCCATTAGAAGAGTCAAGTAGAGAATAAAATCTACTATCTTCTATGATTTAAAAGGTTTTCATCACTTTTATCATTTGGGACTCGACAATAATAAATAATCCACATCATCGAATCACCCCTACACTACGGCCAAGGATATTCTTTAGTATCACGACCACAAATTATCCATGCACTACGGGCCAAGGACATTCGTGTATTCATTAATGGTCTTGATCATGCCAACAACTATCCATCAATGCACTACGGGCCAATGAGGACTTTTACCACATCATTTGTAACATTACAGTCATGATTACAATCAATAATCCTCGGTCATAATCATACCAAGTCCATCTATGCATTACGAATACCACGATGACTTTCAACAAAATATAAACATGAGGATGATGACAATGATATAAGAATTCAATAAAACAAGTTCAAGAATTAATTTGTCTAGGAACCAATAACGTCTAAATTTTTAACATGATATTTCTTTGTGGAGTAAAATTCAAGAATGCTCAGAAGAATATTTCCATGAAAAGATACTGGATGAAGCGCAAATATCAAGGATATTCCACTAATTTTATGGATTATAGAAGTCAAAACTTTAACCAACTGAGTATAATAAAGAATGGAATAACAAAAGAAATCACCATGCATGCGATAGATCACTTACATATGAAGTTATTCCAACGAATAATAAATAACGGAATCAGGTTAGGCGTAAAACACATGAGCGAGATATTCCAATGAATAATAAAAGACGGAATTAGGTCCGGCGTAAAATGCATGAATGTGATATTCTAACGAATAATAATAAAAGGCGGAACCAGTCCAAATAGAATGCATGCATGTGATATTCCAATGAATAATAAAGATTTTAACCAGGTCCGGCGTGAGAACGCATACGAGCGGGATATTCCAACAGAAAAATAAAAAATGGAATAACAAAAGAATTTCACCAAGTATGCGGTACTTCGCATAGACAGGTTATTCCAATATAATAACAAAGAATGGAATAACAGAAGTTCTCTTCATGAAGACGAAAGAAAGAAATAATACTCCCAACTGGATATAGAAGTAGTGAAGTAGCAGAATACTTTTCTTCTTTCTCTCTATAATTTCTCTCTATAATAATTATTCTATAGATTTAGTGAATTTGTGAGATATGAAGGAAGAATGAGCTTCTATTTAGAGGAAAATATAGTTTCGATAATTGCACATTTTGGGGCTCGAAAAATTACAGTACAATACCTCCAACTTTTCTTTCATTTTTAATTTAGTCCTACAAGTATTATCAATCTTGCACCCACTCCCCTAATAGTAAATCATGTGAATCAATAGTACAATCATGTGAATAAATAGTATAATCATGTGAATAAATAGTATAATCATGTGAAAAAATTAATTACAGTATAGTACCTTCAACTATACCTCCATTTTTAACTTAGTCATGCAAGTATTATCAATCTTGCACCACCACCCCTAATAGTATAAGAATGTGAATCAATAGTACCCCGTGAATAATAACTCGTGAATAGTAACTCGTGAATAGTACTCCAACACGAAAAGTGCTCCGAATACCCGAGTGAACAATATAACCTCCAGACATCAATTGTTATCGAAATAAATGTCAATTTCCACTAACACTAATAATCCCAATACAATGGAACAATCCATTTCATCTTTAACCAACACAACTTATTCATTATTAATATTATAACTCACAATATTTAACTACCAGGTCGTTCCCAGGAAAGAGGAGGATTTCCGATAAGGATTTCTCCTTATTGGCGCGCAATTAGGTGACCAAACCTCTCCTTGACAGAACTTCTAGACATTGTCAATATTGCAAATAATAATATGAATAACTTTGTTATCTCAATTATTGATTTAATAATAATAAATATTATGTAGATGATACTGTGACAATAATTGAATCAATAATATGAGAGATATGATGCAGCAATTACTGTAGCAATAATTGAGTATAATTGAGTGACTTCTTACGTAAGCATCAATAATCAATACCGTGTGCTACTTATGCAACCACGCCAGACATTCTTTGTACTTTTAACACCGAAGTGTTTCAACAGTTAACGGTAAAACTTCCGTAGTTATTTTCATAAAAAGTATTTTTGTCGTTTCTCAATCCGACAATAATTTACATTGTGGGTCCACCAATGATTGTACCGTCGCATGCGGATATTCCCAGACAAAAAGAATATTCCCCGACCAATCGAATATTATATAACAACTTGCGTACTTTGCAAAATTTATAAATATTACCCACAACTATAACATTATATCAAATCCACACCATAATATTTAAAAAAATTATTTCGAGAAAATTAAATCTTTATTCATAAAATCTGGGGTCTCACAATCTCCCCTCCTTATGAAATTTTGCCCTTGAAATTTATGTACGTACCTGGTATGCCGAACAGGTGAGGATACCTTGACCTCACTTCAAATTCTAACCCTTGAGGTATAACCTTTGAGTGTTGAATATAATCCTTCTTATCCAAGATTTTAACACGTATCTCCTCATACGTTAAATCTTCTGCTATATCGTTTAGTTCTAATTTAATAATGTGGTTCGGGTCATCCACATATTTACGTAACATCGATACGTTAAAAACGTTATGATCACGCGACACACTTGGCGGTAAAACGAGTCTATAGGCCACAGTTCCTACTCGATCGAGGATTTCAAATGGGCCAATTAAATTGAGGGTTGAGATTTCCTCTCTTCGTCGATTCTTGTTTCTAGAATAACGCCCTCTTAAACCTTCTTAAATCTTCACAATCATCAGCTCTGAGTGTGTAGTTTGAGCGGCTTTAACTTTATCGATTAAAGTCAATGCTAATCGTATATTCATTATCTTGATGTAGGTCCCTAGAGTCTTTAACTCTATCTTCATCTTTGTAAGTTATAAAAAATGAGTCTTTGTCTTAACAATATCGCACTCGTAAACGCATACGATCTTTTACTCAACACGTCAGCTACCACGTTCGCTCTTCCACGATGATATTGAATGGTACGATCATAATCTTCAACAGCTCGATCCAACGTCTTTGGCGCATGTTACGTTCATTTTAGTTGAAGAACTATTTGAGGGTTTAAGAAATGGGTTTTGTACTGGGGTCAATACAAAATTCAATTTCACGCTCTAGGGTAGGCTAAGAAGTCTTCAAGAATATGTTAGGAAATCTATTAACAATAGAAATGTCATTCAAAACTGTGACTCTCATCCAAGACTTGGATAGTACGTCACATTAATACCTATCAACTTGCCATCGTCATTCACGACATCACCCTACGTAAAGTCCGCTTTGGTGCATTCCACACAAGGAAGTCAACAACGAAAGGCTCGGGGCTCTTTACTTATGGCTAGATATGACAGTGATTGACTGTAGTGGTTTAGTTACTTAAAAAGTTAGGAATATGAAAGCTAACAACCTTACAAAAAGCATGATGAGTAGTTAACCAATCGATTCCAAAAATCACATCCATGCAAATATTTTCAAAGAGATAAGATCGACAGGTAACGTGAAAGTGTTGATTTGAATCAAACAAGATTTATAAATAGTAGAGGTAACGAAGGTTTCTCCCAACTGAGTTTCAACAGATAAATCAAAGTCTAACTTCTCCGGAGTTAAATTCAAACATTGAACACAACTAGGTGAAATAAAAGAGTGAGTAGAACCGGTATCTAACACGGTATAGACTTCGCAAAAGTTTATGATTAATTTACCCGTGCTAATTTTATTCAGGTTCCTCGTTACGAAAAAAAAAAATGCTCTCTCTTAAACTACCGGTTTTGGCTTGTCTGGAACATCATTTGGCATCACTATCCCAGCTGGACTTGACTTCACCATACGACAAAATCGAACTAGGTGACCTTCTCTTCCGCAATTGAAACACTCTTTAGATTGCTACGTACAGTTTGGACGGTTGTGTCCCTCCTGTCAGCATTTGAAACATACGACCGATGATCGTTCTTCTTCCTTTGAAACCGGTGCTGGTGCTGCTGTCTTTCCATAATTATTGAACCTTCTCTTCTTGAAATTTCCACTTCTATTATTTTGGCCATGATTACCACCGAAGTGGTTATAATTCTTGGCTTGATAATTTCCCCCACGATGGTTATCATTGTTCCGATGACCATTGCCACCGGTACGATTAATATCGTGTTGTTCGTCGTTGCCTTTTGGTTGTGCAGACTCATTATCGCGCTCTAATAACTGATCCTTATTCACAACATCTGAATATAAACAAAGTTTGTGAGAAATAAGATATTTACGTGTCTCAGGTTTCAAACCTCTTAGAAACATTCGCGTCATTCGCTCCTCATTATCGACCAAATGGGATGCAAACCGAGACAACTCTGCAAATTAAGCCTCATACTGCGACACAGTCATATTATTTTGCTCCAACTTGATAAACTCGACCTCCTTCATGTGACGAATACTTTCGGGAAAGTACTTGTCATTGAACAGCTCTTGGAACTTCTCCCAAGACATCTTGAGTGCGTCAGTCTGGGTACGTTTTACAGATTCCCACCAATGATCTACTTCTTCACGCAACATAAAGGTGGCAAAGAAAACCTTTTGCTCCTCGGAGCATCCCAAGACCTCAAATATCTTGGTGATCTGCTTTAACCACGTCTCCGCCTTAAGTTATTCTTGCTTTCCCAAAAACTCTGGTGGTCCCGGCTCCTTGAAGCGCTAGCGGTGACCAACCGTGGGTTGCCATTGTTTCTCCTCTGCATTATGAATGAGGAGCCGCCTTCGCTTTAATGTTGCATGAATTCTAAAAGCTCTTAAATGTACCGACGTTAAATCAATTGATCGGTGTTGTTGTTGTTTACGGGAGGATTATCGCCATCCTGTTGTACATTATCCTCGATTATTGATGCATGGAGACTCAACGGTCTCACGTGCTCCATTGCTATTCTCAACATTCTCAGATGTCATTTTCAAACACTGCCACAAAACAAGGGTTAATTAACATATCACATATTATCCCTATACTCTGACCGACCAATTAAATACCAAATAAACTTAGGTAGGTCATACTAGCGAAGGAATTCCCCATTTCTCCCCTCCTAGTTCTTATCTCACATCTCAGCCAGGGATCATATCCCTAAGCTTTGATACCAACTGTGACGCCCCCAAAATTAGGTATACATCACCCATCTTGAGTCGCCAGATACATGGTGCATAATTCAAATACAACTTAATAATACAACTGTCGTGTACAATACAAAAAAACATAAACTGTGAGTTTGAATACAAATATTGTCTACTAGAGAGTATACAAAATCAAAAGGAGTCCTCATTACAATTATTATCATACTATTTCACAGAATAGTGAGGACTACTAATGCAAACATCTAGGACCATCACTGCTGTTCCCCGACTAGTCCCGATTCGTTCTCATTTCACGAGAAACGATAAAATAAAATGGTGAGCTCAATCGGCCCGGTAAAAATATTATGACTAAGATAATGCGAATATAAATTAACAATAGCCTTCAACAATTATAACAACCGATAGAATATAATAGACAACAAGTTTTAGATCAAAAAGCGTGGCGGAATAAGCAATCCATTAGAAGAGTCAGTAGAGAATAAAATCTACTATCTTCTATGATTTAAAAGGTTTTCATCACTTTTATCATTGGGACTCGACAATAAATAATCCACATCATCGAATCACCCCTGCACTATGGCCAAGGATATTCTTTAGCATCACGACCACAAATTATCCATGCACTACGGTAAGGACATTCGTGTATTCATTAATGGTCATGATCATGCCAACAACCATGTCCATTAATGCACTCTGGGCCAATGAGGACTTTACCACATCATTTGTAACATTACGGTCATGATTACAATAAAATAATCCTCGGTCATAATCATACCAAGTCCATCTATGCATTACAGTTACGGATGACTTTCAACAAAATATAAACATGAGGATGATGACAATGATATAAGAATTCAATAAAACAAGTTCAAGAATTAATTTGTCCAGGAACCAATAACGTCCAAATTGTCAACATGATATTGTTTTGTGGAGTAAAATTCAAGAATGCTCAGAAGAATATTTCCATGAAAAGATACTGGATGAAGCGCAAATATCAAGGATATTCCACTAATTTTATGGATTATAGAAGTCAAAACTTTAACCAACTGAGTACAATAAATAATGGAATAACAAAAGAAATCACCATGCATGCGATAGACCGCACAGACAGGTTATTCCAACAGAATAATAAATAACGGAATTAGGTCCAGCGTAAAACGCACAGACAGGATATTCCAACAGAATAATAAAGACGGAATTAGGTCCGGCGTAAAACGCACAGACATGATATTCCAAAAGAATAATAATGACGGAACCAGGTCCGGCGTAGAACGCACAGACAGGATATTCCAACAAAATAATAAAGAATGGAATAACAGAAGAATTTCACCAAGTATGCGGTACTTTGCATAGACAGGTTATTCTAATATAATAACAAAGAATGGAATAACAAAAGTTCTCTTCATGAAGACGAAAGAAAGAAATAATACTCCCTACCTTAGAAGAAACTGGATATAGAAATAGTGAAGTAGCAGAATACTTTTCTTCTTTCTCTCTATAATTTCTCTTTATAATAATTGCTCTATAGCTTTAGTGAATTGTTGAGAAATGAAGGAAGAATGAGCTCGAAAAATTACAATACAATACCTCCAACTTTTCTTTCATTTTTAATTTAGTCCTGCAAGTATTATCAATCTTGCACCCACTCCCCTAATAGTAAATCATGTGAATCAATAGTACAATCATGTGAATAAATAGTATAATCATGTGAATAAATAGTATAATCATGTGAAAAAATTAATTATAGTATAGTACCTTCAACTATACCTCCATTTTTAACTTAGTCATGCAAGTATTATCAATCTTGCACCACCACCCCCTAATAGTATAAGAATGTGAATCAATAGTACCCCATGAATAATAACTCGTGAATAGTAACTCGTGAATATTACTCCGACACGAAAAGTGCTCTGAATACCCGAGTGAACAATATAACCTCCAGACATCTATTATCATCAAAATAAATGTCAATTTCCACTAACATTAATAATCCCAATACAATGGAACAATCAATTTCATCTTTAATCAGCACAACTTATTCATCATTAATATTATAACTCACAATATTTAACAACCAGGTCGTTCCCAGGAAAGAGGGGGCTTTCCGATAAGGATTTCTCCTTATTGGCGGGCAATTAGGTGACCAAACCTCTCCTTGACAGAATTTCTAGACATTGTCAATATTGTCAATAATAATATGAATAACTTTGTCGTCTCAATTATTGATTTAATAATAATAAATATTATGAAGATGATACTGTGATAATAATTGAATCAATAATATGAGAGATATGATCGTGAGCAATTCTTTGTAGCAATAATTGAGTATAATTGAGTGACTTCTTACGTAAGCATCAATAATCAATCGTGTGTGCTACTATGCAACCACAGCGTATTCTTGTACTTTTAACACCGGGTGTTTCAACGATTTAACGGTAAAACTTCCGCCATTATTTTCATAAAAAGTATTTTTGTCGTTTTCTCAATCCGACAATAATTACATTAGGGGTCCACTAATGATTGTACAAATCAAATGCGGATATTCCCCACAAAAAGAATATTCCCAGACCAATCGAATATTATATAACAACTTGCGTACTTTTGCAAAATTTATAAATATTACCCACAACTATAACATTATATCAAATCCACACCATAATATTTAAAAAAGTTATTTCGAGAAAATTAAATCTTTATTCATAAATCCGGGGTCTCACAGATATGATATAATGTTATAGTTGTGGGTAATATTTACAAATTTTACAAAGAAAGCATGTGGTTATATAATATTCGATTGGTTCGAAATATTCGCTTTAACGAGAGAATATTAAATGCGATGGCACAATCATTGGTGTACCCCACAACAAAGTATTATCGTAGTTAGAAAATGACAAAATTATCTTTTATAAAAATAACGACGAAAGTTTTACTGTTAAACCGCTGAACTACCCTAGAGTAAAAGTACAAAGAATACGCTGCGGTTGCATAAGAGCACAATACCTATATGATTATTGATGCTTATACGAGAAGTCACCACCATTATACTCAATTATTGCATACAAAGAATTGCGCGATCATATCTCTCATATTATTGATTCAATTATTGTCACAAGATTATCTACATAATATTTATTATAAATAAATCAATAATTGAGACGACAAAGTTATTCATATTATTATTTGCAATATTGACAATGTCTAAAGTTCTCAAGGAGAGGTTTGGTCACCTAATCAAGCGCCAATATAAGGAGAAATCCTTATCTGAAAGCCCCTTTTTCCTCGAACGACCGTTGTTAAATATCAGTGAATTATAATATTAATGATGAATAAGTTCGTGCTGATTAAAGATAAAATTGATAGTTCCATTGTGTTGGGATTATTAATGTTAGTGGAAATCGACATTTTTTTTATAATAATTGATGTCTGGAGGTTATATTAACCAATCGGGTAATTAATCGGATAAATGAGCAATTAATTGCTATTATTTCACATGCTTATAACTATTTGTTCATATTTGTGTACTATTTATTCACATTCATGTACTATTAGGGGAGGTGGTGCAAGATTGATAATACTTGCATGACTAAATTAAAAATAAAGAAAAAGAGGAAGGTATTATACTGTAATATTTCGAGCCCCAAAATGTGAAATTATTGAAACTATATTTTCCTATAAATAGAAGCTCATTCTTCTTTCATTCTCACCAATTCACTAAGTCTCACAAGAGCAATTATTATAGAGAGAAATTATAGAGAGAAAGAAGAAGAAGAAGTCTCACACCTCACTATTCCAAAGATCCAACTTCTTCTAAGGTAAGGGGTATTATTTCTTTCAGTATTCATGAAGAGGGTTATTTTCTTTCAATACTCGTAAGGGTTGTTATTCCATTCTTTATTATTCTATTGGAATAACCTGTCTGTGCGGTCTATCGCATGCCTGGTATTATTCTGTTGGAATAACCTGTATGTGCGGTCTATCGCTTGCCTGGTGAATTCTTTTGTTATTCCATTCTTTATTATTCTGTTGGAATAACCTGTCTATGTGGACTACCGCATGTATAGTGAATGATCCTTCGTATTCATTCCTTATTAAATTATGGAAATGATTTGTCTACGTGGATTACCGCATGGCGGGCAAAAATCTATTTGCAGTTTCATATATTCTATTATACTTAGTTGGTTAAAGTTTTGGCTTCTACTCCATGAAATTAGTAGAATATCTTGGATATTTGCGCTTCATCCAGTAACTTTTCATGGAAATATTCTTTTGAGCATTCTTAAATTTTACTCCACAAAAGCAATGATCATGTTGACAATTTGGGCGTTCTTGATTTACGGATAAATTAAATTATAAATCTTTAAAATTTATCCTTGAACTTGTTTTATTGAATTTTATATCATTGTCATCATCCTCATGTTTATAATATGTTGAAAGTCATCGTGGCTTATAGTGCATAGATGGACTTGGTATGATTATGACACGAGGATTATTCGGTATAATCATGATCGTAATGTTACAAATGATGTGATAAAAGTCCTCATTGGTAGTAGTGCATTGATGGACAGATTGTTGGCATGATCATAACCATTGATGAATACACGAATATCCTTGGCCTGTAGTGCATGGATAATTTATGGTCGTGATACTAATGAATATCCTTGGTCGTAGTGCAGGGATGATGTGGTTTATTTATTAAGTCGAGTCTCAGCGATAAAAGTGATGAAAAACCTTTTAAATCATAGAATATAGTAGATTTTATTCTCTACTTGACTCTTCTAATGGATTGCTTGTTCCGCTGCAGTTAAACTTGATGTTTGTTATATTTTATCAGTTTAACACTGTTTAAGGCTAACGATAAATTATTCTGTATTATCTTAGTCATAATATTTCTTACTGGGCTAGTTGAGCTTACCATTTCTTTCACAGTTCTCTTCAGGAAATGAGAATATAGCTGGAACGAGTCGGGGAACGGATTGACGATCCAGATGGTTGTTTTAGTAGTCCTCACTATTCTATAAAATAGTGTGACAATAAATGTAATGAGGACTCCATTGAGTGTGGATATTGTCTAGATGACAATATTCTTATTTAAACTCTTAGATTATGTTTTGTCGTATTTTACACGACTGTTGTATAATTAACTTGTATTTGAATTTTGTACCATGTATTTGGCGACTCAAGATGGGTGATGTATACCTATTTTGGGGGCGTCACACATAAGACCACGAACTATGTCCATAGTTATAAGTAATCTTTCAACTTAAACTTTAACAATCATAAGACTATAGGGACTCCTCGTACTTAGGGGGATCAGTCATACTATTTCACTTAATCAACTTTTTCAGACTTTGTGTCACTAAAATACATTGTTTGACCATTCTGCTAACTTTCATGACTGCGATGTGGTACTGGCGTTTTCAAATTTTCGACACATCTTCATGAGGTCATAACTATAAATGAATTACTGATCCTCGGCGACCAACTTCGTCAACAACATAAACAAAGCCATTTGTGGCCTACAAGCTACTTTCTAACAACTAAATTAACATGTAATACATATATAAACTTCACACAAACATAATTTAAGGTCTCTTAACATGATTTTACCCATATAACAATATAAACATCGAATTTAAAACCTCTAATTTCACTATTTTTGCTAAAACTTCACTTTTTGACAGTTTAAGTGAAAATCATCACTGTAATTTTATTTTTCCACCAAAACAGTTAATTCAACATACTTTATTTTAGTGTCTTCATCTACTTTCAAAATCAATAGTCAATTTATATGTTATACAAAGAATTAAACATCAATTTTACTTTAAACTAAGCCATATTCATATATATTCATGCAAATTCACTATAATCAATTTCCTTCACAAATACATACATAACATAAATTAATTTACTATAACTCATCTATAATCTTATGAAAATAATTTTATAACAACCAATTATCATATTGAAACTATATATAGCAAATAATTAACAATCACACAAATTTTTACAGAGAATTCTTTTGAATAGAATAAACTAAAACTTATTGAAAAGTAAGAGTAAGATGATACCTTTTTTTTAAAAGGTGATGATTACCCTTTGATTATCAAGCTTCCTTCCCCAAAATTCCTCTCTCAAAATCTCTCTAGAATTCTCCCAATTCTCTCTCAACTTTTCTATGTAACTTTCTTCTTCTCTTCTTTTTCTTCTTCTGAGTTCTTTCTATCTTACGTACATAAAATTATAACGTATATGATATAATATGTAATAATTATATAATATAAATATATCTATTAACTGACATCAGTTATTTTATTTTTGAAACTCAAAATCCATAAGGCTTGTTTGGCTAACTACCTTAAAATTAACCAATTAATCCTTATGCATTATTTGGTAAAACATATTTAAATTAAAGACTTACTATGCATTAAGCATTGTTTGGCAAAACTGAATTAACCTCCTTAAACTTATTTTAATAAATCTTTTATAGTATAGTTTATGGTCACACTTTAATTAATTAAATTTTAATATTCAATTAAATTTATTCTAATAACAATTTACTAAATTAATTTACCACATAAATCAATACAACATAATTATAATTTTCTTTATAATTATAATTTTATTTAATCAATTAACACATCATTTTAATTACAAATAATATCATTATAATAATTCATTTAATCAGTATAAACTCTCTAACTTAATTTATTAATTTAAATTAAACATTATCTCATGATGATCAATTTCCTTAACTCATAAATTATTTATTTAACAAATAAATAATCAAATCAAATCACCTTAAACAAATATTTATTCGATCAATAAACACATCAATTAAAATATTTATATAAATCAATAAATATTTTGAATTACAATTTAAAATTCTGGATTGTTACAGTGGCGTCCACCCCCCCCCCCCCCAACAATTAACTTTTTCACTCTATTTTCCCCGGGCCGATCCAAATAATTAGCGTTCCGCTAAATAAACAAACAACCAAGCAAACAAATAAAAAAAACAAGCCCTAATGAAACCCCCTCACGCAACATAGGATGACATTCGCTATGGTTCTACATCCGAGGATCCAATACCCACCAAATTTTAGACTGGACTGAAGTGTCAAGGGCCAACATTGTATCTGACAAGATTTCCCGAAGCCGACTCGACGAGTTGAAGTCCATCATTAACAAATTACTCAAAAAAGAATGGGACATGGATCTCTTGAACGACCAATCTTGGTTGTACAATCATAAATGTAAGTTCTAATCCTTATTCCTTTGTGCATAATATAACAAACACTTATCCTGATCCAGTTCTCTGTTTACAGTAGTATCTCTTATAAACCAATGCATGACCCTTAGTCGTTGTCTGGGAGTAATACTCCAAAGAAAGTTGAGTCAACTACATTGCAATCCGGTTTGTGCAATACCTTCTTCAAGGAACTGGTCTGTATACACAAATATTAATCGATCCTAAAAATAGTGTCGAAGCTTTCTATTGGCTATGATCAATGCCTAGGCAAATTTTTCCATGTTTGGGTATCTCATTTCGGCATCCCGAAGGGCACGATTAACGTAATAGATGGGGAACTATTTTCCTCCCGCCTCTCACACCAAGACTACTCCCACCACCAATGAACTAGCCCTCAAGTACAAGTAAATAGGTTCCAAAGGGATCGACTTCATCAATAGTGGCACCGAAGAAAAGTATTTCTTAATCCCCTAGAAAGTGTCTTCACATTCCAAAGTCCACTAGAACGTCTTATCGTTCTTCGACCCCTTCAAAGTATTGAAAAACGACAAACACCTTTCTGCAGACTTAGACATAAACCTTCTCAATGCCGCAATTTGACCCATCAAACCCTGAACATCCTTGAAAGTCTGAGTAGATTTCATGTCTAGTATGCCTTGATTTTCTCTGGATTAGCCTCAATTCCTCGTTTTCTTACCAAGTACTTGATGAACTTTCCTGATCCGAGGCTAAAGGTACACTTCGTTAGATTTAAGCGAATGTTGTAATCTCAAACGGTCTGAAAGTAGTCTTCTAGATCATCCAGATGCTCTCGAACAGACAAACGTTTTACAATCATGTCGTCCACATACACTTCCATGCTTTGACCCAACTATTTTTGGAACACGTAGTTCATCATTCTTAGATAGGTTGCGCCATTATCCAGTAGCCCGAAGGTCATCTTCTTGTAAGCGTAGATAGACCAATATGTGATGAAGGTCGTCTTCGGGATGTCCTCCTCGTCGTCCATAAAACTCAGCAGAGCATACCCCGACGTGGCGTCAATCAACTAATCTATATGTGGAAGTGGGTAAAAATCCTTCGGGCACGCCTTATTTAAATATGTATAGTCAATGCAGATCCTCCACTTACCATTCTACGAGACCCTCCTTGATTTTATGAATAAATATTTAATTTTCTCAAATATTTTTTTTTAATATTATGGTGTGGATTTGATATAATGTTATAGTTGTGGATAGTATTTATAAATTTTGCAAAGTAAGCAAGTGGTTATATAATATTCGATTGGTCGGGGAATATTCGCTTTTAACAGGAATATTGTACGACGGCACAATCATCGGTGGACCCCAAACGAAAGTATTGTCGTAGTTAGAAAAAAATGACAAAATTATCTTTCTATAAAAATAACTATGAGGTGTTACCGTTAAAACCGCTTGAACTACCCTTGAGTAAAAGTACAAGAATACGCTGTGGTTGCATAGAAGCACACTCCTGTATTGATTATTGATGCTTACGTGAGAAGTCACTCAATTATACTCAATTATTGCTACAAAGAATTGTCGATCATATCTCTCATATTATTGATTCAATTATTGTTACAAAGATCATCTCGTGATAATATGATATATTATTAAATCAATAATTGAGACGAACAAAGTTATTCATATTATTATTTGCAATATCGACAATGTCTAGAAGTTCTCACAAGGAGAGGTTTGGTCACCTAATCATGCTACCAATAAGGAGAAATCCTTTATCTGAAAGCCCCTCTTTCCGGAAACGACCGTCGTTGTTAAATATTGTGAATTATAATATTAATGATGAATAAGTTCGTGTTGATTAAAGATGAATTTTATAGTTCCATTGTGTTGAAATTATTTGTGTTAGTGGAAATCGACATTTGTTTCGATAATAATTGATGTCCGAGGTTATATTGTTCAATCGGGTATTCGGGGACACTTTTCGTGTCTGAGTACTATTCACGAGTTACTATTCACGAGTTACTATTCATGAGTTACTATTCATACTATTCATGAGTTACTATTCATGAGTTACTATTCACGAGTTACTATTCACGAGTTACTATTCACGTACTATTCATTCACTTGGTACTATTCACCAGATATATATTTTTTTTTGGCCCAAATCATTTTTGGGTACAATATTATTCCATGAGGAGATGTGCTAATTTTTCGCACTCGTCTATTGAAGATATAATAAGAAATCAATATGGACCACCGGTGGAAAGTTATAATAGTAAATCAATATGGATCACTAGTTTAAAGTTTTAATAGTAAATCAAGATGGACCGTTGCTTTTAAGTTTTAATAGTAAACCAATATGGACCGTCCCATTAAAAAGTAAATCAATCTGACCGCTCATGAATTAGTTACTATTCACCCATTCTCCTATAAATAGAAGCTCATTCCTTCATTATTTCTTACGAATTCACCAAAACTCTAGAGAGAGAAACTATAGAGAGAAAAAGAAGAAAAGTATTCTCGCTACTTCACTACTCCAATATCCAGCTTTTTCTAAGGTAGGGATATTATTTGTTGTACTCATAAGGGGTATTCTTTCTTTCTTATTCATGAAGAGAACTTCTTATTTATTCCATTCTTTATTATTCTGTTGAATAACTCAGTATGCTGGATACCCTATACTTGGTGAAATTCTTCTCGATACCATTCTACTTGGTGAAATTCTTCTCGTTATTCCATTCTTATTATTCTCGCTGAATAACTCGCTTATGCCAAGTACCGCATACATGGTGAAATTCTTCTAATATTTCGCTTCTTTATTATTCTGTCGTAATATCCTCTCTCGTAAGGCTTTACGCCTTTACCCGGGTTCCATTATTTATTATTCTCGTCGAATATCCTCGTCTGTAATATCTTACGCCGACCGGGTTCCATTATTTATTATTCTCGCTGGGAATAACTCGTCTGGCGCTTACTTACGCCTGCCGGTTCCATTATTTATTATTCTAATAACGTCTGCATCGCACGCGGTGAATCCTTCCGTTATTCCATTCTTTATTATTCTGTTGAATAACTCGCCTATGTGGATTACCACATGCATGGTGAATGATCCTTTCAGATTCATTCCTTATTAAATTGTGGAAATGATCTCAGATACGTGATTTACCGCATGGCGGTGAAAAAATCCATTTGCAGCTTCATATATTCTATTATACTCAAATTGTTAAAGTTTTGGCTTCTATACTCCATGAAATTAGTGGAATATCCTTGATATTTGCGCTTTCATCCAAAGATCTTTTCATGGAAATATTCTTCCGAGCATTCTTGAATTTTACCGCACAAAGCAAGATTATGTCGATACAATTTGACGTTATTGAGTTCGTGATAAATTAACTTATAAATCTTTAAAATTTATTCTTGAACTTGTTTTATCAATTGTCATCATCCTCATGCTTATATTATGTGTTGAAAGTCATCTTCGGCTTACGTGCATATGATGGACTTGGTATGATTATGACCAGGATTATTCTTGTATAATCATGACCGTAATGTGACGAATGATGTGGTAAAAGTCCTCATCGGCCTCGTAGTTCATCGGTGGACAAATTGTTGGTATGATTATGACCAGGATTATTCGGTATAGTCATGACCATTGATGATTACATGAATATCCTCGGCCGTGGAGCAGGATGATTCGATTTTATTTATTGTCGAGTCTCAAATGATAAAAGTGATGAAAAACCTTTAAATCATAGTAAGATAGTAGATTTTATTCTCTTACTTGACTCTTCTAATGGATTGCTTGTTCCGCCGCAGCTTAAACTTGATGTTTATTATATTTTATCGCTTAACATTATTGAAGGCTAATGATAATTTATTCTCGCATTATCTTAGTCATAATATTTCATCGGGCTAGTTGAGCTCACCTTTTCTTTCACCGCTTCTCTTCGTGAAATGAGAACGAAATGGGACTAGTCTCTGGGAACAAGAGAGTGATGATCCTAGATGGTGCATTAGTAGTCCTCACTATTCTGTGAAATAGTGTGATAATAAATGTAATGAGGACTCCATTGAGTGTGGATATTGTCTAGATGACAATATTTGTATTAAAACTCACAAATTTATGTTTTGTCGTATTTTACACGATCGTTGTATAATTAAGTTGTATTTGTATTCAAGACTTTGTATCCGGCGACTCAAGATGGGTGATGTATACCGCTTTTTTGGGGGCGCCACAAATAGTATCAAAGCTTAGGATATGATCCCCGGCCGAGATGTGAGACAAGAACTAGGAGGGAGAGACGGGAATTTCTTCGCTAGTATGACCTACCTAAGTTTATTTGGTATTTAATTGGTCTCACGAGTATATGGATAATATGTGACATGTTAATTAACCCTTGTTTTGTGGCAAGATTTGAAAATGGCATCCAAAATGTTGGGATAAGCAATGAAGCACATGAGACCGCTGAGTCACCAACGATCAATATCCGTGATAATGTGCAACAGAAGACAATAATCCTCGTGTAAACAATAACACCGATGAAATGATGAACGATGGGATGTTCAGAGGCTTTATGCAATTCATGCAACATCAAAGTAGAGAGACTCTGCTCATAATGCAGTGGAAACAATGGCAACCTACTACTTGGCCACCGCTAAGCGCTTCAAGGAGCCGACCACCGGAGTTTTTGGGAAAGCCGTAACCACTTAAGGCGAGACGTGGTTAAAGTAGATCACCAAGATATTTGATGTCTTGGGATGCTCCGAGGAACAAAAGGTTCCTTTTGCCACCTTTATGTTGCGTGAAGAAGCAGATTATTAGTGGGAATCAGAAACGCACTCTAAACCGACGCACTCAAGATGTCTTGGGAGAAGTTCCAAGAGTCGCTCAACGACAAGTACTTTCCCGAAAGTATTCGGCACACATGAAGGAGGTGGAGTTTATCAAGTTGAACAAAACAATATGACCGTGTCGCAAAAGACGAGGCTAAGTTTGCCGAGTTATCCCGATTTTCATCCCATTTGGTCGATAATGAGGAGCGAATGACGCGAATGTTTCTAAGAGGTTTGAAACCCGATATACGTCAATACCTCATTTCTCACAAACTTTGTTTATATTCGATGTTGTGAATAGGGCTCAGCTTATTGAGCGCGATAATGATTCAAAGACAACCAAAAGGTAACGACCAACAACACGATAATAATCGTACCGGTGGCAAACGGCCATCGGAACAATGATAACCATCGTGGGGGAAATTATCACGCCAAGAATGGTAACCACTTCGGTGGTAATCATGGCCAAGATAATAGAAGTGGAAATTTCAAGAAGAGAAGGTTCAATAATGATGGAAAGACAACAAAGACCAAAGACCGTTATTAAGGAAGGAGAACGACCACCGTCAGATGCTTCAAATGCGAGGGGAGGGACATATCACCAAACTCATGTGATGCAATCCAAGCATGTTATAATTGTGGAAAAGAAGGTCACCTAGCCCGATTTTGTCGCGGCACCAAAGTCAAGTCCAAATTGGGATAGTGATGCCAAAGGATGTCCCATAAGCCAAAGCCTTAGAGTTTAAGAGAGAGCATTTTTTTACGAGAGAAACCCGAATAAAATTATCACGGGTAAGTTAATCATAAACTCTTTGTAAGTCTATACCGTGTTAGATACCGGCTTCTACGCACTCTTTTATTTCACCTAGTTGTGTTCAATGTTTGAATTTAACTCCTAGAAGTTAGATTTTGATTTATCTGTTGAAACTCAATAGAGAAACCTTCATTACATCTACTATTTATAAATCTTGTTTAATTCAAATCGACACTTTCACGCTACTTGTCGATCTTATCTCTTTGAAAATACTTGCCTTTGATGCATTTTAGGAATCGATTGGTTAACTACTCATCATGCTTTTCGTAAGGTTGTTAGCTTTCATATTCCTAACCAACCTCGTTATGCTAATCCAAGCAACCAAACCACTAAAGTCAATCATCATCATATCAAGCCATAAGTAAAGAGCCCCGGTCCTTTCGTTGTCGACTTCCTCAGTGTGAAATGCACCGGCCGCATTTCAGAGAGGCGACGCCGTGAATGACGATGGCAAGTTGATAGGTATCAATGTGACGACTATCCAAGTCTTGGATGAGGGTCACAGCTTTGAATGATATTTCTATTGTTAATAAATTTTCTCGACGATTCTTGAAGACTTCTTAGCCTACCCCTAGAGCGTGAAATCGAATTTTGTATCGACCCCAAAGATAAAACCCATTTCTAAAACCCTCAAATATTTTCTTCACCTAAAACGAACGTGTAATGTGCCAAAAGACGCTGGCTCGAGCTATTGAAGATTACGATCGTATCATTCAATACCATCGTGGAAAAAGCGAACGTGGTAAGCCGACGCTGTTGAGTAAGATCGTATGCGCTTATTTAGTGCGATGTTGTAACACAAACCCCATTTCAGATAACTTACAAATGATGAAGATAGAGAAAGACTAGGACCCACGTGAAGATAATCTAATATACGAGTAAATCGACTTTAATCGATAAAGTTA